>OY720171.1:7500-1207500 GCA_963082885.1 Parascotia fuliginaria | reverse complement strand
TAGTATGAATTTAGCGGTCGTATATACTTCACTAGCATATTCAGCCAACCTAGTGATGAAGAAAAGGCGGTAGGATAAAACTACCATCACTTAGATAGTAAATATTCGCCTATTTTGAGGAGTCTATGACTCAGGGTACAAATGATAATTAATGTTTATTACAGTATTTTTTTTATTGCCAACGCTCAATTTGAAGTACTTTTTAGACCAAGATAGTGTTGGCTAAAATTAGTTGTAAAGATAAGGGAGACCGCTATTCTAATCTGAAACATCCCTAACTGTGCTTTTAGTAGTTTTAAGATTTATAAGCGGCGGTTATCACTTATCGTCAGGTTGGCCGATATTACAAGTGGACCGAGCATGTTGATATTATCAGAGATAGGTTATGCAACCTCAATCACAAATGTTACTAGCCATAAAATTAAATTGCAATTCGAATTTCAAAAGTGAGAACCCTGAAAGCACAGACCGCCATATTTTACATTTCGCGTTTATTAAACGCGGGTCGATCGACGGAGCCTCAGTGTTGCCATCGACAAATTCCCCACAAATTGACCGTGCCCAAATTAATTGTGGCCAATTTGTTCGCGCCATTTTGTTTTAATGATGTTTTAAATACAGTTAAATTAAATATAATTAATTGATCTGCCGTTAAAGATGGTTGTGAGAAACTGACCGATTGTTGGTCATTGTCGCTATTTTTGATTAATTAATATTAACATTAACAATCAACATTAAAAATAAATCGGGAAGATTTTTGTCTAGCAGTATACGAGCAGAAATATTTCTTTCTGTTCAACGTCATTTTCTTTAATTCCTAAGTGTATACTTTGTAAAAAGATTATTCTTCTATGACAAGAAAACTCCGACCTTTACCTAATTCGAATCGTTTGTGCTATACTTAGTAACAGTAACAGTCCAGGTGCCACACGATGTGTACTTTCAGATAATATGCAAAATAAACTTAAATAATTTTGGAAACCTTTTAGTAGCTGCCCAATTTCGAACTATCCTACATAAAATGCAGGTACCATGTTTACCAAGGCATGACGACATATCCATGTCGTTGTCACGTTCCAGTTACAGTAAGTGTTAAATAAAACTCGGTCATCCGTCACGCTGTTAATTCGACGATAAAGTTCTGACAAGCATTTCGTAATAAGATTTTGAGACAAAAGCTGACTATGTGGTCTCGAGAATTTAATGAACATGTTTAACGATTATTAATTTCATAGCGGGATTCTGTTTTATGTCACTTAAGTCGTAATGGCTTAGGTTATTAGTTTATACAGGTATCAATATAATTTTTCAAATGTAGGAGTCTTTAATTGGCAATTTGTGAATGTTCATTGTTTGTTAGTTGTTTACATAGTCCATAGGCTCTTTATAAAATAGAATTAATGAATAAAATTACTAACTTAGAACGGTTTCACACTATGTCCGATCCGAAACCGTGTAAATGCGTTTAAAAATCTTCCCTAGAAAAGAGGTTTCACGGATCACGGCATTCGGATCTAGTGCTACCACGGAAATAGTTCTATGATTACGGCGGATTGTATTTTCACGGATCCCGGTCGGATTCGGATGGGACGTATTTTAAAACCTTATGGTGCAGCGGTGTGGGAAAACATATAAAAGAAATCTGCGACTTCGGTGTGATTTCGTCAGACAGACATTACCTCTCGCAAGTATCACTTACGGCCGAAATTAATAACCTATCTCTAGACATTGATAGGGCTATCTGAGATAGTTGCCTAGTATACTAGTTTCGTTACCTAGCAACCGTCGTTATTATGATCATATTAACAAAAATTTCCTATCCCTATAGAGATAGGTGACCGATAGACTAGTCTTGGGCGGGTCCTATGTAAGTGCCCATTTTTAATGGGCACTTACATAGAACCTTTGATCAAATAGGAAAATAATAATGAAAATTCTTATCATTTTCATATCTGATCTGATATGTTCAAAGAGGAATGAGTGTTCAAATAAACTATGTAAATAGATTCATTGACATAGTTTACAGGATAGAGCAATTTGCTATTTAAATTCACATAATTTATCACTATGATTAATCAATAAGGAAATATGTTAACATGTCAGATTATTATTTATTAGTTTTATATGTAAACAAATATTATAGCCTCAGTGGTTCGGTGGTACTGTGTACGGATTACCACGCAGAGGACTCTGGTTCGATCCCCGGGGCGAGTAAAGTAATAATAGTGTTTTTCTGATGAAAATTCCTAATATTAGCCCGGAATTTTGCCTGGTAAATGGCAACAGGCTCGTCCCTTCTTACATGGGACCTAAAATAAAATAAAAAATGGCGAAAAGTGGGTGGTTAAACACCTCCCCCTTCGGGTATAACAAGGCGTGAAACTATGAAGCTAATCTTATATAGGTTTTATTTTAACAGTTCTATTATAGGTTTTTTTTTAAACATGGTGAAGTTAACTACTGGACATAAAAGCCTCTGTCAAAGAGTTTGTCAATCGTATACAAATCTTTTGAGTGTGGTTTAGTTATGAAGTTAGCGATTAAAAACACAAATAAAATCAGTGACTTTGCTATAATACCTATTTTTCTTTTCTTTTTCTTTTTTTTTTTTTCACACAGCGCCATCTAGCCCCAAATTAAGCAATTATATTTGCTTGTGTTATGGGTACTAAACAACTGATATACTACTTAAATACATTTTTTTTTTGTAAATACATACATAATATTATAGATAAATTACACCCAGACACAGAACAAACAATCATGCTCATCACACAAAGATTTGTCCTGGGTGGGAATCGAACCCACGACCTCCGGCTTAGCAGTCAGGGTCACTAACCACTAGACCAACAGGCCAGTCGATCTATCTATACTATTATATAAAGCGAAAGAGATTGTTTGTTTGTTTGTACGCGCTAATCTCTGGAACTACCAGTCGGATTAGAATAATTCTTTTTGCGTATGATAGCCCAGTTCTTGAGAAAGGTTATAGGGTATGTAACATCACGCTACTGGCAGCTGGAGCAGAGCAGTAATCAAAGACGCGGATAAAATCGTGCTTCGGAAAACTATTAAGATATATAACAACCTATCAATAAGGAAACAAATTAATAAAAAGCCGCGCAAAAATTCAAAAACTCCACAGTCATCATAGATGTCGTTGAACTCGCGTCATGTAATCCTGAGCGCGTCACGCCGTCATGTCAAGAACGCTGGTCCTGTCAAAACGCTCATTTTTTCTCGCTTATCTTACCATCAGGACGCTTTGTTGTGTAATTATAGAAGAAATAAGATGACCACAGTTTGAAAAGAAACAGCTTGCTCATTGTTCGTTGGTTTAAAAGTAGTGTTATGATTATGGAATAGTAAGATTGTTTAGGTTAAAGCCAGATGAGCGTACTTTTTTGAGTTGCGAGTGGCAGAATTTCGGTTGCGTAATTTCTGCTACATTCAGTTGTATGCATAACTCCTGTTTCATTCACACGGCGACGCTAACTAAGTTGTCTGCCGCCCTACATTGCTAATGACGCGACCGAAATTCTGCGATCCACAACTCAAAAAATTGCGCTCGTCTGGCGTCACACTTACTGGTTTAATAGTGGCGTTCAATAGTAGCTCGACTAGTAGGAACTTGTAGATGATTTACAGGTTATAGGTTAATAAATGTTTATCTAACTATGTCAAAAAACATTTAAATTAATAATAAAAATCTTTCTTAAAAGAATTTATAATTAGTAGAGTACTACCTAGCAAATTATAAAGATAAGATTGCCCGTGTATGTGTGTTTGGATGAAACTATTCTAGTGAAATAAACACAGTACTTTCCTATTTATTTTGAAATTCAATTTAAATTTAATTCAATAATAATAAAATGACCAAACAATAGCACATAGAATTAACATACATCGGACATCGAATCAATAAATCTAAATCATTATAAAACAATTTAGCGTTACACACAATACAACTACACATAAACCTTCAATTTGAAAAGAGGTTTAACACAAAATACGGCAGACATATATGGACTCTATACTATTTGCCACAAGCTTTAAAATTGTTTAATAATGTTCCTCATATGACGTCATTTTTCCTCTAAGTCACCTGTCAGTAACCTGTGATGCGAGACGGACCTGTCGAAATATACACTAAATAAAACAATTATTTATGTTGTCCAATACGTGGGTGACAGCCGGAACGAAAATGTTTGGCTGACGCGCCTAAATGTAGAACGTTATTTATACCATTCATGCATGTAATTGGTAAATCTAATCTTTACAGGAAAACGATTATCGTAGGGTAACACAAATTCAGTATGAGCTGGTTGTATTATCGATAGCAACAGATATATCAAGGTATATCGGTGAGTAAATTAAAACTAGAAAGATGTATGAAAGTGGAAGAAGCAGAGAAGTGTGCATGTGCATAGAACGTAGCATGACATTTCTTTATGGAAGTCTTTTGGATCCATTTTTTTTATACAATTTTGGTTGCAAACAAGCATACGCGCGCAGCCTTCCGGATGGTAAGTGGTAACCTTAACCTATAAAGATGGGTGTGTTTTCGAAGCATCGCAGAAGTAATAATGCTTAGAAAACACAACCAAGCCGTTGCCGACCACGGAGAAGGGAATGAGGAAGTAAAAGGAAAACGGAAAAGGAAGGAAAGGTTATTTAGGCTGCCGGCGCTCTCACTAACCGAGCGAAACACATTAGCATGAAAACTAATACGTCGATCTTCTATGAGAGGGTAGTACTTCCTCAGTCAATCCGGCCCATTCATGCTAAAACCAGCGTGGATCTACTACCGTACATATACGTGACATGATGTTGAATGATGATGATGAAACAAAAATGGCAAATTAGTTATCAAAACATTAATGTTTTTACAGCAGCAGTATATACCAATAAAAAGACTGAATCTGTATAAATCATAAAGAACAAGTGTTCCGACTTCCTCATTCCTAAGCTCAATCTAATAAATATAGTAATTTATTGATTGTTTGACAACCGGAATAACTGTTTAAATTATCGTTTTATAGCTAAGTAAATTATACACACATGGTATTTAATTAGAACACAAATAAATACTGGAAGATGCAGCGTGGCCCTCACAAGGTGAATCTGATGTAGGTGGCGCGCAACTGATGGATGATGGCGGCTTAGGACCCGTCAAAACAAATGCTTGAGATAGTCTTTCGGCTGAAATCAGTTGGGATGTGGGAATCGATATCAAAACATCTAGTACCTACAGGAAACACGCGCTGCCATTACGCCACTGATTCATAATCGCCACCGGATTCCAACTGATTTGATATACGATTAACAGAATTAGTAATTGATATTTACTTGAATTGATTAAATAATTTAATTACTATCCGTTTAAGATATCGAATTCTTAGTCATACCCCTATCTCATCATACCAGGGAAAGGCCTCTTCTGTCAAAGAAAGAATGAACATTGATCGCAGAGCGTGCTCAATGCGCATTGGCAATTTTAGAGGAGATTTTTTTTATAAGACCAGGTTTCCTTGCAATGTTTTGCTTCACCGTAAGTAAGGTCCGAGTAAATATATACATATAGATTTGAAAAAGTCACATTGGTTATTTGATTATGAAACCACGTCCTTGTGTTTACGAAGCGTGTGCCTTAACTACTGGGCCATCACAACTTCCTACTTGACTACCCACTAGTATAACTACATTTATTTTAAACTGTGGCGTTCCGCAGTGGGGTCACGGATCACCGGTCGTACTGAATGAGCGTTCTATACCTTGTATACTCTATAGTCAATAGTACAGTCTACATTCAGCTATACCGGTACAATATGTTACCATCGCGGTACGATTGAGCCGTCATGAAACAAGCCTTGTTTGTTATTGCTGCACTTTGTTCCTGTCTGGACAAAGGAGCCGGCGGGGTGCCGTTATATCAAAGGATAGGTTTAATGCGCATTGAAGTTTTATTTGTGACGTCAGACGAAGATAGCTTATTCGAATGTTGTTGTTTATTTTTTTTAATAGCTGTTTTAAATTGACTATACTTTAAGGTCTTTGCGATAATTTGTGATTTCCAAATACGTGTTTTCTTGTATATTTTATAAAGTTTACTGTGGCATACAACATTTCTAAGTTGATCTTCTATTCTTCACAGATTTATGGGAGAAGAAGGTATACGAAGTGGACTGAGCGGATAGTTGGGTATAACATAAAAGTAGCGATAATGATACTACTAATTTTACTTCCATCTTCATTTAACATTCTTCCATCACTCCTCATTCTGAAACTAGCACCAATAACCAACCTTCAGTAACCGCTTATCATTAAACGGGATATACCTACATCTACCTGTTAATCAAATCTATCGATATTAAATTATGCACCTGCGTTTATTGACATTGCGTGTTGAGACCCTATAGAAATAATTCTATACCACCATTAAGGTATGGCTAGACAATGATTTAGACCTAGGCATGACAGCTGGACAGCGTGATGGATGACCACTGCTGGGACGTTATTATATAGTGGGCAATGACAGCGTTCATGTATTATCGATGTCGTGATTTATTAAATAGAATAATGCACTTGCTATATTGAATTTTCATAATATTGACTAATAGAAAATGAATATGAATACTTTCGTAACAAAGTTATACAAATAATTGTTTCGAGGATCGAGTCCACAATAATTCTATTAGCGGCAGTGTCGACGAGACCACTATCAACTTAACCCTTAACGTCTCATTGTCTCATATGTCAAATTTACCAGCTCCGTCACTTTGCATGTTAAATAAATTATCATAAAAAATTTATGCGATAGAAAAGTGATGAGATTTTTGCTAGTTGTTTCTAGACTCTGCCTTGGTCAGCAGAGACCTTGCTGTAAGCAGATTAGCTGACTTTTTTCTTACTTTATAAGTGGCATTCATATATTCTATGACTTTATCGACAACTTCAGTACAAATTCTTGTACTCTAGCTACGCCAATAAAACGACGAATGGTGATTTATCGACAGTGCGCCTCTATTTTTAATGAGTATCTATAACTTTTGATTTCTATCTAGTAGATAGCTAATTTACAACATTTCCCGATTAATTTAATACGTGGATCTGATATTAAGTAATGCACATAATTGTTTATATTTCGATTTTAAACTGTATGTTTTATTATACAAAACATACAGGTGGTAAACAACTATACGGCCCACCAGGACTATCAAATCAACTAAATCTTGACCCAATTTGCTAATATTTCACTTAAAACTGTCAAATTTGTAAGATCTACGTGTCTATTGCACTTCTTCTTCTTCTTCTCCTTTTATTATGGCAACTGAGCCGACGATTGTGTCAGCTATTTCTGCCAGCGTCAAGTGTAAAATAATATACTAGTTGATGATTTTAATGGTATAATACAATGATAAAAATAGAAAAAATGTGGATGAAATTAAATGACAACCATCTTCTGTGTCTATTGCACTTAGGACGTTTTTAACAACTCACTCAGTAAAATGTCAATGTCTAATAAAATGACAACAATCTCGTTGCCAAGGAAATCTGTCTTTAGGCGAAATTCGACTTACTTGCATTTAGATGAATTGGCAAAACGAGCTTATGCTGGATCATGATTATTCATGATTCAGTTGGTTCGATCGGACATGGCTATGTTTTGAAAACAATCAAGCCGGTGCCGCCCATATAGCGAGAAAGAAAATGAGGGCGTAAAAGGGAAAAGGAAGAGGACCGAGACGGTACTTGAAGAGCGTACACGAGACTCCCTGAGAGAGTGATTCAAAGAGATAGGTATATTGACAGTTGCATCTCAATATATATATGCTAATGTTGTTTATGTTAAGAGTAACATTAGTCTATATACTAGGAATTGCGATGTGCATGAGATTAACACCAGGGGTAAGCATAAACTGGTTGGCTCACACTATCGCTTACATAAAGTCCATAATTCGTTTACGGGACTTGGTGTACGTTTATTTAATAAATTACCTATCGACTATGGATAAACCCTTAGACAAATTTAAACAAATTGTCAAAAAACATTTAATACTTAAGGGTTACTACACTGTTAATGAGTATCTGAACGATAAAAGTCATGGGATGCTCGCTTGACGAAAGAGTAAATTAATTTTACTCTTAATTTTAATGACATTATACTATATAGGACATATATTTGTTAATTATTGTATGAATGACATTTTTTATGATTATTATGAATGACATGCTTTAACAAATAATTTTTTGACATTAATTTATTGATACATTTTGACATAATTTATAAAATGATTTTTTTTGTATTAATTTTAAATGATATGATGCCCGAGCCATATTTGAACAGTTAAGTACACATTTTGTATTGTTTTGTTAAAATTGTATACTTAGTATTGTTAATTTTTTTTACATTGTGATTTGTGAAATAGAGGTACATTGTGAACTCTTGTGGTAAATTAAGTTCATCTTACTTTATACTTATACCAAAAATTAACAGTTTATATAATATCTACATAGAAACATTTATCACAATTCACATGTTGCCTTTACCTTTTGTAGCAATATGCAAATTGAGGCAGCCTGTAAAGCACACATTTTACTTTTTAATTTTTTTTACAACATAGAAAGCTGTAAGTAATTAAGTATCTATAGAGTTAAGTGTATTGCCTGCGTCACTTTGCATGCTACTTGAAACTGTAACTTACAAAAATTGTAATTACCTGGCGATTAAAAAGAGTGGCCTGAGTTTCTTGCCAGTTCTTCTCATGGCTCTACTTCGTCAGCGAACTGGCTGTAGGTTAATTTGCTGACATTTTGTAAACTTTGACGTTCATAAGTGTTAATTTAATTAACTTAAATGAATAAACACATATTTCATTTCATTTCATTTCGAAGTATTTTGTAGTCTTGCAAGGTAGGAGACTGTAGTATCTTAATCTAATCTATACTATTATAAAGCGGAAGATTTTGTTTGTTTGTTTGAACGCGCTAATCTCTGGCACTACCAGTTGGATTTGAATAATTATTTTTGCGTATGATAGCCCAGTTCTCGAAGAAGGGTATAGGCTATGTAACATCACGCTACTGGCGACGGGAGCAGAGCTGTAAGCAAAGACACGGGTGAAACTGCGCCGCGGAAAGCTAGTAATTTTTTAAAGAGATAACGCGAAAGTCGTGAGTTATAATCATTCGATAATGTTTACTTAAACACGATTGAAGAGGGCCGTAAGTTTAGAATGTAGAACTTCATAAAATCGAGTCATAACAACAAGAAACCCAAAAACAAACTGGTACAAATCACTTGAGTATTGAATAAACGACACTTAGCCACGCGTGGGCCGATTCGACCCAATACCAACTTCATGTCTTGTATTGAGACAATAGCGATGGGACGTCGATAAATCGGTCCCGTTGAGTGATTCGGCCGGTCGCACCGGTTCGGGACGCCCCCGTTCTGAGTGCGGTGACCAGACGCGAGAGAGTGTAGGGATATTGTGCGTTTGTTATTTATTAAATTGATGAGACATGATCATGGATGATGGAACAAAGATTAGATTTGTCTATGCGACAGTGCACGTTAGTCGTATAAAAAGGTTAGTTTCATTGATATTTCAATAAGCATCGTGTTATTTTTATACCTTTAACTTACACAACTCCCATATTTTCCCAATGAGGAAAATGTAGATTCCTGTGTTGTACTACTGTATCTATATACAAAGTACACTCAAACTCTTGTTTATCTTAAAACTAGCTGTTGCCTGCAGTTCCGCCCGCGTGAATGTCGGTTATATCTCTGTTTATACATTGACGATTTTTAATACAAACTTTCATCTCCTATTTCAATCCTTTTGAGCCTTTTCTCGCGACAAAAGATATCCTATGTTGTTTCTCGAGGTCTTATCTATCTTTATGTAAAATTGCGTCAAAATCTTCGGAAGGAAACTTGGTATAAACGGTAAAACACACTTGCAGATAAAAACTGCATTAAAATGGTACTGTTTGAGCGGGAATGTCCCAACACACTCTCATATTACAGTCATACTACAATTATGATTGATAAATGCGTTCGGTTGATTGAGACCTATTGGTTATTACAACTTTATCAGATTACGGGAACGCGATGACAATATTATGCATCACGCCCATCGCCCAGGAGTTATCTGGCTTAGAAATTGTTCAATCACTGGTAGATTGTAGCCTACGTCTGTTTGATAGATGGGAATTTAAATTAAATAGAAAAATATTTTTATAGCTCTGGTCTGTTTTTTATAAATACTCTCGCATTAGGGACCAAACCCTGGGTTTTTACTTTACAAACATAGAATTAACGGACACAAAGTACCAGCCAAACTCAAAACAAATATTTGTGATCACACAAAGTTTTGTTTAGTGTGTGGATCGAACCCATAACCTCGTGCACAGCTGTCGATTGCGCTCCCACTGCACACGGAGGCAGTCTTAAATATGGATCTTCGTTTTCTTAAGCAGCAGCGTTAAATATCACCTTACTGCTCAGAAATTCACCTGACGAGATTAGTGATTTGATTTGAAAGAGGCATAAGTCTATCAGTGTATGTTCTCAGGCCGATTAGCCATAACTGCCTCTGTCTGGTACCTACTGTAGTGGTAAGTCAGATTTTAATAATTCTTCTTGCATATGATAGCCCAGTTCTTGCGGAAGGTTATAGGCTATGTAACATCACGCTACTGGCGACGGGAGCAGAGCAGTAAGCAGAAACGCGGGTGAAAGTGCACCGCAGAAAGCTAGTTGCGTCAATAAGTCTATTACGTCTACTTTGACTTATTACATTAGGCGCAGTCCTATTGTGCCATCATTATAGATTTCCCCACGACGTTGTGGACATCAGCCGTTATTGTTCAGGTATTTGCGTGTACTGCCCATGATTGATTGTCTCATTTAAATGATTGATTGTGTGATACAACACTATATGAGAAGTAGGGTACTTGTGCCTGTTGTAGGCACCTCGGATATTTTGTGCGAATATTATTTTTAACTAGTTATCCACACTTGCTTTGCATGGGTACTGTTTTGCTTTTTACGCTGGGACACCCCAGCTTTGCATTTTCGGTTCGTGGAATCAGATTTTTTCACCCTTTAGCCGAAAAGTATTTTAAAGGCTACGATCATAATTATCAATATCATATTTTACTGCAGATTAACAAAACTCTCCTGGGCTATACAGACTTAATAGTAGGTTATTTTATAATACATAATAAGGTGTACCTAATAGGGGGCAGATTTTATGGTTTAATTACTATCTAAGCTGTAGGTAGTGGCAATAAAATCTATTTTGTTAATTTGAATAATAAAGCGGCACTTAAAGTCATATTGGATAATTTTAATTGGATCGTAAGGTCTAGAGCCTTAGTTTCAAAAAGGAAAAAGTTGGAAATTGCTTCAAAGCAATTGAAATCTTAAACTAACGAGACAAAGTTAATATTAACTAGTGTGTATTTTATCCTCTGACATTGTTTTTAACGGAGGATGTAATTTGTGTTTAAATTTAAGTGTATCTTTAGGTTTAATATTTTATTTGACATTTATACAGCTGTGTAATTGAGTTGTAATGATCGTTCTAAAGAACTGAACTAATTCAATTATGAGAAAAATGTTTTGTACTTTCTTACGAGACTCAGTACACTAATAGCAGAATTCGGCACACTAAATTCTAGATGTTTATATGAAAAATGCTTTATTTAAAGACTACTAATTAAAATTAGAAAGTTATAAAATCCAAAAAATCAAATCCTTGCGCAAAATTTTACATTTACTAAAATATATATGGATGTTAATGAAAGGTCCAATCATACTGCTCTAATTACTAAACAGAGAATCACATTCGCTATCTGTGAAGAACCAATTATTGCATTGAGTTTCTGAGCTCACTCTTTGAATGTACCTACTACTACCTACAGATTAATACCTGACGTTTACAAGTAGCTTTTACTATCTAATGTATCTGACAGTTATTACTAGATCAGTCTCGAAGAATATTCAGTACAAACAACACGATTAGTGTCAGACACAAGTAGCAATCTAAATACATCGTTAAAGGAAAATTTAGCAACTTGTTGAGAAACTTAACGTTTATTTTATAAGAATTATTAGCCTATAGTAGGGTAATTATTAACTGTGCTAAGATAGTGCCACAGCAAAATGGTACCTATTAGCACTTAACTACTATATAACTTATGTAGCACACATATACGGTAAGTCATGATCTATGCCAGTACTGTGTCGACATGACTGTATTCCAAAAATATTACAGAAGCAAAACGAAAAACAATAATAAGACGTTGTCGACCGTAGGGAAGAAGAGACTTATAGGGTCATCAGGCCACTCTGGTTCTCTCAAAAGGAAATTGTACATCGTAACGTACTACGTTCTTTAATATGTCGGTATGGTTCGGTGGTACTGTGTACAGACTGCCACGCAGAGGTCGCGGGTTCGATTTCCGCTCAGTGCAAATATTTGTGAGCATGAACATGTCTATTTGCATTGGTCTGGGTGTTTCTATGTATAATAAATATGTATGTATTTACAAAAAAATATATATAAGTATGTATATCCGCATTCTAAAACTCATAACACAAGCTATAATATATGCTTACTTTGGATCTTGATAGCGTTCTGTGTAGTTGTCGACATTTTATTATTATTATTATTATGTGTAAGACACTCTCTGTTTACCTAATCTATTTATGTAAAAAGCAGCAAGAATCGATTGAAGCAAAAAACTTATTTTGTTTTTAATTATGAAACGATCTGTATGTCCGGCAACTGACCCTTTCACCCTACAATATAACGGGTAGTTATTATTCAATTGTTGAACAAAATATTATTATGCCCCTCGATTTATGTTCATCGTGTAGTGATGATGGTGTATAAATCATATTTGTAACGATTATAAACGTAATACCAACATAGATACATTACATACGAAACAACATGCAAAGCCAAAGCGGGTCGTAGTCAAAATAATAAATCTAAAATATAAATTATTAAAAAAAAAGCCCGCCTGACAAAGTGAAAAGAAAGAAAACCTTTTTTTCTGGTGCTGACGCTACATTGAAATTTTATATACCATGTCACTCTTACAATCAATACGAATCTTATGACACCTCATACGTTAAAATCCATCAAGCCATTGAGGCTGTAGAGCGTGCCAAAGAAATAGACATACATACTCACATACATATATACATACATACATACATACTCGAAACACATTACCCTCCTTGACTGCGCCATTTGGGCAAAATAATAACATTACAATTTACAGTACACACTTGAACCCACGACCCAACAACAAGCAGAACAGCTATTAAGGTGTTATCAGTTCATGAACGAACAGATTTGGCAACGGTATTACACAGGTCGACGAACCCAGCCGCGATAACCTGCACCGCTCTTGAATGAAAACTTCCTAGGTTTCAATGGCCGTAGTTATTTCATACTATATTGTAATATTTATTGTTTGTCTTGGGTAAACGTAAAGAAAATATTTATAGTCCATTTATAAGCAGATTGCGTGCATAGACGATTAAGCTCGGTAAAAATTTATAAGGATGGTACCCATACAAAAATGTTTAAAGAGAAAATAGTTTAAATGGAATGTACATATAAAATATATAAGATAAACTATACATAACGTAATGCAATGATCATGGATTTAAAGCTTGTTGACATAGTAACAAAAGAAGTTAATAAATTACAATCAAATGTCGACCATTAGACGAACATCTAATAAATTAACACATACGTGTAGGATAATCTCTACCGTTTTGGCGCATAGAATTGCAAGGATAAAATTAAAATAATATGGTTATCTTATACATAGACAGGTAGGTATATATATATAATGATTTTCATAAAACTAAAGTACTGAATCGTTTAATTCAAGCAAGGCCTTTTAGTACCATGAAAAGTTTAGAATCAACGATGGAAAAATTTAAAATGGCACCTCATAAAATTGATTTTAAAGTTTCAAATGACGATTATAAAGAGTGGCCTTAATTTCTTGCCAGTTTATCTCATAGCTCTAGATTAATCAGAGAAATATCTGTAGGCAAAATTAATTACTTATTATCTAACATCATTCTAGTTCATAATAATCATTCATTAATAACAAGTAATGTTCAAATTTGTCAATGAAATTATGTTTATAACAAACTTCAAAGTCAAAAGTCAAATATATATTTCGTTTGTAACGTTTGTAACATTAGACATTTATGTCATAATCTAAACATTCGATAGATTTGTATATTTTTTTGCAAACAAACAGGTTTGCCTTACGTTGACCTCACGCTATCTGCTAATAGGCTCTGTCGATCTCAACTTATGTTCCCGGCACTTCACGGCATAATTATTCGCTTAGGAAGCTCGTATATGTCAGATGAATACTGATCGCTTTTCTTGGAATTATGTTATAATTTCGTTATAGTAGGTATAGTAATAAAATATAGATAAAGTTAATAAGATGATAACTGTTCAAGTTTCAAGCACAGGTTATCGAAGAGCACGTGAGATTATTGAATGTCGAAGAAGCGAATTGGTAAAGGCATTTCATAGTCTCCTCACTCACCAAATTATATATAAAGAATAATTTCGCGTGTCCATTAACTGTAGACATGGCTGTCATAATTGCGATAAATAAAGACATTTTGGGCGGAAATAGTGACCCGGTTCGTATCTAAAGGTCGAGCTGAACCAGTTACGGTCCACGCCGGTCCATAATGTAGACCAATTACATTGTCATTTATATTAAATTGGAGCAACGGAATAATTTTTGGAACTCGGTGAAAATTGACGGCAAAGTTAAAAAAGATACTGGTATTGGTATATAAATTAATTAAACGGTCAATAATATTCCTGGAGTAGTAATTATCACCCAATAGTTTCACCGATGCGTAACAATTGATGTTTTTTTTAAATTGTAACTTACCAAAAAAAAATCGTGCAAACGTAGGAGTGTAAGATTTGGCATAGTCAAAATTCTTAGGCGCAGAAACAAAAATATAAGAATAATATAACAACAAAATTAAAATTAATTATTAGGTATGCTATTAGTTGAAATAATAGGTACACTATGACAAAAAGTCCTCAATAACATATAAAATAAAAAATAACAATCACATACGATAAAATTTTGACTCTTTTACTCAACTTAGTGTCAGGATTTATTCAGGTCGCCCATAATTTATTATACAGGCATCCAACTTGACCTAACGACTGTTATCATAATAATAACAGCCGGGATTGACTTTTAACGTGCCGTCCAAAAGAGGGAAGAATTTTCGAAAAAAGATCCAGTTCTTTTTTAAGTTTTCCTTGTTCGGTGATTTGACCGTAGGCAAATTGCTGACACTTCGTATATAACGTTCATAAATATGATGCATATAAAGAATTTGTCTTTGACGCTACATATTAAGTATATCTATAGTTTGATTTACTTGCAGCCTTCAAACCTTTAAAAAAACCATTCATATACCTAAATTGATCTCAATTTTTGTACCTAAATTTGTTTGTCTGAACGCGCTAATTGTCGATACTACCAGTCGGAGTTGAATAATTATTTTTGCATTTGATAGTCCAATTCTTGGGCAGGTTTATATGATATGTAATATCACGCTACGACCTAGGGTAGCAGAGCAGTAACCAAAGATGTAACTTAACGCAGATGCAGGTGAAACTGCGCTGCAGACCGTTAGTTTACCCCATTAATGGGGTAAGCAGAGACTATAGAACGCCATTTGCTACGATCCAAACATACCTCCTTAGCCTCTTCAACATTCAATAATCTTTTCATACACACACGTCGGTTACGGGTGCTTGTAATTGTGAGCTTTGTCAACACATCACCTATTTGGTCCGCGAATATCCGTCTAGGTGCGACCCCTACCAACTTGCCCAGTCATTTTCACTCTATAAATCTCTTCCGTTATCCTACTTCCATCCATCCTTTCTACATGTCCAAAATAATCTTAACATACTCCTTTCCTTTCAGACAGTTAGTTATTACTATTATTTCTTAAAATTCTATGAATGAAGTGTGAATGAACGATTCATTTACAAAGTTGTAACAATGTTATCAGTGACCCATATCTTCACATTAAATTATTAAGATAAAGCGTATTAATTAAAAGTTTGATGGTTTGTTTCCGTTGAACGCGGGTTATCAATAACTCAAGGACAATAGTTAGTGTTAGCCAACATTATTTCACAATGTTGTCTTCTAGTAAACGTTGTCGTACAGGCCCATTAAATGCCCACTGCAGGTTGTAGTCTCTTTCTCATAAAGAAAAGGCAAAAACATGAGCATTGATTAGAATGACTGGCCTGTTGGCCTAGTGGTTAGTGACCCTGACTGCTAAGCCGGAGGTCGTGGGTTCGATTCTCACCCAGAACAAATCTTTGTGTGATAAGGATGATTGTTTGTTCTGTGCCTGGGTGTAATTTATCTATAATATGTAAGTATTTACAAAAAAAAAATTATAAGTAATATATCTGTTGTTTAGTACCCATAACACAAGCAAATATAATTGCTTAATTTGGGACTAGATGGCGCTGTGTGAATGTGGTAGAATATTATTATTATTATATTATGACAGAATATTCTTTATTGCACATTATATACAAATAACAGAACACCACAATATTAGGTAGGTAGTGACAATGGGTGGTCTAGTCGCTAAAAGCGATCTCTTCCAGAAAACCTTTACCACACTTTTAAGATAAATCGAAGTTACTGATGGCGTGAAATAATAATATAGCTCAGTTCTGAGGCCCTAGACAAGCGGCATAGGCATTCTATTCATGGAATAGTTAAAAAAATGTATGGGATTGACATATGCTAACGCTAACATTGTGCTTATGTCAATCCCATACACTTTTATCTATTCTATGAATAGAATAGAAAACTATGCCACTTGTCTAGGGCCTCAGGCCTCTCAAAATCTAAGCACACCTAAAATTGCAATCGACGCACTAATGTAGTGGCTATTCACCTATTCATCACTTTTCAAAATTGTTTTCCTACATGAAAATTAAATATTTTGAATAAAAAATCTCAAAGCATAGGTCTCTATCATTTGCTAGATTTAAGTTCATTGATTTTATTAAAACTATTTCTATATTGTTGTTATTAAGGTGCAGTAAAAAGCAAGAGAAACTTCGAAAGTCATTTAGTGAAATTGAATTTCTCTTAATTGACTTTTCATAAGCACAGTTGCAATTACTTTTTCTAAATGTTATTCATCACTGAGATATCATGTTACCGTTTATAACACTTTCCACTATCCAGTGTTGTGTTAGAGCTACAGAAAAAAATGGTGGCAAATATTTATTATTGGCACTTGTCTTAAGTATCATTAGATAGGAAACGAAAAAGTAAAACTAATGACAAAATTCAATGACCTTATTAATTTGATTAATAATTATCATGAAAAAAATCTATATATATATATATATCTAAATGAATCCCTATTTCCCTTGGTCATGGCATCACGCGTGAACGGCTAGATCAATTTCATAAATTATATTTTTGTTGTGTTTGTTATTGTCAGGAGTGGGTTTTTATGAAAGAATAACTAAGAAAAATTGCACGGTGATTTAAAAAGTTTAAGAATACTTAACCACCATATAAAATTTAAACCGCTAAACCGATTTCGGTGAAAATTGGTATGTAGATAGATTTGGTTTCGGGACATAGGCTACTTTTTATCCCGAAAATCGCTCTGATTCCCGAGTTACATTAATTAAACACATAGCAATTTTCGCGTGGGCGAAGCCGTAGGGTGCAGCTAGTGTTAAATAATTTTGGCGCTGACAGTAGCTTTCAACATTGACAAAGAGTAAAATCTTACAATAACCGAAAACGAACTGCTTTGCTTTGGACAAATTACCTTGACGACAAATTTAAAAATATACAAAGGCTATTTATTATATTATGTATAAGTCACGATATCACCAATTGATTAGTAAATCAAAAGTTGTCGATTTTACATAGATACAAAATCATAATTTAAGCTGTTTGTGAACATACCATATTTCAATCCAAGCCAGGTTTTGTGAAAAGGCTGGTAGCGGCGCGTGGTATGTGCAAGTTTGGGTCGTCTGTACGGACTTCCACACGGCAGAGAACAGCACAAATGGAAGTACCGCTTGTCACGGATCTTTTCAGCCGCCTTCAGGCGTTCCCGAGCGAGCCTTCCCGCGCAACGTCGGGGACTTGTTGCCGCTGATGCCGCACCCACCACAGCTATAGCCGTCAGTAAGAACCAATAATGCATTGTAACTATATCATCTAGCACCCATTATACCACACTTAGTAACTCACAAAACACTGTTGTACACCGTAATCCTCAAAACGTGGCTTATCAACAATTTTCATTGAACAAACATAAGTTTACTACACGAGGTTTTCCAATTCATTCAGCAGTAACTTAAACGCGGTAATGATTTCGCTGACTCCGTACGTACAAATTCATTCATGTCGGTAATGCGTTGTGACACACGCGTGTGATAAACAATGAATGAACGTAGTAGCCGCGTGGTTATTGTCCGAAGAGCACAAGACCGCCTGATGGACGTGCGCTCACGCCGCCTGAGACGGGGCGACTGCCAGCCATGAGCTAGAGAGTTCACAGAGTTGTTCCGGAGGACTACGCAGTACACACCACGCTGTCCTGGGCACTTAAGATTGCGCTTACGAAGCAAAGGAAGTGCCGCAATGTTGGTTGAGATTTGTGTCCTCGATAGTACTCGTAGTTGTTGTTACTCTTGCAAAGATCATTGCCATAAAAAGTTATTTATAATCGACTACTTTATTGCGTGGCGATTAATATAAATACCAGCGTTGTAGGTATTTGTCCACTAATGTATGTATTTCAACGGAAATAATGACAATTAATGTAATATACAAATTAAATCTAAACGCCGAAACCCGTTAACGCGTCAGTCCGCGCAAGCGTCATCTTATCACTGGTCGGTCCGGCACGCGAGTCCACTAATTAGGCCGCGTCCAGATCGGGAGATCTCTCTGATAAGCCGTGATAAAACACGCGGGTGGTCGCCGCTCAGCGCAGCATCCATCACACTGATATGTGGACCCTGTTTAATGTAGATGCGATGTGAACCTAGATATGTACTAGGATGTGTTTTGGTAATCAGTGCATCAAGTAGCTGCTTGATTAATATTGAAGAATCGCATATTTCTCAAAGGCACAGGTTTGTGACACCTAAATTTCTTCAGTTACATGCCCACGTAAAACTTACGAGTATATTGATATATTCTAGGTATAATTAAATAGTATGAATAGTTTGTAAACACGAGGTTAGTGGGTTTGAATCTGGAAGAGTACCAATGTGATTTTTCAAATCATAATATGTTCTTTCTAAGTTTATCTTGGACATTTCTGACTGACGGTGAAGGATAACCTCGTAAACCTGGACTTAAAAGTCTGAAATTGGCAATCCGTCTTGAGCAAGCGTGGTGATTAATGCTCATGCCTTCTCTATATGAGAAGAGGCCTTTGCTTTGCAGTGGAACAGTAAAAAAGCTGGTATTATTATTATTACCTATTTATTATTATGAATAGTTTTACAATAAGAGATATCGGTAGTAGTTCCACTTCCACCTAAATGTTCTGACAAAATTAAATATAAGTACGTGATGTTAAAGCAATAAGCAAATATAATAAATTATGTACAAAATTATTATACTCTTCTTGAAGTTGTCTACGTATCTTTACAAGATCTATGGAAGCAACGTAGCAACATAAAAGTTTTTAAGCTAGTGTCCTTGTATGCGGAGTAGCTCGTGTAACGGGGCCCGTCGTGAGGGCTTGAATGTGAATCATTATCTTATTAAGTAAAGGAATGTCTGGCCGGCCTCTTTGCGGGTTCACTAGGAAAAAAATCTTAGTTATCTAGGCCGTAAAGACTACAAATACCTACGGTCTACTAAATACTATTAAATAAATTCACTCTAATGCTCAATGCCACAAAATATAAATTACTGAAAAGGGTCTCACAGTATCTTCTAGAAAAATTACCTAAATATAATAAAATAATCACTTTGATGATAATAATGTCAATACTAACGAAGGTGCTTCATAAATATTTAGGATCATATAGAATATCGACGTAAGGTAATAGTATGCTTGTGCGTTTTGTTCGTTAAAGAAGAGCCTCAGATAAAGATAAAGTTCTAGTAAAAGAAAAACCAGGCTTTTTGAAAGACTTAATTTGCTAATGCGTCTTGAGCAAACGAGGTGATCAATATGTTTTATGGTTGCAGTGAAGAAGAACTGATTCTTTAGTATTTAGCACAGTAAATATTTAAAGCCCCTGGCAATTCCAAGGTCTAGGAGTGGGGGCACTAACCACCCGGTAGATAATTAACCAACAAAGCCGAGTTGGGCAATTTATCTGAAATTGTTTAAACAGGGAACAGAATCTATAATCTTACATCAAAAACCTTTGCCCTGTACTAATAAATCAGCCAACGGATTAACTGCTACAAAATTTATTATACCAATTCGTTAATTGGTTCAAATATTTGCGTTACATCTTCAGCGAATAACCAACTATATATCTTAGTGATAAGGTTGATTTTGTTTTAGTAAAGTAAGCAAAGTTTGATCAAACGTTTTAGGAGATCTAGCTGGCACATTAGAGATAACGAGGTAGAATATATGCAAGTTAATGCGAGGCAGTGAAAGGAAAGCGCTAAAACAAACAGTGGGTAACCTATCACGACTTAAACGAGTCGAATGAAAGTAGAGCATTGCTTATTTGAGTTAGGGTTTGTAACTAAAAGAACGTTGTGTAGACTGTTGTGGAATACATTAGTCATTATTAGGGTACCGTAATTCTATAAGCAAAACGGAACGCGAGATCCCTTTGTTATCAGTTTGTCGTCTGTTCCTTTAAAGCTGTAAAATATCTAACTTAATCGACTTCTCAATCAACAAAAACATTTAATTGCCCTCATGGCAAGTACATACAGGGAATGGAAGCCTGGGTGCGCGAATCATACTTGCCTGGTTTTTTTTTGTATGGTGTAGGTATGTTGCTAGCCTCCGGCTTACATGATCGTGCAGGCTGTCACTGATTTCTGTAACTGGCAAGCTCTCAATCATAAATATACTAAATTATTTCATATTAATAAAAAGTTAATCCGGTGATTAAATTGAGTGACCGGACTACTCAGATACATTATACAGAGCTAGCTAATAAGGCGTGGTATTACTATATTATTTTATTTATTCATTGCGATGTCTAAGACAAATGTTTAACAGTGCTCGGGAACCAACATGACGAGGGCGACTCCTAAGGCTCTTCTGCTAAATTGTTTTAACACCCAATATCGGAGCAGAGGCCCTAGACAAGTGTCAAACATTTCTATTCTATTCATAGAATAGATAAAACAATGTATGAGATTGACATAAGCGCTGGCGTTAGCTTATGTCAATCCAATACATTTTTTAATCTATTCTATGAATAGAATAGAAATGTTTGACACTTGTCTAGGGCCTCTGGTCAAATATATATCAGCAGTCACGTGACTTGTACCTGCGTAGTGGAGTCTGCTCGGCTCGTATACTTGCGTGTTATAAGAGTTCATACAACCAAATTGCATAGCATGACTGCCTCTGTAGTGCAGCGGGACTGTAAGCGACTTTGTGGTACAAGCTAGGTTTACGGTGTGATCACACGGGAAAAAACTTTGTGTGATCCATAAATATGGTTCCTAGTCTGGGTTACTTTGTGTCCGTTAATTGTATGTTTGTAAAGCCCCCTGCGACACAGAGCTTGTTCCCTAGTGCGGGGGTTGTCTAAAGAAAAGTTACTTTCAAGCCTGCTATAACAGCTCATAGATACTAGGCCCTTAGTCACAGTGTAGGCGTCTGGGTGGTTTCTGATAGGTTTCTATGGAATAATGATACTCAGAAATACATAAATTAGTTTATTGTTCATTATTTTGTAGAACAACGTTTTAGAATAGATCCATGAATCATATTAGGTATAAATTATTCATCATAGCAATAAGGATGTTTACAATAGTTACTTTAATAAATTAACGTTTTCAGTTACTATTCTGTTTAATTGAACAAAAATTATATTTCGTTGGGTTACGCACCTCAAATAAAACTCTCCCAAAATTATATTATCATATACTTAGTAAATTTATGGTGCTATGAAAATGTAAAAATCTTCAAAACCTTAAGAAATATTTTCAGATGTCCTAAAATCATGAAATTTGGCAAGAACTCATCCAAAAAAAAAACCGAGTTAAACGTACCACAAATGATAGCAGTAGTAGTGAAAGGACATCTAAGTACACGACGGTGATATAAGCTTTGCACAAACAATGCATAGAAAACATAACCAAATTATTGTCCACTATAATGAGACTTTTGAATTGGGCAGGGCACCTAGCAAGGCGAGGTGATGACAGGTAGGATAAAACCATCACTGAATGGCGTCCAAGAAATGAAACAATAATCGTCGGCTGTCCAGCAGCAAGATGGGCGGATGATATTACAGCCGTCGGAGGTCGAACATGGATGAGACTAGCACAAGAGCGTGGCACAAACAGATAGAAGTCTATACACAACAGTGGGTTGATTCGGCTGTGGATGATGATGAGGAGACGTAAACAAGAGGGAAGGAGGGACTGAGGAGGTAATCGATTTTGATAGGTAAGTACTAATGTTCTAAAACCAACTTTCTAAAACATCCACACAGAACTCAAAAAAAGAACAGTGATATTACAAAACGAAATCTGTTCTAATAAAAGGGCCTCCGTTCCACGTTATCACTATTCACAATAGTTAGTATAGAGAGCCGCGCACGCGCATGTAATCTAATCTTCACGGGCGTAAATACTGCGCGGAGACCACTCTGCCTAACTGATGTAATGTTATTGTATAATGCTACTTTAGAAATGTTGAGATTAAGAGTTTGTTTGTAACACAGGCCTTTGCTAATAGACACGCACTACATTGAATTGAGTCTTCTTGAGAAAGATCACGGAGAAGGAAATTTTAGGTAAGTCTATGTTTCAGGTACGTACGCAGATAAAAAACTAAATATTTAGTAGACATATTCATCAGCGGAGAATGTCCACTATAGGTCTCCGATTCTAAGGCGCGGTGGCTATCGCACAATTGTTTGCTTGACCGATTTATTTTTTATATTTATAATTAAATATATGCATACATACATAACTTCACGCCTGTATCCCATTAATGGGGTAAGCGGAGACTATAGAACTTCACTTATTTGGTCCGCAAATGTTTCTAGCACTAATGTAAATAATTCGACACGAATTATTTTATTTTACAACTATTGCAACAAGTGCTTCATATAATTAATTGTCTTTTAGTATACGTATCTCGTCTGTTTGTACATTGTAAGTTATTTATAAAAGGCACGCGTCGCGCCGCGCGCCGCGCCAATCTGTCTATGTTGCTGTCGCGAGCTCATCGTCTCACAAATACCCGTGTTTCATTCCTCGAATTAAGAAAAAAGAAACAAAAGAAATCGCAATAAATGCAACATTATCATTAAAGATTGTTTTTAAACAATATTATCAAGGTAAGAATATTAACGTCAAACATGACGACCTATCTCCCACACAAAAGCTCTATTAGATATTTATGTAGAAACACACAAAGCTTGAGAGAACTTTGCCTATTACATAGCTTTTAAAAGTGGCCTCCCGTAGCCTATGTATACTGTGTACTTTTAAATATTACAAAAACAATGTTATAAAACACAATACACAATCAAGCCATTGCCGACTGTGAAGACGAATTGCATGAGGGAGAAAAAGAAAACATAGAAATTCGATAGGATGATTTATGTAAAAATTAAATGCATTTGATTTTGCGACGTCACTGAAGTAAGACAAACATGTGTACAAAACTAAAACAATATCGATAATGATCTGTTCACTGCGTTCAGCTATCTCTCATCTGTTTCTCAGAATTGGGTCTATTCGAGACGTTGGCAGAGTTGGCGATGTGCATACTCTTTTATGGATAGATACAGGAGCTTATTCTGATCGCTCTGAATTTTCACCAATATGGAGTGCTCGTTGCATGTTGTCTCGCAAGTTCAATCATGGTTTTTAATCATAATATCACTACAACTACACACAACGCCATCTAGACCTAAAGTCCAAGACTCATACTAAATCCTCAAACGGCCATCCCCTTAACGGTAGTGTGAATATAGTAAAACTAAATATACGGGAACGCAACATGCAACGCGAAAGTTTAAAAGGTAGTGTGAATGGAAAATATAGAACACGGAAAAAGGAGGAGGGTAATGGGTTCTCCGACGCTACTGATCAAATTTGTGTCGATATTCTATATGAGAACACTGAAGCTATTACTATTATTATTTTGACAACCAACGCAGAGGTCGCAGGTTCGATTCCCACTCAGTGCAAATACTTATATGCATGAACATGGCTATTTGCATTGGTCTGGATGTTTCTATGTATAATATGTATGTATTTAAAAAAAAGTATATAAGTATGTTTATCCGCATTCTAGAACTCATATCACAAGCTATTAATATATGCTTACTTTGGGTCTAGGTGGCGTTGTGTGGTTGTTGTAGTATCATTTATTTATTTATTTATTATTAGGTACCAATCGCCGAATTTAAATCAGCGGTAAAAACGAATATAGTCCAGCCTCCAGAATACACTCAATAGTCCATTTTACGTTGGCAACAACGCAAGCTATTAATTGTGCGGGCGAAAGCCCAACAGACAGGGTGACGGCATAGCTATCTGTCTGTGTGTGTCTGTCTACTATGTATGGTACTACTGGAATCTGGAAGGGTGGTAGCGATTATTTCTGTCTGTTTCTCTTGATACCGTTGTATTTTAGACAAATGTGAGTAAAGAGATAAGTTGTGTAAATAAATATCTAAGTATTTCATTTTGTTGTTAATTTTAGATATATATTTATACAGCCTGAAGACGGTTCATGAATTACGTATTTGTTAGGGATGAGAATAGAACCCACGAGATACGGACTAACGGTAGTAGCGAGCTTAATCATAGTGTATACAATAAAAATATCTAGACACTTTAATACCTATGAACACCAAGGATATACAAACGACAATCTCGAATCAATTTACCTACAGTCAGTTCGCTGACTCTAAAAGATGACATCGGTGTCGTGTAGCACCAAAGTAAAACAAGACTTGCTACTTAATTACGAATACAACGCTGTAGATTAGAGTGCCCAAATCAGTATCTTTTCCGTATTTGGAAAAAAATTGTCATAATTTTTTTTTTTTTTTTTTTATATCATAGCCTACCAAAGTGACTCCACCCCGCCTGATGTTAAGCAGTCAGTGGAATTCAGAAGTGGCGGCCACTGTACCAAAAGCCATCGTCTTAAACTGCTAGTATGGTGGCCTCCACCATGGCGGCTGGGAATGGGGTTAGGGGAAGGGAATGAGGGAGGTGAGGAATGAGGAAAGGGGGGAAATTGGGCCTCCGGCGCTCTCACTCACCGAACGAAACGCAGTAGTATGGATACTACTACTCTTAAGTCGATCTTCTATGAGAGGGAAGTACTTCCCCGGACGATCCGGCCCATTCATGCTGAAATCAGCGTGGATCTACTTCCGTAACATAATTTCGGGTCATGGTCACCCTATGCACTTTACAAGACAAATGTAATGGTAGCCTATAGGTTTCATCAACATGAATTGTAAAGTAACCAACCATAAATAAAGTTATAAAATATGAGTTGATGAATTAATAAATAGCTGCATTTAATTAAAAACAAGCTTTATACATAAACTTGCACTTTTTTACCGAGTTAGGAACAATAGGTTTGAATCACGACCCACTTGTATAACCGCGAGAAGAACTAACAAGTAACTAAACCCCACTATATTTAACTAGATTATTACAATATTTCATGAGTTATGATTACGTAAGCTATAAAACGCTACCTCTAACATTAACCACTCCGCCACACAAACATAATACATTAAAAACTTCTTACAACTTATAAGAAAAATCGTAATACGTAAAGGATTTAATATAAATAACCTAGTTTACCAAGCAACACTTGCATTAGCCGTAGGTAAGTACATACCTTCGGCCACACGTGTAATCTGTTTATTGGACATCATCAAAGGAAGGTAGAGTACGCGTCGTCTGCGATAGGTGTTTGATGCTATTAAGCAATAGGTACAATTTATAAGGCATAGAGCAGAAAGCTCGGAAAAGGGTACACCTGATGGTTAACAGATGTCGCCACCGTTCGTTGAGTTCTGCATTGCAGAAGTCGCCGATCTAGAATATGAAACTTCTTCGCGTTTCCTGCGTACATATATTACTGCTATCATTAATTTGCCTGCCAAGCGTGGTGAACATCCATAACTTTGAAAAATATCTATATCTGTGTCTTGCATCTTTAGAAAGAGTGTTAGGAGTTTTAGTTTCGGATAATTCTCGTACAAATTAAAGTTTTAAGATGAAAAATATTCTGCTTTACTTTTGGACAGCAAAGTGGCATTCTTTGCTTATAAGGTATGGGTTTCAAAATAGGACAAAGAAGCTTAGTAGCATATGGCGAATTTATTACTCACATCTTTTAGAAGTGATGCGTTTGATTATCATTAAAGCAAAGAACCAGAGTAAGTGTTTAGCTTAGTACTCCTGCGTGTCTGTGTGCGTGCAAAAACGATCAATGGCGGCTTGTACATCGAATATATATGTGCCTCGTTTATTTTGCACCGACTCACTTGCAGCCGGTATTAGGCAAAGAGTTGAATTTGCAGATCAGACAAATTAGGTATAATTATAGTTTGCTCTTGACGTTTTTACCTATTATTGGTGTGTATTATATGGACATGTTGCGTTTTTACCTAGGAATACCAGTAAATACAACAAATGCCAACATAAAATAGTACCATTTCATGAGCTGTAAAGCTGTAAATATTTTCCTGTGTTGTATCAATGACAATTCCTATCTCTACAAACTGTCACTATTGTTAACGGACTATAAAACACACGATGTAATGTGGCAAACGATATTAAATGGCGTCTCATTCACAAACTGACGGATAAACATGATTAGATTGTAAAATATCGGAGAATGAGGCGTTAAATTGTGAGTTTTATTGTCTTTTTTTGATATGGCGACAGATAGAAATCTGACTTTAATATAACAAACTAACGGGACAATTTACGATTATACGGGGATATTATATTACATATATGAGCGCATATTGCATTGTGTTCGGATCTGTTGTCATTGTCATATATTTATAACTTTGTTTATTTTTATACAACTTTGGTGGCAAACAAGCATACGGCTCACCTGATAGTAAGGGGTAAGCGTAACCTATAGACATGGCTGTGTTTTCCAAGCATTGCAGAAGTAATAATGCTTCGAAAACGTGATGTCGAAACCAATCCTTTGCTGACCACGAAGAAGGGGATGAGAAAAGAAAAGGTAAAGGAAGGGGGCCGAAGGGGTATTTGGGTTAATTAACTACAGGTTAATTGATCAAGAGGATAACTCTCCCGAGGTAATACTTATTCTAAAAAATATCTATAAAAAGGGCGGGTCCACTCACTGCCACTGTTCGCTTCTTTGTCACCTAAGTTGGTTATGACATGAATCACGTTTTGTAAAAAAATTAACTTGGTTACTATGTGTCTATTATAAAATTAAATAAAAAAAAAAATAAAAGCCTATATTTCTTACATAATTACAAAATGTTTATGTATGTTAGTGTTATTAAATCTAGAGCGTTGGAAACTATTTATATTATGCATTTATCTTCTACTTGTATATGTTGTGTGCATAGAAATTAATTTATATTCATAGTAATTTATTTCTTCTGCAAGAACCTCTCTGCAGGTAAAGACCTCCTCCAAAGTGATCCAGTCTATATATATGTATTATCCGTACTAATATAATAAATGCGAAAGTAACTCTGTCTGTCTGTTACGCTTTCACGTCTAAACCACTGAATCGATTTTAATGTAATTTGGTATAGAGATAGAGTAGACCTTGGAGAACAACATAGGCTTCCTTTTATTGCGAAAAAATGGCGTGAAAGGGTTTAAATAGGAGATGAAAGTTTGCATCAAAATGTTTAAATTAAATTTTTTATGCGATAACCGACATTCACGCGGGCAGAGCTGCGGGCAACAGTTAGTTATAAATAGCTAGGCGAAATTATAGCAGGTTATCTTAGGATAATAATGGCGCAGTCTATATAAGTAAAAAAAACTTACCTTATCCGTGGTCCACACTTGCTATGGATCGAAGAGAATGAAAGTCATGGGGAGAGGCCTTTGTCCAGCAGTGGGATGATTTGAGGTAACAGTAACAGTAACGTTAACCAGCTTATATATGTAGTAACTATACACTTAATATATGAATCAGCAGCTTTTGTTAATTACTTGTTTATTATAAGCTATAGAAATAATAATTATCTAATATCTAAATCAGTTCCTTGCTCCGCCGATCATTTTGTTTTATAGTCTTCCGTGGAACAGCGAAATGGGTTGATATGTAAAACTTTGAGCACATAGCATGGACGGAAGTGTGATATTTGATATAGGTATTTAAAATTAAAATTAAAAGTGTTCAAGTTATTTATTGGGTACTATACTTACTCGTATCAGAGTTAGATGGAAGGCATGAAACTTAAAGACCACTTAAAATTGAATCATGCTTTAATATTTATAGGTTTAACGCATATGTTTCGTTAATTAGGCATTGCGCGGGCAAGCGTGGTTTCTTTGAAGTGGCCACCACGTCTGCGTGTAACGCGCCTCGCGTATTTGGCACCGCACGATTGAAAATAAACAGTGAACCTTTGTACACTGCAGGACAAATAATGTACTACTTAAACAACGTCACCATACCGGACTAGACGTCCGCCCGCGCTTTATTTTCGGTATCAAAAGTTTCATTCGGTCTCACAACAAACGCCTACGGAAAATATCATTGCAATGGTGTCGTATTGCATCATTCAGATTAAGGGCCTGTCATCATCACCACGTCACGACGTCGTCGCCGTAAAACGGTGCGGTGCCGTAGCGCGGCGCGTTGCCGTGACGTGAAAATTAACGTTGCCGTACCGTAAAAATGTACGTCACGACACCGCAAAGTTACACGTCGCCGTGCCTTGTAAATTTTCGGTACATTCTTATGGACCGCACAAAACGTATTCTGCTTCTGTTGTTATTAAAAAATCGATGTTCTCCGACATCTTTTATTCACAAGTACAACTAATTGCTAAGACAATGACACATCAACTAATCGAGTGCATCGTACCCGCGTCGCTTACAACGCCGTCCGATGCACCGTTTCACGGCGACGTACCGTGCTAGTGCACGGCAACCGTACCATTCCACGGCGACGACGGCGACGTCGTGCCGTGGTGATGTGGACAGAACATTACAAAGACGCTTAAAATATTAAAATTTTGGAAATGTTAAACATAATTAAATATAGTCTATGTAACCCGTCTTATTTGTAGCTTTCTAATAGTGAAAGAATTATTTTTTTATTCGTATACGTACCTAGATCTAGAGATAAATTGCAACATACAAACAAACAAACATACCAAAAAAAGCATTTTTTTTCTTCATACTTCACGTTTTGCAAGCTTTATTACGAAGCATGTCATAGGGGTCAAATAACAGAAATTAATTTTATACAATTGAGTGAAAATTAGTTTTCAAAATAATTTTGGAAATTTGAAGTCGCTAGTGGAAATGGCTAAGTTTTCCAAACACTGCAGAATTCAATCGAGTCTTCGATCATTACTATCCTTTCATAGAATATACTGACGTAAAATATTAGTTTCCATACTAATACTTCAGTGAATAAGAGTGCTGAAGGTCGATTTTCTTCCTCAGTTCCCTTTCTTTCCTTCCCTCATTTTCCACTACCTACGTTTTAGAAAATATTTTTTTTATATCTTTACACTTACGTACTTAACAAGGTGATATTTTTAACTGTTTAAGTGAACCATTTAATATGCTCTAAATTGTACAGCTTAATTATAAAATGGTGTATTTAGAATAGCGATATATTTGGTGGGTTGTTGGCGCAGGTTAAAGCTGGGCACTTTTTGTCGTCTGCAGTACAGTGTAGTGATTCATGTTGTGTAAACTCTGCCCATTATGCGCTGTAGTAATAGAAGACTGGTTAGTGTTTTGTGTACAACAAGGACCGAGGCAATTAAGGGATTAATGTTTTAAGAAAACAAGTCTTAAGGTAAAAGGTTAAGGTATATTTTTCTGTATATTAGTTTGTATAGATATGCTGTTCATTTGTGAAGAGGGGTCATTGAAGGTTATAGTATACTGGTGAAAGATATACGACTGCTAGGTTGTACTATAAATATACCTACTTTGTGAATAGGTGCCACTTCTACCAGGGCACAAGATAGATATATAAATATTTTTTTAACAGAATGAATAAAGAAGGAAAAAGAGGACGGAAAGGGTAGTTGAGGGCAAGATTCACAGACCGCACTTTGACTTTACTTTGATGCAAAGATCTACTTTGTACCAAAAATATGTATCTTAGGCCCAGATTCACAATCGTGACTTTACTTTACAGCAAAGGCACCTTCCCAAAGTAAGCTTTGTATTGCCGAAGATTACTTTCAACTTCATATTCAAACATATTTTTGGTACAAAGTAGATCTTTGCATCAAAGTAAAGTCAAAGTGCGGTCTGTGAATCTTGCCCTAAGAGTCCATGGCTCTCACTCACCGAACAAAAATACTGTCTATATCTATACTATTACATAAAGTGGGACAGTTTGTTTGTTTGTTTGATCGCGCTAATCTCTGTAACTACCAGTTGGATTAGAAAAAAATGTTTTTGCGTATGATAGCCCAGTTCTCGGGGAAGGTTATAGGCTACGTAACATCACGCTACTGGCGACGGGAGCAGAGCAGTAAGCAAAGACGCGGGTGAAACTACGACGCGAAAAGCTCGTTCTTTATATAACAAAAATACACAAAAATTATAGCTAAAACACACGAGCCCAATAGTTTTGAGTAATCAAACAAATTGCCACATTGCTTGTCGTCATAATTTAGCGGACCCTACATTCATGCACAATACATTGCTGCCTTGTAATGGATATGCATGAAAATTTATGAACACAACGTTCAATGTATATTCTATAATCAGTAAATAGCTTGGGGATGTGTTCTCGATGCGGTGGGTCTAGTAAGAGGCTCTCAAAGTTAAATTTTTCAATAAAAGTTTAATAGGTAGTTGTTAGTCAAAGTCAAAGACATAATTTAAGTGTAAATTACAAAAATTGTAATAACCTGGCGATTAAAAATAGTGGCCTGAGTTTATTGGCAGTTCTCATGGCCCTACCCTACGTCAGCGAATTAGCTGAATGTTAATTAGCTGACATTTTGTAATTTTAAAGTTTAGAGGAGTTAATTAAATTGTTATGTATTAATTTTTTTTTAATTATTTACTAAAATTTAAAAAAAAATTCAATTTCAAGTAATATGCAAAGCACTTAACTCTATACGTAATTACAAGTGTCTATGTTGTGAAAAAAAAAAAGTGTGCTTACAGGCTGCCTCAATTTGCATAGTTTTTTAAAAGATATCAAAGTTCATCCGTGCCTCCACGAACTTTAGATGAAGATATGTGTTAATTATGACATGTCCTTCTTCAAACGAGGTTTAAAGAGAGCATTAATATCACGGTAGGCAGCGGCTTCGCAGAGCCCCTGGCATTGCAGAAGTCTATGAGCGACAGTTTCCACTTACCATCAGGTGGGCTGTTGGCTCGTCTGCCACTGTAGGCAATAAAAAAAAAAAAAAAAAAATCAGAAGTACAGTTCTTCGTCAATATCACATAAATACTGAAGGGAATCATGACCAAAGTATTAATGAACTTTGTTGCAGTGAAGAAAGGCGTGATCTACCTGTATTTAAAATTAAAATAAAATGAATTTCTTTCTATATAAAGCATTCGATGAAAAGATTGGAAGCGGTAGAAAGAAGTCAACTGATCCACTGTATATACTATCCAATAAAAAAACTTTACAAATTTGAACTTTGAGAATCGCTGTGCTAAGGGCATGTACGGAGCAGTTTTCAAATTACACAAATTGTAGTGCAGCCTATATATGTTTATGAAGCCTTAGGTAACGGCAATTCTTTGGGTAACGGGTTAAGTGCGTGCTCGAGCCCTAGCTATGAGCTGGGTAAACATTTTCCTTACTAAGTTGTGTTGGTATTGTTATGTGTTATGACAACGTTTGCTAATGTTCTAAAAGTAATTTCGATTGCGCTAATAATATTTTTTCTAATTATAAAATACGATACCAACAAAAAATTTAATATTTTTCAAATTATTAAAAGGTACTTTGAAAGGCAATTGTGTATCTACTTACCCTACATTCTTAGCAAAACATTGTTAACAGTTAGTAAGTACAGCGATAGATATTTAAAATGATAAAAATAATAAAGTTTGGTATAATCTTATCCTCCTACTTACCAGGTTACAATATAAAAAAAAAAACCATCAATATTATTTTGATATCAAAATAACACTGGGCGAGCGTAAACAATGTACCCCCCAAACCGTTAAAAAAAAAATTCGATACCGTACTTCAACGTTCCATCGTAGTAACAAGAATATTATTAAAAAACAAAAAGGCCGCCTAAAACAAAGTGAAAAGAAAGAAACGCATTTTTTTTTTCTCGTGCTGATGCTACATTATTTTTTTATATACCATATGTCACTCCCACAATCAATAATACGAATCTAATGACATCTCATACGTTAAAATCCAGGCATTTAGGCTATATTATTATAGCGTGCCAAAGAAATAGACACACACTCACATACATACATACGCTGGAAAAACATTACCCTCCTTGATTGCGTCAGTCAGGCAAAAATAGAAACAAATAATAGTAAATATAATTGAAAAATCATATTACGTTAAGTGCATAGAGTTGTACATAGAAATTAATAAATTTGGTTATGTATTTTTTACAGACCGCACCTAAATACAACAACAAAATAAAATAAAACTAAACACAAAATAAAAATCAACAATAACATATATATATATATATATATATATATATATATATATATATACACACACAATTACAACGCCATCTATTACTAAGTGGCTGTACCAAAAGAAGACTTACCCAAGCAACCCGTAGCGGTGAGTCCGTAGTGCTCGTCGAGACAACTGTCACAAGATGGCGCTGCTGCACCTGGCGCACAAACACACGCCCCCGTGACGGGGTCACACGTGGAGTTGCGAGCTGCTGTGCCGCAGCGACAGGATGGACAGCCAGTAGACACTCCTGATGATTAATAAAGATTTTAACATACAAGTTTTTACAAGCGTTTGAATTTAATACTAATGCCGGAATACACACGGTGGCGATGGTTAGTAAAAGTATTTCTGTCACTAAAATTCTTATCAAAATTTTCTTAAACCAGTTTAAAATTAACAAAAGAATTAAAAATCATTGAGACCTTTTATTGCCTGCGATGTTCAGTTTAAACGTATTGCCGCTAGAGGCGCTAGCACTACAATTACAAAGACATACCTCCATGTCCCTGTGCGCAGGTATCACAAGCGCGGCCCGTCCAGCCCACGCGGCACGCGCACGCGCCCGAGCGCGCGTCGCACGCCGCCGACAGCGCGCCCGCGCCGCACGCGCAAGCTCGGCACGACAGGGGGCCGCTACTGGTGCCGAACCAGTAGCCTTCCTGTAGGAGTAAGTCTTTAATATTCAGATATTCTATAACCGTAGTTAGTACGAATTAAGGCGTAATTAGAGCGCATTTACACTTGTCGTTAGCGCCTGCACGAAAGATGCAGGCGATTTTTGAAATGGATATAGAGCCCGCATTCAGGGAACCGTTTTCATTAGTCCGATTTCACCCTTATAAGATTGTCAGTCCACTAATTGCTATTGTTTTTTATTTATACATACCTTGCAAAGATCGCATCTCGCTCCTTCTGTGTGCGGTGGGCATGTGAGACATAGCCCACTAGTGGGATGGCACGGAGAACCCCCACAGGCACACGGTTGACAACTACTGCCGGGGGTTGTGGGAGAACCCCAGTAGCCGAAGTCACAGCTGAGGAAAATAATAATGAGATAATGGAAGATATTATGAAGGTTATAAGATTAAATGTAAAGGTACTGGATATGGTTATAAATATTTAAGCTGAAATAGTTACAATAACAAAACTATAGCAAATCAAAACTAGTTTATTTTGTTTGAAGCATTTATATATCACAGACACAGAGTTGGCAACGTGTTTCGGTTGAATTATAGGGAGTATGTAAGCATAATATATTATTAAAGAAATTTAAACAAAGTATGTTCACCATTGACGCCTGCTTAAACTGACAGCTTGCCCGCTATTACGGGCTGTTAGTTTTTTATGCTATACTTAAGAGCTGTATAAAAACTAAGTAACTTTACTGCTTACAGTTATTATACTATGAAAATAACACAATTTAAGTTTTAAATGAATTTTTTGCATATAAATAGAACTGTGAACGCAATGATGTCTTAATTTTTATACAGCTTTCACTTAATTCTAGCATTTTTATATTTTTATATCTTATTTATTCAGGATCTCCAACAAAGAATATACACTACAATTTACACGGTTCATTTCACAAAGAATTTTTCATGTGTACTCCTTCAATTATAGGGGACCACAGCATGCATTTAAAAATATTTAAAACTAAGTTAAGTACCTAATATATTACACAATAATGAAAATTAAACAAATTTAAACAAAGCAAGGGGACAATTTAAACAGCAGCAATCTGTATAATACATGCATTTAAACAGCACATATAAAATATAGCTCCGATTAAATGATAAAAATTAAAACCTATGAAATATGACACTAAATTGCGACGTGGCAACTCAACGTAAACGCTCTTAACAAAGACACTTACCTCTCACAACGGTCACCGGTGTACCCATCAGGACACTGCGTGCACACGAACTCGTCGCCCTCGGCGCTCGCCAGCGCGCAATTGGGACTGAAGTTGTTGCTGGCTGAGTACAGCGGACACGCGCATGGCTTGCAAGCTCCCTGAATAAACAATAAATTACAAATAAAAGTATTTCGCATTTTTAACCGACTTCAAAATGGAGGTTTTCAATTCGTCCTAACGTTTTTTTTATTTTTTATGTTATGTTTCCCGACTTTAAAATTAAAAAAATCGTATTTATCTGATTAACTAAACCGTATGAAAAGATTAATGAATGTTGAAGAGGCAAAGGAGTTATGTTTGGATCGCAGCAAATGGCACTCTATAGTCTCTGCTTACCCCATTATTGGGGTAAAGTTATGTATGTACCTATGTATGTATTCTCATAGCTAGATTGCTAAACAATGTGTTAAAACGAAACATACCTAGGCTCTATAAAGTAATTTAGTGCGTTAAGTATAGGTAATCTTTGTATTTTAGTTACCTACTATCAATTTAACGAAGTTTAAATTGCTAAAATATCTTTGATTCACAATGACACAACGTCATGAGTATGACAAAATGTCCGTATTAATTAAATTATCATTCTTAAAATTATTGCAACGGCTTTTACAAGACGATCTTTCATGTGAAATGTGAAATTCTTATAATAATAATAATACATACAGCTAATAGCTTTTGACGTGTCTTGTAAATTACACCATTTTGTAAAAAGTAATCACTGCAATTATGTTTTATCATCACATTCCATAATATAATTTAATTTCACTTTGCAAAAATTGGGGACTACGATTAAAATTTTAACCACGTTAAACACATTCCAAATTTGAATGGGCGGGTAGTGATTGAAGTTTCGATTCAGACCAAAATGCGTTCCGAATTTGAAAACAAATTTGTAAAAATAAAATTCGAAGTTTTTGTTACAATTTTTATGGCCACGTATAATCTAATAAATAAATTTAAAGTTTTTTAATTTAAATTTTAACGTATTTTTTCATTTTGTTGTCAAACTGAGCCTACAGCCCATTTAGCCCGCGGGCTTAGTTGAACTTTTTGTTAAAGGTTATATTTTATTATGAAAATAAAGTATTATTTATTTATTTATTATTATTTATATATAACATTTTTGTCTAATTTTTTTAGCTATTGGTTTAGGCGCAGTTTATATAAACGGCTATATAAAGTTCTAGACTTCGTCTTAGGAGTTAGACAATGATAGTTACCGTAACAGGGTTGCCGTAGTGTCCAGGCAGACATCGCTCACAATGAGGTCCCGTGGTGTTGTGCTGACATGGACCGCAAACTCCATCCACTATAAGACAAACATAAACTTAGGTGTTTATTTGTCGCTCAATTAAAGCCTGGAACTCTTTACCAGCGCATATCTAATTTTGATCCTGGGTCGTTTAAGCGGGCTGGGAAAAATCATTTCACTAAGCCGCCATAGTGGAGGCTTTTGGAATAGTGGCCATCACTTCCAAATTTGACTGACTGCTTTCTTTAAAATTTCAAAACCGAATATACTCACCAGTATCACAATGCGCGTGCTTGTTGCAAGCGCACGGCACGCACTCAAAGCTGGGGAGTACGCCCGGAGCGCGCGCCGCACGCGCGTGCGTCCACGCGCAGCGCTCGCAGTGCGCGCCCGCGTAGCCGCGCGGGCACGCGCACCGCTCGCGCGCCGCCGCGCCGCCCTGCACCTCCACTGCTTCTAAGCGAACCTACACACACAAAGTCAAACATCAGATTTTCGGCGTTCATTTCTCATCGAATGTTTTATACAAAGAAATTTTTTTTACCAACCAGTCTTCAACCTTTCTTACGACACTCATACAAAAAGATCTATATACTTGATCAGAAACCAAACAGCCTGTCCGCAAAATTTTTAACTAAGACTTATCATGAATTCGACGACTTCTGTGGTTCAGTGTTACTGTGTATGGACTGCCACGCAGAGGTCGCGGGTTCGATTCCCGCTCAGTGCAAATATTTATTTGTGTGCATTTCTATTTGCATTGGCTAAGTGTTTCTATGTATAATATGTATGTATTTACAAAAAAAAAGTATAAGTATGTATATCCGCATTCTAGAACGCATAACACAACACAAGCTATATAATATATGCTTACTTTGGCTCTAGATGGCGTTGTGAATAGTTGTTGTGATATTATTATTATATACCTCATCTTGATCAAAATGATAATGCGCCTTCAACATGATGCCCTTCAGGTCTCTTAGTACATCCATGAGCTGTATTCTGCTGGCTACCTCTAACTCTTCGCCCATTACGAACCAGTTCCCTTCTACCAAGGGCACGGAGATCAGCAGCTGTCCAGGTGTTTCGTGACTCGTGTTTGAATATGACAATTTTGTATCATCTGCAAAAAACAAAATTATTTAACAATTTTTTTTATTTCGATACCTATTATCAAGGTTACCATTAGCGAAATACATACTTCACTAGCGCAATAAGTTATTAGAATGGTGAATCACATGTGGAGGCAGGTTTTTAGATTAAAAAGGCGTAAGACTGTTTTTATTCTAAATATTACTATTATAAAAGACTCACCTACCCCAATCAGAATAACATCAGGTCCCTACGTAAGGTTGCGGCCAGTATCATCCCTCTAGATGCCCCCATACACCGACGCTTTCACTTCACCATAACTTAATAAAATAACGTTACTAATCTATGAGACTCACCTGCCCCAATCAGAATAACATCAGGCCCTTACGTAAGGTTGCGGCCAGTAGTAGTCCCTCTAGATGCCCCAATACACCGACGCTTTCACTTCACCATAACTTAATAAAATAACGTTATTAATAGACTCACCTGCCCCAATCAGTATAACATCAGGTCCGTACGTAGGGTTGCCACCAGTATCGCCTCTCACGATACCCCAGTACACTGCCGCTCTCACTTCGCCTCCATAAGCGCCCAGCTGCTCGCCGGTAAACGAGTTTGATACCCAGTAAAAGTACTCCCAGCCTTCTACCTAGAACATATACTTTAGTCAATGTTCACGTTGAAAAAACCTAGGCCGACGTACTGCACATACTTGATTCACTCTAGTATAATAGAACAAATTACCGATGTAACTAATGATAATAATCTGTCTCTGTGCAGCTGTGGTTCGGTGGTACTGTGTACGGACTGCCACGTAGAGGTCGCGGGTTCGATTGCCGCTCAGTGCAAATATTTGAGTGCTTAAACATGTCTATTTGTATTGGTCTGGTGTTTATATGTATAATATGTATGTATTTTCAAATAAAAAAAGTATTTAAGTATGTATAACCGCATTTCTAGAACCCATAACACAAGCTATAATATATGTTTACTTTATGTCTAGATGGCGTTGTGTGTAGTTGTTGTGATATTATTATTATTCTATGCATAATACATACATATTTACATACATTTTATATAGACAGTAGTAGATCCTTGGTTTTAGCACGAATAAACCGGTCGATCTACTCTTATAGAATAACAACGTACTTTTGGATTTCGTCCTATGAGTGAGACCGCCGATGGTCCACGAATGAGGTAATTGAGCCGGCGACGCGCTTTAAATTCTTATTGGAGTCACATTTTTCTTCTTCCTTCACCCACACAAGAGAGAATAACTTTAAAAGAATCTAAGTATTTTAGAAAAGGCAAATCCTAGTGTATACCACACTTAATATTTTATGAGAAAGTAAATCAGATACTTTCTCGTCCTGGCCCATACGTGCTACAACCAGCAAATATCTACTACCTTAAATAATCTTTATTTATGAGCGTTTACGCTTCATGAGTATCAACGTCGCAATTTAGTCTCATATTTCCTGGCTTTCAATTTTTATCATAAATCGGAGCTATATTTGCTTATAATGCTTACAGTTATTTTATTATAAAAATAACGCAACTTAAGTTTCAAATGTATTATTTGCATTTATATAGAATTGTAAACACAATGATTTTCTAAGGATAACACAGTAATATTCTTCCTGGCTCCTTACCTCATAACTGATCACAAAAGGTTTTCCCTGCTCATCAACTGAAGGTTCCAAAGTTTGGTTTCCTATAGTGTCCGTGATCATCCATGATCCTCCAAGCGGTAGGATTATCTAGGAAAATAATATAAATAAAATACAAAAGATAATACAGGACACATACAAAAATACCAATATTAATTTCTTGTTAAATTGTTAGTATATTATTGCTATTAAGCCTTGGCTAATGTCATGGTATCTCAGTTAAGACACACGCATCGCAAACACGAGGCCGTAGATTCGAAACCGAAGAAGTACGATGACATTTTCAAAATCATAGGTACTTTCTACGTTTATATTCCTTGTAATTACTAACATACAGCGACAGTCATACTTCGAATTAGTCAGGAGACATACAAATTAACGATATTGGCAATTTTCGAATGAAAGAAATATTTTGGTAGCCATATACTAACGTCTCTCGGCGGTTCCTGTTCCTCCAAAGTAGCTAAACTACAGGAGTCAGTTATGTGTGAACAGTAGCACGGTCTGCACCCCGCTGGAAGATCCTCACTAAGCCCGTAGTGTCCTGGAGCGCATGCGTCGCAACGATCACCTACTACGTTTGTCTGGAAAGAAGTATTAAGTATAGGATTAGTAGTCAGTCGCTGCTATCTTCGCTCGATTGCCTCCTTACGGTACCGCCGCGTCGTTTTAGTCTACTTTTAGGTAAATATTTAGCAAAATTTTACCTAAAACTAGACTGCCTTTATTTTTATTTGACTGCCTCCGTGGCTTTATGTCCGGTAAATGTATGTTTGTTAAGTCACCCGCGGCAGTTGTCATTAAAAAAAATAAAAATAATAATAATCACAGTTTTATAATTATATTATTATGTAAAAATATAGTACATACATATACATAGATATCTTTACGACTGTCTGCCATTAATGGGGTAGCAGAGCCTACAAAACATATGTACCTCCTTTGCCTCTTCTACATTTATTAATCTTTTCATAAACACACGTCGGTTACTGCTGCTTGTAACTGTGCCCTTTGTCAACATATCCATGTATGTCTGTCTAGGGCGACCCCTACCAACTTTCCCAAGCATTTCCCCTCCATAAATATTTTCGTTATCCTTTCAATTTTATTTTTTTATTTTTTTACTTTTTTTTTTTTTACTACTTACACACAGAATGTATAACGGCGGACTTAATGCCAACGGCATTCTCTACCAGTCAACCGGGTAATGCAGAGTTGAACCACAGTAGGTGCATGATAGCAGATAGTAAATGTAGTAAAATTGTTAATACTAATGTTGAATATTTTACTAAATAAGACCATAACAATACACATACGTACGTATAAATATAATGATAAACATACATAAAAATCATACATATAGTACTAGTACTACATTATTACACATAAATATATATGTATATATATATATATATATATAAAACAATAAATGTAAACTATTGGGTTGATTTTGCCAATTTATCCATGAGAAGTGTCCGAACCTTTATCTTAAACGTGCTTCGGTTAGTTGCCATCCTGATTTCCAGAGGGAGGGCATTCCAGAGTAATATTGATTGGACAGGAAAAGAGGAGTGGATGAAACCGGATTTATGAGAAGGACAGGCAAGGAGGAGATTGTTGGAGGAGCGAAGAGGCCTTTCGTGTAAAGAGCAGAGGTATTTAAATTGGGAGGTCAAATATGTGGGAGCATTAGGATTAGCAAGGATGGAATAAAGTGTAGAGAGTGCGCGCAGACTACGACGCTGACGAATGGGAAGCCAGTTCAATTGGGATCTATAGGTAGACACATGGTCATACTTGCGAAGACAAAAAACGAATCGAATGCAGTTATTGAGAAGACGGTCCAATTTGTTGAGAAGATCTGCATTCAGGTCAAAATAACACACGTCACCATAGTCAATCAAAGGAAAGACTAAAGTCTGCACAAGCATTGCCTTAGTCTCACAAGGTAGAAAATTCTTTAGCCTATACAGAGTACGCAGGGTACCGGTGACTTTCTGGCTGACTTGCGTAACTTGGGCTCTCCAATTCAATGTAGTGTCGATGTGTAGCCCTAGATCTTTAATACTTGGACACAAATCTATGATAGCCCCGTTAAATATGATTGACGGAAGAGTAGTCCAGTTTAGTCTGCTTATAAGGCGTTGGCTGCCAACGATGGTGGCTTGGCACTTTGAAGGGTTTATAATCAAACCAAATCTGTCAGACCAGTTTTTAATGTGCTCCAGATCCCGGTTCACCATGTCAACCGCAGTTGAGATGCAGTCAACACTTGCTTGAGAATAAATCTGCAAGTCATCAGCATACAGATGATACGCACACTGAAGATTAGGTGTTAAAAGATTAATAAAAATTGAAAATAACAAAGGAGATAAAATACCGCCTTGAGGGACGCCAGAGTCAATGTCACCCCAACTTGAAGATGAATCTTCGAAGCGGACAGACTGCTGACGACCTCGAATGTAACTTGAGAACCATTCCAGAGCTTCGGAGGAGACCTTATAGTGGGAAAGGATAGACAAAAGGATATCGTGACTGACGGTATTGAAGGCATTCGAGAAATCGACCAAAGCCAGGACTGTGACTTTGGTACTCTCCATGCCCTCCCTAATATCGCCAGTCACTTTAAGGAGCGCAGATACAGTGCTATGTCCGGGTCTAAACCCAGACTGCATGGGACTAAGTAGCTGATTGCGGTACACAAAATGGGAGAGTTGCTTGTGCACGCAGGCCTCAAGCACTTTGGATAAGAAGGGAAGAATGGATATAGGACATTTTAGTTACTATATCATCATTCAATCGACATTCTTCTCTTATCACTCTATTCCTTACCCTATGGTTATGGTACCCTCGCCACTTCAGAACTTTTCTGTCCCAAAGTCCATCATTCTGCGAGCCATATATTCTGCTTATTACCACTACAGTTAGGAAAGTTACAGTATACATTTTCGCAGCGCGGTTTTACCTGCGTCTTTGGTTACTGCTCTGCTCCCGACGCCAGCAGCGTGATGTCACATAATTTATCACCTTCCTCAAGAACTGGGTTATCATACGCAAAAAGAATTATTCAAATCCGTCTGGTAGTTCTAGAGATTAACGCGTTTAAACAAACAAACACTTTATATAAAACTAAATTTCCGTGGCGCGGTTTCACTCGCGTCTTTGGTTACTGCTCTGCTCCCGTCGCCAGAATCGTGATGTTACATAACCTATAACCTACCTCAAGAACTGAGCTAGCATACGCAAAAATAATTATTAAACTCTTCCGCTTTATATCATTAATAGAATACATGAATATGTGACCAATCAAGTCTCGTGCTTACCTTACATTCACAAACTTCATCACAGAGCCTGTTAGGGTCTACAATACCCCTTGGATCGCACTTGCAAGCAGGCGTGGTAACTACTTGGCAGTTAGGATACACGGCTCCTGGGTCTTCGCAGACATCACATAAATGTCCAGTGAAGCCAGGAAAGCAGGTGCAGATTATTTGGTGATGCTTTTTGTTCCAAGTGCAAGAACCTGAGGCAAGTAAAATAATGAAAAATTTTAAGAGACCTAAAAGAATTTGGTTTAGACCCCTAAAGTCGTCAAAAGTGGCGACACGAGACAACCGCCCATGAGCAGTATAGGTACTGAATTAAAATTATTTATTTATTTTCTCACTACAATAGTGTTTTACACATATTTTATTTGCAGTGATAGTGTATTTTTCTTCAAAGCTTGAAAGAAAATGAGAAAGTCTCAGGCAAATCACCTAACACAAAACGGGGAGCAGCGTAAGTATTATGATGAGACTGCCGAAACTAAATTAACAAGCCACTTGCGAAGCAAGATTATGGCAAAAGTGCAAGTATAACAGTGGACTTTTTTGATTAATATACCTCTAGAATTTCACAATTCAGTGTCTATCTAATTTTTATTATAAGACGATTCACACACGTCCTTGCAACACGCTGCGGAGAGCGCGGCGAAGAAACATCTACACCGATGAATGCATTTTCAGTGTGTTGCATCACGCATGATTTGTATACAAAGAGAGATGCTTACAAGAACGCAATAACACGCACGCCCGTTCTACGCTCCGTGATGCGGGGCAGTGTGTGACTTGTCATAAGTTTAATCCGATAACTTTTTGTTTATCAAGTCCGCTATGAAATAGAGCTTAGCGCAAGAATAACCAAATTTGCTTCTATTAGCGTCAGCTAGGTGCTGAGAAGGTATAATTATTAAAATATGTAACTGATAGATTAAATGCTTGTGTATCATTTATAAAATCAACGTTAAGCCGCTTATCACATACGTGTCACAACTATCGGTAAATGCCAACTTTAAGTAAATGATTTGTTGTAATATATTTAAATATAATTGCTGTTTTATAAATCATTCAGAGCATTTTTAAACTTGTTTGAGATTCAATTAAGAATAGAAACGTCAATTTGTAGATTGCTTTTAGAACATGAGAAGTGTTTTCGTTGCCTGACATAAATAAATTTGTAAAAACAAGTCAAATTTTCATGTGGGTGCCTTGTTGAGAAGTCGAGAAGGCTTTTTCCTGATTTAATGCTCTAAGGACCGATCACGACAATAATTTATGAAACCAAGGCAAAATCACTATAAAAGATGCCACTCGCCACAAAATATAAAATTTTATAATACATAATAATGTAACAGTTTTACAAAATATTGTGGCTTACCATCAGAGCCTTGAGAATCACATTCGCACGGCACGCACGGACTGTCTGGTAGGCTGTTGTAGAATCCAAAGAGGCATCTGTCACATAGCGGACCCGCTCGATTCTCCTGTAAAATATGCACAAAGTATAAGCCACTGATACGGAACTGGGCGGAGTGGTGTGGAGCGGACCGTGAATTGGCTAATTACAGCATTGCCACTGATGTGGAATGGAGATTCCAACCACAGTGATTGGCCAATTCACGGTCAGCTCCGCGTCAATGAAAATGCACCCTAAGCTACTGAGATTGGATATAAATTATCCAATCTCATTCATAGCATAGCCTGAGTATCTAGACATTTGCAGTTTAATGTACTCCTTAGGAAAAACATAAATTGTATCAATAGTCTACAGCAGAGTATTGCAATATAAAATTAATGCAAAACCCATTTCGTTTGTGCCAAAATCTTGCCTCACTGACTACTTAGCATCAAGCAAAATAGGATCACTTTAATAGGCTAATATAAAAAAATAAAAAAATCAATAAACACGAACCGTGCAATTAACGCAAAGTATAGTCCCCGTGTCATCGTAGGAACACGCTCCTCTCTCGCCGCACGAACATTCAGTCCGATCTTCGTCTTCACAAGGCTGGTGCGGCGCCAATGGACCGCCAGAACAGCAGCGGTGACAATGAGAACCGCAGGTGCCGTGAAAACATTCACATTTTGCACCCTGCAATAAAAATCTTGTTGAATAACCCACTGCTTAGATTTCAATATCATCACCATTCAACCGAACAACACTGGATATCTCTTTCCTAAAGTATTGCTACATCGCTAATGAGCTGAGAGATTGATCATCTAACAATGGTCTACCACCTTCGATTAGATTTAGGCTCAGTGGATAACCCGCTTCGTAAACACGAGGTAGTAGATTCAAATCTGGGTGAGTACTAATGTGATTTTCAAATCATATGTACTTTCTAATTTTATTTTGGACATTTCTGACTGACGGTGAAGGAAAACATCGTGAGGAAACCTGGACTTAAAAGTCTGAAAATGCTATTTCGCCTTGAGCAAGCGTGCTGATTAATGCTTATGCCTTCTCTATATGAGAAGAGGTCTTTGCCCTGCAGTGGGACAGTAAACAGGCTGGTATGTAAAATTTCAACACAGCGTGGACAACATACTTTAAAGACTGCCGTGCGATTGCAAACCCGTCTTTGGTCGCAATTATGCTATCAACCTACCAGTACTGCGGATACCAATATTCGTCGAGTATCAAAATGATTGGACATTTAATCTATTATGGGATCTTGTTCATCACTAGACGTCGTTCGGCTGAAACTGAATGCTGTCATTAGTTGGCAAGAGACTAAGATCTGTCATCAACTCATCACCATTGTAAACGATGTCTAGAGTGATAATCCTCACTACACTAGCCGGTTATTATTCCACTGTATGGAAAATCCTCATACAGTGAAACCGTTTACTGAAGAATTGGCAATTTCACCTCCAGTTTCTAAAAGGCTGATCAACGAAAAATTAACTAATGACCTGTAAATCTCATGTGAAGTACGAGTACCTATTGGGTTGCTAAAAGTATGAATAATTAGTTTATTTTAACTTCCAACGTGCTTGCAATGCTTAATTGAATAAAAGTCACAAGGCTATAGTATAAAGTGACGTACCAATTAGATTAAAATAAATAAATTATCCATGCTTTTAGGTACTTTACATGAGATTTTGTGATCATGTGAATTTTTCGTCGATCAGCCTTTCAGATACTGGGTGTCAGACTTCTTAGGAGTTGGAGATTGGAGGATGTTGAAAATAGGTCTTGTACCTGTGAATCCACATCACACCTCTCAGCGTGTCCATGGCAAAGGCACCTGGCAGCCAGGGTCAGAGCTCGCACCGTGTAGTACTGATGCTTGGAAGGCGATGGATGTGCGGCGCGAAACGATATGCGCACACGCCGAGCTGACACGCCTTCTCCTATACCCACGTGCATCTGCAATTTTTGCGTAAGATTATCAATTATAGAACACATACTAAGATGAATAAAAACCGACCAAGTGCGAGTCTGACTCGTGCACAAAAGATTCCGTACTACATCCATAAAAAAATCACGTTTGTTGTATAGGAGCCCCCTTAAATATTTATTTTATTCTGTTTTAAATATTTGTTGATAAAGCGACCACGGAAATACATCATCTGTGGAAATTTCAACTGTCTAACTACCACGGTTCATGAGAAACGGGCAAAAGTGACGGCAAGACAGACAGGACAGCGCGGAGTCTCAGTAATAGGAGCCCGTTTTACCCAAAGCCAAAGTCATATTTATTTATTTACATAGGTTAATTAAATTAACACTTATGAACGTTAAAAATTACAAAATGTCAGCCAATTAACCTACAGCCAGTTCGCTGACGAGGTAGAGCCGTGAGAAGAAGTGGCAAGAAACTCAGGCCACTCTTTTTAATCGCCAGGTTATTACAGTTTTGGTAAGTTACAATTTCAAGTAGCATGCAAAGTGACACAGGCAATACACCCACACTCTTTTGGTGACCGGAACCCTAAAAAATAGAGTAGTAGGAGAAGTCCGAAGCTGGACAAGACATTGCATTCAAATGTTAAGTTAAGTTTGGATATAACATAGTATGTAGTTAAAATTAATTATTGTAGAAGTTAATTTAATTAGTTAATTAATTGTTAATGTGTGAAAATATCGCGAATTCCTTACGGATACTGTAATAAATATATGGACATTTATTACAGTATTCGTGAGAAATTCATTATATTTTCACACATTAACAAATCATGAAAAATATATAAAAAAACTATTATCAGGGCTCTATTCTAAAATAACAAAGTGTATTGGTTCATTAAACTAACACACACGGTATTAAATCTAAACTATTATAATTATGTATAAAGCGGAAAAGTTTGTTTGTTTGTTTGTACGCGCTAATCTCTGGAACTACCAGTTGGATTTGAAAAATCTTTTAGCGTATGATAGCCCAGATCGCGAGGAAGGTTATACGCTACTACCAGCTACACTACGCCAGTAGCGTGATATTACCACTATGTAATATCACGCTACTGGCGACGGGAGCAGAGCAGTTAGCAAACACGCAAATAAAACTGCGTCGCGGAAAGCTAGTTCTAAATAAAACGCTGTAAGCTCAGAGTTTAATAAAAAAATATATTATCCATACCTCTCCATTCTCCAACGGTCTTGGACTAACAAACTGCGTAGAACAGGCAGGTTTGTCAGCCCTGTTCGTTCGTTTAGCTGACCTGGCCTTTCGCCGTCTTCTCTCAGGTCTTAGGTCCCACAGCTTGCGACAGTGGTCCCTGTCTCCGAACGCTCTGATCATCCGCCAGTCCTCGCCTGACTCTGATGTAGATACCTCCAGTGACCACGCTAACGGACGAGGCGAAGGTCCTGACTTGATTATGACGTGGAGTAATTCCATTTTCTGTAACAAGAGATAAGCAAATTTTAGGTATATTGGGATCACAATACTTTTGGGATTCTGTAGGTAATATGTACGAGCCAATAACGCTCATACAGCACTTTTTATATGGATGATTATGCGCAAAAATAATTGCTTAAATGTAGTTGTAACAAAACTACCGTGACGCGCTAATGTGTAGTGTCATCAACCATAATCGTAATATTATTACGTAAAGTGCGACTCAGAGAACTAAACAGAACCTTTTATAGTGAAATACACAGTGACATATTATAACCGTGTGCTGTTCATTATTTATCTATCACCCTCCACAACATAACAACTACTGAGGAACCGTCTACGTACATAACAAACTAATTCGTAGGTATACACACATTATATTTATGAAGTTTTTTTGTAGACACTTTGCAGTTTTACAATACTATCTCTGATAGTTTCAGTGAAACTGCACACAAAACAATTAGTTTCCTTTCAAAATATTATTATATTATACGATATTATATATTACTAGCCTTCCGGGGCGCGGTTTCACCTGCGTTTTTGCTTACTACTCTGCCCCCGTCGCCCAGTAACGTGATGTTATATAGCCTATAACTTCCTTTGAGCACTAGGCTATCATAAACAAAAAGATTTTTTTAAATCCGACTACTGGTTCCAGAGATTAGCGCGTTCAAACAAACAAACAAACAAACTCTTCTACTTATATATAATTGTACTAGCTTTTTCCTGCGGATTCGCTCGCGTGAATATCGTTTTTTCCAATAGACATTTTTATATTAATGAAATACTGCTTTTCATACTATTTCTAATCTCCCATTCATACAAACCCTCTTTCACCTACCTAAAGATATACAATACACAAAGGAAAATTTTCACTACAATAACTTCCCCATCCCCTCCTTCCCTCTCCCCCTTTTCCCCCACTCCTTCCTTTCCGCTCTCTCCTCCCCTCCCCCTTCTCCCCTCCACCTCCTTCAGCATCCCTTGCCTCATTCCTCCAGCATCCCTTGCCCCTTTCTTCACTTCTCTTTAGCTTGCCTCCTCGATTCTCCTTCTCTTTCCTAGCACTTTCCCCTCCTTTTCTCTCCCTTCCGGTCCTCTTCCCTCCCTTCCTTTCGATTCCTATCCCTTCCCCTTCCTTTTCTTTCCATTCCGGAACTTTCTCTTTTCCCCGTCTCTTCCCCTCCCGGCGCCCTCACTGCCCCATCACTGCCCTCTCACTTTCCCCTCACTTCCCTTTACTTCCTCCCACTTACTCCTCACTTTCCCAGCACTTTCCCCTTAGTTCTCCATCATCCCCCCCTCGCTTGCCACTCACTTGCCCTTAACTGCCTCCACCCTTTCCCCTCCCACCCCACTCCCTCCCCCTCCCTTCTTCCTCCCTCTGAATTTGAAGTCGCAACTTCAAAAGCAAAGATCTTTCCATACAATATTTCATCCCTAATTTCACCCCTCTAAATCAAACCCCAGTAAAAAAAAAATGAGGATATTTTTTATTTGAACAAAAGTATGCCAAAGCATAATTTCAAAATTGTAAGTTAAAAAATGAAGAAGATTCATACAATCGTTTTCATCCCTTCTCACACAGTTAGGGGTTGAATTACTAAAAACTCTTCCTTAGAACACCTCTATAAATTAAGACAAACACACCCTCCAAATTTCAAGTCGCTAAGATCAGCAGTTTAGGCTGTGCGTTGTCTATCTTAAAAATCTATCATCTATAAAAACTATTCTATCTTTTAAGTTGGACCATATTATAAATGATTACAAAATTTTGTCAAAATCCGTTCAGTAGTTTCGAAGTTTATCACGAACATACATCGTGACACGAAATTTTTATATGATAGATTTTACGATATTATCTATAGATACTATTTTATAAAGCGGAAGAGTTTGTTTGTTTGTTTGTTTAAACGCGCTAATCTCTGAAACTACCAGTCGGATTTGAATTATTCTTCGCGTATGATAGCCAGTTCTTGAGAAAATTTATAGGCTATGTAACATCACGCTACTGGTGACGAGAGCAGAGCAGTAAGCAAAAACGCGGGTAAAATCGCGCCGCGATAAACTATTATTTTATAAATATCATAAGACTTATTTACTAATCTGCATTTTCCGCTGGAACGAGCAAATAACAAAGTCACGTACGCATAATTCACAGACTTACAAGATTATTTTAAGAAAAGGTATAAGTAGCTAAGTTTCTGGGTTTGTTTTTTTATTTGTTTATCAATATCTGTCTTGTTGGTGCAGAGATGCGGGCAGTGCGTGCAGTGTTAGAGATTGTGTGTTCGAATTCTAAATGGGACAAACTTGGCCCCGAGTCTGGGTGTAGTATCTTTTTTTAACAAAGTGATGGCAGATTCAACATGGTTTGCGCCTTTTCGGCGGTTTATGACTACAATAAGAAATGACAACTTCTAGAATTGTCCACTTCTTGAAATGGCCACTTCTTGGAACGTCCACTTCTTGAAATGACTACTTCTTAAAATGACCACTTCTCAAAATGTCCTTATCTTGAAAAGTCTTCTTCTTGAAATGGCCATTTCGTTAAATGTCAACTTTTACAAGCACTAATTATGTGAAGATATATTAAAATTAAACGATCGGGCAGTTCCTATTATACAAACCAGCAGCCCCACCACTTGTGAAAACCTAGAATACGTGCTTATGATAATTCCATTTATAATACAATAAATCACACTTATTGATTGCAATCATTGATGGCCATAAAAACATCATTGGCAATTTGTTTGTGTAAACATGTATGATTTGAAGATCGAAGTATTTTATTTCGATCATAATATTCATAATTAACAAATATTGTGTAGCTACAGACAGCTCAGTTCACACATCTCCAACGCGATGTACCGTTATTATTTTGTAAACTGTAGTTGTATCGGTTTTTGCCATATGTTATCGTCTCGTTTCCCTTTTGAATTAATGAACCAATTCTTTATTTTCCATTGCTGCTACGTAACTAACTAAGCCAGGTTAGGAAAAAATTATATATGTATGTTATTTAGTAGTAATAGTCTACGTTGAACTGCGATTAAACCATAAACAAACAACTAACTATTATAAGGATAATAATTAAATAATCAAAGCGATAGGCATGACTCGGCGACGTAATCTTAGCTAAACTTGATAGTAATATTATTTAATTAATTGTTATCAGTTAATTAGTATTAAATAACGTTTTTCAAAGCTAAAAGCCACGTAAAAACTTGGCTGATAACATTTTAAGACTAAAAACACAACTTATTTCTCAACAGCGAAAGAAAAAGATAATTTGTAGTATGGCAATTCTGAGCCTCGATATTCTGGAAGTGTGTACCCCTCTTTAAAAGTGTTATTTTAATGTTACTTTGTGTTTTGTCTTTTTCTTTTGTACCATTAAAAACAAGGATAGAGACAAAGTAAGGTTAAAATAAGATTGCTTTATGAGGTTGTGGAGGGGCCTTTGGTTGGCTCAGCTCCCGCGAAATTGAAGAGAATTAGAGGAAAATACCGATGCTTGGATACTTCGGATTTTTTTTTAAACAAGAGATCCTATGAATATTATAAATGCGAAAGTTTGTGTGTAAACACACACATACACACATGTGTGTGTTTGTACCACTCAGCACCGTTTGTACCACTTAGCGCCTAAACGGCTGAACCGATTTTGATGAAAATTAATAATACGGACATAGATTTTTTTTCTTCGAATAGTCGAAATGGTTCTTTGGATAAGGCACCTGATTCGTAAACACGAGGTAGTGGGATCAAATCCGGGATCATATGTACTGTGTATCTTGGACATTTCTGACTGACGGTGAAGGAAAACATCGTGAGGAAACCTGGACTGAAGTCTGAAATTGCCAATCCGCCTTGAGCAAGCGTGGTGATTAATGCTTATTCCTTCTCTATATGAGAAGAGGCCTTTGCCCTGCAGTGGGACAGTAAACAGGCTGGTATTATTATTATTATACATAGAATTGGTGCCGGCGACGGATATAGGATACTTTTTAAACCGAAAATCGATTTGATTCCCGAGTTACATTAACTAAACCATTTTCAGCTCGAGCGAAGCCGTAGGGCGCAGCTAGTAATACAATATAAATATAGATGGCGTTGATATAGATGGCGGTGTGTGGTTGTTGTGGTATTATGGTATTATCATCCGCGAATGCAGTAGCGGCAGTCTTATCTTCTTGTTGTGCCATTTTTCCGTTGACTGATAGCGCTTGTGAAGGTCGTATATTTTACTAGCGCCATCAGTCAACTAACTCTTTAGACCAACTTTCTTGCTGCTATCCTTTTCTGTCACTGAGACATGTCATACTGAAGCGAGAAAGAGCGAATAAACACGACAGCACGCTACTGCGAGCTGCGTGCTGTTGCGTTCCATCTCTCTAAAAAGGTATTTAGAGGACCAGCACAAAGTCTGGGGTCCGGGAGTGGTTAACTTTATACCAAAAATCATTGTGACGATACTTTTGAACTCCAAAATAACTGATTATAATTTGGAAATAGTAAAGTATTATAGGTATCAATGATTGCTTTGATTCCCCTTTAATGTTATGATGAAATAATTAAAATATTGTTTTCTACTAATGTAATGCCTTATTTTAGGAGAGACCTACGTCTAGTAGACGTCTTACCGGATGTGTGACGCCAAAACTTCTGACTCATCAACTTGGAGCCGAAACAAATGCAGTAATAAACATGAAATTTGCACTATAGACTTGAGATTAGCAGTATCTGATAATATCTTAGTTTATTGATATGACAGTCCACTTGTTTTTGTTTTATTTAATTACAATAACAAAATAACACGTATTTTTAGATACATAAAATAAATATAATAGTTCTTTGAAGTACATAACACTGTTGTAACATGGGGTTCGTTAAGAAAGGACTTTTTACAGGATCAGCAACGCCAAAGTCAGCATTGCAAACGTTCATAGGCTAGGGTTACTGCTTCCTATCAGACAGGTTGTATGCTTGTAGGTTAATTCGTGTTCTCTGTCGGAAAAAGAAACACGTAATGTGGGTGATGCAATTTGAAATATCAACTTTGTGGCTAACAACATAAGGTATATTTACATTTACGATAAGTCGTAAGTTGTCTTTACCTCTTTTAGTAGGTAGGTAGTCTAACAATACCGACTGTATTAAATAATAAAACTATGGCAAATACTATACAATCAGTAATCTGAGTCTAGATAAGAAACGATTTAGAATTGAATGAACCGTCTGGTTTTTTTACAACCATTGATAACCTCGATTCGCGTTGGCGACGACCAATCAACCAGAAGTCGCTCGAACTGGATTTATTTAACCGTAATTACAACTATTATTATAGGCCTATGCTTAGTTAAGTAATTGCAATGAGGGTGTTTAGGAAAATTTTCGCCTCCAGTTGGCGCCACTTTGGTAAATGGTCTTCCATTTTGACAGCGCTATCAAAACAAATATTTTTCAGTGCTCATTTCGGAAATTTTAATGTTTAATTTACAAAATGGATAATTTACGTGCATAAGAACAAAAGAAAATTGCTGAGAGGGTTTTCTAAAATGGCACCCACGAGGGGCAGCACCGATGCGTTAGCGCTAGCTGTTAAACGCTTTTTGAAAGTTAACCCTTGATTGGCCCAATGTTAAAGATAAAGTGGCGCTCACTGGTGGCGAAAGTGTTACTAAACACCCTCATTAGAATGTCGGAGGCAGATCTCTTATAAGGTGGCAATGGGTAGGACACATAACTCGCAGCCCCAATTTCCCCCTCCCCCATCCTTTTTCCTCCTTCAATCCCTTCACCTATCCCACTCCCTTCACGGTAAACAGCGGCTTCGTCCATGAGCAACAGTTACCACGTACCATCTAGGTGGGCTGTTTGGTCGTTGCCACTGTCGGCAATAAAAAAAAAAGAACTGATGGCGACCACAAATCCGAAGACGCTGCGTGGGCAGACTCCTCACAAGGTGGACCGTCGATGTGACAAGGGTTCAGGCAACCGATGAATGAGAATGGCTCATAACCAGTCGAGGTACCAAGAACTTGGGGTCTGGGGAAAGCCTATGTCCAACAGAGAATGTTATTCGACTGATAATATGATGATGAATTTTGTTGACCTTTTATACCTATAAAACTAGTAAAAATCATTTTTTTATAATAATAATACCAGCCAGTTTTACTATCTCACTGCAGGGCAAAGGCCTCTTCTCATATAGAGAAGGTATGAGCATTAATCGCCTCGCTTACTCAAGGCGGATTTGCAATTTCAGACTTTTAAGTTCTAGTTTCCTCACGATGTTTTCCTTCACTATCAGTCAGTGTCTAATATTTGCTTGTGCAAATGGCATGCGCCACTTGTACTTACAATCTTATCTAGTTATCGTGATATTAACGACTTAAACTATACCTAACAATTTATTGCAGGTGTTATAATCAACTATAATCATATATTATTGGTTTCATTTTGATGTCGGTACCTGATGTGGGAAATAAAGACCACAATAACCGAACATATGTACTTCACGATGAGGATAAATTATGAAAATCATCCCTAGTACGGTAGTAGATCCACGCTGATTTCAGCATGAATGGGCCGGATCGTCCGGGGAAGTACTACCATCTCATAGAAGATCGACTTAAGAGTAGTAGTATCCGTACTACTGCGTTTCGTTCGGTGAGTGAGAGCGCCGGAGGCCCAATTTCCCCCCTATCCTCTTTCCTCACCTCCCTCATTCCCTTCCCCTAACCCTATTCCCAGCCGCCATAGTGGAGGCCACTATACCAGCAGTTTAAGACGATGGCTTTTGGTATAGTGGCCGCCACTTCTGGATTCCACTGACTGCTTACCATCAGGCGGGGTGGAGTCACTTTGATAGGTTAGAATATAAAAAAAAAAAAAAAAAAAAAAATTAGATCTTTGGATAGGACTTACATACAAAGTATTAATTTTTGTACGATTTTTGGGAGTCCTTTATATGCGAGAGACGCCGACATTCAAGCTTTTAAAAAAATCTCCAAAATAAATGTGTATTTTTGTAAACCGACGTGTGTATGAAAATATTAATGAATGTTGAAGAGACAAAGGAGGTATGTTTAGATCGCAGCAAATGGGGTTCTATAGTCTCTGCTTACCCCATTAATGGAAGACAGATGTGAAGTTATGTGTGTATGTTAATACACAATATATCTAACTTTTTTTTTTAACCTAAGATCGCCACGTTTCGAATAATACACAATACAAAATCAAAATATAACTATATAATTAGACACCTATTTAACAAAATAAAAACACGAAACGCAGTTATCCTCAATGATATACGAAAACCAAATATAGCAAGTGAGAGGAAACAAAAACGTTGGGTCTCCTTAGCTCATTAGTAGTGCCTTACAAGGCTGTGGTTGGTTGTTAACCGCTACTGGTTGCATCATCATACAATTAACGAGGGGCTCCTCTAATTAGTCCTTCTTAAAATGCTAACAGCCGGGTACTTATATAGCAATAAATCCTTACGTTAAGGATCGGATAATGAACGACTTTTTACAAAAAAGCGTATGTTTCTGAAGTTTGTGTATGGTGCGTGCGTAACTTTTAAGCTGAATATGTGAAGTAATATAATATCACAACAATTACACACAACGCCATCTAGACCCAAAGTAAGCATATATTATAGCTTGTGTTATGGGTTCTAGAATGCTGATATACATATTATACTTGAATATCTTTTTTTGTAAATACCTACATATATTATTATACATAGAAACACCCGGACCAATATCAAATAGACATGTTCATGTACACAAATATTTGCACTGAGGGGGAATCAAACCCGCTACCTCTGCGTTGCAGTCTGTACACAGTACCACCGAACCTCAGAGGCAGTCGAATATATTTGTGCAGCATTGAAATAGTTTTTTGAAGGTGATTGATGATTTTAGTAATTATTGGCCTATGTCCAGCAGTGGGCTTTAGGCGGCTGATAAGATGTTAATCATTGGCAGAACTTGGTATATAACGAAGAAGAAAATTTGGATAGCATCTTTATTATTTATTATTGCAGGCTTGAATAGACCTGTAGCATTGCGACCTCAAAGATCCATTGTGCTTGCCCGGTTCTAGAGTTCACTGCTAATTCCAGTCAGAAACAGGAAATTTTTGGATGTCCCTGGCAGCGATATCCTTTATCACCTCGGGATAAATAGTGTATTGTAAAAAGGAGATGTTTCGTTTCGAATAGCATAGCAATGATGCTACGGTCTTTCTTGAGGTTTCTTGTTTCTACCTCGAAAATAAAATATGTTCACGTCTTGAAGTGGCATCATGCTGCAAGTTGTCTTTAAAAAAATATCAAATTCGACTTTAATGTCTTTGTCTTTAATGTCTGTTTTTTAAAGACAACTTCCGCAATATGGAACAAGCCCTGTGTCGCGGGAGACTTTACAAACACACAAATACCGGACACAAAGTACACCCAGATTCGAAACAAATATTTATGGATCACACAAAGTTATGTCTCGTGTGAGGGTCGCACCCACAACCTTCGCTCCCACTGCACCACGGAGGCAGTTGTGGTATTGTTTGTTTATAAAGCAGGTACTTACTGTCTTTAAAAGTAGACTGACAGATGATGCTGATTGTATGTCTATAAGTTTATCAATATCACGCTCACTTACGTTGATTGCTATCCACGAGTTTAAAGCAGAAATAATTTTTGATATAAAACCAAACAAACACACACCAAACACAAGTACAATAGTGACCCATTTCCTTTTATTTACTATAACAATTTGCTTATTGATAAACTAAAGAATGCTTATAATGCACACTATAGTCTGTTTTCATAAAAATTCGGAGGTCGGAACACAATCAGTGAAGAATAAATACCCCTTATCTGATTGAATAAAATTCTTGTTTAATACGATTAAAGTGAAAAACATGCAGATGCCTCACAGACGCTTGTTTAGTGTCAAAATCACGAGTTTACGCTCTATTTTCATATAAAAGCAATAAAGCAATGCTAGGAAAACACGCCGACGACAGAACAGACGACCGAAGAGGACCGAGGCGATGATAGGTCGTTCGGTGATTTCACTCACCGAACTAAACGTAACAGTATGGGTACTAATACTTTTTAGTTAATTCGGAGATTCGGACCATTCATGCTGAAACCAGCATCGATTTACAACTGAAAATTTTCTAAGAGATAATTTTTACCTATATAGTTCGGATCATTTTCAGTACATAATATAATATAATAATAATATAATATAATAATAATAATAATATAATATTCTACCACATGCACACAGCGCCATCTAGCCCCAAATTAAGCAATTATATTTGCTTGTGTTATGGGTACGAAACAACTGATATACTACTTTTTTTTTTTTTTTTTTGTAAATACATACATATTATAGATAAATTACAGCCAGACACAGAACAAACAATCATGCTCATTACACGAAGATTTGTCCTGGGTGGGAATCGAACCCACGACCTCCGGCTTAGCAGTCAGGGTCACTAACCACTAGACCAACAGGCCAGTCAAATCATATCATTACCATTATCTAATGACTGTTAATTTCATCTATACTGTTCTAATAAACGATTGAACATATAAAATAACTTTAGCACAAACTTTGAGCGTCAAGATTAGTGCAAATAAATAGATAACACTATCTATCGTCACACCTGTCTATCAACTATGATAACGAAAGATTACTCAGTCACCCGCGAAATGTCCTGCTAGCAATACGTGCTATAGTAAAAAAATGTCCAAAAATCCTATAGGAGACCAAACTCTACGCGATGTGAAGGTCGAGGACCCGCAGAGGAAGAATAGGGAATTTGATGATGATTCCTATGAAAGGAAATTGAGGAATAAAAGTAGGAATTCGAGGAAAAGTGAATTTGTGTACGTGAATAATGCCTATGTTGGGAGTTTGAACAGTGTGAATGAGGACAGGTTACCGGAGCCGCCGACGAGGTTTGTATACACTAGTAGTACGTAATAGTAATTAGTAAACAAACTTGTAGTGTCTAGAGGCTAAAAATAATAATAAAATAATAATGATAGCCTTGTTACTGTCGTAATGCCGAGAGTCAGGTGTTCGTGGTCGTGATGTTTTTGTGTGATTCACAAATATTCTTTTTATGTGTTTTTGGCATCCGCAAATTTGTGGATTTTTTTAAAATAGTAGTTATCTATTGTTTTATCTATTTTTACTTTATTAATCGAAATTGTCGCTACCAGTGCACCCGCTGGCTTTACTCAATTCTAATTAAAACATTATTTACGTCCGCTTCTAGGAAATGAAAGTTTTTGGAGGGTTTTTAGAGGTCAATTATGTATGGTTTTAGCAAATGGTGCTTTATTAGGTTGGCAATTAAGAACAGAGGGTCTAGACAAGTGGCATAAACGCTAATAAAATAGAATAGATTACCTAATGTACGGGATTGACGTAAGCTAACGCCAACATTAAGGATAAGACGATGAATTTATTTATCAAGTTTACAAAAAGTACAGTTATTACAACGTTCACAATTTAAATTTAATACATAATTGTAACATAAAATTATTGTAAGAACATTATCTTTAGCTTATGGCAATCCCATACATATTTTTATCTATTTTATTCTATAGCATAAATGGTAAGCTATTGTCTAAGCCAGGACGAGAAGTTAACTTTGGAGACATTGACAGATACGGTCTATGTGTCAAAAATAAAGAAAAGAAAAAGATTAGCGAGTTAATTGTAAATAAGTATAAAAATACATTATATTTCTATCACTAACTTCCCGCGGCGCGATTTCACCCGCGTCTTTGCTTACTGCTCTGTTCCCGTCGCCATGCGTGATGTTACATAGCCCATAACCTTACTTAAGAACTGGGCAATCACGGACAAAGACTTATTCAAATCTGCCTGGTAATTTTTGAGGTTAGAGAGTTCAAACAAACAAACAAACTCTTCCGCTTTATATAATAGTATAGATGGAGGTAGGTGCACAAGTGTATACCTAATACATTCGACTACTGTAAGTTTTGAATCTAGGGAATCCCCGACTGCGGTAACAGTATGAGGAATCCCCGCGCACTTTTCACTTTTCATTAAAAAATTATTTGTAAATGAAATCTTCTTTCGTGTCGACGGTTTATCACGTTTTTAAACATATATATTTTTTGGCCCAATAAGTCGCCACCCTGACCGCAGTAATTAAAATAGTAATACCTATTTAAAATAAATTTAGATCAATTATAATTGAATTGTAATTTAAATATGTAGATAATAACTTAGGTACTTAGGTAAATAACTAGCCATAACTGGCTACGAGCCCTTTCGACCCTAAAGATTTGACCCTTTCTTGGTTTGAGTACCCGTTCGACCCCTGGGATAACAGCAGCACCCATTTGTTCCTTTTCGCGAGTACGTATAAAGTACAGAACTTTGCATTGAGTTTGTGATTTCATTATTTTATAATCACAATATATTATAGAGTGAGAAGTTTGAAACTTGTCATTTTATTTCACTAAATTTATTTTAAGTCTTTCATGGTTTTATTTTGTCGTACTTGTAAAATTAGCGCAAACTATGATGGTGTTATAAATTAAGAAATAAAATGATTGATTTACTTATCGCAACTAAATATTTTTTAATCATTTTGATCAGGTATTTTGTTTGAGCTTTTATTTTATTTAGTTAAACAAAAAAAAAATTAAAAACTTCATATTTTTGTAATTATGTTACGTAGAAAATTGTCATAATGATCATATTAGCCGATAGAGGCTAGAAACCCACTGCTGGTCATCGGTCTCGCCTAAATTTCGCATAGCTTATAAGGTCGGTCTACCTTCTGAGGGATCTGTCCACGCTGCGTTTTTAACCGACTTCAGAAAAAGGAGGAGGTTTCTCAATTCGACAGTGTACAGTGTACTCCGCGAACTTCTACACAATCGGCGGTTCCAGGTTCATCTCCTGTCTGATAAAAGTCGTTGGAGAACACAAAAAAATGGCCTGCCTCAAGGCAGCGTCTTGGCTCCCATTTTATTTAACATCTACACCAACGACCAACCGTCAAGTCCCCACACGTCCCGCTTCCTTTATGCAGACGACCTCGCTCTGACCTCCCAGGCTGCTAGTTTTAAACAGGTCGAAGCCGATTTATCGAGTGCCTTGCAAAGACTGGGAGAATATTATGACGCCAACTCGTTAAAGCCGAACCCGAACAAAACTCAAACATGCGCATTTCACCTTCGCAACAAAGAAGCGGGTCGTACCTAAGCTAAACATCCAATGGCGTGGGGTGCCTATTGAGCATACCAACTTTCCAAAATATCTGGGTGTTTATCTGGACAGGTCATTAACTTTTAGGAAAAACTGCGAAAACATCAAGCAGAAAGTGCACTCCAGAAATAGCCTGTTGCGTCGATTGGTCTCTTCGAAGTGGGGAGCTTCGCCTACCGTTCTGCGGACCACTGGCCTGGCGATTTCCTTTTCTGCAGGCGAATATGCCAGTTCAGTTTGGAGTCGCTCAGCCCATACAAGGTTGGTGGATACAGCATTAAACGAAACTTGCCGGATTATTACTGGTTGTTTAAAACCGACCCCGGTACAAATGCTGTATCCACTATCTGGAATAGCACCGCCGGATGTTCCCAGGACTGTAGCAGACTCCGCCGAAAGGGCTAGAATGCTAGACGACACAAGGCACCCACTTTTTAATCACAACCCTGTGCCATAAAGGCGGAAAAGCCGAAAAAATTTTGTTAAGTGTGTGCTCCCGCTTCAAGAAGAAAAATCAAAAGAGCGATGCAGATTGTGGCGAGAGCATGTTAATCTCCCAAAACCCTTCATCCAACCGTCGGAGAATCGCCCGCCTGGTCATAATTTATAGGCATACCTGGAAATCTTTAAACAGACTTCGGACACAGGTCGGCCGAACTAAAGATAATTTGTCCAGGTGGGGATTCTCTGACGGTGCCGATCTAAATTGCAAGTGTGGAGCCAATCCTCAAACAATGGCCCATTTGTTATCGTGCCCTGCGTGCCCGATCAACTGCACGCAGGAAGATTTGACAATGCAGTAGCCGTAGCTAAGTTTTGGGCTGATACAATATAAAAAGATTTGCTGTCGACTCGAAAAGAAGAAGAATTCGACAGTTTATATTTTTTTTTTGTGTGTTCGCGGATAACTCAGTCGTTTATGAATCGATTTTGATGATTCTGTTTTTGTTGAAAAGGAGATATCCCGAGGGTGGTACCATAATAAGGAAACCAGAATCTGATGATGGCATCCTAGAAAAATCGAGGGGAACTTTCGAAAATCTTACTGACGACTAGTGCATTTGTTATGTTTTTCATTAAGTATTTTAAGGCACTACTATTTAGTGAAGGTTTGGAGACGATCTGATGACGCACAAAGACAGTCGAGGGAACTCCTCAGCGATTTATAGCAATTACTTTGTGTTTGGACTTAATTCGTTTCTAATGATGAGAACTTTGCTCCCATATTGGTTATAAGTGCCATTAATGGTGACCATAGACAGTCGAGGGAATCCCTCAACAGCAGTCATGTCAGGCTTACTTCATACGGTTCAATATGCCAAAATGTTTAGTGTATACAAAAATAATACCTAAGTAAGATTTAGGTCTACCCATCACTAAAAATGGTAAAATAAAATATTTTTTAACAAAAAGAAAACCGACTTCAAACAGGAAGGAAACTAAAAAGTAAAAAATAAATTTACATAGCACAAAGTAATTCATATTTTGATTTAGTTAATCAGAAATAATTAAATAGGTAAGTATTTTATAATTTTGAAGTTGGTGCCAAGTAAAACAATAACTAGGTACTTATTTATAGGTATTATCAATCTTAATTTGCTATTGTAGTAAGGTTCTTATAATATTTAGTTATTAAGTATTTACACGATATTTACTTAAACATATAGTATTACCGTGGTATTTACTTAAAAAATATTTTATCCGGTTCACGTTCGCCAATCTAGAACTTATCTGTCTCAATGGCCATCAGTTCTGTGAACTATTTGTTCTATCCATCGTCACTTCAGTAAAGCAACACTGCGGGCTTGGTTCTGCTGAGGGTTTCTTCGTTTGTTATACAATCGCGGAGGGAGACGCCTAACATAGCCCGCTCCATCGCCGTCTGAGCGACTTTGAGCCTTCTTATATGACCCAGTTAGCAATAATGTCTCTGGTATGTCCAGTCGACCTTGGTCTTTCTTGAAACACTGCGGAAGTGCGGCATATATTGTATTTTAATTTATACATATAATAAAAATGTAACCGATCGCTGTCTGTACATGTAAGATATATGAGAAAAAAAATTATTAGGGCCTTTATCAACGCAAATAGAACCCAAAACAATGATTGTTACAATTTTTGTCTGTTTGTCTGTTTGTCTGTTAGTCTGTTTGTCTGTTTGTCTGTTTGTCTGTTTGTCTGTGCGTTTGTTCACGCTAATCTCAGAAACGGCTTATCCGATTTAGATATGGTTTTCACTAATACATTGTGGTAAGCTTCACTTAACATTTAGTGTTTGTTTCATGTCAATCGGTTCATAAATAAAAAAGTTATGCCAATTTAAAGAATCACGTCGAACATTTGTTAATTTACTACGAAATCTGATAGAAACAGAGACTTTAACAGGTTACGGAATAAGCTGATAGCGTTTTTATTTTTCGGATTCCGCTCATTCTAAACAATCTTCCGTTTAGTTTTAAATGAGTCCAGTTTCCAGTGAGCCTATGTTTCGCGATGACAATTAATAAAGCCCAAGGTCAGACACTACTAAAAGTTGTGGGCGTGGATCTAAGTATTAGCTGTTTTTCGCACGGTCAGCTTTATGTGGCTCATCACGTGTTAGCATTCCTAGCAGCCTGTATGCTTTGACCCCCGATGGCTATAAGTCTAATCCATACATCCATACACCCATACATATTATATAAGGCTTTGTCCTGACTGACTGACTGACTAACAGACAACGCACAGCCTAAACTGCTGTTCGTAGCGACTTGAAATTTGGAGGGTGTGTTTGTCTAAATGTCTAGAGGTTGTACTCAAAAAGGGTTTTTTAAAATTTAATTCCTAAGTGTGTGAAACGGGATGAAATCGATTGTATGAATCTTCTTCATTTTTTAACTTACAGTTTTGAAATTTTATTTTGGAATACTTCTATTTAAATAAAAAATATCCTTATAATTTTATTTTATCAGGGGTGGATTTAGAGGGGTGAAGTTATTGAGTCTCATTAAATTTTAATTTTATTGGTAAATTTGGTAAAAAAATGGTAAAGCAAGTATGATGTGGTCAACTAATCATGTAGCAAATAAAACTTTAAAATAAACATGAAACTTTTAACTATAAATATGAACCTCTTAGGAATTTTTAAATTTTACACAATTACGGTAGTAGATCCACGCTGATTTCAGCATGACTGGGTCGGATCGTCCGGGAAGTACTACCCTCTCATAGAAGATCGACTTAAGAGTAGTAGTATCCGTATACTGCGTTTCGTTCGGTGAGTGAGAGCGCCGGAGGTCCAATTTTCCCCCTTTCCTCTTTCCTCAGCTCCCTCATTCCTTTCCCCTTACCTCATTCCCAGCCGCCGTAGTGGAGACCACTATACCAGCAGTTTAAGACGATGGCTTTTAGTATAGTGGCCGCCACTTTTGGATTCCACTGATTCCACTTTTGTAGGCTATAATATAATAAAAAAGAAAAATTTTAATTTGCGTACTTCTAATGAATTAAACAAAAATAAAAATATGTCACATACATTAATCATACCAGCTACAGTAGAGAGATAATTCATGTGGTGCCTTTAATTTACATGTTATGGTTATAAAGGAATCGGCATCGACATATAAAACGATTTTTGAACTGATTTTGCATGAACATGCATGTGTATTTCCTGCCACGGTGTCCAAGGGTCGTTATTTTATATTTCTTATACTTTAATCAAGTTTTCTCACGATTTTTCCTTCATCTAAAGTCAGTAATGTCTCATTAAACGTACATATAGATTTAAGACAGTCACATTGTTAGTTGCCTGGATGCGAATCGAATCTACAACCTCGTGTATAGAAAGCAGACACCATAACCACTAGGCCATTACGACATATTGGCTGACGACTGGGTAATGCGTCCTGGAGGCATAATACGGTAGTAGATCCACGCTGGTTTCAGCATGAATGGGCCGGATCGACCGGGAAAGTACTATCCTTTCACAGAAGATCGACGTAATAGTATTCATAGTTACTATTTCGTTCGTTGAGTCAGAGTACCGGAGGCCCATATACCGCCTCGGTCCACTCCGATTTTGAGGGGTGAAATTAGGGATGAAATATTCTATACAAAGATCTTTAGCTTCTGAAGCTAGCGACTCGAAATTTACAGGGAGGGGGAGGGAGGGAAAGGAGGGAGGAAAGGAGGAACTGAGGAGAAGGAGGAAGGGAGGGGAAAGTGAGAGGGAAGTGATGGGGAAGTGAGAGGAAAGTGATGGGGAAGTAAGGGGGAGGTTAAGAGGAAGTGTGGGGGAAATGCGGGAGAAGTGAAGGGAAAGTCAGGGAGAAGTCAGAGGGAAGTAAGGGGAAAGCCGGGCAGAAATGAGGGAGAAGTGAGGGGAAAGTGAGGGGAAGTGAGAGGAAAGTGACGGAGAAGTAACGGGGAAGTGAGGGGAAGTGAGAGGGAAGTGAGGGGGAAGTGAGGGGATCAAATAGTATGAAAAACAGTATTTAAACAATATAAAAATGTCTATTGGAAAAAACGACATTCACGCGAGCGAAGCCCAAAAGGTCACTCACTCACTTATCACGAAATCTCAGAAACAACAAGTGCTAGGAATCTCAAACTTTGCATTGTCATTCCTATTAGAATATAGGTGCTCACGGAATTTTGCGAAATCCATCCCCTAAGGGGGTATAAAGGGGTGGCAAAGTTTGTATGAAACTTCTATAGTTTTTATAGTAGGATTACCAAATTACTAGAATATACTCTTTTTTTAATATTCATAAACCACCCTTATTAAATGGGCAAATAAGAGTCGCAAGTTTGTGTGAAAGTGGTTTGTCAGTTTTAGCGCTAGCGGGTTTAAACTGGATTCGCCATAGAGACGGATAATACTGATACAATGTACGATTGCCATAAAATCAGGCACGCAATATTCTCATAGAGGCACCCATCTGAATTTTCACGCGAACGAAGTCGCGGGCAACAGCTAGTTTTAAATAATTGTCTATAAATACGAGTAGATGAAAGGTTCTAATATTTACACGTACACGGAACCTGGTAGTGAGCCCGCATCATCACACTGTTGCGTAAAGGCCGCCTCGTATGGCCTCCAACTCTTAGGTCTATTGCTAATATGAATATATATTTTGCAATTTCTTTTCTTTTGTTAAAATCGCAAAATAATACTGTATTTCTTCTTGTAAGTAATATTGAAAATTGTTAAAAAACATGTTATACATAATAAAATATAGTCTATGTTATTGACATTTATTGCTTTCTAATGGTGCAAATCGGTAACGTAGATTTTTAGATAAATCGTTACAAATATACAAAAAATATATTATTTACGCGGTTTCACCCGCGTCTTTGCTTACTGCTCTGCTCCCGTCACCAGTAGCGTGATGTTACATAACCTATAACCTTCCTCAAGAACTGAGGCCCTAGACAAGTGTCAAAATTTCTATTCTATTCATAGAATAGATAAGAAAATGTATGAGATTGACATAAGCGTTGGCGTTAGCTTATGTCAATCTCATACATTTTTTAATCTATTCTATGAATAGAATAGAAATTTTGACGCTTGTCTAGGGCCTCAGTTCTTGAGGAAGGTTATCACTTGTCTAGAGCCTCTGGACTATCATACGCAAAAAGAATTATTCAAATCCGACTGGTAGTTACAGAGATTAGCGCGTTTAAATAAACAAACTCTTCCGCTTTAAATAGTAGATAATAGTATGGTTTAAATGAATTGACATAGACTTCTCTAACACGGCAACTAAACGTAGGTAGGTACTTCGCTAATCTATCTTTTTATCATTGACATATGTTGGTATCTTCTTTGTTATTGTTTATTGTACTACGCAATGCCCTTTCTTTCTCTTGATCTTATAAAATGAGGATATAAGTCATGATACTAATCATTTACTTCAAAAATAGCTAAGTACATAAAAGCCGTTTCCTGTTATTTCAATATCCAATGATAAGATTACGGTTGCACTCTTAATAACGAAAGAAAACGTAAAATGTTAGAATTAATAATTATCTTGCGACCTTATTTTACACAATTTTTATATCTGTCGTACATATTTGTATTTACTATACTAGCGCAATTAGACAACCAAATGACAGTGATCAAACCAAAACGCAAACGCTGCGCTGAACAGCCGCCACTGCGTTCGCCAATTCGTCTATCACTGTAATTAGGTACATAAGTCAATGAAACCTACCTTAAATTATTACTTTGTTCAGTAGTTGGCGTCGTAATTAATAACAATTTATTATTTTATTTATTTTTTAAACATATTTACATCATCATTCTACTAATATTATAAATGCGAAAGTTTGTGTGTGTGTTTGTTACCACTCAGCGCCTAAACGGCTGAACCGATTTCGATGAAAATTGGTAGGTATGTAGATAGATTAGGTGCCGTAAACGGACATACTAGACTACTTTTATCCCGAAAATCGGTGTTCCCGAGGGATACAAAACATATTATACGCGCGGGTGAAGCCGTGGGGCGCAGCTAGTGATAAATAAATACAAACAAATTCCTATATCGTCGAAGGATCCTGCAGAGGGGCCTAACATCCCGTCATAATTGATGCACAATCGTGTCAATTTAAAGTATAGAAAATGTATACATTCCCGCATGCTTCAACAGTAAAAAGGTATTGCAATAAATCCATGAACATAACAAAAATCATAGCTGAAATCTGATTTAAAAACAAAGCATGTTGGTTTTACGTATAATTCATATCTTTATGATTATTCCCAAAAATAAAGTCTATTATTATATTATGTATTGAAATCAAAGGCATATTAATTTATCGATGTTAGATTTTATCACGCATGCAGGTTTGAGTTTGCATTTCGCACACATGCATAGATACTACCGACCGACTCTCTAAACAGAAGAGAATAATTTTGCGTATATGACGCAAAACACCATTTTAGACTAGAAAGTAGAGGCAAAGCGCATGTTTTGAGGATGAATGAATGAATAAATGAATGAATGAAATATGAATGAAATATGTTTATTCATATAGGTTTATTAAAAAGTACACTTATAAACGTCAAAGTTTACAAAATGTCAGCAAATTAACCTACAGCCAGCTCGCTGACGAAGTAGAGCCATGAGAAGAACTGGCAAGAAACTCAGGCCACTCTTTTTAATCGCCAGGTTATTACAATTTTTGTAAATTACAGTTTCAAGTAGCATGGAAAGTGACGCAGGCAATACACTTAACTTTATAGATATTAATTACTTACAGCTTTCTATATTGTAAAGAAAAATTAAAAAGTAAAATGTGTGCTTTACAGGCTGCCTCAATTTGCATATTGCTACAAAAGGTAAAGGCAACATGTGAACTGTGATAAATGTTTCTATGTAGGTATTATATAAACTGTTAATTTTTGGTATAAGCATAAAGTAAGATAACGAGGACTTTTTAACTATACTAGTAAGCTCTCAAAATTACAATGTTAAAAAAACAGCAAAGCGCATTTGATAGATATTATTCGGTTAGACTGTATTTCCTTTTAAAAACCTTTCTAAGCCGTCTTTACGGTGTTTAATCTTGTTCTTTTCTGTTGTCCACTACTAGATTAACCGAGGAAAAAGAAGACACCTCAAAATGCGTACTTTTCTAACTCCTTAGGACCAAGTAAGTTGACCTTATCTAAAAAATAACTAACTAAAAACTAATTGTTACAATTTTTACACGGGAACTTTTCGGTATCCAGATACAAAAAATAAAAACATTAGTAACATAAGTGTGTTATTAGGCCTTTTAAGCTCAAGGTAGTATATTCAAAACGAATGACGTATCAATGTGACCTATTTAAATTTATCATAGGCTTAATTAAAATTCGATAAAGAATTATGACATGAAAACTGTGAGAAAAATCCGAGCTCTAATGAGATGCTGCTTTTGCGCTGCAGCATAAACACGAAATCTTGTAAACTACTTGACGTATGAAACTGAAATTTGTCTGTTTGATGGTTTGATAGCCCATATGGAAGTCACAAGTTGATAAAACTATATCTCTTTAAGGTTATAACATCTCACTTCAGATGCAATTGGCTATAACTTATTACGCAGATATGCCGTTGTTCCTTTAGAATTACCAAATTAAATTTAAATATTATGTCAAAATTTACGCCTTTTGTGTTTAAAATTGAGACTCGTGTTTTTAAAAGTTAAGAATTTTGTCTTTACATAAAATAAAAACGTTATCCATCAGTGACGATAATAAATACACTTATCAATCAGATAAGACGTTTTTGATCTACCAAAAAACAAAGAGCATGCGTGTTTAGCAAATTTTAAATTTATATGAAAGTAAGAAACGAGAACTGATCAATTCGTAGATTACATTATGCATGTTGCGTAATAAGTAGTATAGAGATAGATTAGACCTCAGAGAACAGCATAGTTTATTTTTTATCGCGAAAAATGGCTAAAAAGGGTTGAAAGAGCCAACGAGGAATAAAATGAAATTTTGTATGAAAAATCGTCAATGTATAAACAGAGATTTAATCGACATTCACGGGGGCGGAGGTGTGGGCAACAGCGAGTACTTTATATGGAGGACGGGATAGAAATACGGAATAGATAAAATTAAATAAAAATATGCAATGTAAACCTACTTTTTACAATATACATATAAGATATTCAATGGCGTACAAACTATCAATGAATATCAAATTTGAAGCATTACGCACAAATGGTAATAATCATAACAACAATCTAGCCTTAGTTAGTATATTTTATCGCATGTGCGTAAAGATTTAAATAGAATACATAAATAAAAATGATTCGCAATAACGTAACGAGAAATCATTTGCGTTAGTAATAATAATAATAATATCAGCCTGTTTACTGTCCCACTGCAGGGCAAAGGCCTCTTCTCATATAGAGAAGGTATTAATCACCACGCTTGCTCAAGGCGGATTGGCAATTTCAGACATTTAAGTCCAGGTTTCCTCACGATGTTTTCCTTCACCGTCAGTCAGAAATGTCATGATAAACTTAGAAAGTACGTATGATTTGAAAAATCACATTGGTACTTGCCCGGATTCGAACCCACTACCTCGTGTTTACGAAGCGGGTGCCTAGTCCACTGGACCATTTTGCGTTAGTAATGTTCATTATTATATAAATTAGTAAACAATGTACCTTATCTACATCTAAGATTAAACAATGTGATATTGTTACATAATATCAGCGGTATTTCTAAGATTACAAAGCCATTACTATGTTAATCCTTAGGCATGCTATTTTGAGCGAGACAATGTCGTTTAAAAGTAAATAGCAGTAAAGGTTAATACTGTTCTCTGCATAGTAGCATGAACAAAGCGAAGATAAATATTCGCAAAAATAAATTTAGTTCTTTGGAATTAAGAACGGACTATGCCCGCTCCCTATTACAATGCCATCAATCATATCAGCCAAAAGACGTCCACTGCTTAACTTATGCCTTTCCTAATTTACGTCATCGCGGCCGGTCGATCGCCGCCCTCATCTATTAGTTGGCCGCCACTCTTATAAGGTTGTCTGTCCACCTTGTGAGGGGCCTGCCCACGCTGCGGTCCGTGGTCGCCACTCCAGAACCTTTCTGCCCCAAAGGCCGTGAGTTCTACGAGCTATGTGTCGTGCCTATTGTCACTTCGGAAAAGCAGCTCTACAAGCCACGTAAGTTTCTTTAGTTAGCGGATTTCTTCGTTTTTAAACGATCGCGCAGAGAGACGCCTAATAGCCTAATATAAATTAAACACAAACGCTAGAACTACAGCAATAAGAAGCAGAGATTTGAGAGTCACATTTAATCAGAAACTCACTTTCCATGACCTATTACCACAGTGGCTATCATTTCGCTTTGCCGTACCGTTGCCAGAGCCAAATCACCTATTCCACGAACACTTACTCCTCTTAACAATCTCTTGGATTCGGACCCAATTATCGATTTTATTTGTAGATGGATGGGATATTACATGTTTAAAGTTTCAAAAAACCAAACGTAAGTTAGTAGGTACCTTTATAATAATAATAATAATAATAATAATAATAATAATCACATCAATAATAATAATAATAATCACATCAATAATAATAATCTCATCCACAGGACTCATACCCAAGTCATTACACACTTCATTGAAAGAATTAGATCTAAATAAAAACGCATTCATATCACTACAAAAATCAGTAATTTTAGACACATGCTCCATAGTTCGGCGATTCCTCACATCCACTACACAAACACCCACAACATTACACAATGAACCAACCCACTTGGCATAAGCCCGTGATAGGTTCACATCCACCAGCATTAAGCTGAGAAAAAAAAAAAACCAGTAAACTATAATAATAATAATATGTGGACACTATCACACATCGTCATCTAGTCCCAAGCTAAGCAGAGCTTGTGTTATGGGTACTAGATAATTGAAATATAATACATATACGTACTTTTTTTTTTGTAAATACATACTTAATATACATAGAAAACACCCAAACTGAAGACAAATACAAATGTTCATCACACAAATATTTGCCTTCCGTGGGAATCGAACCCACGACACCCGGCGTCGCAGTCAGTTACACTAACCACTAGACCAACGGTGCAGTCTTTGTTAGGCCTGTATCCAGCTAAGCAAATAAACGGACGACCTGAAAACGCAGCAGGTTTAAAGTTGATGCTCAAGACGGGGGTCAGAATATAGAGACCAGTAATGGATGACGATAGGCTGATTGAATAATATGTACATTGAAAAGGTTTTTAAACGATTAATTTTATATCATGTACAATATCAAGAATTGCGCAATATTTATGAATAAAAATGATTTACGTTTGAAAATTGTGCAATTTGCATGTGTCTTGTGTCGAAGAAAAGTTTGAGCCTGTTTCACTTCGATTGCTTCATGTATTGTATAGTGCAGGATAATTATGCAGTTATTTTAGTCTGCGATTTGCCATGATAAGGACTGCACGTACGCAAAAATTAGTAAGATATAAAAATAAAACAAGTGAAATTCACAAAAAACAAAAAAAAACAAAAGAAAGAAAATGCTGCCTAATTAAAAGCTAAAATCACTCTTCACCAGTGCATGTTTTCCTTCTAATTTTGATCCAACCATGTTAGCAGTTTTTAACGATGTCTTTTAGGCGTCCTTCACTGCTGAGCCCTAGTATTGGACACACCTAAAGAAATACTCAACACCATAATGATTGTGACTCTTGCATATTCGCTTTGTAATATTTAGCAAACAATATTTAGCAAGAAACAAATCTATTTGCTATCATTCAATATGTCCGCGTCACTACAAACATACAAGCGTCTGATAATAGATAAGTATTGATAACGTATCATTCCTATGTAGGTACGTTGACTATTGATTCGAAGACTATACTATAGGTGATTACTTTGTACATATGCTTCGTGTACCTTATCTTGAGTACGTTACGTATTATTTTATTTAAAACTCTGCTATTTAATCATGATAAACATTAAAAATGAAAAAAATATACAAAATTTCAGCACTAGGTCACAAGAACAGTAAAGTTACCTCTGAGCAACTAAAACACTTTATAAAAATGGCATGCTGAAAAAGATTAGGTATTGATAGCTGCTTCTGACAATGCAGTCAATGTGGCCATGTTCTAGGACCGCACTATATAAACTTTATAATGAACTTCTTTATTTTTTTATTTATTTATCAACTTTATACATACAATATGTAATGGCAAACTTAATGCCTGAGGCATTCTCTACCAGTCTACCATAGGGTGATGCAGAGATGTTTCGAAGCAAGTGCACAAATAAATAAATTTGGAGCTGAGTAAAAAAGTACATTACTTACATAACATAAATATATACTACACATAACTACATATATATACCTACATATATAAATATATACATGAAATATATAATAATACACACAATTTATATACATATTAATAAAATTAACATACAAACATATAGAGATGTGAAAATACCAGAGCTGTGTGTGTGTTCTTTGAAACGATAAGAAGAATGTTATACTGATATGTTCTTATGCAACACCATAAGCCATATACCATATACCTTTTTTTTACGTCTCCGCAAACTGTGTCACAGGAGGCAGAACTATTAAGGACAAAGTACACCCATACAAGTTTACGGTAGTAGATACACGCTGGTTTTAGCATGAATGGGCCGGGAAAGTACTACCCTCTCATAGAAGACCGACGTAAGAGTAGTAGTAGTATCCGTACTACTGAGTTTCGTTTGGTATGGTGGCCACCACTTCTGGATTCCACTGACTGCTTACCATTATGGTGGGGTGGAGTAACTTTGGTAGGCTAATATAAAAAAAAATCACCAAACTGATTTACGGCTCACATAAAGTGAGCAAAAGTTCTGTTAAGTTTTTTCTCTAAATAACCCTTTAAAATTCTTTAAAATCAACCAACTAACAAAGAGCCTTTTTTTACAGTGTAATTCGCGAGCAGTACTGGACCTGTTCAAAATGGCCGCTTGCTCAGCGAATCCTGGTGATCGCTGTGGGCATACTGATCGGCGCTGTGATCGGTCTAGCTGTGACCATGATCATTAGCAAGGCAGCCCCTGACCTTGACCTTGGAATCCTAAACCCACCAAGGTCGTCAGCACCGGACTAATAATGATTAAAATTAATAAACTTTTTTTCGGATTATTTTGGCAAGTGATGTTTTATGGATAAGGGTTTTATATATTGTGTTAACAAATAAATAGTGGAAGTGCGTTTAATTCTAATATGATTGTGAAATAAAGAAACATTGCATATTGGTGCAAAAATGCAAGATTTTGTTAAAAGAAAATTAACTTTGTTTAATCTGGTTTTTTTACTTGGACAAGCACTGTTTAGTAAGTTTTTACTAAAAGGTTAAACTATCAATGTTCATGAGAAAATACACCTAATTTGTAGTATATTTAGAGCGCAAATTGTATTAAATAAACTTCAAATGTATATATTTTCACTAATTTGTATCTAATTTTCAATTTTTATATAGAAAAGTGTATATATTGGATTACATGATAATAACTATTATAAAAATTAAAAAGGTGTAAAAATGTAAGGTAGAACGACGTAAGTGCATGACATAAGTTACACAATAAACGTCTTTCTAGTATCAAAATTAAGTCTCAATTTCAAGAAATTTGTCTCATGCAGTTATGTCGTTTGTAATTAAAAAGGCAAAATATTTCGACCAATGGACAGCTCAGATACTTTTAGTGTTTAAATCAGCTATATTAAGGTAACACGCTATTGACTAAAATCTAAAGATAAGTATACATATTATTGTATCTGCTATAACGTATCACGCGGGCGTGATCATAGCATAAACAGTAAACTTTTATTTTATTTAACTTGTAAATTAATCGCTATTCAATAAACAACTGATAAACCTACAGTAGTGTAGTGAGGTGTCAATTATGGTGACACCTGGTTCTGACACAACGTACTTCGTAATAAAAATGTAGGTTGAACCCCTTATTCATAAAAATCTTATAAAAGCCTCTATAGTTAAAATGGGTTTTGTTTCTTTCTTACTAGTACACATGTCAAAGTGACAGATAAAGACAAACTAAATAAAAACCTATTTAAGCTATTATGTGCATAAAAGATGTTTATGAATAAGGCGGTTAAGTTTTAATGCTTGTATAAAAATTCTAAGTACATGTTTTACGGATCATGCATATATGTATTATTAAGTGGTGTATAACAGCATTTTAGTCCTAAGTTTAGAAGGCAATGTTCTATTTTAGCACTTTCAAACTTAGTCACGCTCAGATTCCAGGAGTCGTTCGATTTCCGGACTAGTAACGTAAACTAAGCTGTACAGAGTGTATACGACGGTTTGATATTAAATGAAAAGGCAGCTATTACTATTCCGTATAATGATTTCAAATTATTCACAAAAATGATTTGACGAAAAACAAAAATTTTCAATTTTCAAATACAATCAATAAATAATATTTTAGTAAGTAGTAACAAAATAATACACCATTTATTATGACAAGTTCACTGACCTGTAATGAGCGGCAACGTTTATCCCTCGACGTGGATTACGACTTAAGTCAGTGACCGTTTGACGTACTTACAGAGTGTTTAGAATTAAAGAAATTAAAAAGTAGTCCTGTGTCTAAACTATTGAAGATATATAGGTGTTTTTTTTGCCTCACTTTATAATTTCACATACTATACGCAACGTGACTAATAAAGTCATAGGCTATATTCTGGTTTGTTGACATTAGTAGCTTTACAATGACGTTTTTCTCACTAAAGACAGCTTATAGTGAACAACGCCCTTGCCAACCTAGTATGCGTCACATGAGATATCTCGAACACAAATGGAAAACAGTTATCGATATCAATTTGTTGTTTTTGCTAACAATACACGCCACGATAGGCAAGTTATTATCAAAACCTATAAATAATAAAGCTAGTAAAAAATATTACAGATAAGTATTAGCCCAACTACTGTCAGATAATATAAAGGGTTGATTGGTTGTTGTTCCCTCTCTCTATCTCGCTCCAGTATATGATGATCATAAGAGGCAGAAAAGCATAGAAGCATGGAAAAGTGCGGTTACGTGCTGCAAGGTGTAGTTCAACCCTAAAACTAGTAGACAACAATTTCTCTTAGTATACCTACATGCTAAGGTGAACGAAATATTTAATATGACAATATCACAACAACTACCATACAACGCCATCTAGACCCAAAGTAAGCATATTAGCTTGTGTTATGGGTTCTAGAATGTGGATATACATAGGTACTTAAATACTTTTCTTATGTAAATAAGTACTTACATACATATTATACGAGTATATAGAAACACTTAGACCAATGCAAATATTCATGTTCATGCACACAAATATTTGCACTGAGCGAGAATCGAACCCACGACCTCTTCGTGGCAGTCCCTACACAGTACCACCGAACCTCAGAGGCAATCATTTAGGTTCTCGGTTAACTAAATTTTCTCATTATGTTATTTTACGCTGTTACCAATCAGAGAAACTAGAGTTAGTTTTACTGCTTAGAATTTCTTAAGCCACGTATTGCTTAGATTAAGTAAACATAGGTATATTTTTTTCTAATTTTCTGTTTATATAACGTGTTTGAATTAAAAAAAATATCTATTACCTACTTATTACATTTATTACTTTATATTAGCTCAATCTATTTCTTTATAAGGTCTTTAATCAATGCAACAAGATATAGAAAAACTTATCTAAGGTATTAAACTTTAAACTCATTTTTAAAAAACTATTTTTTCCTAACTACGTTTTTGTCATTAGCAGGACAATCGCATCCTTAAAGGCAAAAAAGGCACAAGTGTAAAAGTGACTTATATAGTCGTATTTTCAATTCGATGATACTACTGTAAATTAGTCATTAAAATATTTGATTACAAAGTAGGTATTTAGATTTCCCAAAACCGGAAACTTCAGTTTACTCCATTGAATTAGAAATACGACTATAGGTTAACGTTAAATGAATTATAATTGTACTAAATTAAAATTGGCAAAAACATGCATGTCTTCTTACGCCTTTTTTCCATTGAGTGTGATATAGTGACGATGTTATTAAGAATAATTATAAATATTAATCCTAATTACGATAACAATACAAAAATATACACAAAAGTGATTTAAATTATAAGCGATTTTATAAGGCTATGTGTAATTTGTAAATAAATATTTTTTGCAACATATTTCTATTACTTTTGTTCTACCTAATTCAAAACTAACCTTCCTCTACTTTCTTCCAAGTTGTCATCAGAGGGCCTAGACAAGTGGCATAAATGCTAAAAGAATAGAAAAAAATGTATGGGATTGACATAAGCTAACGACAATGCTGGCGTTAACTTATGTCAATACCATACATTGATTAATCTATTCTATTCTATTAGCGTTTATACCACTTGTATATGCCATCTGAGCACATACTCCCTTTTCTTAAATATCATCCTTTGACTGGCCTGTTGGTCTAGTGGTTAGTGACCCTGACTGCTAAGCCGGAGGTTGTGGGTTCGATTCCCACCCAGGACAAACCTTTGTGTGATGAGCATGATTGTTTGTTCTGTGTCTGGGTGTAATTTATCTATAATATGTATGTATTTACAAAAAAAAAATGTATATAAGTAGTATATCAGTTGTTTAGTACCCATAACACAAGCAAATATAATTGCTTAATTTGGGGCTAGATGGCGCTGTGTGAAAGTGGTAGAATATTATTATTATTATTATTATTATTATCCTTCAACCTATCAACCTTTTTTTGGTCTCTCCCCTCCCTCTGTTTCCATATAACCTTATTATTTGTTATTATCTCTAAGAATGTTTTCATAATTGTATGCTAGTAACGTCCAAGGTAAACTACAAAAATAGCTACATATGACTTTGAAAATATCGTTATCACAAGCAAAGAGGCTTCAGAGACCTTACAAGAACGTTGTGATTTGTGATATGTGGGTAATTCACAGCAATTTTAACTAAATACTTGTCTTGACGGTTTAATTGTGATAGCTAAACAGGTGTGTGCAAGCTTATTACTCGTATCTGCTTCGATGCCTGTGATGTTTTCCGAGCGTTATGACATTTCCTGCTTCAAACAAAAGAGAGTACAACATGGAGTTCTTCAAGAAAGGAGTTAAAAGGTTTTTAACAGGGTCGGCAACGCGCTAGTGATGCTCCTGGTGTTGCAAGCGTCCATAGGCTACGGTAACTGCTTACCATCAGGCGGGCCGTATGCTTGTTTGTCACCTTAGTCGTATAAAAAAAGAGTAATTTTACGGTTTGCAGCAACTGAGCTCTTGGCATTGCAGAAGTTCAAGCGAGGCAGTCAGTACTCACCCTGTTGAGCTGTATGTTCATTTAATTTTGTCACTGTTCTCACGGCTCTACTTCTAGGCAAATTTACCGACATCTTTGTTTAGTTAGTATAGCATGGAAAGGTTTCCTCTTTGCTCTATTCAGGTATCAAATCTATAGAAACTACTGGCAGGTAAATAGGTATACCATAACCATCCCGACAGATATATTTGAACAAGTCTTTATACCAGTGATACCTACTAAAAAGTCAGTGTTGCCCTAAATAAACAAAAACTTGATAAAAATCCCCACATCAGGTGGCACGTCAAACAGTTTTGATAACAGTTGATAAAATACGTCAGCGTTGAGAATTTAAAAAACAAAATATTTCGGTAACATTTTGATGTTTTAGAAGGATATAAAAGTATGTAGTTTTTACTTACAGGCGAAAATACATTAATTATTCTGAGCAGAGTCAAGAGGAACCAAAATGACATAAAAGAAAGGGATGAAGGGTTGGGGACCTGATGGTAATTGGTACTATGGAAATGGCTGTTTCCAAGCATTGCAGAAATAATACTACATAAAACACAGCCAAGCCGTTCTCGACCTTAAATGAATACGGGGATGAGAAAAGAACGCGGAAAAAGAAGACGGCCGAGGGGATAATTGCGGCGCACTCACTCATCGAGTGAAACACATAAGTATAGAAACTAATATTTCGATATTCTATGAAAAGGAAACTACAGGGATACGTAGAATGGGACGCACCGCCGCTAGAAGGAGCGACGATTTACGGCCGTGAATCGGAAAAAATGGCGCACCTTAGGAGAGGCCTATCTCCAGCAGTGGATTGCCATAAGCTGTTGATAATAATGATGATTCTATGAAAGGGTAGTACTTCACCGGTCGAAGCAGCTCATTCGTGCTGAAACCAGCGTGGATCTACTACCGTCTAAATTCCAAAATGTAACCAACTGTCAGTGTATTTCTACCTTTGTATATAAATATTCAAAACTTTACACACTAACATACATGAATGAGTTCGAGTCACGTAGCTGTGAACTGGTAGATATTTCGATCGCTTCCGCCTGTCGATTCTAATAACTAGTGTCGATAATTTTGTTATCTTATTTAATCTATGTACCTATGATACAGGTTACACGTAAGCTGTGATACTGAGTAAGAATATATTTTGTGTTGATCATTGTTTGTTGGGTAAATTTAAGCGGTAAGCAACAGACTGTACTGACTTACAATGAAGAAAATGTGTCAGGAAAATTAGATTAGCAGTTTAAGACTATGGCTTTTGGTATAGTGGCCGCCACTTCTGGATTACACTGACTGCTTACCATCAGGCGGGGTGAAGTCACTTTGGTATATTTGGCCATAATTGAAAAAAAATTGGTAAAAAAAAAAATAAAAAACAAATTACAATTTGCCTCGAGCAAACATGGTGATCAACGCTCATGCCTTCTCTGCATAAGAAGAGGTCTTTTCCTGCAGTAGAATAATAATGGGCTAGGGGCTGGGTGTTATTTTTAAGCAATAGTTGCACTTTTTACTGATGCAATTTTAAGCAATAACCTTCCGGTTGTCGTATGGATATTTATAATAATCTATACGGGCTAAAGAGAGATGCCCACTAGTAAAGTATGTATAAACTAGCTATTCGCTTCGCCCGCGCGGTAAATGGTTTAATTGTGTACCTCGGGAATCAGACCGATTTACGGAATAAACAGAGGGACAGATGTGAATAATCCATAAAAAGTATTAAATGTCCGTCTCTGCACCAAATCTATGCACATACCAATTTACATCGAAATCGGTTTAAAAATTAACTCTTTAAACTGAAACAACAATCTTTTTAGCTCAAACAGAAGCAATCCAACTGAGAAGTATCTCTACAGAAGACACCGATTGCTATTACTGTAGAAAAAACAAGCTGCATTTGCAATATTTGCAGTGTCATGTGTCATGATTTCCGTTTAAGTTTAATATTTCTATTGTTAGCTTATTAAAATAAGTATTGTTATTTTATAAATACATTCTTATAAAATTGTATAATAGAATATTAATTTTTCTTCATCATCATCATCATATCAGTCAAAAGACGTCCACTGCTGGACATAGGCCTCCCCCAATTTTCGCCATCGTAGCCGGTCGTTCGCCGCCCTCATCCATCGGTTGCCCGCCACTCTTATAAGGTCGTCGGTCCACCTTGTGAGGGGTCTGCCCACGCTGCGTCTTCCGGTTCGTGGTCGCCACTCTAGAACCTTTCTGCCCCAGCGGCCGTCAGTTCTGCGAGCTATGTGTCCTGCCCATTGCCACTTCAGAGAAGCAACTCTGCGAGCCACGTCAGTCACTTTGGTTCGCCTGCGGATTTCTTCGTTTCTCAAACGATCGCGCAGGGAGACTGCAGAGCCAACTTGTCAAGCTGAAGACTGGGGACGGCAGGATCATCTCGTCTACGCCAGAGGTTTTAGAGGAGGTCTAGAGGTTCTACGGACAGTTATACACGACACAACATGCACCTGTTAGCTCCCTAGCATCAGATCCAAGAGCTAGGTTAACTCGACATTACACCGAAGACATCCCGGACGTCAGCCTGTGCGAGATTGGTGTGGCCCTGAGACAGCTCAAGAACAACAAGGCGCCGGGTGAGGATGGAATCACAGTCGAGCTACTGAAGGCAGGCGGAAATCCTGTCCTGAAGGCCCTTCAGAGGCTCTTTAGTGCCGTCCTCCTCGAGGGCAAAACGCCACAGGCATGGCATAGGGCTGTGGTGGAGCTGTTCTTCAAGAGGGGCGATAAAACCCTTCTGAAGAATTACAGACCTATCACACTCCTGAGTCACGTCTACAAGCTGTTCTCAAGAGTCATCACTAATCGTCTCGCAAACAGTTCGACGACTTCCAGCCTCCCGAACAAGCCGGTTTCCGAAAAGGTTTTAGTACCATAGACCACATACATACGCTGCGGCAGGTTATACATAAGTCCACAGAGTATAAACGGCCCCTATGCTTAGCGTTTGTAGACTATGAGAAAGCCTTTGATTCGATCGAGACCTGGATGCAGTCTCTCCAACGGTGCCATATTGACTATCGATATATCGAAGTGCTGAAGTGTTTGTATGAAAACGCCACCATGTCAGTACGAATTAATGGTCAGAGCTCAAGGCCTAACCAGTTGCAGCGAGGAGTACGACAGGGAGATGTCATATCTCCGAAACTGTTCACCGCTGCACTGGAGGACGTGTTCAAGCTTCTGACCTGGAATGGACTTGGCATCAACATAAACGGCGAGTACATCACTCACCTTCGATTCGCGGACGATATCGTGGTCATGGCTGAGACCGTGGAGGAGCTCAGTGCAATGCTCGATGACCTCAGTAGAGTCTCTCGACAAGTGGGCCTATAAATGAACATGGACATGACTAAAGTCATGACCAATGTCCATGTTACACCCACTCCTATTACGGTCGGAGGCTCGATGCTCGAATTCGTTGACGAGTACATATACCTGGGACAAACAGTCCGATTAGGTAAGTCCGATTTCGAGAAAGAGGTCACTCGTCGAATCCAGCTCGGCTGGGCAGCGTTCGGGAAGCTACAACATATCTTCTCGTCCGCACTACCGCAGTGTCTTAAGACCAAGGTCTTTGACCAGTGTGTGTTGCCAGTGATGACATACGGAGCAGAGACGTGGTCGCTAACTATGGGTCTTATCCGAAGGCTCAAAGTCGCTCAGAGGGCGATGGAGAGGGAGGAATGCAGATTAATTTTTAGTGTGAATCAATTGTAACAATTTGGTGTCAGAACGATATCCGGCCATTGCATTTTAAATAATTCTAGTCAAATGAGTCAACCTGTTATACTGTAACTTTATGATAGTCAGTCATCGTTCGGTTACCAAGTAGAAAGGACGTACTAAGGAAGTAACTTGAAATTGTAATGTAATTACCTGGCGATTAAAGGAGTGGCATGAGTTTCTTGCCAGTTCTTCTCATGGCCCTACGCTACGTCGGCGAACTGGCTAGTGTGTTCGAACACACTAGCCAGTCACAACACACAAGTCAAATTAAACATTATAAAAATGAAGTACATGTGTTTTCTTAACACTTTTGTTGATTCCTCTTTTATTTTACTTATTAGCAGCGTCGGACGTGTAGGCAAAAAGCCTACAGGTAACACAGACAACCAAGGCACGGCCGTGTCCTGCGTGAACGACAAACGCGACGCGATGCGACGCGACAAGACACGATGCAATGCCACGTGATGCTACACGCGACAACTGTCCTACGTGATTTTGGTCATTACTTTTCGAATCATGGAGAAGTACAGTGCAATTTTGCTTGACAGTTCATACTCAACTACTTCCTTACTTATTTCACTTTTTTAGGAATAAATAGTAAAATAGTTTTGCTTTTGGATTAACCATTTCGTACTTCGTGCTGTCGCGTCTGGTCGCCCACAAAACAAGTACGCGTTACGTCGCGTCTCGCCGCAGACTGCCATATAGTCCTCAAGTAGGGTATATCTTTGTTTTGATCGCATTCGTCGCGTTCGTAGTGTTCCGTCGCGTCGCGCTTGTCGCTCACGCAGGACACCGTGTAAGAATTCTCTATCACTAATCATTTTAAGCAACACACCTATTCTACAGACCATAGGCTTTGCCAAGGCATTTAATTGAGATATTTTTATTTGTTTTCGCGTCTCTCAATTCCAGGAAGGTTTCAATATTAATATATTAACCTTTCACCTATAGTAGCCGACCAGCAAAGATAATAGTAAACCAAGCCTGAAAACCACAACATGTGATACCGATGCGAAGCGAGGGCGGATCGCTTGTATCCAACAGTGGGCAGTAGGAGCTTCCCGATGTCCATCACACAAGCTATAAATAAAACTTACTCAATAATCTCGTAATCTGTACTTTTATCGTTACTTAGTTTACCTAAGTACCTACTTAATTTTATTATGAGTCATAACTCATAACTATGATTCATACATGATTCAATTTGATCTGGTGTAATGTGTAAGTGTCCAGCAGTACATTTCAAAATGAAGATGATTATCTGATCTGCAAAGCCCATCTGGCTCGGAATGACTAAGGACTAGAATTGCCTGAGCCCTTAACGTATTTGGCCTTAAAGCCCTTTGTCTATTAGAAGTCTTAGAACCACCACAGAACCCATAACACAAGCTATAATTGCTTACTTTGGATCTAGATGGCGATGTGTGTAGTTTTTGCGATATTATTATATATATATATATAAATGGGTATTTTATAAAATAACTCAAATGAAGATTGACAGTGATGTTTTAAATGTATCGTTATAAATATTTCCAAGAATGTTATAGGATTACGAACTATAAATGATTGATGATATTATCATATATACGAACATACATAGTAATTTATGTAGATAGGTAATAGGTATAATAATATGACTAAGGTTAGTAGGTAGGTGTACAATTTCGGCTGCTATTGTCAAAAAGATCCCGGTGGGGGGTCGACAGAGAAGTGTTACATGATACATCTTCACGTGTTGCTAGCTAGTTATATGAAGAGGTGAGCAGCGAGTTTAAACATGAACACAGATCCACACAAATTTGTGTTTAGAGGTGTTCAAATTTTTAATTTATACATACCACACAATGATGGAGTCACGTAATACAAGTTATGGAGGCGACCGAGGAGGGATTTAAAGAGAGAAATCCCGTAAATGCATTTAATAAAATTTTAACACGATTTTTAGGGACATTGCTTTGCCTCGTGACTTATGTTATGATTATGATGCAACCAAAAGTACAAGTAATCTTTAAACATATTAACCAGATTTTCTCACAAGTAAATTAACCATTAACCTAACCACGCCTTTGGTTAATATATAGCCACTGAGATACAGCTGCAGGCTGTGCCGCATTTATCTTGGCGATAAACGATGTAGTGTACAAGTAACACTCAGCGAAATAATTAAAAGTGTACAGTGAATTGGATGCGCTTTTATTTTATTTTTCTTGCTTTATGAAATGCGATGTCTCGACTCTTTGCTACAATACAATTTTTTTTTTGGAGATCATGCCATGGACATCAAAAAAAAAACACTGGCAATACAAAGTCTGAAAGATTTAGTAAAACACATCTTAACTGCTTTGGATCATCAGTTTTAAATATGAGACGCTACAGACGGACTAACAGTCGCAATATTATATTTACAACTATAATTGACGACTGAACATTTTAATTACAACTTTCACGCAGAACTATCTTAAAAATCTGGGCGTAGTGCGAATATTCTTTTAAGTCGATGCGCAAGCGCAGATCTGGAGCAGATAATTTACGACGGCATTTTAGCGCAGATATTCGTGTTTTGGGGTTTTATAAGGTATTCTGTGTGGCCTGAACTTAACTAATGATAATTGAGCTCTTTAAAATAGCGGGTCTGTCTGGGTCTTTAAAAAGAAGATTATTTTGTTGGCCCTCGTAATTTTTAATTCAAAGTTATGTCTTGTTGAGAGGCTGGTCGAATTAATTGCAGCTATTAATATCCTGGGTATTTATTTTTAAATGTAATGTAACCGTATCAATAAGAATGTTTTTTTTTTAAAATTTTAAATAACAGTACAATTCACACAAATGTTAAGTTGGGCTCTGGCACCCAATCAGTATGTTTATTTGCAACGGTATATTAATTTAGTTACAAGATAATGAAATAATCTTTACGCTTTTTTTTTTGAAAGGGTAGGCGGAAGTGTTTTACAGCTACTTTTCGCTAGCTATGTTGGGTGTTAAGTAGCAGGGAGGCCTGCTGTTATTCATCGGCTACTAATCTAGACTATAACAATATAAACTGCGAATTTCTCGAAAGAAAAACGCAATATTACGCATTTTTGCTTGATCGGAAATCAACAAGACCTTTGCGTAAGTTTAATATTTTCTTTTTGAACATGATACACACTACTGCTTTATACAGTAATTTTCATTCAAAAAATAACTGACGCGTTTTTAACTTATTTATTTTCGTTTTTAATTATGATAAACGCAAAACTCTTCCTTTGTAAGAGGCTTTAGATAGACTGATATAATCTAAAAATATAAACTTAAAAAAAAAAAAAAAAATTCATAAACTTCTAATGATCCGGACAGTCCCGCCCCTTACAAACTCATGTGCATCATGATTTACCGGAGGCATAGCTCCATAGACCATGGTCCACGATAAGATACCGATCAGTACCATTATAACCGATTTGCGTCTTTTGTTCGTACCACCACGGTCTCTATTGTGTAAGGCATCTCTACGTGGTATTAGTGAGGATATGGCTTGGTTTTTTTTTATAATTTAAATAAGTTTAGGAAACTTTTTATTAGTAACTAGCTGAACTACGTTGCAATGTTACGTAATTTATATAAAAAAGTACGTTTTTTGGGCTAGGAAACGTTTCGGGCGGTCACCAGAACTCAGAACACCCTCGCAAAGTTTTATTACAATCTGATCCTTGGTTTGGGCCCGCATAGAGGACAAACATACAAACATAGATTTTTACATAAAAGATGGAAGAGATGGATCAACAACCTGGTAAATGGGCGATGATTGTGGGATGGAAGATAGGATAGAAGACCTATGTATGTATACAGTAGTGTGTGTATGTAGCGTTGTAAGTAGTTGTTGTAATATTATTTTTATTATCGAAAATATATAATAAATCGAAAACGATTTCAATAGTAACATATCCAATATATTACATATTGGATATGTTACTATTGAAATCGTGATGGTGGCATATAAAAACAATATTCTTAGCTTTTCTCATGGTTTCAATTTAGTCAGCATATTAGCTGTAAATAATTTAGTTGACACATTATTTTAATTACTATGATATTTATAATTAGTGTGATCTAAATGATAATTGACTTTGACTTTGAAATTTATTATAATTTTGTTTAAAGATTGCTTTAATTTGCTTTCGTATTCCGTTTCTATCAAACAGATGAAGACAATACATTTTAGATTACGAAAGATTTAAAATGGTATTAAATATAAGAATAAATTATAATTATAAGGTAAACCAGTATCATAATATTATCTTAACAAATAAATAATAAAAAATATAGATTATAATGAACTTAAGAAGGTATATAATGCCAGTATCAAAACTTCTTTAGTAATTGAAAAACCTTAAATTAAAAGACTTGACTGCCTCGACACATATCTAAATAAATGTTTATGAAAATAATAGTTTTCGGCATTTTGCAATTAACTATAAGGCATTTTAATTTACCTAGTCGCAACAATTATAATATGTCAAAATGCAATACAAAATAACTTCTTACTTTCAGCACTGGAGGTCGAACCTTATACAGTACCCACTCTATAGAGATTTCCATTTAGATGGACATTTGTATTTAAAATTAAACACAGCTATCTAAAATTTATTTAAATAAAATGCACCTATGCTCTGCTTATTAAAAACAATATAACTGCATACTACAAGTTTTTGAAAAAGGAACCTACAGCTGAACACTATAGAGATGATTATACAATAGCATGTTGCATTCAATCGTTTTTCATTAGTAGTCCTACGTGTCATGTCCATATTAACATATCGCATCATTTTTATATCTCCTACGTGTAATTTATGACCAGCCCCGTCGTGGGTAACAAGTTATCAACGAGTAAGTGGTATGGCCACTTTTTCAGAGCTTTTTGTACCATTTATGTCACGCTGCGCAAGGACTATCTAAATTAAAAAATGTAAATCTATAAATTATTTTTGTAAGGACTTAGATGGGGCTGTATAAATATATGAATGCATTTTGATGAATATTTTAGGAGACTTGTATGGTAATGTCTTTGTGTGACATACGATGACGTGATGGTTATAAATGAATTTAGGAAATCCTTTTACGCTTAAAAGACGGTATTAAAATTATAAGAAAGCAAGTTTTTATTTTAAGTATTTTTATTAAAATTAAATATCTAAGAATAAGGAAGTGTAAATTTAACGTTGTCAAGATACTGTCTTTGCTAAATACTTTGTTGTCTGAACGATAACAGTTGTCTACGATTATTTAGCAGCTCACTGCGAAAATCGCTTTGTCGCCATCACGATCAGTAGCTGCGCCAGGGGCTCTACCACAAGCTCTTATAGCAATCTTGTTATATAACCTTACTTTGTCTCCATCTTTGTTTTTAATGGTACAAAAGTAAAAGACAAAACACAAAGTAACATTAAAATTATACTGCTATAATAATACGGGCCCCAGGTGTTTACTCTCAATTCTACTGTTCGTACACAAAATTGGAAATTGTAATTATCTGACGAATAAAATAAAGTGTCACGAGTTTCTGGCCAGTTCTTCTCACGACTACCTCTGTCAGCGATTCGGCCGTAGACAAATTGATTTGATATCTCTGGTTAACGCGTCCATAAGTACCTTCCATGGACACAACAACCAACAAAAGCGAACACTCTAATTGAAATCGGTAATCAACTGACTAGTTTATTAGTTTGCTAATAAAGATTACAAAACGCAAAGTGCAGTGTAGGATACGTAAGATATTGGGTGCATTACAACAATCGTTTTGGGAATCGACAGGACCTATCTTCGGTTGCAGACATACCTATAGAGATTTTGGTGCATACCTAAGTCTAGCAGTAAACGACTTTCGTCTGATATTATCATGATAAGGAACTCGATAACATTAACAATGAATAATATATTTTTTATTGCTTATAATGACAGGCGAGCAAGCAACCCACAATATGTGCGTCTGTATTTTTTGTTCTTAAAATAAAAGAGACATGTGTTAAATATACTAAGGCATTACTTTTAATTAATAATTAATTTATTTAACAAATTATAAGTTAATAATGGGACATGTCCTACAAAATGCAACATCATGGTGACCGTAGCTGCGCAGGCGCATTGCAATTTATCGTCCACTAAAAGATAGGCGGGCAATGAAGAGTGTGCGCTTTTGTATTGTTATCACACACTAATAGCTTACAGAGATAAGGTTATTGATCACCCATGCCGCGTGAACTGTGTGAGCATCAGAAAAAATACTACCTTAGTGGTGTAGAGAATGTGCGATCGATGTCTAAATAGTGATTCATAAATATTTTGCATCTAGTCATATCGCAGAACGCTGCTGCTAGTCCTGTTAATTGTTTTTCTTACCACCTTTTCATGGATTATCGTCATCACTCGTTTGACTGGTAAAATTAGTAGGTACCGTTGTTTTCTTTTTTTTTTATTGCCGACAGTAGCAGATGACAAATAGCCCTTCTGATGGCAAGTGGTAGTTAACTGTTGCTCGTGGACGACTCAGAGTCTTTGCAACGCCAGGGACTCTGCGAAGCCGCTGCCTACCGTGAAGGGAGTGGGGTAGGTAAAGGGATTGCAGGACCAATGCTAGAGACTGAGTCGTCCATGACCGACAGTTACCACCTACATTCACGACAGCTGTTCGCTCGTCGGCCACAGTCGGCAATAAAAAAAATAGTGGCCTGAAATGGTACGAAGAGAGTAGCAGAATCTCGAGGCAGTATATATGCAAACAAAAAAGTATGTACTTGCTGCTAATATTCATAAGTATATTAAATCATATCTCTTAAAATAAATAATTAATTAATTACATATTGTATCATTCATATCTTAAGTAATAATCTTTAAGTTGTGACATAAACGATCATTATCGGGTCGCGTCATTATAAACACATAAATATTCGAGATCCGACCACTCGTTTAAATACACATAAAACTAGTAGGGGTCATATTTCTGTAGGGTCAGGTCTGACCGGAGCGAAGCTGGTAATCCCGGGAATGCCTTTTGCATATTAGTTCTTACAGCGTCTTGCAAGCATTTATATGCTACGGTAACAGCTTACCACTAAGCGTGCCACATGGCATATGTATTTTCTACTTTTTCGTTTCGATAGTTCGTTGTCCAATATTTTATTATTGTCTCATTGATATTCTGCTATGTATATCTTTCAAGATAGATTTCTACATAGAGTATTGACTGATATAAAAAACAATAAAATATATGTATATTGATTAATCTTATATGTTTACCTACGTCAAAAAGCGAAGAAAATTGTCAGCCAATTTACAGCTACAGAACGGTGACCAGGTAGAGCCGTGGAAAGTAGTAGCAAAAAATGCAGTCCAATCTTTTATTAACTGTTCCTTTTGTAAGATCGTTCCGTAAATACACTCGATTTATTCAAGCTGCAGAAGTCTAACTCAACTGTTAAAAACTACATTCGCTCTTCTGAAGTTTATCCCTATGTTATTGACAACAATACCACACCGACCAATTGCTAAAATTGACACAATTCACACGAGCTTCTTTTATATTTTCTCACGAAGTTTCAGCAATAAAACTGTCTCAATTAATTTCTTGATTGTTAAAAATCAATTACGATCGAATTTGAGCCTTTAGAAATCACAAGGCTATTATAACACGTTTAGTGGAAGAAAGACATAAACTTGTAAATGTAGTCAATTTTAAACTCTGTTCCGTTTAAATTAAGGTAAATATTGCTGTACAGGAGTGTTTTTCTTGTCTGTTTGCCAGTGAAGATGCGTTGCATGAAAACGTTAATCACAAAAAAACCTTTCCAGATAGTGTTGAAATTAATATTTTTGTTTTCTTTACCTACCTTAAATTGCAGTTCTGCTGTTCACGTAAAATAAATTTTGACAAATATTTGTATCTCATACAGTATTCTATAGAATTTAATTAGGTTTATAGCACTTTCAAATGACGATTCAAGAGGCAATAAAAAAATTCAATATGAAAATATCCCAACCGTATATACCTAAACCTAAGTTCGGGTTTTCAAGACGTTCAGAGCACTCCAGAGTATAACAGAATACACCATCGAAGTAGTCTCGGGATATCTTTAAAATGAATAAAAATGAAAATGAAAATATGTTTATTCATATATATGTCAATTAAATTAACACTTATGAACGTCAAAGTTACAAAATGTCAGCAAATTAACCTACAGCCAGTTCGCTGACGAAGTAGAGCCATGAGAAGAACTGGCAAGAAACTCAGGCCACTTCTTTTTAATCGCCAGGTTATTAAAATTTTTGTAAGTTACAGTTTCAAGTAGCATGCTAGCATCTTTAAAATAGGTTAGATAATGCATTCTTTATGTATTTACGTATGCAGTTATTATCTTTTATTAGGACGCACTTTTATTATCCCTATGACGGAGGAATGAACGATATAATTACAATTAATCATTTCTAGCAATCGTGTTTGCAATCATTTAGTAATATCATTTAATGTAGTGTTAATACTTTGTTGATAAAGGTTTCGCATTTACTAGCAACTGTAGCTAAACAGCAGAATCTGATAAACTGATAAGTTAATACAGTAATAGTCATCCTAAGATAGGTAGTTCCTGTAACCTAATTTTACCTAAATTAATGTTTTTTTTAAATCTAATCTTATATGTACGTAGTGTACCTATATAATTAAATTTAGATGCTTCGTCGTTCTGCGTGTTTAATTAATAAATTATTATTATTTAAGGTATAAACAGAATACCGTATATCGTAAGGTAGGTACCGTATTACTTACTGCATTGTACAATCACAGCATAAATATTTGCAGTCGAGAGTTCATACCTCTACGTTGCAATTAAAACACATGGTGAAATATCTAGTCTATTGTCTTTAAATAACTTAGTATTTTATAGAAAACAATTACATACAGATCAATGATTGTATTGTACAGGCGGTAATAAGGTAAACGAATCATCAGAATGACAGTGTTTAGGAAAATTTTCGCAACCAGGTGGCGCCACTTCAACTTTCACATTGGGCCAATCAGAGGTTAACTTCAAAAAGCGCTTGACAGCTAGACCTGATTAGTCGGTGCTGCCACCTCGTGGGCGCTATTTCAGAAAATTATTCTCAGCAATTTTATTTTGTCCTTAAGCACGTGAATTATCCATTTTGTAAATTAAACATTTAAATTTCTGAACACTGAAAAATATGTTTACCAAAGTGGCGCCAACTGGTGGCGAAAACTTTCCTAAACACCCTCATTCCTAAAATATGTACCTAATTATTTTCTTGATTAATATTGCGCCATCTAGCGGAGAGTAGCAATAATACATAGGGCAGCACTGGCGAAGTTGTCATATTTTCCGATGCAAAAAACTTGACTGCGTGTTTCCTTCTGACATTATCAAAAGTGTTACGTACAACATTTCAATTACACGTAATAAATGGGCGTAATGTTTTAACAACTTGCTAAGAAGCTTATCGTTTGCGACGAGTTTTATTTATAAAGGTACCTACCTACGTTCTATAACTTTATGTAGGGATACCAGACTCGGCTTATATTATATTAAATGATTTACATTGTTGTGATACCCATGAATTTTAGAAACAAAGTTAGACATTATAACCAAGCCGTTTATAGCCGTACGTAGAAGATGGGGAAGAAAGCTTGTTTTTACTCTTCAAACGAAACGCACGAATACTGTAGTTTACGACGAATTTAACAAGGTCTAAGTAAATTTGTAATTCATCGTATCTAGCGTGTTTGCATTCATCGGTAAAGATGAACAAAAGATCAAAATCATCTGTAAAAACGTTAATTAACCTTAAACACCTAAAGGTTAAATACCTACGACTTTAAGACCACTAATCATCATGCCAGCCCGTTACTATCGCACTATAAAACAAAGCCACTAATATTTCTTCACCATTGAAATTATCGAACGCGGGCGAAAAGCTTCTTCTATAAAACAAGGCACTAATATTTCTTCAAATTTTTTCTCGAAATTATCAAACGCGGGACGTCCTACAATATATGCTGGTAACCCTACTAACAAGTTTAGTATAATGAGGGGTACTTAGTCTTACACATATTGTACTATACAGTGTGTGCGAGCCTGCTGCAGGAAGTGTTATGAGCATGTAAATTAATGCCACGAGATCATATCAAGTTTCTAAGTTATAATTCGTTTAGAACTAGCGGAGGAACTTGGGTGCTTAAACTTTATCAGTTTTACTCTTTACTAATAAACACAAAATAGCGATAAAAAACTATTTAGTGTTTTGTCTCTTTTTTTTAAAGTTTAAAATGAGAATAAAGAAATATCAACGTAGATATTGTTTCGTTGAGAGCTCTGAAGGTTCCAATATCCCATCGGTCCTTTTGCATTCGTGTCCGTAGGTTGTGCTTTAAAGCCATTGCCATATTTTACTGAACCAAACACTTAGCACCAGGTTGGCCATACGATGATTTATTTTATTTTATTTTATTTTGTTTATTATGGATCACCAACATTTGTTTACACTGAACATTACCATAGTGATACATCTATTTATCTAATAACAAAAGTGTAACAAATACTTAGAGGTAATCACCACATGCTAAAATCATACATGTAACAATCTAATATTTATAATCTATGAAAAAGTTATATACCTAATACAAAACAATTAACATTTTTTGCCATGTAGATATACACTTACATTGGAAAATACGCAGTACTTAAATGTATTTGACAGCAGATACATTGGTAATAATTTATTAATTATTAATTACTATTAATGATAGTGTGATCTATATCTATAAGTTCTCTCTGTGTGTGTATGTGTGTGTGTGTGTGTGTGTGTATGGGTGTGTATGGGTGTGTTTGTGTGTGTGTGTGTGTGTGTGTGTGTGTGTGTGTGTGTGTGTGTGTGTGTGTGTGTTTGTGTGTTTATGTGGTGTGTGTTTGTGTGTTTGTGTGTACGTGTGTACGTGTGCGTGCGTGCATGCATGCGTGCGTGCGTGCGTGTGTGTGTTCGTGTATGTTTGCATGTGTAATAATGAGAACAGGTAGAAGATGATCGAGTTTAAAAATGTATTAAATGTTTTAATCTGGTAAGTTATTAATAAGAACAGTCTTCTGCTTTAGCATAGGATCGACATGCACGTCAATACAATCACTGCAGCTGTTTATTACTTTGCATAACCTGGCATATGGTGAATTGATGCCTAGCACCGTTCTCCTTGGGGGTGGATAAAGTGGAGTAATTGGTTTTCGTGGGATTCTGGCCGGGGCACGAAAATTAAATAAGGCGAGCAAGGGAGGAGAGTCGATTTTGTTGTGTAAGACTTTGATCGCAAACATTGCGTCCAGTAGCTGTCTGCGTTTGTCAAGAGAATGCATCTTGAAGTATTCGAGTTTTTTGTTGTAGGAACGAAACTGATTACGTATGCCACTAGAATACGCCAAATTCCAAAGAAACCGTTTTTGTACACGCTCTAAACGCAACGCGTGAACCGCATAGTGAGGCCGCCATACCACACTGCAATATTCTAGATGACTACGGACAAGGCTGTTGTATAGCATTATTTTTGTCTTACTATTTCGAAATGTTTTGCAGTTTCTTATAATAAATCCTAATAGTTTTGAAGACTTTTTGATTATTGCATTAATATGAGGCGTGAATGATAATTTAGAATCGTACAATATGCCTAGGTCTCGAATTGTGTCAACTTCATCTAATTTATGTAGATTTATGTAATAATTAGATTGCAATAACTTATGTTTCCGGGAAAATTTTATATGATAGCATTTCTTGTGATTTAATTGCATACCGTTTATCTCACACCAGTCAACTAGTCTGTTTAAATCACTTTGCAGGTTGTGTACATCTTCATCAGATTCGATTATCTTAACAAACTTTAGGTCATCGGCATACATGAAAATGTTAGAATGGTTGAAACAATGCGGGACATCATTAATAAAATAGTTAAATAAAATAGGACCCAAATGGGACCCTTGGGGCACGCCAGATGAAATGCCGTGAGCCTCTGAGCGAAAACCATTTATCACCACAAAAAAGTACCTATCATTAAGGTATGAGGTTAACCACTTTAACAAGGAACCAGTGATTCCATATGCACGCAACTTGTTAATTAATTTACTATGAGATATTTTATCGAATGCCTTACTAAAATCGGTATATATTACATCAGCTTGTCGCCCAGAGTCAATAGCCTTTGACAAAAGCTCTGTATATGGGAGTAAGTTGGAACAGGTAGATCTTAATTGAACAAATCCGTGCTGATGGTCACTTAAATATAACCTTAAATGATTTTGTATGTATGGACATAGTAGGGATTCAAAGGTCTTTGCAAATACCGATAAAATTGAGATGGGTCTATAATTTGATACGATATTTTTATCTGCCGATTTGAAGATTGGAATAACTTTACTAATTTTCCATTTAGAAGGAAAGGTCCCCGAAGACAATGATTTATTATAGATTAACAAAAGTGGCTGAGCAAGCTCAAGAGCGCATTCAACAACAAATATGGGTGGTATTCCATCCGGTCCCGCACCTTTTTTACAGTCTAATCCTTTTAACTTTTTTAACAAAGTATGACGATCTATAAGAGGATTTACCAAACTTAGACTATAATTGTTCAAATTTTTTAAAACATCGGATTGAAAATGTCCATTAGACTCTTTATCATTGTGGCTGGGGCTGTAAACTGAAGAAAAGTAGGAGGCGAATAATTCACATAATTTGGTTACGTCTGATACTGTTGCTGAACCATCTGTCATTGAAGATGGATATGAACTAGAGCCCCCGCGTTTTGCTTTAATGTATGCCCAAAAGGCCTTTGGATTCCTTATAATATCCTCTTCTGTTTTTTTTATGTAGTTGTTATAGGAAATTGTAGCTAGTTTATCACACTGCTTGCTGATTATTTTTAACTCTATAGCGTCTAAAGGATTATTATATTTTAGGAAACGTTTACGTATTTTATTTTTAGTGTTTAAAAGTTTAATTAATCTTTGACTAAACCATGGTGGGTACTTGCTTTTATTATGTTTGCAATTACGTATATTATTTTTAATAGACGTAGAAATAGCCTCATAAAAACTATCGACCATGTCATCCACACTATCCAGCCCCTTAAACAATAATGCCCAATTTAGTTCTTTTAAATAACAACGAATATTTTGGTAATTTGCTCTGTAGAAGTTAGGTCTATCGTTATTAATGTTGTATGGGAGCATTACGTCCCTCTTAAGAGAAAAAATTATATCTAAAGGTGGGTGATAATTATCTACTTTAGTTACTTCAATTAAACTTCTCCTCACTTCACAAAACTCATGTGTTGACAATACGAGATCAAGAATACGTTTACCTGAGTTAGCAATAAGATTAAACTGTTTAAGTCTGTTCATAAAAGTATAATCTACTAAAAGTTGACTTGTGATAGGTAGGTTATGGCTATTACTAGAATGATCCCCAGTATTCCAATCGATGTCACCTAAATTAAAATCGCCCACTATACATACCTTGTCTGTATCCCTAATTTGTTCAAATACAATACTACTGCGGTCTAGGTATTGTTCTAGGTACTGACGGCGTACAGGCGGAGGCAGATATACTGCACAGAGAATTATGTTACTGGTATCCAAAGAACCAGGGAGACCTATAGATACCCAAACGTCCTCACAGTTACTCTCCCAATTCTTTACTCGTTTCGATGTGATATGTTTCTTGATAGCAATAAGGACACCACCACCCTCCTTACCATATTGATCACTAGAGCTCTCCCTGTCCCTTCTATATACTACGTATCTACTGTCAAATATTTCGCTATCCATTACAGAACCGTTTAGCCATGTTTCACATAAAATAATAACATCATAATTCTGGCATGTAATTTTACAATAAACGTCATGAGTTTTTGTTCTTAGGCCCCTACAATTTCGATAATATATTACTAATTTGTTGAATTCTAATAGAATAATATAATGGCTCCTGCAAAACAGTTTGTAACCGAGAGTAATAATTATACCAGACTAGAAGATTTTCTTCAGCGTATCCATATTTCTTATAATTATATGCTCGGCATCTTCGTCTTTCTTTATAAAAATCCTACCGCCTCTTACCCATACGTATTTAAAGCCTAATTCCTTAGCTTTGATCCTTGTGGCTGCATGCAGCGCTTTCAGTACTGGTGATAAATGCTCGACGACAAAAACTGGTGTTTTATTGCCTGCAAGTCCGAAGTCAGCGCTGTTGAGTTTATTCTCTGGATTACTCTTGTTGTGATTAATAACCGAGGCTAATAGTTGGTCGCGAATTCTAGGTGTAGCAAGCTGAATCACAATTGAACGAGGCCGGGAGCTATTAGTTTGGAGTTTAGCTATACGTGTACATTTCAATATGTCTTTATCATCTAACACGCATCTAACTACGGAGCCCAACTGCTTGACAACGGTAATCAAATTTTCTTGTCTATTTTCAGGAAGGCATTGTATCTCAAGGTTGCTCGAACGGGCTTGCTGTTCAAGATATCCAAGTCGATGTTTTACATCTGTTATTGTAGACTTTAATTCATCATTCTCTTTTTTCAGGTCCTTAATATCTTCCTTTAATGCCTCATTTTCTTCTTGAAATTTGTCGAACTCCTTGGTATGAAAATTTAATGATTCCGTCAAATCCCTCACGTCGTTCTTGATTGGTTCTAATTCTTTGTTGATAACAGCAACTATTGTGCTGTTTAACTGCCGCATCATCACAGCAAATTCCTTTTTAAAAACATCCTCCACAATAGCCCGGACATCCTCGCTGGTCACAGCTTTAGGTTCGGGGGGGGAGTTTAATGCAATTCTCTTGGTGCCTCTAGTTGTAGCAATATTACGAATTGGGGTAGAATCATTTTTTGAAGTTTTTGAGTTATGTCTTATGCATTCCGGACATCTCCATTCATAATATTCATTGGTATCGCTAGATATTTCTGACATAGATAAACAGAGAAAGTGATAAGACTTGTTGCAATGATTACAAGTAATGAAATGATCGTTCACATCCAAATTTTCATTTTTACAACATCCCCACATAAATTGTATTGTATCCATGTTTAGGTAGTAAATAATTAATTACGTATTAGGTAAATAAGTGTTTTACCTACAGCTAGTCAATAGGTATTTTGAGGTAATCCAAAAGGTGTCGCCTCTGACCATTAACTTCAATACAATGCGATACTCCAAATTTTTCGTTTACTAGCTGCCGCAAAGTAGCTTATATAAACGTCGACTTTCTTAGTTTTAGGTCTCAAGTAATACCTCAATAATTTAGGTCTTAACTAATTCCCCTGTAAAATTGGGTCTTAACGAATTCTCTTATTGTAGGTTTGGGTCTTAGGCAATTCTCTTGTTTATGGTACGGGAATGATACCGGTCTGCTTGTCAAATGTCAAAATGAATTTCAAGTACCGACCAACAGCAAAATTATAAATGTATGCGTATTTGTAAGATTTAGATTTGTTTTAATTGAAAGATTAAATTTTTAGCGCTAAGCATCACTCAATATATATGTTTCACTGTAGACTTATTTACCACCTTAGTTGTATAAAAAATTCGTAAAAACTTCTCCTAAAATTACAGCATTGTAGAAGTCAAAATCAAAATATCTATATAACATATAAAAATATCTGTTACTCACATCAGGCAACGTCGCCTCCAGCACCACATGCTGGTATTCTCCAGCGGAGAATGTGGGACTTTGCCACCACGTCGCAGAGTCCCCGTCAATTGCGTGTGACGCCGGGTGACGACGTGAAGAAGACCCGCTCAGGTCCTCACAGACGTCACACACTATACCGCGTCTGGTGAAAGAATGAGAAGTGTTACATAATGGACGCAAAACTACTTCCTTATTGCAAGAAAATCTGTACTAACTACTTTAAATGTAAGTACAGCGGTACTCCTTGCTACTTGCTACTCATTGCCAGTAGATACACATAATTAGCCAAGATGGCAAAGGGGATAGACACCATCAAAAGATTTCACTGACTGCTTGAGTGCTTGCTATCGGGCAGATTAGGTAGAGACATTTTAGTAAATCTATACTATTATATAATGTGGAAGAATTTGTTTGTTTGTTTGAACGCGCTAATCTCTGGAACTTTTTTTTGCGTATGTTATCCCTGTTCTCGAGGAAGGTTATAGGCTGTGTAAGATCACGCTACTGGCGACGGTAGCAGAGCAGTAAGTAAAGACGCGGGTGAAACCACGCCGCAGAAAGCTGGTATATAAATTACTCTTTTATTTTACTTTCTCCAATACGGTATATGGTTTCTTCTGGTTCAAGAACGTTCTATGCAAAGCTACTACTTTATCGTCTATACTTACTTCCCTGGCGTATCCCTGCAATATTCCTCAGCGCCCGCATCACCACAGGTCGCGTTTGCCACTACTATAGAGTAGGGAGCCACGTCTAGCGGAGCGGGTAACAGTCCGCTCCTCGCTCCGCTCGTCAATATGGTCTCGCCCACTGTAGTGCTGCTGAGGCGATCGAGAAGCGCTCGACCTGTAAAAATGATAATTTCAATTATAATTATATATAATTATAATTCTAATACTTGTTAAGTTATGCCTAAAAGGAGTGCTTCAATTGCCTATAATTGTGATTTATAATTTAAAGTTTTAAATAAATAAACAGTCTTGATGTGATGACAAAGTACATACTTATCATAGTAATATTGGTATTGTACTGTCACCGAGAGTGCGATTAAATTCGTAAGTAGGCTTGAAGTGTTATTTTTTTTTTTTGCTACAGTGGCAGATGAGCAAACAGCCCGTGATGGTAAGTGGTAACTGTCGCTCATGGACTATGCGAGGCGCTGAAGGAAATAAGGAAGGACAGGTGAAAAAGGAAAAGGCGGAAATTGGGCATCCGGCACTTTTAAAACTAGTAATCTTTCTGTCGATTTTTATTTAAAACGATTACCTCCACTTCGTCTAAGAAGCAGTTAATAAAATTTTAAAAACTGCTAATGTTACGAATCCGCAATTGACATTCATATTGGGTTGCGGAGTATGATGCAAAATCATTTTAAACGGTTGATCATAAGAAAGCCAATATCTATATCTATAACTATGCACATATAGCGTCGTACGTATGTCAGACAATCTCGGCACATTGGACATCGACAATGTATCAATACTCAATAGACAGTGCACAATTAAGAGCAACATATGAACATTGAACACTTAGCACAACAATTATCGAATCTCACTTGAGTCACACTCGGTTATTTCTTCCTTATGTATCACAGATTAATGTAAAACAGCTGTGTTATTTCAAAATAACATTGACACTTTCACACATAAACTGCAGTTTTTTACTAGCGTTAGGGTACGTTTCCATTAACGCGTAGCTGGGCGGAGTGGACAGCATTTCCACTAAGATGTGGAGTGGAGATTTTGAACACTATGATTGGCCAATTCAAAGACTGCTCTTATCAACTTCGCCCTGCTCCACATCAGTAGGGACGCACCCTTATCGTCCCAGCGTGCACGACAGGCCTGAAGTTATGTATGCCTCAGCTATTCTTGTTTAAACTATGTGTTACCGCCTGGGAACATTTAGTGGATGGTTTATGAGCATCGTGCACTTATACTTGAGTGCTATGTGCGACGAATATCACTATGTTGATTGGTAATATTCATAGCCAGTGCATTGCTCCAAAACAACAAATAATGTTTATATAGCTTTTGCTTTCGCTAAACTTATTGAGTAAATGTAGAAGATGTTGAAGCAGAATTTGAATTGATGTCTTTGAAAATAGTCTCTGAATACTGTTAACTATGCTAGTCGAAGGTAGGGATGCCATCTTTAAAATTAGGCAACCAGGACAAGACGCGTTTAAAGCCTCATTTTAGAGCCCTGAACCCGGACATGACAAAAGTTTTTTTAAACATAGAGTCTGTTCGTTGGTTGATCACGGCGTGCGGGCACAGTGCGTGTGTCGCGGGCGGCACAAGACTTTAAATTTTTTAACCCGGACTACAAATTACCTGGACGCTTCCCGTGGGCATTCTACACTAGGACAAATCCGTGAAATCCGGGACGAATGGTTGCTCTAGTCGAAGAGCTAACAAAACAATGAAGATAAAATCATAGCTTAGACATGGGTTTAGACATCGCTGTTCTTCAAGCTTTCCTCAATGAGGAGAAGAAAGCGAAGAGGCGTATCCATGCTCTGACGTTAACTTCATTATTATTATAATATCACACACAACGCCATCTAGACCCAAAGTAAGCATATATTATAGCTTGTGTTATGACTTATGAGTTTTAGAAATGCGGATATACATAATTATTTTGACATTGTATATTAACACCCAGTCCAAAGCAAATAGACATGTTCATGCACACAAATATTTGCACTGAGTGGGAATGAAACCCGCTACCTCTGAGTGGCATTCCGTACTCAGTACCACCGAACCACAGAGTCAGTCAAGTATTATTAATAGTTTTATTATGTAGGTGAGACGAATTTGCATGAGATAATGAACAACGTCCAAAACTTATCAGTCACGCCTCACTGAAACGTCCGTAGCCATTTTAGTGATTCTTAAGTCTCATGCTATCCCTGTTACTTTAAATGAATATTCACAACAGTACTACAAGTGATTAGTTAATTTTTCGTTGATCAGCCTTTCAGAAACTGGGGATTAGTCTAAATCTAAGTTATCTGGCTTCTGAGTATTTAGGAAACTGTGAGTTGCACGTCATCCATTTGCCTCGTTGTTTAGAAGAAACACGAAAATATCTTCACTTATCAACAAAGTTCTTCCATATTAATTATTGATGTACTAATAAAGCCCACTTCTCAATAGACAGCACTTCAATTAACCGATCGTGGGAACATAGCACCGCGCTGTTGGCACACTCAATTGAACGTACAGTACTGACATGCACTTGATAGTAACATATTATGCCGAATTAAGGACCACCTGGCCCGGTACTGGTGTGTTTTTTTATTACTTAGGTTTTGTTAAAAACTTATAAAACCAATTTTGAATGAAGGCAATAAAATAAGTAGGTAGTTATTATAATTTGTAAATAAATGGAGTACATTACAAAGAGGCTTTTTATTGTTTTTATTATAGGTACGACAGTTCCTTGGAATCTCTGCCCGAGGACATAGGCGGGGCGCCGAGTGATGAGGACGCGGGCGATAGAAGCAAAGTTAGCAAAGGACAAATTAGAAAGAAAGAAAGAAATATAAAAAAAAAATATTCTGTGCTTACTAAATCGTAAAACAAAAATATAAAGATAAAACAAAAACAAAACGAAAATATAAGGGTAAAACAAAAACAAAGGTGTGACAGAAAAGGGATCTTTCTCAGCATTGCACTATGGTTGTTATACCATAGCGCTGATATTCTGAAAGGCTCTTTACTGACGGCAATTGTGTGCAGAATGTATTACGCCAATGTTGATGAATAATCATTGCCTGAACTATTATACTCATCGACATTGTTTCAATAGATACAGTATACTCGGTGAAAGACATTTGAATCTATATCACAGCAGTTTTGAGTATATAGAAAAGAAATAAGGTTTGTATTGCTTAAGCATAAGTATTTAAGAATTAAAAAAGCATGGTTTATTGTTACACACACCTATGTGTTTGTGTATGCCACCCTGGAGAACCTTTAGAAAATTTTATACATGGCGACGTAATATTGACCCCATCGCCAAGTAAAGTACAGTACAGTTGACTAGCGGAATCAGACAATCAAATATCACTATCACATAAAAAGGCAGCACGAAGGTAGAATCTTATGAGGGTTCTAGTGTCAAATTTCGTGGTTTTCAATTTTTATCATTAACCGGGGCCATATTTTAAACATATTCTGTCTATATGCTACAATTAGGTGCTAGCTGTATAAAAAGTAAGTAACCATATTGCTTGCAGTTATTTTAATAGGAAAATAACGCAACTAAAGTTTCAAAGTATTATTTGCATATAAATAGAACTGTAAACGGAATGATTTATTACTTGCTTGCTGTATAAAACAGCTATCACCTAATTCTAGCATATAGACAGAAAATATTTTTACTACTACGCCGCTTCATGTAATAGTATAGATATAGATTATTTAATTATCATTATTTAACTTAAAATAAACATTAAATCACCAAAGCACAACATTCACACAATTCAAAATGAAATGTTTTGATTAGCACCTCATTGGGCCGGGCATTACAAACGAAGTGACTTTCGAGTTGTGTACGCTAACTGATTGCGCAATACACCGGCAAGTGCTTCCTGCTTACCATCCCCGTAATTAGTAAAGCATGGGAATTTACTTGGTTAAGTTTGAATAGATCCTACTGCGGGTGTGGCCTTAGCCGTTACCGTTGCATTACAATTTTATAAAACGGTAGCAAACAAAAAACCCTGTCGACATAATGACACGTATTATTCTTCTAATCAGGTATATTTGAATATTACCCACTAGCATTAATAGCAGTAGTTAGTAGTATTATTGTTTGTGTTTATAAATTTTACCTATTCGTTGTTATATTTCTATGGATCCGTACATATAGGTATATTTTCTTAAATATTTTATTATAAAAAAGAAAACTCCATGCAGATAAGGGCAGTGTGTTTCGTTGTCGGAAGCTTGGAAGTACGCCCTTGGTCTTTTGTGTATACGAGTACCTATAACAATTTCTGCAATAAAAATATTTAAATTTGAACTTGGATTTTGTTCCATCTTTTTTTTACAGCCTATCAAAGTGAATTCACTCTGCCTGAGAGTAGTTAGTGGAATCTAGTAGTGGTAGACACTATTCCAAAAACCGTATATTAATCGTTCAACGCTTAGAAGCAGTAAATCGTGACCAACCAAAACCGCGGACTTCACTTAACATTCCAAATACTTCCTAAAAAGGGAGTTCTAGTTTCCAAACACTACGCTTTGAGCACGTACTCTTAACAAAATAAACATAACACCCTTAGGCACTTTCAAGCCCAAAATACCATTGTTGTTTATACGGCGGCGATGTGTCTAATGTAACCAGCCCTCTGGCCACCTCTGTTTATGTTTTACCTGGCTGTGATGATTGAGATACAACTATGTGTAATTTGTCTACACGCGTCTTTGACTGGAAAGAAAACTTCTGTAAGGGGCAAGATGAAGTTGTGTCTTTCTATTCTAATATAATAGCATGAAATCAAACGTTCATGAACAAAAATAATAATCAAAATAGTTGTCAGCTCAGTAGTATACGATAATATTCTCTGATATCAAACCATTAAAATTCTTAGCTGTCAAGATAACTGAATCCATTGTTTATAATCGCAGAAATACTGGCAAAGAAGAGTGTGGGGTTTGGACAAATTAATGTGGGGAAAGAGTGCAATACAAGACTTGTAAAAGACTTTTAGGCGCGGTACGAATACGTACGACTTCTGCATAAGTTGTACCGTTGTGCGATCGAGATTTGTCCCTTGTGGAAACAAGGGACAAATCTTTGCGTCATGCTTTACTTGTGTCGAGTATGAGTGTAGTTTGTTTGCGTCAATGGCATATTTTGTAAATTACTACACTAGAAAGCATATCTAGTGCGAAAATTCTGTAAAAAAAATATTACTACATTTCTTCTTCCTTCAAATACTCTCAAATATCTTCAAGCAACAAATAACACAACTGTCGGCAGCTATTATTAAGCGTAACCAAACACTTAAATCCTCATAAAACTGAGTTGAAAAGACTTCCCGAGCAAAGCCTTCGTAAATAAGTTTCGCATTGTCGCGGTCAGACCGCGGTTTGTCTTAAAGGGCCACACACGACATGACATTTACAGCTTTTATATGTACTTGGATGTTGTAAATAAAATATGTCAGCTTTAGAAATGTTACAAATAGGTTTGAAAATTTTGTGTTTGGTAGGTACCTATGTTCTCTCCAGAAAAAAATGTATGTGTTTTATTTTGTATGATGGCTTTTATTATGCATGCAAAGTGAAATTCGATGTGCAAGATTCCTAGGAATTCTACCTACAAACAAATTATTATGTAGAATCCGTATAAACACAGCACTAATAACATATTTTAAACTGCGGAAGGGAGTGATGTCCATAGTTCATAGAGACAGGAGCTTATTAGGACTTCACGGATCTGTTATTTGTTTATTATCGTGTCGATCCATCGCTCTACTGTTTACCTAATCATCAATTTAAAAGTTCAATGGCTACTTTAATGCCATACATTACCTGATATCCTGCTCTGCGTGCCCGAACAACTACCCGCAGGAGGATCTAATGAACACTGCTGACAATGCAGTTGTCGTAGCAGTTTTGGGCTGACACCGTGTAAAAAGATTTGCTGTCGACACGAAAAGAAGAAGAAGAATGTCATTCATATAACAGACATCCAATACAACACTTGGTGGAGTGCATAACGCAATGGGACTGTCGCGAAAGCGGTGGGTTAGATTCCCACATGAGGCAAAAATTTGTATGAGCCAAATGTTCCGTTCTTAGGATATGTTGTTATTTTTTGTAAATAGTGCTCGATTCTTGTTACTGTACTGTGATACTGTCACGGAGTCAGGTAAAATAAGCGTAATGCTAAGTTATGCTATTAATATTATAAATGATGGATGAATGGCTTTTAGTATGGTGGCCAAAAAATTTGTGTGTCATGTCATGAATGTGTGTGTATTTATTTATTACCACTCGGCGCCTTAACGGCTAAACCGATTTCGATGAAAAAATTTGGTATGTAGATAGATTCAGTGTCGGAGACGGACATAAAACACTTTTATTAAAATCGGTCTGATTACCGGGGTAGACAAAACACAATGTATCGCAGCTAATATTTCATCAAATTAGCCAAAAGGTCTACAGCTAGACAAAAGCCTCTTCCAAGTTTCGCTACCTTGACCTTACCTTGAGCCGCCATTCTTATCAGGTCATCTAATACGGACTGATGATACCCCATAAAAACAATTTATTCTTTACAAAATTCTCAATGTAACATATCTTAAATCTTAACCAGACGTCGTTAATTCGATTGTCGGTGTAGACTGTAGACAGACACCTTTATTCAAATGAAGTGTTGCACTGACTGTATCAGCGAATGAGAATTTGCATTCGTTCACTCGTTCAGCGTTGGAACGAACACTGAGTCGACTAATTGGCATTGCATAGGGTTACCAGAATTTAAAGACGTGGTTTGATTATTTAGTCCTTTTGTGGCTGTTTAAAAGGACATTTTGTATTGTGAACAGCAATTCTCACGGGCTTTTATTCTGGCGGGCAACTCTTATCTTTGGCATGGCATACATTTAATACTTAATCCAGTATTACCTCGTCATTCAATATGACCAGGAGATTCATTTACCGTTTAATTAAAATACGTACCTAGTCATACTACCATATTTACCATTCTTAGTAATTATAATAATAGATTGATTTGTAATAATTACTTTGTATGGTTCTTTGGTTGCATTGAGTGATAAAATTATAACTCATACAAAAAACTGTAATTATCTGGCGATTGAAAAGAGTGGCGTGAGTTTCTTGCCAGTTCTTCTCACAGCTCTACCTCGTCAGCGAACTGGCTGTAGGTCAATTGGCTGACTTCATGTAATGTTTACTATTCATAAGCATCATACTTTATGATCAAAATTAAATAAATGCTTTGAGTTTGAGTTTGTTTCTGATTTTGTCAGCGAGATAGTCAATTACAGTGTATGAATTGTTAATGAAAATTATTGTTATCATAGTTTCAGCCGATAAACTGCTACTATTGCATCCTCCAAGTATCTCTGCCACGCCACTTTCTTATGCTGCCTATGTGCAGTGTAAATGGTTTAAATTGGGACAGTTCTTACATTTCTGAAAAGAAAGAAATAAGATAGAAAAAACATATCTTGTGTAAAAAACACGAAGTATATAACCAATAAAGTTCTTAATTAAAAAAAAAGGAAAAGCAAAATATCTATCTATCTCTAAAATATTATGATCAAATAACACAATAGTAAGTAATTTTTAATAGCAACTTATAACATCTTTTACGTTTTAAAATATTTATATTACCGACATAAGTAGCAATACTTAGAGAACACAGCTATGTAAGCTACCATTAAGACGAGATTGTCATCTAAGTACTATAAAAAATTCTACTTTTTAGAAGATTAAATACCTAATTCTTGCTAGTCCCAAAGAGCGTATTTCAAAATTTTCGTATTCCTATGTATCCAAGTTGCGGTTGCGATCAGTGTAAGGTCGACATGCGCCTGCGCATACAACGTCACGCGCTGTGACGTATCGTGCAGTCTCTCTGTATTTAGTTACAAAAAGCCTCTTGGTTTAATGCGAGCGTTGGATTACATACGATACGACATTGTTATGTAAGATGCATCTTTGTACATTATGTCTTTACTTCAATGTTTTTGTTTTGATTTATTCTAAAATCACTTTAACAGATGGTAAGCAGTCATTGCGAGTCCATCGTAGTGAATACTACCACAAATTACTTTACCTAGACTCCAAGTCTTCGCGACAAACTGAAGGAATATCTAATATGACGGCTTTACGAAATGATTTTCACACCTTGTTTTAAAAAACTCGGAATCAGGAGGAAACACATACGCTGGTAAATTGAGTGACATAAGTATGAACTACTGCTAAACAGTTTTGTTCCGAGCTGAAGTGCAAGTGTGGTGCCAATACTCAAACGATTGCCCACCTGATTTCTTGCCTTGCGTGCCCAAACAAATGCACGCAAGAGGTTCTAATGAATGCTACTGACACTGACAATGCAGTATCCGTAGCTGAGTTTTGGGCTGACATCGTGTAAAAAGATTTGCTGTCGACACGAAAAGAAGAAGATGGCATTAACATAATCTAATTTTTGTAACACAGTAGTGAAATAACAACAATTTAACTTACGGCAGAGCTATACAATAGCACTTAATGAGATTGTAAACGCATCATAATTTGTGCATACGTATTAATCCATTAAAATAATAAACATAAATCACCATAATCGTACATAATCAAGCTAGTTATAACCTGCATGCGTAGGAGTGTTCTTTACACTGCTGCGCGGGGCGGCGCCTGCGCACGCATACAATAGCGTCTTTAAAGTCTTACGTCTTTACTGCCGAACCATTGTTCAACAGATTTATTTCATTATTAAAACTTTTACTTAACATGGATACGCACGGATAGACATATAACTGTTTTAAATTATGTTTAGTTTTGTGTTAGAAATAGAGAAATATTTCTTAGAATTTGAAGCTTTTTGTGGTAATTTCTGCATAGACTACTAGCGACATTTTACAAATTATTTTAAATTACGAAACTAAAGCTCAATAGGTTACCTATACTTATTGGCACTGCATCGAATTTCTAAAATAGCAATTTAATCATTTGGTTGAATAATTTCGCATGTAAATTAAGTAGTAAGCGACGGGTTCATCAATCTTCGACGCTTTGTTTAACATAAAATTTTCACAAATAAAGTAAATTATTTTTTTTTGATGCCCTTCAATATATACACGTCCTTATGTATTATAATAAAAATACGAGTATCAAACTTTCATATATACCCACACCTAACAAGCACAAACGAAAAAATCATAACTTTCCCGCTAAAAACACCGTCCTCCCCTAAAAGGGTAGTCCTCCAAAAAGGAGAGGCGGTAAAAAGCCGTGGTTGCCGTGGGAGCGCGATGTCCTCGGAACTCCAAGGTCCATTAAGCTCATTAGACCTCACCAAATATGGTGCTCCGTCGCGTTTTTGTGGACACTCCAGACGGACCGATGCGATGAAAACGGTATAGAAACGCGACTGTATTTTGTACCTATCTCTGGACTCGATATAGGGTTGGTGACAACTTAACTCTTTCATGGCCACTACTGTAGACACAACAGATGTTTTATTGTCATCACGACCAAATTATTATATGTTTACTGTTCCAGAAAGTGTTAACGCATCGTATAAAGAGATGTATAACGAGAATTATTTAACAAATTTAGACTTTATGTTAATTAACTGAAAATAAATATCGCTATAAAGACATATTTTGACATAATTAGGTATATGAATCAATAATTTTGTATTAAACACTTTTTTTATTTAAACAAGATGTCCATTTCTCGTAAATTGTTGATTCCCTCTTGCGGGTATAATTGATCCTAAATTCCTAACTCGCCGCTAGGCGTTTCAAACGTTTATTACAGAAAAATACTAATAGTTATTATGATTACTTACTTGCTTAATATGTTCTGTTTAAAAAAGAATGAAAATAATTTGTGTTAATCCAGAGAACATTGCAGGATAACCTACAAATAAATTCAACTTCGCTTTTCAGCATTGTATTACCATGTCATTGTGGTAATCGTGCCTTAGCATTAAACGATAGTATCGTACATAGCTTCAACATACATTTCGCGTTTAGCCTCATGCAGCAAGAATGCAATAAACGGATTCCGGGCAATCTCCAGGGTTCACTTCGCGCTTATTATCGTTAACCATAATAAGGTACACAGACTTTAAAATGTACTGATTTATGTAGAATTAAATTGTTATTTTAGTTTAGTTTCTATTTTGTTAGGATAAAGATTTTTATTAAATTTCTTAAACTCAAGTATATGATGGTCTTAATGTTTCATTCAAAAATACATAATATTCCTTTTAATTGTGAACCTCTAAATAGCAAAATAAATCATGAAAAAAACTGATTAAATAGAAGGGGTTTTACACAATGCGTCACTTAACATTGGTAAATAACTAATTTTGTTTTAAAAATTAAGTACCTACTTCCGATCGATATCTCATAATGCCTTGTTTGACAGCCCTAACCGTCCTTCACTGTCCGTACTCCGTACGGAGTACGGACAGTGAAGGACCAACGACACTATTATCCTGTTTTAGATTTAATTCCATACGAGCTTACATGCCTTTCTATATGAAGCTAAGCATAGATTAGCGTTCCAGGACTGTAGGGACTTACTTGTAGACAAATAGCGTCCGGTGCGAGATTTATACATAAATAGAGAATTTAAATTGGCAATACCATTGTTTTGATCATAACCTAAAAATAATTGTGAAGTGAGAGCATGGGAAACCCAAATACGGCCTCCCTCGGTTCTCTCCTTTTTCTACGCAATGGTTTTATACTTTGAGGACACAACCATGTCCATAACCGATTACCACTTAGGTAGTAGTTATTTGTCACCAAAGTTGTATAAAAAAAAACTAGAACTTCTTTTAAACATGAGGTTGGAAGTTTACTTTATATATTACCTACAGTGAAAAACATAATATTTCACTGCCGTGGTATATTTTAACTGGAGTATGAGAGCACAGATCTAACGTAATGTCGACTGAGACGCATGAATGTTCTCTATTGCATGAGTTGTCTTTTAAATCACAAAAAATCTAACCTCAACAGCCAACAGGCCAAAAAAGGCGTCTTCAATTCTGAGTCAGCTTATTACGAGCTAAACAAAACGGTGAATCAGACCGGATAATTGGCATACAAAGAATACATGGACTATAGGAACGCGACGTATTGTGAGATACACGATAGAGCGTAGTAATGGTTGTTGCTAAGGGTGGAGGTGCACTTGCGACTGTGAATTTTTTTTTATGATTTGGCTTAAATATTATATCTCGTCTGTATTGCTGGGTGCTTTACAAGAATATATGCGAACTTCCAGTAAAGTATAACCCCATCTATCCAAAGCTGTCGGTATAGCATTGTCTGTTTATTTCTGTCCAAGGCTTCTTCAAGTCTTTGTACTTTCTCACTTGTGCTTAATCCTTTAAGTTGATCCATGTATTTTTTCTTTGGTCTTCCTCTTCTTTACTTCTATTTGTCATTTCATTACGTATGTTTTGATCAAGTTTTATTGATTTTAGCAGCAAAAGTTTCACACGACATGGGACGTGTACCCCAGCGCAGTACTTCGTACTAGTTCATTTTAACATCGCAAGGCTTCACTCTTTATGTCATACAGGAAAAAAGGCCGAATCCCTGCAGTGGGACTGTAAAATTGTGTTTGTATTGTTAGTTGTACTATGCCTGATAAGATTAACTGCCGTATATTATAAACGGTTGTCAATATATCAATGCGGTAAAACTCAAACAGAACAAACCTTATATTTCTACCGTCAATAGTTCAAATTCTTTGTATAATTCAGCAGCTCTAAGAGAGGCGTAAGTATAAACGCAAGAGACATGGGAAAATCACCTGTGTAGTGAGAAACTTTAGACTCAATTTTCTGTGACAATTTAGAACATAGTTAAGTACTTTCTGTAGAATAGAATTCGTCGCGTGCGCTCAGTGTGTGTTCCACTTTATCCGTAGACGCATTGTAGATCGCCGCAGGCGCCGGCGCCGCTGGCATGACAAGGGTGGGAATGGACAAAGGGATGTTGTTTTTTATAAATGTTTCTAGACAATTATCTTTACAAGGCAGATTCATCATGTTAAGACAGGTGATATTGCGCTATCTTCTTACTCAGTGTCGTAAGTGTGATGCCCATCTCGAAATAAAGTTATTTTTGCTCGACTGCTGAAGTCAAAGAGGGTAATGTTTTTCGAGCGTATGTATGTATAAATGTATGTATGTCTATTTCTTTGGCACGTTCTACAGCCTAAATGGCTTGATGCATTTTAACGAGGTGTATTTAGATTCGTATTGATTATGGGAGTGACATAGGTTACATAATAATTCAATGTAGCATTAGCACGAGAACAAAAATAGGTTTCTTTATTTTCAGTTAGTTTTAGGCAGACAAGCTTTTTGTTTTTTTAATAATTTATTTTGCTTTGGATTTATGAACACGATGAAGGAATACTATGTGGGAAAACTTGTTTTTTATTCAATATAAGAATACAATCTATCTAATGATCAGTGGCAACTATAACCTATAGATATTATGTCTATGTTTGTATGTTTAACAATGCTTAGAAGACACAGCCAAGCCGTTCCCGACTGTGTAGAAAGAAGGGTTTGAGAAAGGAAAAGGAAAAAGGCAGCGGACCGAGGGCGTAATTAGGATTATAAACATAGAACGAAAGAAAAAAGTCCATCGCTGGCAACAGTCCTCCTTCAAGTATTACGTTTGATGATTTTTCTCTCGCCGTTTTCAATTATACTATTATTAGTGGACGAGTTTCGTTTGTTTTAACACGCTAATATCTAAAACTACCAGTCGGATTTGTAAAAATATTTTTGCGTATATGGCAACGGAAGCAGAGCAATAACCAAAGACGCGGGTGAAACGTAAACGCGGTAGTTTTTTCTATAAATAGGTATCTCAAATAAATAAAACCTGGCATCCTTTGCTAGCGCAGTGCTGCCTTCCAATTTCAGGGTTAGCGTGCCTTGAAAAACATGTCACAAGCCGCCATAGTGAGAGCTATAATTTGAATGGTATTCATCACTTCTAGACCCTGGCTGTGTCAGGCAGAATGCAGATATTTTTATCTTCCAACAAAAATACGTAAGCACAAAGAAGAAAGAATTTTTATTCAGTTCGACATAACAAGACTACGTTCATATATCTTTAAACTGTTCTTGACAACAATACATTTTATCCGTGCCACAAAATGTTCTTTTACCACAAAACGTACAAGAGCTACCCCGCCGGCTTCAGTAATAAAAAAACCCTTATATGGTACTTCATTAAGTTTACGAGCCGGAGTCCTTTGTGGCCTGTTCCGTGACAAATATACATAAAATGTTCTAAAATGGGGTTTTAATAGTCTGCAGTTTAGGTAGTAAGGAATGTTAAAACTAGGTAATAAGGAGGCTAAGGTGTCATTTATGGGAAACAGAATAACCGTCAATTTTATTTAAATTTGATCAAAGCCTCTAGGGCAGTCTCTATCTGTCTAATATCTAGACTGATACATTCTTTTAAGTAGTAGATCCACGCTGATTTCAGCATGAATGGAATGTCGGACAGTACTACCCTCTCATATAAAATCGACGTAAGAGTAGTAGCATCCGTACTACTGCGTTTCGTTCGGTGAGTGAGAGCGCCGGAGGCCCAATTTCCCCCCTTTCCTCTTTTTCCATACTCCTCATTCCCTTCCCCTAACTCGTATGGATAGATACTTTTTACTTCACGTTGATATTTTATTAGAAGGCAAATATTTCCTCGGTAGACCCAGTCATGATCAAACCAGCATATAACCAGTTTTGTTATTAAAATATTATTCTATGTAAGTAGGTACCAATATTTTTCCCGCCATATCTATAGCAGCCATCATAATATTTACTATTTATAAATGCCGTTACCAAAGCGTTCAGAAACCAAGCAATTAACACTTCTTAATTATTCCTATAAATGAAACACCACCTCCTTTTTAAATTCCCACGTTTAGAACAGCTTAATAAACATGAAGTATAATGTGATGAAACATTTGAATTACTTTAGGGCGTTCTAAAAAAGTATAAATGTCATATTTACGTCAAATAATTTTTTATTTTACTGAGTTTGAATTTAAAGTGACAGTTAAATTTCAAATAGTTTTTATTTTTGTTTATATTAAGCTAATTAGTTATGCTTTGGCTTTATTTAATTAAATATCCAATACCCAACAGGAAGTAAGAAATTTTCTCTGAAAACCGTCTTCAAATTTGAGCATTTATGAAGTCATAATCTGTTAGGTTTAGTAGACGTTGATTGCAATCTTTTATTTGATTTATCGCTTGTAGTCTTGTTTAAAAAAAGTTTGTACTGGTAGGTTCGTCTAGGAAGATGCATACAATTAAACTTAATATGTATGGTGTTTAGGCATATTTTATTAATATGCTTTATTATGCTTATCCGAGCATTCTACTTTTCTTTCCCAAGCAGTTTAACGTTCTTATTAATATTTAAGAACGTAAGCATGCGCGTACGATGGGCGGTCGCTGCGGTCGGGCGCAAGCGGTCTAGTAATCAACGGCTAGCACTTGTGCGCTCATAAAATTATTTCTCGTGAGAGAAAGTTTGAATACTGTTTTATTGATGAGAGATAAGTGTGAGTGTTTGATAACACTATGACATAATATATAATTTATATTAGATACATTATACGTCATGTTAGATTATTATTATTATTTCCAGCGGGCACACCGGCAGCCGGACGGACGATCCACCCGCAGTGCTTGCAGGCCACTTCGTCCATTTCCCCAGTTCTCCCCTTGGGGAGAGTGTGGTTGATCCAGCCTTTTCACGGCACCCCATCAAACCTTCTTGTATCCTTGATAAATCTGATCATATGTTCCACCTTCAGATTTCTTATGTCTTCCTCGTCCAGTCTGTCCGATGTCATGTTAGATACATCTAAGTTTATTTTAGACATTCTGATGGATAAAGAAAACAACGTAAGGAAATTTGGCTTATAGTTACTGGTACGCAAAGGTGCTGTTCTTTACTAGGTTACGGTATTTCTTTATATATCTACGGCAAGAGACGGGGTGGTGCCATATCTATCTATTACCTATATAAAGTGGAAGAGTTTGTTTGTTTAAACGCTCTTATCTCTGAAACTACTAGACGGATTTTAATAATTAATATTATGTTTGATAGCCCAGTTCTTAAGTTCTTAAGGCTATATATCATCACGCTACTGGCGACGGGAGTGGAGCAGTAACCAAAGACGAGGGTGAAACCGCGCTGCGGGAAGCTAATTCTAAACTTGTTCAAAGTTCAAATCAATAAAAAAAACACAAATCAATCACCATAATAAATTAACTACTTAATCCAATTATACAATTTAAAGTAATTGACGATTGCTTCCAAGTCGTTACAGTGCAGTGTCGTAAATGACAAGCTGCCATTTTCAATCATTATTCTACAATTGATTGTATAATAATTGAAAATGGCGACCAATCAATCACAAGTAATATTTCTTTAAAAATTACAATATCAACAAAATTAGTGTATTCAAGACAAGACAGGGTGTGGGTGTAACAATGAAAAATTATTAATCACTTCATCATGCCACCAGATGGCGCCACTGTGAACGTTTTTCATAATTTTATTTATTTATTTATTTTACTTCAAATAAAACGGTTAGTGCACCAATTACATTAAATGAAGACGCATTAATAATAAATTATAGTAAAAAGTAACAATCAAATTTTAAAAATAAAAAAAATTATAAAAAAATAAAAACAAATCATTAATACACTCATCACATCACACAGAACTCCAGACATACAGACAAAATCGTCTTCCATTCATCCGAAAACATACTGTATTCAGGGTTGATCTCCAAGAGAGCGTTAAAAGCGGATAATGTACTCGTGGAATAGGGGATTGGCAGCTACGCATAGAGATCTTACTTTTTAAAACTAATCCTCCATACTAATATTATAAAAATACGAAAGTAACTCTGTCTGTATGTCTGTCTGTTACTCTTTCACGCCTAAACCACAAAACCGTTTTGATGAAATTTGGTATAGAGATAGATTAGACCTTGGGGTACAACATAAGATATTCTATGTTGTCCAGGTTGTCCTATTGTTGTCTAAATCTATTATCAACAATATAGAAGTGGTTTAAATAGGTGATAAAAGTTTGCATGAAAAATTGTCAACGTATAAACAGAGACATGTTCATGATTAGTAAAAATATATTAGGCGATAACCGACATTTACGCGGGCGGAACTGCGGGTTAGTATAGGTACTATATCATCGGCCTAGATGGCAGAACGAGGATCGATCGATCTCATGGATCGGTTGCCCGCCACCCTTATAAGGTCGTTGGACCACCTTGTGAGGTGTCTGCCCACGCTGCGTCTACAGGTTCGTGGTCGCTAATCTAGAACCTTTCTGCCCCAACGGCCTTCAAAGAGTCCTTATTCAATTTTTAATGTCATGTTCATTAATCAATTTAATTCCTGGCCTGGTTCAGGGAGACAAACATATTTTAGGCGCGGCCGCGGCAGTGGGTCGCAGTTAGTAAACTATTTATTACGCTCTCTTGACGGTGCGCGGTCCATATCCGAGCCTTTATAATAAGGGCAGCGTTCCTGTCCGAATGTGCGGTACATTCTTACCATAACAATGAGTTGATCAGTCCTGTATAAGGTCGTACATGCACCTCCATCTGTGCCCCTCATTATTGTCGCCAAACTTGCGTGATCAATGCACGGTAATGTGAAAAGGTTAGATGCTGTAATTGTGCGTTTACATGGTACGATTATTTATTTATTATTTTATTTATAACTTCATACAATACATGTATTGGCGGACTTAATGCCTTAGGCATTCTCTACCAGTTCGACCATGGGTGTTGCAGAGATGTGACGAAGTAGGTGCATAAATAATGTAATCGTTAAGACGTACAAATAAAAATTACATAAATATACTTACTTACTATATATACATATATAAAATAATTTTTAGAAAAAAATAAAAACCGACTTCAAACAACACCTACATGTTCAATCCTTAACTAAAAAGTAGAAAATAATATTTTAATTACTTTCATAGCAAAGAACAATAAAGGGGACTCAACGCAATCCTTGATACCTATAATACTTTACTATTTATAGTTTTTAATTAGTTATTTTGGAGTCGGTGCCAGCTAAGAAGGATCTTTAATTCTGCCTTTGCAACAAACTTTTGAAATGCACGGGGCGGTAATGGCACGCGTAGGGGATATGCCTGATGCACTACCCGAACGCGGTCATACTCGTGAAGGCAGACGTCATTGATAGTTGTGTTCAGATATTATACATAAAAAATTTGAGGCGCACTTATCTGATTCCGTTCGATTTCTTGTATTAAATCTATATTATTCATTCATATATTAATAGATTAATCAAGAAGGTTTTTTTGCTAGTAGGTAGGTTATTTTTATGAAGGTCATTATGATCCTTCTTGGCTGGCACCGACTCCAAAATAACTAATTAAAAACTATAAATAGTAAAGTATTATAGGTATCAAGGATTGCGTTGAGTCCCCTTTATTGTTCTTTGCTATGAAGTAATTAAAATATTATTTTCTACTTTTTAGTTAAGGATTGAACATGTAGGTGTTGTTTGAAGTCGGTTTTAATTTTTTTCTAAAAATTATTTTATTTTTAGACTTTTAGTGGGAATTAATTGTGTATAAATATATTCAATATGGGTAGACCTACTAAACGTGCTGCGCAAATGAGACAGCGCCGCGCCGTTTGAAAGAAAGTAGAGACGAGAGGTAAGATTGTAAATAGATATACAGAGTCCTTGTCAACACTTTCTCGATCGCTAAAGCCTAAATCCCAGAAACCACAAATCAAAACAAAAATTGATGATCTACCAACAATAAAGAATCATCAAAAAACATAATTTAACTAACCGAGCAATCGCTTAATAGATATAAGGGCGCCCGTTGCTGTTGTAATTTTTCACGACCATAAGACCTCCAACTTGGCTTAACGACTACCTAATTATAGTGATGACCATAGTCCACTGCTTCTAAAGAATGAGGACGCTGAAAATGAAACAACACAAATGGTTACTTATCCAGGGCCACTTCGTTTCTAACAAAAAATGAAAAAAAATCACTTCGCACTTGTAGCATGGACATGTCAATGTCAGAAAATTCATCGCAAAAGACATCGACGTGTTGCTTTACACATCTTCACTTCTGGCATACGTTTTGTTACAAAATATAAAATTGAAGCCAAACCACTAAACCATTCTTTATAAAAAAAACATGGGACCCCATTTCAGAGTATACCCTTTCAAATAAAAGAAGAATTTTCAAAATTGGTTTATAAATGACCGAGTTCTGTTGGAACAAACATACAACCACTGAACCATTTCTTATAATAAAAAAATGGGACCAATTTCAGAGTACACCCTATCAAATAAAAAAAAAAATTTCAAATCGGTTTATAAATGACCGAGATATGAGGTAACAAACATACAAAAAAAAAAACATACGACCCGAATTGATAACCTCCTCCTTTTTGAAGTCGGTTAAAAATTGAGAAGATCTGAGATCAATCTGCTAAATGATAATTTAAGAGCTTTAATATAAATGTCGAACTTTCATCTTAAACGCTTCACGGTTAGTGGACGTCCTGATTTCCATAGGAAGAGCATTCCAGAGAAGGATAGATTATGTAGTAAAAGAAGAGTGAATAAAATCAGTTGAGTGGGAAAGACATGAAAGGAGTCTATTGTTGGCAGTGCGAAGCCTTCTTTCTTGGGTGGAGCTGAGATACTAGATTATGTGTATTTGGTTGATAAATTGGATAGAAATTGGTTTCCGTTTTGAAAATATATACTGATCTGAACCTTAAGATGGATGGAGCGCACTGCCACGTAGTTTTAACTATCAACTCGGATCTTTGCTTTACTTTCTCATTCCCATTCCGAGGTATTAGATCCACGCTGGTTTCAGAATAAATGGGCCTGATCGACCCGGGAAATACTACCCTCTCATAGAAGATCAACGTAAGAATATTATTTTCATGCTAATGTGTTGCGCTCGGTGAGTGAGAGCGCCGGCAGCCCAAATACCCCCTCGGTCCTCTTCCTTTTCCCTTTTCCTTCCTCATCCCCTTCTCCGTGGTCGGCAACAGCTTGGTTATGTTTTCTAAGCATTACTTCTTCTGCAATGCTTGGAAAACACAGCAATCTCTATAGGCTTGTATGCTTGTTTGTCACCAAAGTTGTATAAAAAAAATCCTTTTCCATCAAGATTGAAAACGGTGGTTTTTTAAAGCCACGAACAGCTGCCATCAACCCGTCTGCTTCTATATCATATAAAAACATATACTATCAAAGAATTTATAATAACTTCGAGAGCCAACCTGTTATAATTCCCACCTTAAAAACATCCAAACCATCACAAAAACAAACAAATTCCTAATTTAAAACACCGCGTAGTGTAAACGTCTCGTGCGCGTGCGCCGGTGCCTAATATGGCGGCGGTAACGAGCGCGCCTTACACGGCTACCTGCCGCCTCCTCGCCTCACTTATACTGTATTCGACGAATCTGGATAGTACCTACCAATAGAATTTCTTCCTGTTTAGTGTTGAAAAAACTTTGGATTACGAAGCTCTTGCAGATATTCTTAGAAATGAATATTTACTCAATAACTACTCGTAGTAAAACACAAGTGTAAAAAAAACCGACTCGAAAAATCAAGATTGTATCCCAAGTGATACTGCAGCATATCATATCACTTTAACTATTGAAAAACTGTATAAACATTATCTTGAATTATAATTAAAACTAAATCCAAATCAGTTCATCCGTTTAGAAGCTATGATGCCGCAGATAGACAGGTACACAGTTACGCTCGTCAAACTTATAAAACTTCTCTTTTTGGATTGAGGTTTAAAAATGGCGTACATTTATAACTGATCGTGATCAGTAAAATGCTCCATACACTATTATTCATTGATTTATTTTATTTATTAATTCTATACACGGCTTGTACAAAGGTGCGCTTGACACCAAAGGTTAAGTTAACCTTTGGATGGTGCCAATATAATAGCAGTTATTTAATTGTCATAAAAAAAACAATTCTGAAGCAACAAAATTGGACTGCGGCACACGAGCATACAAAGCAGAAAGAGCACCAGGCAGGAGTATTAACTGCAGCACTAAGCAATGTTTTTCAAAAATATTCTTGAGTTGCTTGAGAATAGGGCCTAGACAAGTGGCATAGATTTATATTCTAATAATAGAATAGATTCAAACATGTATGGAATTTACATAAGCTAACGACAATATTGGCGTTATAAATCCCATACATAGGCCCTATAATAAGCTAAACAGTAACGAAACTTTTGAGTCTCTTTGTAAGGTTATATGTGCATGTTGTATGCATCTGTCAATATTAACACATCCAAATATTTGTCAATTGTATTATACGAGTCTATGGTGTAACGTTAATGCAAAATCACCTCGTTCGTCTTTGCCTAATGCCTGTAACATCACTTATACTCATCAATCTATCATCTACACTTAATATGACGTATTTCTCCTCCCATTAAAATAACCACTTTTTACCTCTATCCCACGGATCTAAAAAACGAATGAAAAGCCCTCTTCCCATCTAAAGGGAGTTCATAAAGCGCGGTGTTGAGCGACGGCCCTCCCTAATGGATAAGACCATTCATCGCATACAAAACATAATAATCCATACAAATATATTAATATACTTATTGTTAATTGAACTTTGAATGATAGTTTATGCTGTCCGACACGAAGACGATACGAGATAAATTTATTTAAAACAATAAAATGGTACTTTAATTTGTCTAGTTATTCAAAACGATACGATGATTTAATGTAGAATGTTAATTTCTTCTTTTAATATATTTTATTTATATAAAAAAAAAATCACATTTATTTGTACTTACAGCTGATGAACAAGTCAAATAGGTATTAAATGTAAGGCAATGTGCAAAACATAGTAATAAAAATGATAATCATAATCGACAATATTTTGTACTCAATTAAAGCATGCAAATACAAATTATCAAATGAGAAATAAATTTGCAACAGAACTAATCAATCATATACCTAATGCAGTATGAATGAACAAGTGTTTTTCAAATTTAAACAAAAATCGTATCGCACACGTGCCGTATGACACAAAACTATCACAACATATGCGGCATCTGTAATTGAAAGAAGAAATGTTTTTTATACAAACACAGCACTGGTATTAAATATAAAATAAGTTGTTCTGTGATGACTGATGATTGAAGCCCTCAGGCGGAGGTTGTTTACGTCGGTAGGGATGTAAAGATCTCTGTCGGTGCCAGCGCCCTTAGGGAATGAAGTAGATGTCGATAGCGTTCAGAAAAGGGCGCTTAAAGTATGAACATAATGTTTATTTTTTAATAGAGTGAGACATAACGTATACATAGTATAACCAGGATCAAATATGACGCCAAGTTGGTCCATTTGTAAAGTTTTAGGATTGAAATTTAAAAGCACTTTTTGCACATTCTAAAGGAAAATCGTCAGTTTTATTCAAAGTTTTAGATTTGTGATTTGAATTTAACTTTTCACATTTTTTCTTAACTTGGATTTGGAAAGGGCCATTTCCGACGATGGAATATAAGAAAACTAGTGCGTAGTTTACGTGTCACGTTCATCGTAAGAAACATCTTCCTAATAACGTGTTTACTAGGAAATATCAGCCATTATCGTCAAGTGACAATCCGGACACAAAAATGTCATCGAAATATTTTTCCATTTATTATTTCATTTAAAAAAAGATCTATGTACTAAGTAACTATAAGAATTTAGTTGTAATTAAGTTGGTAAAGGTTTCACAAAAAAATGCCGTCTCATCTTCACATCTCGAATTTGACACCTTTCGAAATTTTGCAATAATCGCCGCTTGGAAGACAGATTGTCGATTGCAGTAGCGGCAGTATCACAGGACGTCATGCGTCAGTCCGTTTTGATGAAGATGGATGATGTTGACCACATTTGTATGTGATAACTTGTATTTTATTTTCTAGTAAACGGTGGGATCACTGTGTCACACTCAAAAAACCTAATAAATGTAAAATAATTCGGACATTTTATTATCCATGCTTTCATTAAACCACTCTCGAATAAAAGAAATCCTTTCAACAACTTAATGTATTATTTACGACCCTTAATTTAAGTTCAAGAGTTTTCTTTGAATAGTGGTGTACTCAAACAAGGACCTGCTTGTTAATAGCATCGTAAATGTACAAGGGACTGTGACGTAGGCACTACAGAAGTGACTGTCCACTATCAAACTGTCTACAGAAATAATTATATCAATATATTGATACTTTCGGATGTTTATAGAAGAACTGAATACCTACAACAAAGCAGTAGTTTTTGTGTTTATTGGACTGCGAGTACTAGAGAAAATCTCTGAAAAAGTTAAACATGAACTTGCAAAATACAATACTAGGGATTGCAATCCCGCAGTTCATGTGATCCTGCGGGATTGGATTAAAGAATCTTTTACTAAAATAAGCTTATAAAATAATACTAAAGTGATATCACATCGACATGGGTACTAAAGCGTATAAGTATGAGTAAAACATTAGGTAACAAACAAGAGATTGCACTTAAACAGTTAATGTTTGATATAATATCAGTATGTTTAGTTGACTTCGGTTTTATGTCGTTGGTATTAAACGGCAGTCACCGGCTCACCGATCGGCGATCTTGTTATTAAAAAGAGTAGAAAATTTTACAGATATGATTTTGTTTTGTAGACAGAATTGATGCACATTAAAATAATAATACAAATTTAACATGCGGTAGCCGGTCTAGAAAATGATCTTTATAATCAACTGTCATAAAAATGTCAAAGAGAATAGCAGCAGATCACCTTACCTGCGTACTTTGTGGCGCAGTGGGAGCGCAAGCGACTGCTGTGCATGAGACTGGGGTCCATAAATAAAAGTCCTTCGCGACACAGGGCTAGTTGCCTTCTGCGATACACTTTTAAAAGACAATAAAAAAAGTTACAATGATAGGTAAGAGATAAATTCTTAAATGTTTTTTCTTAGAGGCTTGCCTCGTTTAGGCAGAATATTATAAAAACTAAATATACTGATACTTGCATGCATATCGACGGTTTCGTCAGAACAGGTCGTGACTCGTGAGCTGTTGCAGTAAGATCGCGATCTGATAACACTTGTACCCATGTTGTACCTACACCGTTTAAGGTACAGGTAGTACCTGTAATTATGTAGTCGCATGCCTAATTAATCTTTGAGTAAGATTTTATTTAACACTAGCAGCTAACCCCGACTTCGTACAATAAATATGTTTTTACTACAAATCGTTAAAACTCTACTTACTTATAGAAACCTTGTAGTGTGAAACGATACTCGTATGTTTCTAAAACCCATGTGAATATACATTCACGCATTGTAAGCCCACACCGCCCATAAACAGCTAATTAAACGAATAATGTCCAATTTAAAGAAACAAATCTCCCATTCAAAGAATAAAACATCGAAATAAAAATTTCAACAAAGGAGCCGGCATTCCACAAGGTTGACAACACACACAAATTTGTAGAAAGTATCCATTTTGTCATTAATGTCTCCAGAGACATTATTGTCAGGGCCCAATCCTTGTCTTGGATAATGAGAAAAATACCTTTTAGTGCGTAATTTAATTGGGTCAAGGGATTATCAACTTTATTGTATGATGGTAAGGTGTATTATGTTTATTTGAAGTCGTCCAAATATTCTTAAGTGTATCTAATAGTGGTTATTTATTGCATTTCTTTGTGGTAGTATCTGTCGTAAAATTAGAATAGGTTAGAGTGTGGTCCCAATGCATGAGATAAAAAATATATTATACCTTGTATCTTATGGATGACTAGGATTCACTCGTGTCTTTGGGTATCGCTCTGCTCCCATCGCCAATAGCGTCATGTTTCATAGCCTAACCTTCCTCAAGAACTAGGCTATCATACGCAAAAAGAATTATTTAAATTGACGGGCTGATTGGTCTGGTGGTTAGTGACCCTGACTGCTAAGCCGCAGGTCGTGGGTTCGATTCCCACTCAGAACAAATCTTTGTGTGATGAGCATGATTGTTTGTTCTGTGTCTGGGTGTAATTTATCTATAATATGTATGTACAAAAAAAAATGTATATAAATAGTATATCAGTTGTTTAGTACCCATAACAAGCAAATATAATTGCTTAATTTGGAGCTAGATGGCGCTGTGTGAATGTGGTAGAATATTATTATTATTATTATATTATTATTATTATTATAAATCCAACTGGTAGTTCCAGAGTTATGCGCGTTCAAACAAACTCTTCCACTTTATGAATAGCTTAGATTATGGCAAACTCCATTCTTTCGAGAGAGCAGTGGTCATTTCTGTGGTCGAAATTTGTTCGTGATTCAGATTTTAATAGTTTGAAAGCCGCCAGATCAGAAAACGTAGAGTAGAACGTCCACAGACAGCATACTGAAGACCTAATAAAGACAGCCAGAAAACTTGTTGAAGCAGATTTCTTGCCTTGGAAATCGAAGAGAGACCTAATTCAGCAGTAAACATTCCACGTTTGGTATGATGATAATAGCATTACAATTAATATTCTATGTTATAGTAATATCCTCGTTCTGTGATTTCCACAAGTGAGTGCACCGAAACCACACTCAAAGCTATGTGATTAATCATACACAATGACAAACGAGTTTCATCCCGAAGTTGAACTTTAATCACCCAAATTTTATCATTATCAACTCAGGTGATGATCAAAAGTGAATTAGTTAATTTTTACGTACTTTTCAGCCCACTCATGTCCATTGCTGGACAAAGAACGGAATGAAAGATGCCACCTATATTATACTATTATATAAAAAGTTTGTTTGTTTGAACGCACTAATCTCTGGCACTACCAGTCGAATTAGAATAAATGTAGGTCCGTTTATATTTATGTAAAAAGTAAAAATATATACATAGCAAAGGGCCAGTGTTCGCGTTAGATTTGGATGGCACACGTTTTGCAGCAAATGGACCACGATTTTTAAACAGCTGGCTTAGAGACCAATAATTTTATAATTATGTTTACATAATGTACGTAGGATAATTTTCGTTATCTTCTGTCCTAAAAATGTTGTACTTCGAAATATCAATCTATATATATATATATTTTTTTTATATTATAGGCTACCAAAGTGACTCCAGCCCGCCTGATGGTAAGCAGTCAGTGGAATCCAGAAGTGGCGGCAACTATACTAAAAGCCATCGTCTTAAACTGCTGGTATGGTGGCCTCCACTATGGCGGCTGGGAATGGGGTTAGGGGAAGGGAATGAGGGAGGTGAGGAAAGAGGAAAGGGGGGAAATTGGGCCTCCGGCGCTCTCACTCACCGAACGAAACGCAGTAGTACGGATACTACTACTCATAAGTCGATGACTTCTATGAGAGGGTAGTACTTCCCCGGACGATCCGGCCCATTCATGCTGAAATCAGCGTGGATCTACTACCGTAAAGTATAAAACTATATTTTATTGCTTAGTTTATTGCACCTACTTCTATCGTCTCTGCTATACGTAAGCACAGTATTATAATGCACCTACGTAAGGTAGACTGTTAGAGTCCGCCTAACATACCTGTGTGCATGAAGTTCAATAAATGCAATTGTACAGCACGGTTATATTGATGTATTATATGTAAAGTAAGGTTTTGTGCAAGACAACTTTTTCTTGGTTCTGTAGATACGTGCCGCTACCAAACTCGAGTAACAAATCAGACTACACTTGTGCATTGTCTACTATACATTGTACTTGTATATTGTATTAAATGGCAAATCTTGCGGAGTGTATAGGCTTGGAGCCTATTAAATGCAAAACAATTTTGAAGTGCTACAGACTGTGGACCTCCTAAACACTATTTAATTTCATCAGCCTTAGTCCACGAGGTAGGAATAACAGGCACAGTCTGCCGAAAATGAACACAAAATAGTAGGACTGTGATAGCCACTCATGAGTTGGTGTTGTCTGATATCTGGTCCACTGCTTTTAGCGCTTTACAGTTTGCCATAGTAAATTCATCCTTTATAATAAGGCTTCTATCGCGCAGCCAAATCAGTACAAGGATTATCTACTATACGAACACGAATCTAATCGAAACAAAACGCTGTTCTGTCTCGAGCAAAGATGTATACAGAATATTATACTAAATGATTCATAATTTATTTCCATCCTGTAATCTCGCTTATTGATACATTTTGACATAAAATGTTTTTTTTTGTATTAATTATATATGACATAATGCCCGAGCCATAATTGTACAGTTAAGTACACATTTTGTATTGTTTTGTTAAAATTGTATACTTAGTATTATTAAAATTATACATTGTGATTTGTGAAATAGAGGTGTTCACAATGTAAATTGTGAACTCCTGTGGTAAATTAAGTTCATCTTACTTTATACTTATATCGAATATTAACAGTTTATATAATACTTACATAGAAACATTTATTACAGTTCACATGTTGCCTTTACCTTTTGTAGCAATATGCAAATTGAGGCAGCCTGTAAAGCACACATTTTACTTTTTATTTTTCTTTGCAACATAGAAAGCTGTAAGTATTTAATTACCTATAGAGTTAAGTGTATTGCCTGTGTCACTTTGCATGCTACTTGAAACTGTAACTTACAAAAATTGTAATAACCTGGCGATTAAAAAGAGTGGCCTGAGTTTCTTGCCAGTTCTTCAATTCTTCTTCTTAAAATTCTTTTAAAATTGTTCTTCAGTTTGTCAGCGAACTGGTTGTAGGTTAATTTGCTGACATTTTGTAAATTTTGACGTTCATAAGTGTTAATTTAATTAACCTATATGAATTAACATATTTTCATTTTCCTTATTTATTTTCGGTTCATCTGGATATAACTTTAGTAAATCGTTCTGTATATTGTATAGCCAGCAAACATTTTACGGAAGTAGATCTTTTAGAATAAGCGGGACGGTTTGGCTGGAGATGTGCATTTAACATGTACATAACGACGTAAAATGTAAGTTGTGTCTGAAAATCAGTGGTCCGAAGGCATAATTACCTCCTCGGTCCTCTTTATTTCCTTTTTTCTCCCACAGTATCTTTACTCTGTATGGCCACCACTGCACTGAATTTGAAACAGCACCATACACCAGCAAAACTGAATTCAAATGATGGAGCTGATAAGGATTTTCAGTTACACATGCTTTAAACAAAGCGTCATCATTCCTATGTTGATTATCTTCTAGTAAGTGCCCGTACGTAAGGTACACAATATCATGTACCCTTAGCAAAATAAGTAACACGAACAATTTCCAAAGTAGACGCATTGTACCCACAGTTTAAGTGATTTGGATGTACCGTGAAAATTACCTCGCTAGAGATTCATTATAAGTATAGATTACTGCAATATGTACATACAAATATATGTGTACATACATATATATGTATGTACGTACATATTGCAGTATTGTAAATGTATAATATAATGCAAAATCGGTAAAGTAGAACTAATGTAATATTATCGCTAAGTAACGGATCCGTGCGGACGACGTCACGGGGTAGTTTTACAGTACATACACTTATAATCAGAAATCAGAAGTTTTATTTGTTAACATAGGTACATAACAAAGGTCTTGAGATCATAAAAATAGTGCGCTATGTTTTGCCTACATACAAGGCATACAAACATTTTACAATAAGTTTATATATAATATAATATAATAAAGATACATACATACATACATACATAGAGTGCTAAAACATAATTCTTTTGCCTTTACCTAGTTAGGTAAAGACTGTACAAAAAAGAGTAGAATTCTTTATACTGTGCCACCGTTTTTTTCCTTTCCGAGCAGTCTCAAACTTCTCTGTATGCACACAATTTCACACATAACTACAAATGCCTATCTGATAATACGTAGAACCAGCCTAGTTCTCACGAAGAGGTCTGACCACTTTGTGTGTGCATTGGGCAATCTTTAGGAAACACATAACTTCCCTATTGTCCAACCTGGTGAGTTTTACTACTTACCATATAGAGAAAGGTGTAGATTATAAGCGTAAAGAGTGTGATGAAAACGTTTGCGATTTTAAGTTTTGTTGGATGACTTCACTTAATGACTAAACAATTTAGTCATTAAGTGAAGTCATTTGTGAAGTCCTTACATTAAATTTAGTCGTAGCTCGAAGACGAAAAAGGTAGGTAAAATCTCTGTAATCATTTTTTTAATGTTATTATAATGTTATCTTTCTGATTATGTCAATACACTCCATAAGCCAAAAAGTCGTACAAATTTATTTTAAAAAAGTGTGTTACTATAAAATGTTGTCTACCCTTTTGTTGCATTTTGAATATATTAGGTATTTTTTTTTTATATTATGTTTACCGATAATAATTTATTATGATTTAAGTTTATTAAATTAATTTCAAAACTATTATTTACTAATTTGTTGTGTTATTTTTTAATAATGTGGTGTTGTTTTTGTTTCTTAATTATCGTGTATGTCGCATGTTAAGTTGGTGGGGTTAATCGCTTTCGCTCGTAACTTAGTACAAATCTTTCTACGGTCGAAAACCGGCCAGTATTTGTTCAGTAAACATTCTGATTCGCCCTTCTAGACATTGACTCTTTTACATAATTAACTATGCGTGTGGTCATATACAATAGATTTATGTGCATGTATAATTATATTAATTATTATTATAAAATAAAACTCTATGGCCTTAGAAGGATAGAAAAAATGCTCTATTTTATATAGTGTTCGTAAAGGTTTTACCCTATTCGTATATTCTTACACATTCTGAAGTTGGCAGATTTTGTGTTACAGGTATGTAAACTTTCCTGTCGGATTTAGAATGGACGGTTTCCATGTTCCGACGCTTGGATGTAAAAATAAAAAATACTTGGTACCTACTTACTTTGTATACATTTTCTCAAATAAACATTTACAAACAATTTGTACCTAATCATTATTTATGTAGGTAGTTTACACAGTACACTTTACAATTTACAAATAAAAAAAAGTTGAACAAACCTCAAGGAATCTTTTAACTTGATATCCAGAAAATCTCCAGACGCTTAGATCCAAACACTCTGGACTACTTTTTGCAAAACAGTGTTCCTTGATTTACATGAAGAAGTAGTACAGAATAACACTGTGCACCTTGATGGAAAACACACACCTCATCTACATTAAAACGCAGCACAAATAAATCAGAACAGTATCCTAATTAATTCAAGCATGAATGTAAAAATATGACGCTGTTCGTAAATGGAAAACAGTGACCGAATTTGCAACGAGATCCAACGCAAACAAAACAGAATAGAATTTTGAATATAATTGTTCTAGAAAATTACACCGTCTTTGTCTTTTAAATAGAAAACGAATATTTCACAACAAATTCAAACAATGTGCCACAATATCGAATTTCGAACGAATTTGTCTCAAAATACGACACGGTGATTTTAGTTGGAATACGCTCGCTCGCAGTGGCACTCCAATTAGTAGGGGAAAAGATAATTGGGGTAGAACCGGTTCTACGCTTACTCGGTCTGGTCCTCGGTTTACTTGAATGGAATCTATGTAATTGTGTGTTAATACTACTTATATGATGTAATGCGGTACCGATATGGTATTAATCCATTGCTTCTCAACTTTAGTAAAGAGACGCTGTCATTTACGACACTATATCGATTAATAATGACTTGAATTTTTTGGTTTATTTTGATCACTGTATTGACAGCGTTGTTACGTACTGTACAATTATTCTCATAATTGTAATTATCTGGCGATTAATATGAGTGGGCTGAATGTCCGTCTTTCTTATGGCTCTCTTTTCATCAGCAAATTGTAAGCAAATTAGCCGAAATATTATTTTAGTCATAAGTAAAAATTATTTGACTTAAAAAAAATCTGTGCTTTATTCGTCTAATAAAGCACCTTACACCTTGCTCTATTAACGGTACTTCCCACTTGATGACTAGCCAAACGTATTGTGGGGTGTGCAGGTACCCTGGTCCTTCGACGAACACCCATTGTCTTGTGTGATTAACACCCTAACTAGGGTAGTAATTGTTTACTGAACTTTTTTGATGTTGTTTCGAGTGTCGAAGCTTTTGTAGGTGTTTTGGGTGAGATATTTGGTTCGAAAATCGATTTAGTTTTTAGGTTAGTGTTAATTTTGTGGCGTAAAATAGAATAATGGCAATTTCGGAGGTTAGAATCTTTGCTAGGTGCCAGCATGACTATGCAGGTTCGACGAGAAATGTCTATCTATACTATTATATAAAGCGAAAGAGTTTGTTTGTTTGAACGCGCTAATCTCTGGAACTACCAGTTCCGGATTTGAAAAAATATTTTTGTGTATGATAGCTCAGTTCTCGAGGAAGGTTATAGGCTATGTATCATCACGCTACTAGCCAAGGGAGCAGAGCAGTAAGCAAAGACGCGAGTGAAACCGCGCCGCGAAAGCTAGTCTCTTATAAAATATCGACTCCACTGAATGTTGCGTTTTGTTCGGTGAGTGTAAACTTTAAGGGATAGTGTCCATCAGAAGACGTCTACAGGATAAATAGAAAGAATAATTAAAGATTTGCTGCAGAATACACAATACACAATTACACACATTATATTTTATAAGTTGCAGTAAAAACATTAGGATAGAATCCTGCAGGAGGCCAAAAAATTGATTCTGATCCCACCTCAGCATTATGCTGGAGTAATAATAAGCCATAGCGCTGATTTTCAGGAAGGCCCAGTGACATCGCGGATGTCTATAAACCGAAAGTTTACCAAAAAGTTTAACAAAATAAAAATAAAATAAATAGTTAAATAAATGTAGAAGATGTATGAAGATGTTTTGTCCTAGGAGTTCCTACTCTTAGGACAAAACATCTTCTTAATTTTGATAGTGTCTTACTACAGTTTGTACCTCTAGTTTTGGGACATCAGTGCGTGCTTACATGACAAGTGTATTTTTAGGTAAACTTAAGTCCGCTCAATGTTAAGATAGCGTGTTTCGTTACTGAGATATTAACGCAAATATTTGAAAAGTCTTTGAATTAAGAATCCAATTGAACGTTTGAAACAAAATAATCTTTCAACCCAAACCGATTTAGGGTCAATTTACGTCATAATTAAAAGTATTAACGTCAACCATTAATCGTTTTCTCAAAGCTGATTTGAATTTTTATCCGTCACTAGCACGTTTCGTCACGAACTCGTCTGACAGTTGACAGCTAGATGTCAAAGCTGTCACTGTGAAATGGATGCCACTTGACACTTTGTAATAAAATTGAGCGTAGGAATTTTAATAAATTGTTTATTCTCATTGGTTGTTTTATGACATAAAACTGTTTACAAAAACGTTTCAAAATTGTATGTTCATTGATACGGCGGAGAATATAAGTAGGCATAAAAATTATAACTTTGTACCAAAACGTTATATGTGCTTTAAGCTTAACATCGAAATTGATAATATTAACTATCAACACATGATTCTCACACAATTACGATATATCTGCAAAGAAAAAAATACCCAAATGGCGATTCAAAAACGAGGAACTATTCCATATTATTTTGCTAAACAACAAAGAATTAACGAATCGTGTAACAAAACTCATAACAAACCCAATATTGATAAATCTTTATTTTTTCGAGACTAAACGTAAATGCACTCTGCTACACCAAAATATTGCTGGGATATTAAACAAGATGGAATTATTAGAGGTTTCATTAGAAGAATTAGAAAAAAATAACAGGTATATTGACATTATATGTATTAGCGAAACTTTTATGCGTAGAGGAACAGAAAATAACTTAATAATAAAAAATTATAAACTTGTTTCTGCTTTCTCACGACCTCATCAACGCAGAGGTGGTACTTGTATATTAGTTAAGAGAACTGGATTGCAAACCTTTAAATATTAAAGTTAAACCATTGTTATATCATTTTGAATACTGTGCTATAGAAATTCTCACGTTAAAGCTATATGTAGTTTGTATATATCGCACCCCGAATTCCAGTATAAAATAGTTTTTGGAAAACTTAGATAATCTATTAAACAAATTAATTAAAGGGAATAAAAATATTATACTTTGTGGGGATTGGAATATAGACGGCGTTAAAGCAAATACGTCTTATAAAGAACTGGAATCTATTCTACAAAATTATAATTTATCTAATCACATCACAAAACCTACCAGAAAACTTTCTTGTATTGATCTTATTGCTAGCAATTTAGTCAATGTGCATCCCGAAATACACGTTTTAGCGCTGTCTGACCATGAAACCGGCCAATCTATATCCTTCAAACTTAAGTTAAATCCTAATATACAAAGAAAAACAATATGGTTTGAGAAACGGAGAGACCTAAGCAAAGAAAATATAAATAAATTTATATCATGTATATCCTCTCTCTCATTCTCGGAAGTATATGAAACTGAGGAAGCAGAAGCAGCATTTAATAATTTCCATGATCTAATATCTCTTTTTTATGATCTATGCTTTCCTATCCTAAAGGTCAAAATTACACAAAAACCTATAAAAAACAAATGGATTACGAAAGGAATAAAAAAATGTTGTATAATGAAAAGATGTTTGTATCTTAAGTACAGGCTATCAAATTCAAATAAAAAACAATATCTTTGGACTTACAATAAATATACAAAGCTATTAAAACGATGCATGTTACAGGCCCAGAAAATTGACAATACTCGCTATTTATTACAATCAAATAATAAATGTAAAGCAGCCTGGAAGATAATTAAAAGCAACAGCGCAGACCATGAGACTCGTTCTGAAATAACCGATATAACTGTTGACAACAGCACTTATTCACAACCAGACATACTAACTGACAAGTTTAATAACTTCTTCATTGACATGACAAATAAATGTTTTGACTCCGACTCCATTACAAATGATAATTATCATAAATCCTTATTGACCAATGTTCCCAACAGTATTTACTTGACACCAACAAATGACAGTGAAATTGTTAAAATTATTAATTCATTAAATTCCACCAATTCAACAGGGTACGATGATATTCACACAAAAGTTTTAAAACGTATTTCTGCATTAATATCATTCCCTCTCAGTCATATAATTAATTTATCATTCCTTCAGGGAATATTTCCCTCACGATTAAAATTATCAATTGTTAAACCAATCTACAAAAAAGGTGAAAAGAGTGATATGAATAACTATCGTCCTATAACGCTAATACCTGTTATATCGAAGATCTTTGAAAAAGTTATGTACGAAAAGTTATATTCTTATATATCTAAATACTCTATATTACAAGAACAACAATTTGGTTTTAGGAAAAATAAATCTACTACTTTAGCATGTTTCACACTTGTAAAGCTTGTTACTTCTAGTCTAAATGATAAAAAGCCTATTGTCTCTATATTCTTAGATATGTCCAAAGCTTTTGACTTTGTTAGTCATAAATTGCTACTTTTCAAGTTAAACCGCTACGGCATTAGAGGAAATGCGTTGAGATGGCTTGAAAGTTATCTATCACATCGACAACAGTGCGTTGAAATAAAAAGCCAAATAGGTTGCCAAAAACTGACATATAGATCTTCATATCGTCACAATTCTTGTGGAGTACCCCAAGGTAGCATTCTGGGTCCTCTACTTTTTCTTCTCTACATAAACGATCTACCTAATATTACTAAACATAATTGTATACTCTATGCTGATGATACTACACTTAGTATAGAGTTTATGAACACTAGCTATATTGAATATGAAGAAGAAATTAACAAAACACTTAGTGACATTATAGAATGGTTAAAATGGAATAATCTACATATAAACATAAATAAAACAAAAATGATAAACTGTCAAACCTACAATAGCAAATCCGCAAAGTTGCAAATTCGATATGCCAATGACATTATAAATGAGGTAGATAGCACGAAATTCTTAGGTATAACAATAGACAAGTATTGTAATTGGAAAGCACATATTGATGATCTCTGTACAAGAATAAACAGATTTGTTTTTGTGTTGTATCGCTTGTCTAATGTTGCTGGCACTGATGCGGCATTATATGCTTACCATGGCTACGTGTCATCAATCTTACGCTATGGTATTATAATATGGGGTTATTCAGTTGATGTTAATCGTGCTTTTGTTGCACAGAAAAAATGTATACGGTCAATATGCCGGGCGCAACCACTTGACAGTTGTGTTCCGTTATTTAAAAAATTAAAAATATTACCACTCCCAGCTTTATATGTTTATGAAATATGCATATTTGTCCATAGACACAATTATTTATTTGAAAAGCATAACGATGTAGTCATTAGACCTAGTCGAAATATACATAAGTTGCATGTACCTTACCAGAGAATTAGCCTATTTTCTAATAACGTTTACTGTATGGCAATCCGTATGTACAATAAATTACCAAATATGTTTAAATGTCTTAGTTTTACCGTGTTTAAAAATAAATTCTTTGACTTTCTTTTAGATAAATGTTACTATTCGACCAATGATTTCCTAAATGACAAACTATGATTTTATGTGAAATTTAGTTTAAAAATGACATGAATATTTGTACGCCAGAAATGGCAGAATATTATGTACCTACTTTAATATACTGTAACAACCTTGTAACAATATTCTCACAAATAAATGCCTTATTATTATTATTATTATTATTATTATGTTAATAGTCCAACATTATGCAATAAAAAAAAAATAAACAACAATTACAATCTTAAAAATAACATTGTTAACCAAAACTTGTTGATATTCTAGTTTTCGATAAAATTGCTCAATAACAAGGTATGAATCTCTAACTTTACAAACTCATAAAACTGCATTTTTCATTAAAACCTCTAAAAATATCCCTTTTTATTAGTCTACTAAAATGATTTCACTCTGATCGTGACAAAAACGGTATCATGATGGCGGTTTTGTTAGACGCTTGTTCAAGCCTCGTTTAAAATTAAAATTGGCAGACTTATTCACAGAACAAGGGCAAAGCATATGGTTTAAACAACTCCTGTTAACCCAACTGATGGATATCTTGTACAGGTTACGTACTAATTATTATTTGTTTCTTAATTTATTTCGACATAAAATCAGCTTTTAAAAAGGTGAAGCTTACTGCTTAGTCCTGCTAATCGGTGTCCGATGCCCGTACAGCTCATTCCTTGTACAGTTATGATTTTCATGCAGATTTGCTCAATGAACCGCTAAAAGTAGGGGCGCGGGATAAATAGTACGACACGCAAGAGAGGGGGGTCTTTACAGATATAGACTGTAGCAGACACCGTCAAAACGTCACAACTCCAATATTTAAAAGGCAATTATGAATCTTACAATGATTTAAATAAAGTTGTTTTTTTATATTCAAGATTTGTATTTCATATAGTGGGTTTCCTGTATTGTAAAACGTGAATCACCGGTCACTTACCCCCGAGCAGTTAGAAAATAAATTTTCTAGATTAAACCGTTTGTGTGGTGACAGTACTGTTTATGTTTCCGATTGGAAAGATTTATGTTGTTCGGAATCGAAGATTTACAAGTTGGCAGTGTGGTGATCCCTAGAGAAATACGAGTTGTTGCCAGGTGGAATAATGACCTATTTTTTAACGATGGAATCATACCAGAGAATTGTTTTTGGCGGAAATGACTAACATCTAAAAATGTATACAGCTAGCAATGACTCTCACACTAGGGAAGCCCTTGTAAAGCTTTACAATTACTATACAAGAAACAAACGCTGTATTTGTTAATGACGGTATTGTTTTGATTTCCAGTAGGCGTTATTGGTGCCTGGAGCCTTTGGTCAGGTGTCTCGTTTACTTGTGTGTCACCCTAGACAATAATTAAAAATAATCAAAGCCAAGATGGACACTTTGCGTGTACACACAAGTAGACTTTTCAACTTAAAAGACTAGCGGCTCGTCACGACTTGATGTAGACCACATTACAAAATCACTCCTATTTTTCGTATTGTCAATTTTTTTCCGTAATCTTTTGAATAGTGCCAATTGATAATAGTTTCTGTTAGTCACGTGTACATGAATCATATGTCCCGTTTACATGTTATATATAGCCCCAGTCATATATATCGTAAGGGTAGAGTACAAGAGACGAAGTGACAGAAATAACTACTCGGCTGAAGTTTATTGTTGTTAACGGACAAAACTAGCTTGCACAAGATATCCTGGCTATATTGTTACTTAAGTAGTCGTGCAATAAAAGATTTTAGATAAACAGGAAACATAGGATAGGTAAGAAGGATGAAGAGATAAAACGAATGTTACTAAACCAAAAGAGGAGCGATTGATTAAGCAAATGGAATTCTTAAGGACTATCTTTGGGAAACCAGATGAGTTAAGGCACATTTTCTCTAAGGCCATAATACTAGCCTTTGCAGAAGTAGGTAATACTAAAGAGCTTAGGGGATGAAGGCAGTTATAGCACAAAATCGGTAGATGAGGACGGTTCAAAGTGGTAATATTTAGAATCCCATGCCCAGCAATAAACGCCTTTCGGTTAAAATTATATATATCTTTTTATTGCCGACAGTGGGACGAGCAAACAGGCCACTTGATGGTAAATGGTAAAACTGTCGCTCTTGGAAGACCCAGTATCTGGGACTCTGCGAAACCGCTGTCCACCGTGGAAAGAATGAGTGGGGAAAACAGGGCTTCCGGCGCTCTTACTCACCGAACGAGACGCAATAGTACGGATACTACTCTTACTACTCTTATTTACGTCGATCTTCTATGAGAGGGTAGTACTTTCTGGGTTGATCTGATGTATTCATGCTGATACCAGTACACAGTATTAAACTGCCGTAACTTACCGACATTTGTTTAAAACAACGAAACTTCCTACGACAAAGTCGTAAATGCAAACTGCAGTATGCTAGCTTCATAATCTTATTTTATATTACGAGCTCCGGCTTTTAGTGATTTATAATATTATGGATATACATTTAATATTATACTTACTACATTTCAATAGTGTAACGGACCTTTATATAGACGATTAGTATAAAACGCTTAGAGGCATAAACTTTTTGAGTTTTACTAATAAATAGAGTAGATATACGGAATAACTATTCAGTGTTCTGTCTCTCTTTATTAAGGTAAAAACGCTAAAGAAGGAAAGAGACAGAACACGAAGTAGCTAATCCCTATCTTCGTTTATTGGTAAGTTTAAGTTTTTATTGTTATCTGGCTAACTTTTATACATATTGTAAACAAACACTTAATCTTTTGGCTAAAAGTTAGAAATAAATGAAAAATTGGGAGCGATTAGTTTGGTTTTAGTTTGATTTTTAATTGACAGGCTTCCTTTTGACTACCGAGATGTTGGTCAGGAGGAATCATGATATATTATGGTTTACGATAAAGAACGCTCATCTAGAACTATATTCATTCGCGATTTAAAGACATCCATGTTGAACTCATTACAAAATATTGGTTCACACTTGACCGATTGTGATCTGCCCACGCTGCGTCGACGGTAAACTATATTACTTAACAATTAAGATCAATTGTGTTTTGAAGTGTACAGCGCACTTACAATCGTTTATGATATGTAAAATATCTTATTAGGTAGGTATATCATATTTATACAGTCGTAATCGTTTCTATTGCGATGAATATAACTCGTAATAGTACAGATAGAATAAAGCAGCTGTCATCAATACAACGTGGGCGGTCATACAAACTAATCTAACAGTGTAATAAAACTAAAAAATAATTTCACAGAAGACTTTTTACGGTATCATATCCTTATCATCAACGTGAAGACCTGAAGACGTTCATTGTAGGACATACTCTTTGCAAATAAATGGGTGTTTGCTATAGTCACAAAACGTGGTAAGACCAAGGCGAATTGGTAACTGCAGTAAGGTTATTCCTAGTATGCAGAGAATATCAACTTTAATGTTATTGGAATAAAGTGCATATATGCATGAACCTGACAAATAATGCTCGCGAATCGCGCGTCATCGAAAATACGCGGGAAGTCCCGTGCGCACCACTTAATTTCAATAGTTTTAAAGTTGATTTTTGAGTGCCTTAATAAAATCCTCTCCGCTGCGCTCCTCTCTGTCTGCGCTAAGCCTTATGAGTAGAGATGGGCGGTGGGAAAAAATTCGGGTAGGTAAAAATGGGTGGGTAGGGTAAGAAAGGGTAAAAATTAATATTTTCCCATTTTTACCGGGTATATTTTAAAAATGCCGGGTATAATTACTCTATTACTCAGTACGTGATTTGGTTAATTTTAAGTTAAAAGAATCCTGTAAAACGCCTTAATCAACAACAGTGCAAATATTTTGCCCAAATAAAACAAAATCATGACGATTAAAAATATATTTATTATAATTTCTTAAATGGCACAGTTTTCTTTTCAGACATAATTTTCTAATTACAAATATAAGTAGGTTAACATCAGCCTCGTATTAAAAAGCATTTTTATTTTGCATAACTCATACAAACTAGAAAATACTTACATAAATTTGACTGAAAACAAAAATATAATAAAATCAAATTATTCATAATAGGTATATTATAAAAAACTTTTATGAAATAGAAAATAAAAATATTTATCGCAATTGTTAAATGGCATAGGTACTTTCCAGACATAATACCTGATCCTTGGTCCACTCCCACGGTCAGTATCTAGCCCCTGGTTTCTCTCATCATTACCTAATTCACATTTCCTACGGCTAAAACCACCCAAAATTCGTCCTAGAGTTCTGCACAGGCGTTGTTTTGGCAAAATTAACGTCGATGTGCTGCGTGATGATGCCTCGCAACGAGAAAGTGCAGATATTAAACAGTCAACGTCATCCTTAGCCTCTACAAAAACATGCGCCCATCAAAAAAATTAAATTAATACGCCCTCCTGCTCCATGACTGTCTACAGGCATTCAAATGGCCATGAGACTCAGAGATCGGGCATTTCATGTGTTTAGAAAGGAGCGTTCAGACGATAATTGGGTCCTCTTCAAGATTGTAAGGAATCGGTGTAATCAGATGATTCGTAATGCTAAGCGCCGCTATATACTTGACAATATCCATTCCTCTTCTCCCGCCAATATCTCAAAGTTCCTCGGAACTTTAGGTAGCCCTTTGCAGTCTGGTTTCCGGCTGAGACACAGCACTACTACAGCTCTCCTCAAAGTGACTGGCGATATTAGGAAGGGCATGAAAGTCACTGTGGTGACGTTAATTGACTTCTCAAACGCCTTCAATACCACCTAGTCACCCTATCCTTTTATCAATCATCTTCCATAACATTAACTCTCCCGCTGCACTAGAATGGTTCTCGACATATCTTCAGGGAGGTCAAAAAGCAGTTTGTTTGCACCGATGAGACCTCATCAATTTGGTGTGATTTGAACTCTGGAGTTCCTTAAGGCGGCATTCTCTCTCCTTTACTCTTCCCAGTTTTTATTAATCTCTTAACCCAGAATCTTCAGTGTTCGTATCATCTTTATTTCGATGACTTGCAACTGTACTCTCAGGCAACTATAACTGACATACAATTAGCCATTGACGTGTTGAACAAAGACCTTCGACATAATAAAAAGTTGGTCTGAAAGGTTTGCTTACGAGTAAATTCAGATAAATGACAGGCCATCATTGTAGGTAGTCGCCGTATGATTTGCAGACTAGATACTGGATCACTTTCTCCACTGATTTACAACAACGTGGTCATACCTTTTAGTCCAACTATTAAGAATCAGGGCTTGTCTATTGATGCAACACTCAATTGGCATGCTCAAGTCACAAATGTCAGCCAGAGAGCCACAGGATCTCTTCGCACCCTCTGTCGTCTGAGAAACTTCCTCCCTTTTAATACTAAAGCGATACTTGTGCAGTCCTTAATCCTACCCATAATCGACTATGGTGATGTGTGCTATTATGACCTAAATGCAGACCTTCTCAATAAATACGACCGTCTTCTCAATAACTGCATTCGATTCTTTTATATTATCATTAATAAGTAAATATGATCATATTTCTATCCATCGCTCTCAGCTAAAATGGTTACCTATTCGTCAACGCCGCAGCTTGCGGGCTCTCACTACCCTCTTTTCCATCCACAACTCTCCTTTTTCTCCTAACTATTTAAAGTCTTTCTTCCAATATTGTCTTCTATTCATAATAGAAATCTTCGTTCTTTAAACAAACGCTTACTTGTCTGTCCCTCTCATACTACAGGTTTTATACACTCATCGTCCGTAGTCCAGGTTATTTTCCTCTGGAATGCACTTCCTCTCGAGGTCAGGTGGGCCACAAACCGATTTACATTGCATAAGGTTCGTTCTCTCCTGTTGAACGAATTATAGGTAATATCACGTTAACCTTATATATATATATATATATATATATATATAATCCTTATCTTTCTTTTTATCTTATAACTTTTATGCATCTACTTTGTTCATCTCTGTATCACCTTGGTTGACTAGTAGAAAATGCCTACGGCATTAAGTCCGCATGTGCATTCAGTTTTTTAAATATATAAATTAATAAATAATACTGACCTAAGTCAGTATAATAATATTTTTTTTATAAATATATTCACCAAAATGAGTAATTAAAATTAAAAATATAATGAATTATAAAATACTTACCATTAACTTTGTTGTAGTGCGTTAAACAAACTCACAAACTGATAAAAACTGTTAATTTAATACTACAATGTGCATCACTTTTAAATGTAACTGACTAAATAAAACGGAGGAGTTTTGTTCAATCGATCTGGGTTACCATTTTAAATTGAACACGGCCGAGTAATTATTTAATACATATCTATTTCAATAGGTAGGTATTTTATTTTATATTTGATAAAATAAATTAGAAATAGCATATTATCAAAATTAAAATAACAAAAAAATCTAATTAAATATGTGTATATCTACTATAACGCCTATAGCTTAAAATAAATACACACTTATTTAAAAAACTTTTAAGAAAATGTAAAAAAAAAACATTATAAGCATGTTATATAACTAAGCAAACTTATTCATTGTTTATTTTAATTTATACCCGGTATAAATTGAAAACGGGTAGGTAAAAATGGGTATAAATAGAAATTTTCTAATTATACCCATTTCTACCGGGTAGGCGCCCATCTCTATATATGAGTCGCCTCTTACGATATTTACGGGAATATACCTACTCAAACTCAAAGCATTTATTTCATTAGGACCATAAAATATTATGCATATGAATGTCAAAATTACATGAAGTCCACCAATTGACCTACAGCCAGTTCGCTGACGAGGTAGAGCCGTGAGAAGAACCAGCAAGAAACTCATGCCACTCTTTTCAATCGCCAGATAATTACAGTTATTTGTAGAAGTTACAATTTTAACACTCAACCCAACCAAAGAACTATACAAATAATCATTATCAATCCACCAAATAATATCTATAAAATTACCAAGATTAATTTTTTTTTTAATCTTGGTAATTTGAAAAGTAAATTTCATTCAAATAATTAGTTTAAACTAGCCTAGTACCTATGGTAATTTGAATACGTATTTTAATTAAAATGGTAGTAAATGCACCTCTTGATCACATTAAACGACAAGATAAATAGTAAAAAGATGGAGGGGTTTCTGAATTTAGACCGAAAAACACTTGTATCTTCTCTAATGGCTTTTCCTACCATTCTTACTATGACTATCTTTTGTGCTCATTAGTAATCCAGGCTGTTCTTCTCTGGAATAACCTACCTCTAGAAATAAGGATGGCCACTAACCGGTTAGTATTTAAGCTAAAAGTACGGGCTCTACACTTCGAGAAATTGTTGGAATTATCACGTTAATTGTCTTATTTTCGTATACCTATATTATATATTTAGTCTATGTAGTAGTATTTATTTATGTATTTTTTATGTAATGTATATATAATTTTAATTAGTATTTTATATATTATTATATTTTTGTGTTGTTTTACAACCTATACATTTCTTTTCAACATATTTTCATATCATGATTTATTTTCGCACCTACTTTGTTAACTCTGCACCACCTAAAGTTGACAGTGTAAAGAATGCTTATAGCATTAAGTCCGCCTATTGTACCTGTGTTCATTAAATTGAAATAAATAAATGAATAATAGCATGACCAGTAAAGTCTATATTAGTATTGTGGCAGAAATGTATAAAGGCAGCACTTTGTATAATGATATAATGATAATTATGTGATCCCCGCAAAGTTCATCAATAACCTCTTCCAATCAGTCAGCGTGTCGAGTGTGTCACTATCTCTCGTCTGCGTCTCGTGCCGCTATAAATATGCGCCCGCGCCACTGTTACAGTGCGTATATGCGCGTGCGCGTGTGTATCGCCATCTATTTATGACAACCTATCTTGTACGAGTATTGACGGTCTGAGAATTATAATGTAAATACGATTTTAGAACGAAAGACTATGAAGAAGATTGTATAGACATTAATATATTATTATGGTAGCAGATACAAGTTGGTTTCAGCATGAATAGGCCGGATCGTTGGGAGAATATCGACATAAAATATCACAATCCTGGGACTTGAAATAAGATTTCTTTAAAAGGTTTTCAAATATGCGTGGACCTTTATGCTGAACCAGTGCGATGGATTTTATGCCCAATATCCGTACTCATACGAATAAGAATTGCGTCAACATCGATCAAAAAATACACCGATCTTTTTTTTTATACGACTTTGGTGGCAAACAAGCACCTGATGGTAAAAGGCAACCGTAACCTATAGAAATGGCTGTGTTTTCCGGGCATTACGAAAGTATTAATGCTTACAGTTTGTCAAGAAAGTCGTGAAAAGAATAAAATCGGAACTAATATTTTTCTTAATTAGGCAACCCAGTATTTACATGTCTATGGTGGTAGTTTAAATGTCAACCTCTGATAATTTTATTATACAATATCAACAAAATTATTTTTAAAGTTACAAATTAGTAGTGTTTGTACTATGAATTAACAGAAATACTGTCACCATGAGTAAATCTATTCGAAGTGCTGGTAGAGAAATCATTTTCCATGTATACATACAATGTTTTACTGAATACACCAAACCGGTCGAGTTTTATGGGATTTAGATGATGTGTACGCACGTACAGATAAAATGACTGGTATGTAATAGTGTTTTACTTATATCTACACATATTGTAATTAGAGATGCTAAACAAAATCGTTGTTTAAGATAAATACATAATATATAATGTTTACAATGCGATATTTTGAGGTTAAGTATTACATAATCTACAACAGTTTATAGATCAATTTGATGGTTTTGATACTTTTATTACACTTGTGTATAAGTATATAATTATAGTATATTATATAGTATGAAATATTCTTTTCTGAACGATGTTAAAATGATGATTTCAGGAAAATCAGAAAGTCCGTCGTATTGTAAATGAATGTTTCAACAACAATGGCAAATTCACCACACCTGGAAAACATCGCAATGGTCGATCCAAAAAAATGCTGAATGCTGAAAAGATACAATTCTTTCATACGGTACGAAAGGAAGTTCCTTCATTAAGAAAATTGCTTGCCGTTGTCAAGAAGACTTGAGTTATGATAGTATTCTTGAGCATTTTAGGCAGATTATTACATCTATTGGTATTTCTTACAAAAAATAAAAATCAGAACAGAAAAATTGTTTTATTTTGATTAAATCTGTTTATTTTATACTTTCGGCTAAATTTTCTTTCTAATGTTGATATCATTAATGCATCATTATTATTTCAAAGTGGCTGAAATTTACTGTTTCATATAGTTTTTAACTTTTGAATTAGAATCAGTCTTTTAATAATATTTATACGGGTTTCACCTTATAAATAATCACACAGCCTAATGCGGGTTGGTGAATCTGACATGCCCATAGAATTTCTTTTAGGACATGTGGTTTCCCTCAAAATGTTTTCCTTCACCACTAGCAGATGGTATATCGTTTGACTAGTACTTATAAATTCCACAAAGTGAAATTCACATTACTTCTGCCGGCGGGGATCGAACTCACAGCTCCACTGCCGTTTTTACATTTAAGGCACATAAACAACACAATTTGTTATGATGTACATAATTTTAAGCTCAATTATGATTATAATATCTACCTATATATGATTGATAAATTATGTGCTTATGTTAAATTTAACAATAACATTACAATTATCTTAATTATTCTAGTCCTAGTACAAATGATACCAGTTAAATAACAGTGGCGCCCTCATTTATTAAAACACAACCAAATCGTTGCCGACCACGGAGAAGGGGATAAGGAAGGAAAAGGGAAAATGATCAGGAGTCAGGACCGAGGGAGTATTTGGTCTGTTGGCGCTCTCACTCACCGAGCGAAACACATTAGCATGAAAACTAATGTTCTTACGTCGATCTTCTATGAGAGGGTAATACTGTCTCGGTACGATCCGGTCCATTCATGCTGAAACTAGCGTGGATCTACTACTACCATTCTGCCCTTATTACATAAAATCTTTTATAGCTGGTCGTGAATATAGCACAACTCTCTATCCTTGCATGTGTAGGTAATATTAAGTAGCTCATTAAATATTCGACACGGCTTATTACTTCATAAGTCTTGTAACAAGCTCTAACTTATTCATAGCACTAAGTTTCAAGTTATGTTGGCGTCGATGACAGCCTTAGGCTTGGATACAGGAACTTAACTATACACTCAAGAACTTGCCAAGCTACTTTATAAGGTTATCGAAGTTAAAAATGCATATGGTCAAAAGTTAATTTGGGGTGGGAACAGAAGCAGATGGCGATGTAAGAAAGAAAAGATTTATTTTTGTAAGTACACCAAACAGAACACACTTAATTTATTAGAAAAGTTAAAAAAAAAGTAGTTAAAAACTAAAATCAGAAAAATTATGTAGGTACACTATCTAGGTATATGCATAAAAATTAATGCTCACTGGCAACACCACATCATGTAGTGACGTAGCTTGTACTACAAGATTGATTTCAACCTGTCCCTAAGTGACTGCTACGTTAGTTCTGGCATTACATGAAATGTTGACTTGATTTAACTCGAACACTTCTTAACTGTCCTGTTATATAAATAATTATGGATTAACTAGGTACTTGACGGCTTATGATTCGTGTAATTTATTACGTATATGGCTTAAAGTATTTCCAGGTAGAATAAATAGTCGTAAAGTATCCTTTGGAAGAGGACTATCTCCCTATAATAGACGTCTTCGTATTCTATTAGTGTAGCGACGTAATACTATATTAAAATCACAATTTTAATTTTAGGGCTCTATACCTCAAGAAGGAAAAACTGGATCTTGTATCCTTTTGTCGTTTGTCTATTATGTTCTTTTAACTGAGGAACCAAATCTCCCATTCTAACCTTTCACCAGAACCGGGTATAAAAAATCTGGCAATGAAACCGGACCCGATATTAAGTCTTCTAAACCCAATTGGCAAGAACCTCTTCGTTCGTACTGCTAATCATTTTAGAAAGCATCATCGCATATCTGTATCCAGTATAATTACAAGAAAAATAATATTTCAATCTATTGTACAAATACGGAGAGTCAGTATCGACAGTAAAGTCAATAAACTTTGAAATAAATTGTGCATTGTGTCGTTCGTGAATTGAACACTGAGTGCGAGTTCACACAGAACATCCGTATTTATAAGATCAGTTTTAACGGATACATAGAAAGAAGTAATGTTCACATCGCATTTACAGGATTCTTTTAAATGGATATGGAAACGGACTGTGTTACGCAGTAAATAACTCAAACTGTTTTTTTAAAAAACTATATTTAATTTAATCTAAGATATTATAATAATACAATGGAGTTCGAAATTAGAACGATACAGTGGAATCCAGAAATAGAAGTGAAGTGAATTTTCTATGATCTAAGCTTATATAGTTAATAGACGTGGGATACTTAAACATAATGATAATTTAGGTAAACAAAGATAGTTAATGTTTCTAACCAATTTCTTATCTAGATAAACAACAACAAACTACTTAGCTTAAATACATTGAATTATTAACTAATTTGTTTATGCGAATACATATCTTAAATACATTGTCTTATTTACTAATTACATATATTGATATGTAATATGTGATTTAGGTATAGAGTCAATACATAATAATAATAATAACAAAGGGTTCAACATATAACACCTCCCCCCTTAGAATAAAGATTGGGTGTTAGCACCTGATCTTTGGGAATTAGGAGTTGATGGTCCACTGACGTCGTCTTCATCCTCGGAAATGCACGAAGTGGTCCGATTTAGGTTTCTCATTGGAATGGTCACCTGTGTTGCTCTTTGCCTCGATGAGTTGTCAAAGCAGTTGTTGAACATTTGTATGCAGCTCCTGTCGTCTGTACTTCGATTGATGCGGATAAATCCATTGGGACATCGTTTACAGAGTTTTAGGAGAAGAAATGTGAGAAGAAAGATGCCTATTATGAAGTAGAGCCACATAAAACTGGATTGGTTTTTCTGAAGAAAGGATTGCGATGCAGCTTTGTTTCTAATTCTTGTGAGTTCATCGGAGTATTTATCTAGATGATTTTGGATACTCTTCAATGAGTCCAGTGGAGTCTCGTTAATTGTAATAGGAATCAGATTTGGTGTTTCTATGTCTTTGGTTTTCTCGAAGCAATCGTCTGTTCTGATATCGGGAATTATGATAGGCAGTGTAACGTTTTCTTCAGCTGTATGGTATGCTGTCAATGTGCTATACCCAGTATGTAACTTACATTCTGGGGGTAGTGAAAGGATGCCTGAGTCTTGAAGTTTCTGGTTAGTAATTTCGTTGTTGCACTGAAGAACACAATTGATCTCGTGATCAAGGATGTACAGCCATCTGTTATTGTTTAATGGCTGAAATGTTTGGACTTCGGCAGGAAAGGTTGATACGATACAAGTTTCTGGAAGTTGTGTAGATTTGCTGAATAGAATCTGAATCTCGCAGTTTGGACGTGTTTCTGTGTTGTATACGACGAGATTTTTACAGACGCTTCTTTATCAGGTATTGGATATGCTTGGACATAACGTGTAAGGTCGTCTTGTAATGTCAAAACGTATTTATTGCTGTTGTCACTAACTTCAGAATAGGAAACTAAATCAATTGAAACTCGTTCGAAAGGTTCGGTTGATTGAGAGGTTATGACCATAGGGGCTTGGAAAGACTTTCTTTGAATTTTACTACGTTGGCATATAAGGCAGGCGTCAATGTAATTTTTAATATCATTAGTCATTCCTTTCCAGAAAAACTCTTCGCGGATTTTCCTATGTGTTTCGGTTATACCGCGATGTCCAGAAAGTGGTTGGTCATGATAAGTTTTTAATATATTTGGGATTTCCTCCGCAGTAGGGTATTTTACTCTATTTTCACAAATATGAATTTCACAATCATATGTTTCAGCCAAGTATGCTGTAATACGCTGTTGTTCGTTAGGTAATAATTTACAAGTATGGTCATTTTTAAGGTCGGGAACATATAGTATAGTTAAGTTATGTTTCTGGAGGCAAGATAAGAGGGATTTAAAATAACTTTCACTGTCCCAAGGATCAAAGTGATTAGGTTTGGTATAACAGAAATATAGGTTTTGTTTTTTGTCTGAAATTAATAGGTCTACATCGTAAAGTGACTTTGTTTTTGTTAAATAAGATTCTACTTGTGAACATGATGATATGGCTTCATTAAATAGGTTGTTGTGATCATAATGATTGCAAGGTGTTGGAATATAAATATTTTTATGTCGATGGTCTAGTAGTTGATTAGCCGAGATTTTTAAACGGGGATTATTGATGCATAGATGCTCTGATGATTTTAAGGATGAGTAATGTTCGTAATTTAATTGAAGGTAATCGTCGGATTCGATAGAGGAAGAGTCATCTTGTGTCAGATCGAGTATATTAGAATTCATTATGGGTGGACGAGAAAGAGCATCTGCATTAGTGTTAGCTTTGCCTGCTTTGTAAATAATATCGTAATCGTATTCTTCTAATTTTAATCTCCAACGAACTAGACGGCTGCCGGGATCTTTAATAGAAAATAACCATGTCAGAGGCTTATGATCTGTAACGATCGTGAATTTTCGTCCAAATAAGTATGGTCGGAAGTGTTTTACCGCCCATACAATGGCCAATAATTCGCGCTCTATAGTGGAATAATTTGATTCTGCTTTATTTAGAGTTCGTGAGGCGTACGCTATTGGTAAGTCTTTGCCGATTGGACCTTGGGAGAGGATTGCTCCTATTGCGTGAATAGAAGCATCAGTGGTTAGAATAAATTCTTTGCTGAAATCAGGATATTGTAGAAGGGGTGTCATCGTGAGAATGTTTTTACAGGTATCAAAGGCCTGTTGTTGATTACTTTCCCACACGAACGGAACGTCCTTTTTCAGGAGCCCTGTTAATGGTTTTGTGATTTTACTGAAATTTGGAATGAATCTTCGGTAATAGCCTGCAAGGCCTAGAAATGACTTTATATCTTTGCAAGATTTAGGGACTGGAAATTCTCGGACTGCTTTAACTTTGTCTGGATTTGGTTTCACACCTTCACTAGAAATAATGTGGCCTAAATAAGCTACTTCTTTTCGCATAAATTCACATTTATCAGGTTGAACTTTCAGACCGTGTTTTCTAAGTCGGTTAAAGACTTCAGTGAGTTTTTGTTCGTGTTCCTGAAGACTGGATGCAAATACTACGATATCATCTAGGTAAACAAAACACCGTTCACCTTGTAAGCCCTGGAGGACACTGTCCATAGCACGCTGAAATGTAGCAGGTGCATTTTTCAGACCAAATGGCATTCTAAGAAACTCGTAGTGTCCATACGGCGTGTTAAAAGCTGTTTTTGGGATATCTTTAGAGTCAAGTTCAATTTGGTGAAATCCAGAGGCAAGATCTAAGGTAGTGAAGTATATTGAATGGCCTAGCTTATCTAGAATGTCGGTTATGTTAGGTAAGGGATAACTGTCTCCTATTGTAATGTCATTAAGTTTGCGATAGTCGATGACCACACGCCATTTCTGTTTCCCTGATGCGTCCAGTTTCTTGGGGACTACCCAAATTGGACTACTCCAAGGAGATGTACTAGGTTGAATAATATTTTGATCTAACATCTTTTGGACTTGTGATTTTACTTCTTGTTGATGTACATAAGGAAATCGATAGGTCTTTGTATTAATAGGCGTATCTGACGTGGTAGGGATGGTGTGTTTAGTGTGGTTTGTGAATGTTAAAGGTTCATCTTCTGTAATGAAGATGTCTGAAAACTCCGTAACAATGTTAGTAAGAGAGTGATTTTCTTCTTCGTTAAGGTGATCTCTGCGGACGAGTTTAGCTACTTTGTTTTGAATGTCTTTTAATGTATATGTATTTGTTAATTTAATTGGAATGCTATTCATGGATTCGATTGTAGCTAGTTTAGTTGCTTGGACTTGAGGCGTTAATAATAGTTTATCGTTATTACTGGAATTCACACAAGTAATTAGAAATTCGTTATCTTTTACTGTAACTAATGCATTAGGAATAGTGATATCATCGCAAATGATTTGTTTGTCAATTATGGCGGGTCCATTTTGAATATCATTAGTAAAACAAGTGATAACGGTTTCAGATCGTTGGCCTATAAACTGTTTGTTATCTACGGATTTTGTTGGTTTCTCTTCAATATGAAATAATTTATAAGTACGATCTCGAATACGCATAGTTTTTGATTGAACATAGATGTTTACATTAAATTTGCACATGAAGTCGTTGCCCAGGATACCGTCAGCTTTAATATTGAGGTTTGCGACGTGGAAATTAAATTTAGGGAAATGATCTAGAGAAATTTGAGCCTTGCCGAAGCTTTGAATAGAAGACTGGTCACCTGATATACCTACAATCGACACGATACACGATTGATCTAAAGGAGCACTACCAATATGTTCTTTGTTAAGGACAGATATAGCGGCTCCTGTATCGATTAGCAAGGTAACTGGTTTACCTTCTATGTGGAATTTGCAATGTAGTAGATTTTCTGGAGGTACATTCAGAGCTGAAATAGTAATTGATTTAGTAGATTTAGAATTTGAATTTGAATTTGACGTAGATTTAGAATTGGAATTTGACATAGATTTAGAATTTGAATTTGAATTTGACACAGATTTAGAATTTGAATTTGACCTAGATTTAGACTTAGACTTATATTTAGGCTTAGAATTAAAAATAGAATTTGATTGTGATTGGGTTTGAGTTGAAACTTCTTTTGTAATTGGAGTTTGTCCCCGATGGACTGGATGAGAAAAACTATGTTTTCTAGAGTTAGTAGTTATTGAATTTACGTGTTTTTCTAGCTTAATTGGAGTGTTTCGTGATTCGATGTCGGTGTTTGGACATTGTAGAAGTGGGCTGAAGCGGTTTCCGAAGGCATGTCCATCACTTCGGCCGCTTTTAAGTTTAAATTGCTTACTTTCGTAGCAGGAGCAGGTAACGTGCGTGGTTGTTGACCCATATTTGATTGTTTAGAATTATTATATGCACGTTTTCGGCATTCGGTGATTAAATGTCCTGAATTTTTACAATAGTTGCAGATTTTAGTGTTGTTTGGAACGTTACGCTCTTGGTACCGTGAAAAGGTTCTAGGCTGTTGTTGCACCTGTGATGGTGGCGGAGGCTTTTTAGAAAAGCCTGTTGGTATAGAATTTCTATACAAGGTTTGCCTAGCCTGGTTCATGTTCCTGATTTTTTCTTCTTGTATAGCAAAGTGTCCCGCGTCCGATAGTGTTTGAAATTCACGAACGCGGAGCATCATACCTATATCTGAGCTAAGGCCGTTTACAAAGACATTGAGAGCTGTTTCTTCGGTGGTAGCCTTGCGGCCCTCTAACGTGGTGTCCGTTATTTCAGCTGTCAGTTTTTCTAAAATTTTACTCCTACATAAATCGACCCTAAGGAAAAAATCAGTAATGCCTTCTTGGGGCTTTTGGAAGTAAGACTGCAATTCTAAATTTAAATGTGCGAGAGTTTTCGTTTGAGAGTATTTTTGTATTAAGAATTGTTTTAGGTCGTTCCATTTAAAAAATTGTTTGGAATGAACATCGGATGAACCTGGTCCGGTGAGTTTATTTAACGCGTATGTTAAGAGAACTGTTGCTTCGGGTATTGAAGCGAGTTGAAATGCAGAGTCGCATGACCGAATAAATCTATAGACTTGAGAATTTTGTGAGGTGTCGAATTCAGGAATTAGTTTTAATAGCGTCCCTAGGTCTATCTCCGAGCTGGATAAGACTTTAGTGTCTGGCATTGTGATAATATTATATTATGAGGTTGAATAATAGATAGATATTTTGTTAAAACAGGATTTAGGTAATCGATAGGGAATAGGGACTTAGTAGAGCAATATGTACGTTTAAGCCACTTACCACAGTAAAACAATCAATATGCGGATAGTCATTGCTGGTTAGGCAGGGAGTTTTAAAACCCTTCAGGTACCGCACTGTTATTCACACCCTAATAGGTACGTTTTTCCCTGTCTGACTGCCCTAAGCTATCCTACCGACTGCGCCAAAATTGTTACGCAGTAAATAACTCAAACTGTTTTTTTAAAAAACTATATTTAATTTAATCTAAGATATTATAATAATACAATGGAGTTCGAAATTAGAACGATACAGTGGAATCCAGAAATAGAAGTGAAGTGAATTTTCTATGATCTAAGCTTATATAGTTAATAGACGTGGGATACTTAAACATAATGATAATTTAGGTAAACAAAGATAGTTAATGTTTCTAACCAATTTCTTATCTAGATAAACAACAACAAACTACTTAGCTTAAATACATTGAATTATTTACTAATTTGTTTATGCGAATACATATCTTAAATACATTGTCTTATTTACTAATTACATATATTGATATGTAATATGTGATTTAGGTATAGAGTCAATACATAATAATAATAATAACAAAGGGTTCAACATATAACAACTGTTCATTTGTCGGATCGAAAGAATTAGACATTTTAAGAAATGGCCATTTTGAGAATTAGTCCTTTGAGAAGCAGAATTGGGCAATCTGCAGGTTGTAAACTCGTTCGTACATTTACATACGCCAACGCCAATTAAAAACGTATCTATACCATAAAACGAACCTGAAAACGGATCGCTGTGTAAATGCGCCCTGAGCGATGAGCGGTGTGTGGCTGTGGACTGTGGTAGACGCTCAGACATTGTTGCAGACCATTGAATCAGCTAATACTGATTGTAATCTTCACAACTTTAAACTCGTCAAAGTTATTCTATTGAGTTGTTTTTACGAATTTGTAGCTAATTTGTTGATGCTTCAGTCCTCGGTAGTTTTACTAAGTTAATTAAGCTTAGCTTTCACAGTAAGTAGGTAGGTCTTTTATCTTTGGCACCGTTTTAATATCGACTACAATTATTAATTTAGACTACATGAATGATAGTTAAGATAGTTAAGAACGTCATAATGATCAGGTAATTCATGATTAAAGTTGAGCCGCAAGAACTGGACTAGTAAGAACCAATTAGACCTACTTAATTTTAAAAATTAAAATATTCTCATCGGAAATTTCGGCTTCAAACTAACGACAAACTAAATGAAACTCGTAATGTAATAATTACAGTTTAACACAATTGTAATCAAAAACTTCCAATAGATTGAATTTTTCAATTACATTAACTTTGCTCATGCCAAGAAATTTCAGTAATGAACACATTCTTTTCAGAAACTGTAATCTCGTTCATTCATCTTGTTTAGTTTTACGCATCGCTAGCGAACCACCCAGTTTCACACATGTAGGTACTTTTATATTTTTCTTTACTGTACCTTAACCCTAGGTACTGGTTGAAATACTCTGAAAGTGAATCTAAACGGTAATGAAAAACGTCTCAATATCCGTTGCGTGATTATAAGTTACCAGAGAAAGAGAAGTTTGCTTTATTTAGAGGTTTTAAAATCTATAATGTACCTTTGTTGTAGGTATTATAAATTACTAGCTGTTGCCAGCGACATCGCCCGCGTGGAAAGGTAGGTACCTATACCAGAAAAATATAGACTATGTTAATCGCTGATATTGTAGCTTTCTATATGTGAAGGAAACATGCAAAAATATAATATTTTCTCTTTATAACATTAGACCTTCGGGAAGAAATTCCCTGAATGATATTGGAAAGAAACAGAATAAGACAGCGACTTTGCTTTTAGAAATAAAGATTGCCATCAAGCTTCGTCCACGCGCCATGATACCCATCGGTTTTTAAACTCTTTAAACCTTTCTCGGAAGGGATGGATGGAATGTCAGCGATCTTGAGTTCCCCACTAATTAAACAGTGGAGGTATTATGTGTAGGATTTATTTGTTCACTGGTTTTGTGTTAGCTATTAGAACTGGCGGTAACTTGAAACTTCCTTTGAGTTTTAGATGTTCGGACGTCAGCGGCCCGCGGCCGATGCATTCTTCCATACCTACCTAAATAATTGGGTACATAAATAGATTCTAATATATTTTTAAATGATAGTTATAGAGTTATTGTACGTAAATACTATTTTTGACTTTACCGAGATACTGCAACAACGAGTTTTTAAGAAACGAGTTTTCCTGATTGAGTAACGCGCGTGATAGGCAAGAACTTCTGGTCTTGCAAGCGTCCTAGGGAAAACAAAACTGCTTAGGAGCTGTTGCATCAGAAGTTGCCACTGTAGGTAAGTATAGAAATATGAGATATTATACTTTTGATTTGACTCTTGATACGATAAGTCCTCTTTAAATCATCCAGTACCATTACGATATAATATTTTTTATTTAATATAGGTATATGTCTATGATCTTGATGATTGTGATGTTCAGAATCGCCTCATCTATTGAAAGCCGCCACAATTTACTAGGTATACCTATTATATAGGCCTGTTAATACCTATTGATTACGGGTTACTAAATGTGTAGACCTAGACAGTGTTCAAAAGGTTTAAGTATAGCATTAGTTTAATAAGCACTTCGATCCTTGTTAGTTTGTCTAGGAGTTCGTAGATAATGTTGCCTAATTTTATTCCAATTTGTTAATAATAGATGCCTTGGTAAATCGTTATCAAATATAGGTACTGGCACCTCTACCGACTTGGTACCTAGGTGTACCTACCTACCTATCTTTTTTATCTATTTTGTGGCAATGTAATTAGAATTATTATAAATATGTGTCTTGGAGCTTAAAGCCTAGAACCCTGTTAAGATGGGTGTTCTGATCGCTTGATCACATGGCTATGAATTTTTTTATCAGGTTAGGTTGGGTACCTATACTACCATCTAACCATAAAATAAATTATTCAATAGGTAGGTATTACTTATCGCCTTTATATGCAAGTAGACACGTAGGTACTTACCTATTTTATATCACAATGAAGTTCCAGTTCAAATCAAAACCGACGTCAGGTATGTCTACTGGCTGCCGATGACGTGCTGACGGTCAGGCGTTTTTACTAAATTGAACCTTTATAACGTAGCCTTGACGCTCACGAGATTTACCTTAATTTATTATTTTGGTTTATTCTTAGTGTACCATTTTAATACTACCAAAAAGAGTAACTTAATCACTACACTTACCCGGCTTGTGATGCCTATGCTTTTTTGTCTTGGCTGTGACCGCTGTCACCAGCAGAGCCACCCAAAGCCAACAGAACCGCATCCTAAACCATCACACGACAACACAAAAATAAAAACACTACGACACGCACTTTTTATACAAATATACCGTTACACATGATTTTATCGAAATAATACACGAAAACTATTGTTTATCTACTACATAATATAGGTACCCGAGAGCAAATTGATTACAAGGATTTTTTAATATTAAAAATTCAATTTACTGCTAAAACACGTAAAAATACTTCGCATTATTGAACCAAAACTTTACGTAGGTTCGTAAACACGCGATGCAACAATTCCGACATGCAACACACAACGCGGCCCGCAAGCGACTGACAGAATTATTCGTTTTGTTTTGTTGTGTTGAAGCTTGAAGCTTGAAGCGACCGGTCATGGAACTTTGAAATTATAAGGCCTACAAAAGCTTCTGTAGGTTAATTTTCGAATTATGTACTTAATAAGAAATGGAGGATCATCACAAATGTGACAGTTTTTTTAATAGTTTCCATTTAGAATTTCAATAAAAACATCTTTTCAAATTTTGGATTTAAATCAAAAAGCTTCATTCAAACAGCTTTGACTCCTTGATGCAGAAAAACAGGTTTCTATTGAGTTTTTCTATTTGACGCTAGATAGCGTTAAAGCAAATGTTTATTAATAATAGACTATACAATATTGGCACAAAGAATTTATCATTATCGTTGTTTTAAATATAATGCAAAAAATAATTTTAATTTTATTCATCGTTCAAGGAAAAGAACTTTCATAATGTACGTTTTAATATGATAATTTTCATAATTATAACAGCGCCATCTTTGGTTGAATAGATAAAATGCTTTGCATGTATTGGGTTACTTTTTTCTTTAAAATACCACGAGGTGGCATTGTTAGCACTATAAGCAATTTTCTGAATACCACCGAAACCGCAAATTAATGTTCATAAATATAATAATTATGACTAATATTAGTACCTAATTACTTAAATTGTGCTCGATAAATAACAACAGGCTCGGCTCCTCTTACAACTGACCTCTGCCTATTTCTTCGGAAAAAAGGTGTGGGAAACTAAAACATTTATAATTTAACTCAGATTGTTAAAACTAATTGTTAGTTTTAGCAATCTGAGTAACCGTTGTAGTAGTTAGTAGTAAGTTCTTTTTATACTTATTTATTCCAATTTACATATTACCTTTTTAATTACGTTAATCTATATACTTACCCTTGGTTATGTAACTGAGTATTTTTTAGGGTTAATTGGATGTAAGTACGATTATGTCAAACCTATGTTGTTTGTCGGTAAGGCTACTTACTCTTAATGGGGTTGTATAAATTTGTAATGAAGGACCGTGTTTTAAAATGTTTTTGTCCATACATATTAACCTCAATGTCTACCGTTAACGGAATAAGAAAGACTATAAAATGCCATTTCGAAAAACATCTTTGAAAGTCAATTTCTAAATCATCATAAATTTCGATCATATAATGACACTTAAAAGTCAAAATCATAACAAAAATGTAACTTTAAAGGGCCTAGAATAGTTGCAATGATAATTGATTAAAAAAAAAATGGGATTGACTTAAACTAACGACAATATTGGCCATATAGTTCATGTCATAACTTTTATAATCTATTCTAATAACATTTATGCCACTTGGCCTGTGGGCAGAGCTATTTATTAGAACTAGCAACAAATTCAGGTCATTCTTTTTATGTGAAACTTCTAATGCGACTTCCAACAAGTTTGGGTTGAACGTTTAGCGCTGCCATGGAGGGGGTAGATTTGGATATTCCTCCACTCGAAAATGATAATTAAAAGATGCAATCAATAGTGAATTGTAAGCAATGTTAATAAAGTTTATCTTTAAGAAACAATATGAGTTCACTAAAAATCAATTTCTAGCCCTATTTTAATTTCCACATAACGAAGTTTCAATTCATCCGCGCGGAGGGACGCCACGCACTATTTTAATTTAATTACGAGTTTATTACAAGCATTGTGAGTAGATAATTATAGTTTAAAGTGGTACGTAAAATTTTCGTTTTCGGAAGTAAGTACCTACTTTCTTTCGATAATCGAAAGAAAGTATATATATATCAACTTGTTAGAGTATTCGGTAATTAGGCACTGTTTGCATGTACTCAGCGATTTGTCCGGCAACTATTCGACAAGATCTCGGCTTGTCCGCCGCTTGTGCTCGACGATTTCGCGGCGTACACGTCGCGATCTTGGGCCGCGGCCGTGGTGAAATTGAAGACAATCGCTAATGGGTAAACAAGGTCTTTTTTGCCATCTAAGAATCATTTCTATATTTAGATGTACCTACATATTTTATTTGATAATGTTGTAAAAGCTCTAGGACATGGATCATAAAGGATACAGGAATAAATATCAATTTTCAAAACTCATACGAAAAACTTATTTATTTTGATGATTACAATTATACTCTATAATATCTATAGTCGCTGAAATTACAACCTGTTTACACAATGTGTACAGAACTGAGGATGAAAGGAGGTGGGTGACCGACAACTTCGATCAACCACTAACATACGAACGATAAGCCAAACTTTTAATGTCATATTGATAAATTTACATTGCGTAACACCGAATTAGAGCTGTAATTATGTTATGTATTTGTTACAAAAACAGGTATTTTCTGTTACTGATACATTACCTATTGTTGCACGTTGTTGTCTATTTGTTATTTAGATGTACGGGTCGTTATACGAATAAAATATTGCTATGCATTTTAAAATTATGGAATACATTCAAAATATCTAAGGAATAACTGACGCGATGTGATGCACTGTTTGACACTAGTACTTAATTGTATCAAAAGTAACGTAATGCGTATTGTTACAGTAGTGTAAGAGGTAAGATAAAAATAACGTTATACGTAACGGAACGAGTATCGTAACGTAATAAGTAACGCAACAGTAACAAGTGGAAATAGAAGTAGCATGACGTATGCAAATCAGTGCCGCCAAGCTAAAATATTATATTTAAATCTGAAATATTATTTTTATTTATTTTGATATGATTTTTGAGACAATATGTCCAGTTTTAAACAGCAACCATATTATGGTCGCTGTAGAGTTTACATGTATGATATGTGCGTCAATACTATTGGTGACACGAGTCAAGCCTTAATACTTCCACTGGGTTTCTGTTTCCTATTTAGTAACGAATACATAATGAGTAGTCAATATCTGTAGCTCTACCATGGCTTACAGCTTTTTTACTGATTACCGCGGTAAATATTTGTATGAGAAATGAGCACCGCCCCCGTTGTTTCTATGTACTAAATTACTTTAGACTGGGGCGTTGTATAATTCCATACAAATGTTTAGCGCGAGCAGCGAGTGACACGTGACCGCACGGTAGAGCTAGAGTACTGGCGGGGGCGGGCGGACCCCCCCCTGCGGGCCCCGGGCCGCTAGACGAACCACTCGTCCTTGTGCGGCGCGGCGCTCAGGCCGCTCGCCGCAGGCGGCCCGCCCGCGCCGCCCCGCACGGGCCCGCAGGGAGCGACAGGTTTCCCGGCAGCCGCGTCGCGCCGTCTCCTCCCGCGCACTCGCTGCCGCCACCGCCGTTACTGCTCGCCATCTCTTGCACTGCTGACACACACGGGTTTATTAATAATAATTATTATTTACAAAAAAAATTTGCAGTCCTAGAAAGCTATACTGGTACTTTGGAGTCCCAAAATATCACATCGGTTCTCCATGACCTGATAGCTGTTAAACGTGAATGCAACACAGATTTTCTCACTCCTACTGGGGGAAAATCGTACCGTACGTATTTGACGGTATACTCACAATGTAATCTAGTGCGCTGGTTGTTGGCGCGTTTGCGACAAACGCAGCAAGCGGCGGCGCCGGCCACAGTGGCCGCCAGCGCCGCGCCGCCCGCGCCTATCACCAACCACGCGCCGCTCGCGCCGCTGCCGCCGCTATCTGTAATATACACGACACTTCCATAAACCGATCATGACTTTTAGAACCTTCTACAACAACATTTTATGATCTACTTTATGAACAAACTCCTCCAGTTAATGGACCAAGCAGTGAAGCAGTGTTTATCGGTCACTTTTGCTAAGTTGTCTGTCTAGTTTTTAACTCTGTATTTTCTAATCTTATTATAGAGAAAAATAATTAAGCAACGACTCTTAAATAAGAAGCAAATCCAGCCTTATGTTTTGAAATTATCTGGCAAGGCAAGTGTCTTGCACCACGTGTTTACTTCAACAAAGAATTATATAGAGTTCGGATTATAGATAGTAAACGCTACCTGGGCAAAGTGTGGCGGTGTCTTCATCGGAGCCGTCGGCGCAGTGGTCTACGCCATCACAGGTAAGATCGGCGCTTACGCAGAACTCTCGCTGCTTACACCTGAACTCCTTGCACCCGTGCTCTGGAACAATAAGAAAATCTAAAATACATTTACAGAATTATTCTTGGTCCATCATGCGGAGTACAACATTGCTGAATTTCACTTAATTGCATTTATTCACCATCACCATTTAGCCAAAATATGCCGGACATAAACACTGTTTTACTACAAATACACAGCAACATACACTTCCTGCCTTGCAATCAAAATCTACAGTAACTCATGTTTCAGGAAATCACGCCTTACGTTAAAGTCATGCCTTATGAGTCATCGCTCAATCACGTTACTCCATAATACGGCGTTGTCCTTGGAGGATAAAAGAAATGGCAGAGATATGGAATCGGAAAATCTTGCCAATATTATAGGTTGTTAATGATATCCTGACGAATCTTTGTCACGTTACATCAAATCCACTAAAAAAGAAAATTTTTAATATCTTACTCAAATCAAAAAGTTCTAAGAATCACGTATTTCATTTTGAAGAAAACTTGAAAATGGGAATAAAATACACGTCGAGTTCCAATACTGTATCAAATAAAACATAAGGGTGAAGGCACAGTTGTAGCGAAGCGAACTGACCTGAATTGCCAGTGATTGGTAAAAATATATTCAAATCGTTGTGCGACAGCAGAGAACGGAGGCAAATTGATTTTATATAAAAGTCGTGGACAACGAATGGAGAATCAATGTAAAAGAAAAGAAATTGAAAATATTTATATTTAGCTCCAATATTAAAAGCTTTTGAAGTTATTTTATCAAATATTAATAAGTACAGACAAAAGTATGTTATCTGAGGACTTGCTTTGCTATTTATTGGCCACAATTATAGGCTCCTAACGACTAATGGGACATTGAGGCAGATGAACCCAATATAATTTTACTCGGAAAGTTAAAATATTATTATCCTTAGTTGCCCTTAAAATAGATAGACCCAGCTTTCAGTTTCAAAGAATCACCACTGCCGCTAATGAAATTAATACAAATAATCATTATTCCACGAAATTCCGACTTAGTAACAAATTATTACCCATCAAGCGCTTTACCGAATTTCAGACATTCTTTAAATATGTTTTATTAAAAAAATACAAATAGAATCTTTATCTTTCGTTTCCATTTCAAAATATTTTCATTCAGGAAATAATAATATACTTGTTGATTGGCAAATGAAGGGAAATAATGTTTGTTATCTTTGCAAAATTATTAGCTTGGATTGAGGAAAACTGGAGTTGTTGATGATGTACTGATGTCGGTTTTGTTTGGTGAAGACAAGAACTCTGGTATCTGTTATAATCATCTTTTGTTGATACTTCTTCAGTATCGCCTGGGTTATGGCTATTGTTACTTTATGATGTTATTTTGAATAATGTGTAAGTTGTTTAAAATACAATTTTAGCTTGATCGGACTTATTGTTAAATGCATAATTATAGTAAGTTCGCTCAATAGTTTGTTATTATCCGTTAAGTATAGGCCTCATTTTATACAGCGCAAGTAATTTTTATTATGGTCTATATTTTCACACGACGTCTGATGTTTTCCTTAACCGTTATTTTACTACTTCATGTATAATTAATTCACTAATCAAGATTAAACACAATATTTGGATAACACTCGTAAAAATGTAAATCAAATCTCCATAAGTCATTAACAAACACCTCGCTGTAACTGCCGTTTACATAATTAACTATTGTAGAGCCATCAACCTAAAACGAAATTATAAAAACGGTAACAAATAACCACTCTATTTTTGTTTTCAAATAATAATTCAAACCTTCATTAATATTCAAAACTGTTATCAAGCAAAACACGAAAAATATTAAAAACTAGCTGTGCCCGCGACTTCGTCCGCGTGGAATAGTGATTTTGGGCAGCATTTTTTGGATATATCTTTTGGTTTGTTTTGAATTATAAACATCTTCGTTTAGGTGAATAAGAAAAATCTTTACAGTAAATGCTTCTCTATCTACGATATTAGACGTATAGCCATCGCGGATCAAAGCCATACAGGCTGCTAGGATTACTTACACGTGGCAAATCCACATAAAGCTGACCATGCGAAAAACAGTTAATATTTAGATCCACACTCATTAATTGTCATCGCGAAACATAGGCTCACTGGAAACTGAACTCGTTTAAAACTAAACGGGAAATTGTTTGGGATGAAAGGAATCCGAGGAATAAAAACGCTATAAGGTTTTTTTTTTATATTTAGCCTGCCGAAGTGCCTCTACTCTGGCTGATGGTAAGCAGTCAGTGGAATTCAGAAGTAGTGGACACCATTCCAAAAGCCAAACTACTGGTATGGTGGCCTCCACTATGGCGGCTTAGTGAGATGCTTCTTCACGCCTCGCTTAAAAGTCCCAGGATGAAAGTTAGGTGGGAACACATGCGCTGGTAAAGAGTTCCAGGCTTTAATTGAGCGACAAAAGTATAAAGTGCTAAACCGTTTGGTTCGAGACCCTTTAGATTGAACTGTGAAAGGGTAGCACTTCAGTCCCGCACGTGTCGTTCTGGATAAAAAGGGAGAGGGTAGAATTAATTTAAAGAGCTGTTGAGAAGACTTTCCGTGGTAAAGGCGATAGAAGACGGCCGTTGAGGAGGCGATGTCTCTTCGCAGCTGTAAAGGCTCAAGGGTCTTAGGCCTCCGGGCTTCCATGATACGGACTGCTCGCAAAAGGCCCCCGTACTGTCTCGAAAATGGTCGCCGGGTCCCACTATCCGGTCACCAACCTGCACGACGAACCACTCCGAGATTATGCGCAACCTGGTGGGGCAGCCTCTTTTTTTTGGTTAGGTCTGATTGGGCCCCTGTACAATGCCGCGGGCGGCCAGCGGCACCACCGTTTATACGGATCTCCCTGGCCGGCGGGTTGACCCACACCACCCACACAATGACTCCGCGGATACTCAGCTGGTCCCACACATGCTGCGAGGTTTGTCATCTCTGCATCAGTTGGGCCTCCGGCTCTCGCGCTTACCGAACGAAACGCAATAATATGGATACTATTACTCTTACGTCAAAAACTATGAGAGGGTAGTACATCCCTGGTCGATCCGACCCATTCATGTTGAAACCAGCGTTAATCGACTACTACTATTTCGAAATTCACTTCAATTCCACCTATTCCGTAATGAAACGTGTTAACAAACATGTTTTTATCACAAAAAATAAAAAATAAAATAAATCCAGAAAATATAAATCTAACTTGTATTTACATTTTAACTAATAAAGTATTTACATTTTAATAAAGAAATAAGACGTGTTAACCTAACTTAAAAACAAACTAAGCTAAGCTAAATACATACCACATTTATGACGTGATTATTTAAATTAGCATAACTTTTTTACTTATAAACCGATTGACATGAAACAAACACTTAATGTTAAGTGATGCTGACCACAATGTATCAGCGAAAACCATATTTAAATCTGATAAGCCGTTTTTGAGATTAGCGTGAACAAACGCACAGACAAACAGACAAAAATTGTAACAATCATTGTTTTGGGTTCTATTTGCGTTGATAAAGGTCCCAATAATATTTTTCTCATATATCTTCCATGTACAGACAGCAACCGGTTACAGTTTTATTATATATAGCTGTTGCCCGCGACTTCGTTCGCGTGAAAATTCAGATGTGTGCCTGTATGAGAATATTTCTTACCTAATCTTACGGCAATCGTACATTGTATATTAGTAATAAATATCAGTATAATCCGTCTCTAAGGCGATACCGATTTAAATCTATTCACCCGCTACCCCTAAAACAGAAGAAATTTTGCGATATTTAACGAAACTTGGCACTCCTATTTTCAAAAACTATTGAAGCTCCATACAAATTTTGTTCCCCTTTATACTCCAGAGAAATAAATTTCACAAAATCCCGTCTTAGAGAGCACCTATTTCCAAAATTTGAAACTCCTAGCACTTGTAGTTTTTGAGATTTCGTGATGAGATGAGTGAGTGAGTGAGTGACCTTTCTTTTTTATATATGTATAGCTTTTGCCCGCGGCTTCGCTCGCATGAATATCGTTTTTCAATAGACATTTTTATATTGTTTAAATACTGTTTTGCATACTATTTCTAATCTCATCATCATCACCATTCGTACAAACCCTCTTTCACCTACCTAAAGATATCCCCGTAAAACAACATACAATACACAAAGGCAAATTTTCACTACAATAATTTTCCCCTTCCCTTCTCTTCCCTTCCCCTCACCTCCCCTTCCTTCCCCTCCCGTCTCCCTCCTATCTCCCTCACTTTCCCTCACTTCCCACTCACTCACCACCACTTCTGACTCCTCACTTTCCCTCACTTCCCTCACTTTCCCTTACATCCCCTTCACTTGCCCTTCACTTGCCCCTCACTTGCCCTTCACTGCCTCCTCACACCCCCTAAGTTCCCTCTTCCTTTTTTATTTTTACACAACGCCATCTAGACCCAAAGTAAGCATATTATATGCTTGTATTATGGGTTCTAGAATACGGATAAACATACTTAAATACTTTTATTTTTGTAAATAGATACATATTATACATATAAACACCCAGACCAATGCAAATAGACATGTTCATGCTACAAATATTTGCACTGAGCGGGAATCGAACCCGCGACCTCACAGTCCATACACAGTACCACCGAAATACAGAGGCAGTCGATTTCCCCCTGACTTTCCCCTCCCTTTCCCCTGACTTCTCCCTCACTACCCCCGCACTTTCCCCTCACTTCTCCCTTCCTTTCCTCTTCCTCCCCCTCCCTTCCCCCTCCCTCCAAATTTCAAGTCGCCAACTTCAAAAGCAAAGATCTTTCCATACAATATTTCATCCCTTATTTCACTCCTATAAATCCACCCCAGTAAAAAAAAAATTATGAGCGTATTTTTTATTTAAATAAAAGTATTCCAAAACAAAATTTCAAAGCTGTAACTTAAAAAATGAAGACGTTTCATACAATCGATTTCATTCCTTTTCATACACTTAAGGGTTGAATTTTTAATAACCCTTTCTTTGTACACTTCTGGACATTAAGACAAACACACCCTCCAAATTTCAAGTCGCTACGACCAGCGGTTTAGGCTTTACGTTGTCTGTCAGTCAGTCAGTCAGTCAGGACAAAGCCTTTTATAATATTTATGGATATATGGATTAGACGTAAAGCCATCAGGGATCAAAGCATACAGGCTGCTAATAATGCTAACACGTGATAGAGCCACATAAAGCTGACCGAAAAACAGCTAATACTTAGATCCACACCCACAAATTTTAGTGTCTTACCTTTACTTTAATTACTTAATTAATTAATTACTTTAATTAGTCATCGCAAAACATAGGCTCACTGGAAACTGGACTCGTTTAAAACTAAATGAAAGACTGTTTAGAATGACAGGAATCCGAGGAATAAAAACACTATCAGCTATTCCGCAACCTGTTAAACTATCTGCTTCTATAAGATTTCGTAGTAAATTAACGAATGTTCGATGTGATTCTTTAAATTGGCATAACTTTTTTATTTATGAACCGATTGACATGAAACAAACACTAAATGTTAAGTGAAGCTTACCACAATATATTAGTGAAAACCATATTTAAATCGGATAAGCTGTTTCTGAGATTAGCGTGCACAAACGCACAGACAAACAGACAAACAGACAAACAGACAAACAGACAAAAATTTTAAAAATCATTGTTTTGGGTTCTATTTGCGTTGATATAGGTCCCAATAGTATTTTTTCTCATATATCTTCCATGTACAGACAGCGATCGGTTACATTTTTATTATATGTATAGATGTATAGATAGAAAGCGACGGTTACGAAAAAATACAACGTATTTAAAACTCGTCACTTACCGGACAATGAAACTGCTGACGTGGTGTTGGGGCGAAATTGGGTATTCAACGAGGAAAAATTGTACCAAATGAATCGCACAATGACAACCGGGTAACGCTCTCAACCAGACCAGAATGCGGGTAATGTAAATCGTCCACCTTTAATTGCTTCGGATATTTTAAAGCTATACATTTTTCTCAGTAAAGAAACTGTTGTTTACGAAGACGCTTTTGATCTGCAAAGGGAGATTGTTTCTGCCTGTCATAATGTATGGTGTATAACGTACAGGTGGGTAATAAGGGTGGTGTTTGTACTCAGAGCGGCATGTATGAAATGCATTGTTTAAAATTTTATTCTGGCGTCTCAGCGGTGTCGCATCGCGCGTTTTTGTTGCATAATTCAATGGCATGTAAGCGCTTAACATTGTGCTTTGTGAGCAAGCTTGTGTTCAGCGGAATTTTAAAACTGTCGGTTCCAGTATCATTTCAAACGCATTGTTTGGAAGTTGAAAATGATATTTGATGAAGAATTTCCAGGATCTCAAGTTGAATTTACGGAAACAAAGAGAAAATAGTAGATGAAGCTATTGTTGCTTTTGTTTATAATTTCAATTAAGGTTCTGTATATTGTATTGGAATAAAGATGTATTATAATATCAAAGTTGCATACGGTACTTAGTAAAATAGTTACATTAACTGTGTGGTCAACCTAGTGTCAGGAATTTGTTCAGGTTGCCTGTAGAAGCATCCGACTTGACCTAACAACGGTTATCAACTTGGTAACAACCGGGACCGACTTTTAACGTGCCCTCCGAAGCACGGAGACGCTCAGAGCAAATACCACTAAGCGGTCAGCACTCTATGTTGCTTAACCCGCAAATTTTACCGATCAGTGAGCGCAACGAGCAATGAGCGCCTCTTGATTTGATTTGAACTATGTAAATGATGATAATTCTGATTTCATAAAAGTGAACAAACAAGAACACCTACAATATATAAATTGTAACTGACTACTAAAAGGTGTACATAAAAATTGTTATAACATGAGAACTTGATGAACTCAAGACTCCAAAAACTTTAGAACATTTGGCGATTGGCCAAAATGCTAATGTTCTTTAATAAAAACTTTATACTTACATCATGAGATTGGCTATTTATGAAGCAAACACTAATCAATGAAAAAGTCATAATTAAAGAAGTAAAACAAAAACAAATCTCATCAGTGAATGAAACGGCGAAGACGCGTGAGTGCTATTTGGAATCTCAGACTGCCTGGTGTTGGAAAGTATGCACGTCTGTGACTGGGGAGGTGAGGAGCGCTGGCTAGTAAGTTTCCGAAGGGGTCGGTCTCGAAGTATGTGTTGATGGACGAAGTTGGGCACTTCATTATCGTGAGCGATATGGACTAAGTTGCAACATGCACGACAAGTTTCCTAACAGTGAATAGATTTGATTTGTTTGAAGTTTACTTGACGATGAATTTAATAAGTAGGGCATGGATATAGAACAAATTTAAGTAGGTCTACTTTAATGCTTTTTACGACATTTTACAATTACTGAAATTCTTAACTTTTCTAAAAAATAAATTTGTCCAAAAGAAATTCAAATGTAAAAACTTTATCAAAATCCATTGTATGATTTACAAGAAGTTAGCAGAGAAAGACAGACAGGAAAAAAACCATAACATTGCTAAATTAATAAATAATTAAAGCCTGGAACTCTTTGCCAGCGCATGTGTTCCCATCTAATTTCGATCCTGGGTCTTTTAAGCGGGGCGTGAAAAAGCATCTCACTAAGCCGCCATAGTGGAGGCCACCATACCAATAGTTTGGCTTTTAGAATGGTGTCCGCCACTTCTAGATCCACTTACTACTTACCATCAGGCAGAGTGAAGTCACTTTGGTAGGCTAATATAAAAAAAAAAAAAAAAAATGTTCGTATGTGGACACTTCGTTAATAATTCTTTGCATTATGTTACTTATTCAATTTCAAGGCTAAATAGACGAACTTAAAAATTGTAATAATAAATGTATCTACTCTATTTTACGTGATATAAATGATTATTATTATTATTATCTCCTTTATTTAAATTAATTCTCAAAATTTCATTTTTAAATATAAGTATATAAAAAAAACATGCATTTAAAAATATAAAAATTGGAGACCCACCGGCATCGGGTACAGGGACCAAGCTACCGGCGGTTAGGGCTCCAGAGATAGGAACCTCTTCACAATGCGGGCCGTGCTAAGCAACACCGCCTTCTGTATCTGGCCCTTGACCCAACCAACTAACGCGAGCCTCTTAAGATGTTGATCGAGGCTCTTAGCAATAAGTCCATTCACTGTAACCACTATCGGAACAATGATCGCCGAATCCACATCCCACATGTCAACAACCTCGTGAGCTAAATCCAAATACTTGATCTGTTTGTCTTTTTCTGCTTTCACGAGATTATCATCATGAGGGATGGTGACGTCGACGATCATTACAAGGCGCTCTAATCGATCTATCACCACTATGTCCGGCTTATTGGCAACAATAGTCCTGTCAATGATGATAGATCGACCCCAGTACAATATCGCACGACCATTCTCGATAACCGGCTCAGAATTGTACCTGTAGTAAGGCACTTCGGCGTCCACAAGTTTGTACCGCAGAGCAAGTTGCTGGTGGATGATCCTGGCCACTTGGTTATGTCTGTGCAAGTACTCTCCGTGAGCAAGACGCGAACAGCCAGAAACAATATGCCTGAGAGACTCACCTGGGCGATGACATGCACGACATATGTCGATAGTGCCGTCTCTCAAGATATATTTCCGGTAGTTGTTCGTCTTGATAACTTCATCAGTAATTGCACAAACAAACCATTCGGTTTCTCCGAAAAGATCACCATTTATTATTATTATTATTAAAGTTATTCAGAAATAGAGACACTATAATGAAGACAAAATGTTAAATTTAAAATGTTATTACTTTTACCAACAGCAATTATTTCTTTAACCTTATTTTAATTTCGTGTTTAAATTTAATAGACTGTGTTACTTATTCAATGTTATATACGAGTAGGATTCCAATTTAATGTCGGTGACATAAAAATGATACGTGACCTCGTCCATGCCAGTTTAATGTGGTAGCTTTATTGATTCGATAATGGCCATCCGATACACATATTGTTTTTAATGGATTTGAAACAGATTTTTCGTTTTAGCGTAGTATTTAAATATTGTTAAAGAACTAAAGATATCACAAAAATCTTCTTCTTGTTCTTAGCTCTCATAATGCTAAGGTTTGCGATAGTAATTTTAAATTATTTATTGACAGTATTGATACATAAGACTTGATAGTAATTAATCTAATTGGCAGAGGATAAAGTATAAAAGAGTGCAATAATAAATATTCTTTACTTTTAACCATTTCTGAATACTTAACAAAATTTAGTTAAAAATGATACAATACTGTTAAATTTTGGAAAACAATTTTACCAAATGAGCACATAAAAAGCATCACATGTGATAAATTCATTGTTTCCATGAAAAGGCTTCATATATCACTGTATTCCTTCATGGTCGATAGAGCGTTAAATATTTTTATACGATTCGGAATTTCACACGAATGAGGGTTGGAACTCATCTGACAGCACGGAACCGCACTTTTCGGTGCTTCTATCCTTTTCTGTTATTCGGCATCGTAATTTTATTAGAGCGAGAAAAACTGACGGAACGCGACAGCACGCAGCACGTGGTAGCATACTGTCGTGCTCTATCGCTCCTTCTCGCTCTAGTAACTGACATTACTCATGATAGAAAAGGGTAGAAGAATAGGAAAGTGCGAATCCGTGCTGCAAGATGAGATCTAACCCTAAAGTTTCAGACAAGAGGAGATATTTCTTGTCTTTTCTAAGGCCTTTGATAAGGTGTGTATTGAGTATTTTAGTTTAAATAGTACATATTGTTTTTTTTTTATATAAGCCTACCAAAGTGACTCCAACCCGCCTGATGGTAAGCAGTCAGTGAAATCCAGATGTGGTGGCCACCATACCATCTTCTTAAACTGCTGGTATGGTGGCCTCCACTATGACGGCTGGGAATGAGGTTAGGGGAAGGGAATGAGGGAGATGAGGAAAGAGGAAAGGGGGGAAATTGGGCCTCCGGCGCTCTCACTCACCGAGCGAAACGCAGTAGTACGGATACTACTACTCTTACGTCGATCTTCTATGAGAGGGTAGTACTTCCCCGGACGATCCGGCCCTTTCATGCTGAAACCAGCGTGGATCTACTACAGTCTAAAGTTTTGTATTTTGGTAAAATTACGGGAATTGAATTTACTACGGAATGCTGCTAAACTATATCTACGATTAAAAATAAAAATTCTCAAGTTAATGTTTGATGATTCGCTTTTGCTATTGTTAAGCCCTGTGTCGCGAGGGACTTCACAAACATACAATTAAAGAACACAAAGTACACCCAGACTCGAAACAAATATTTATGGATCATACAAAGTTTTGTTCCGTGTGGGGATCGAACCCACAACCTCGTGCACAGCAGTCGGCACCACGGATACAGTCAACAAACAAAATACATGCAACACTACAGTGATTGAAACTTGAATATAACATGAAATTCCACATTACACAGCAAAACCTATCAATATACATATACCAGACAAAAAGAATACGAAATAAAAAATCCATTAAAAGTGCTTTATATCCCCCATTTGTTCGCTATCATGTTCGTCTTTCACTCTGATCCTTGTAAGGTCTTCGCGTGTTCTCAAATCCTTTGGAGTATGTTTTTCTACTCGACCAAGTGGAAAATCAAATAGGCCGTGTTTGCTCAAAGGTGTAGAGAAACAAAGTAACGAATGTTCATGCTTCAATATGTTTTCGGACAAGTTAATTGCTTCCTTTGTCTCGTATTCAAACATACATGAATGTGTCGTTGATAATTAAATTTCAGGGATGTTTTCGTCACTGCCTTTGAAATGTAGGATGAGAATATTTTGCTCTTTGGTGTATGCAAAGCGAGTTATGTGTGTTACTCATATTTCCCGTAGCGCGGTTTCACCCGCGATTAGTAAGATCTTTGGTTACTGCTCTGTCCTATAAGCTTCCTCGAGAACTAGGCTATAAACCGCAAAGGAATTATTGAAATCCGACTAGTAGTTCTAGAGATTAGCGCGTTTAAACAAACACACAAACTCTTCCGCTTTATATATTAATATAAATGTCTTTATTGAGGTCAGATACGACATTTATATTGTTATTAAAAGCTCGAATTAACCTACATTTAATTAGATGCAAAATTACTAAGACGAACAGACAGACAGACAGACAGACATACAGAGTTACTTTCGCATATAAAATAATAATAATTAAATTATAAATGTGATAAGATGAAATGAAAAATTAGATTTACCAAGACTAGTCTAATATTTGTTTTAAAATGTTAGTAATTAACTTGCTGTAATGTAACTCCAAATTAAAACGTTCATTAGTGAAGCATCATCTCTGAATGTTTTAATATTAAAGCAATAAATTTGCATCATGTTTTACTTGGCGGCGTGAAATGCAATTAGCAATTGACGCAGTGTTATATGCTCGAACATACAAATTTGTAAAATCTAATCAATATTCTTTTTATAGTTTTGAAAAGGACATGACAGGATCATATTTGAACAGATAATTCAAAGTTATAATGACTTAAACAATTGTTTATGCTAAAGACTCGGCACAGTAATTGATCTCGATACGTTAGCTTAGGACAAACTTGATCTCGATGTTAAAATTGGGCGTGTAATAGATGTTGAAAAACAGAGGTGTTTAAATGTTCGAATTGATTCAAAGCGTAGACAATGCGGCTGATTTTTGGGAATGTGTTATAGTATTTGTTAATATGAGCCGTGTGTAGTTTAGTATAATGAAACCTTTCATAGTAAGCAATGAAGTTATTTATGTAGTGACTAAAATTCAACTAAAACTCAAGTGAAGACCACGGACGAAAATCTCAAGATAGAATCTTTACTAGAAAAATGAACAAATGATAAAGATGGTTGCAAGACTATGGAAGCAGGTTGTTGAAAATCGATGAATAAACCCATGTATAGCAGTTTACGGCTAAGGATTGAGATGATGCATCCTGTATTGGGTTGAAAAACATTGCAACAGGTTTATTTGAAGCCAAACTACGATTGAAGCAATAAAAAATCTATAAATGTGTATAAAAAGGGGTGGAATGTGCAAACAAACTGTGCTGTCGACTGTTTGTTCGAATAAATAAACATTAGGCGAAATTAAAGAGGGTGACGACAGGCTAGGGGCGTGCCGGTATACAATGCTTCAGATTCACAGTTATTGAGACAAATAAATGATATCGCTTCATTATGTTTAGGTTATTAACTAATGATGTGTGTACTTGTTGGTATTATAAAACCCAATCGTGTCGGTGACAATTAGTTTAATTAGATTTAGGATCAATATCAATTGTTAAAAAAAAATATTTCACTGTAATGTGAACTATGTGTCTTCTTCTTCTGAAAGCGTACGCATTGAACATCACGTTTGCTAAAGGTGCAATACATCAAAAAAATACTTTTGGTGAATAAATAATTACTTTAAACTGTACCTACAATACTCTATTATATCTTTACAATTATCATGATATAGTTACTAACTAATTAATTAATTATTCTTACAAATGAGATATATATGAATGACGATAATATGAACATTTATTCAAAACATAACAGTATCAAACGCTTCAGCCAGATTCGAAACGAGAGTTTTAAAACGTCGTCGTCAACAGAAGTGAGAATAAATACATCAAGAAGAAAAGAAATACATCATATATCATAGAAAGATTTAATATAATATCATGTCTCAAACAAGGATATGCATACTATATCACTATTTCTTTTTACAAGACAGCACGCTGAGTCTCAAATAGCGGTACTAGCACTAATGCAAACAAAAGAGTTTATAGAGTTTGCGCTTCTCAAAGAGTATTTGCTTCAGTATCTGCAGTATTATTAAGCTGCACTAAATCTTTTTAATTTGTCACATCTGTTTTTCTTCCATTTTCACGGTACAATTTCAAAGTGTAATAATTAAACAGTTTACGGACCTGAGAGAGAAAACGGGTGAAATTGAATTAATTTAGTTGAGATGTTTAAGTTTAGTTTTGTTCGCTTCCTGTTGTTATGATCTCCAGTGTAGTAATAATTATATTTGTCTCAGTTTCGTGTTCTTTAGTTAGGTACTATTTTAAGTTCTTTGAGTTGATTTTTTCCTTTGATGAAAACTGTAATTTATTATTATTTAAAGCACTTAGTTTCTTTTTAATTTTATTTCCATTGCTTTGTTTGGTCTACCACGCTAAAATCTCGGATTTGACCCCCAGGTTGAGTAAAATGATATAAAGATTTTCTGACGAGATATTATCATATTCATTCATATTCGAAACTGTCGTGAGTGTTCTTCGAAACTGTCGTGAGTTTAACAACCACCAAGTTATCAGTCTTCTTTTTAGCACGCTTGTGCAGAGTAAACTTGAGTGTAGTTCTACTTCATGGAACCCACATGAAAAATTGTATGCATTGATGTTGGAAAAAGTTCAAAAGGCATTTTTGAGGTACCTCTATAAGCGTAAATACGGTTATTACTCATTTATGTATCCAACAAACTTTTTGTTGGGTTACTTGGGCTACAGTTCGCTACAGGTAAGACGGTCATTCGATCAACTTTTGACTGCATGTAAAATCCTACATGGAGCTATTGATGCACCTGGTTTACATGCCGAGCTGTGTCAATTTTTTGTGCCTGATAATTACAACAGAGCCAGGCAGCATCCTTTGTTTGCGGTACCACGCTGTCGCACGTTTGCGCGTTCCATGTCTCCAAAGGGTTTAACGCTCTGCTGGCGTCAAGTCATAGGCTGGATCTGTTTGCTGATGAATGGAAGTTGATCTTGTCTGAATGTATGAGGTATTGTGAGACGTCAGAGTAAAAGTTGTTATTTTATATATTTTAAGTTTTTACTGTGTAATCAGTGTAATTGACTGTAATTTTTCGTTCTGATTATAAATGAATAAATAAATCATTATTAGACTGGAGCTCTAAATATTTTTATTTAATTTTATGTATGGCAAAATATACATATTATATACCGCTGTCTACCTCTTGGGAGAAAACAGGCGTGATGCTGAGTTATGTAACTATTTCTTAAAGGAAAATAAATCCTAACACTTCTAAATATGAAAATGTTTACTTGTTCTTTCTTTAAACAAAGTAATAAAAAGAAATGATTTTTAAACAAAGACCGTTAAAAGAATGAGAAATCACATTATCCGTGTTTAGTCCGGAGAAATTGTCTCGGGGAAAAGCCTCCTTAATAAAAAATATGCTATTACGAAATGGTTTAAAGTGCCAAGTTAAACACATTTACCTTTTATCACCTTAAATATTAAAAGCGGTGACTGAAAACGGTTTGAAAAGAATTGCATATTTTGTGCAATTATATAAATTAGAGATGATTTATTATTGTATTCACTTTATTATTAAATTTTACGCTATTAACGCTGCGATATTTGTTAAATTTAAGCGTTAAATTTCCAAAATATCATTTGGCATTTTGCTGTCAATGCTGGCTTAAGAATGTTAAGAGTTGGAGGGATGATTCTTTTCAGTTAACTGGGTCAATATCATTGATTCTAACAAAGTTTATATACTTACTAGGGTCTTTGACGGACGTGATGACAAGCCGGAACCCGTTGGCGTCGGTTCCCCAGTTGTCTGTGACGTACTTGAGCGTCACGAAGTTGCTGCGTGTGAATAGAGCGCCGACCTGCTGTTTCGTGTTCCGGCAAGATAGGTCGGCCTGGAAATAAAACAAGACATATATTTAAACTATTAACTGTATGTGTTAATTTATTGTTTTATGTTTTAGACGAGCTGACAACATGCCTAATGGTAAGTGGCAATTGTTACACATTAATTTCTTCAATGTCAGGGATTCTGCGAGATCATTGCCTGTCGTGATATTAAAGCTGTTTTTAAATTTTGTATGACTTATTGTAGGTACTTCAAGTTTGTCTCCTTTCTCTGTTTCTTTATAGCTATCGAGAACTTACAAAATCAGCATGAATATTTTTAATTACTACCTTTTGTTTTTCGAATATTGTTTGTAGTTTTACTTTATATACTTAATTGTTGTAGTGTTTAAGTTTTTCTGCATTTCTCACACAAAATATTTCACTCCTCTAATGGGTTAGGACATGATGGCGTATCTATGTATGCATACAAAAGATTATTCAAAACCGGGCAAGTACTATTAATGTAACATTTTCATATTCATAAGTTCATCTTAAACATTAATGAAAAATTAGGTATGTCAAATTTATTTTATTTATTTATTTATAAGGATCTCTTACAAGAAATACATGTCACTTTCATCACATTTTTAAACATAAAAATAACAAGTCTCATGCTTCCTCAATTACAAGAGATCACAGCATGCAGACATACGGCATCAGTGCAGACAAAAAAAAAAGAATTCAGATCAAATAAAAAAAAAAATACAATTTTTGAAGACGTCTTCAAAAATTGTATTTTTTTTTTATGAAATAGATTAAACTAAAATAAACTAAAAATGACAAAAAATTAAAAAAAATAATAAATAATAATTATTATAGGATAAAAATATTAGCAGATATGTAGATAAAGAATTACTAAATGTCTATGTCTACCGAGATACCAGAGATTTTATTGTAGAGGTAAGAAAGTCGAACAATCGGCGAGTGTTTACCCAGGTTCGTTCGATGACGAGGTGTTCTTAATAGAGAACAGGCGTAGCGTAGCAGTTTAGAAGGTACATTAATATTTATCCTTTCGAGTAGATCCGGACAGACGTTGTTTTTAAGCAACTTGTACAGGAAAACCAAATCCGAAACGACGCGACTTTAATGACATCATCCGAAAATAGTTAAGCCTGCCTTGGTATGATTTAATTGACCTAGCTATTCCAGCCCGTAAAGCTAGATGTTGGACAAGCTTGCTTTGTGTTTTTTCGATTCTAATCACATGAACTTGATATCCTGGATTCCAAGCAGTGTTACAATACTCCAGCCTTGTTCTGATGAAACTGTTATACAATAGTAATGTGGTCGAATAACTTTTAAATTCTTTGGAATTACGTAACACAAATCCGAGCTACTTATGAGCAGCAGCAACGGTTTTATCAATGTGCTCAATAAAAGTTAATTTGCTATCCACGAAATCAAATATATTGTCAAATAAAAATATCATAAAGACAAATGGATTTATGAAACAGTAAGTCCGAAATTGACAACATGCGACCCATGTTTTGAGCTATTCTGGTGATTAAAGCTCATTCTCCGAATTTGTATGAGAAGGAGGCTTTATTCCTTACCCTTTAGTTGTTTCTCACACAAACTTTAACAAATATATCGTTAATATTTTATTACAAATTCATTAAGAAGGGTAAATCTTATGGCGGATATTTTGATATCTTCATCTGGTGATAATGACGTCGATAAAGCCACGACACAGCCCCCTCGGTATTAAAGTATCGCAATATTATTAGCTACATACATCACGCCATCAACCTTCAAGAGGTAAACAGATGTCCCACGTTTCTTCAGTGATTATGTACAAGAGATCAGCAATAGACCACGTTCCGGACTATTTTAAAAGTTTGATGTATTTCTATATGTTTGCCATAATCGCCTACGACCCACAAATTGAAATAGTTGGGGCTAAACAAAATGTCTGCATAGCCGTCAATGTACCATTCGACTTTGACTCGTTGCAGGTTCAAAAGCTGTTTTATACATGGACCACATTTGCTTGAGATCAGATTCATATTATCTTACCAGTACACTTTCCTTACGATGTTTATCATTACCAGTAGTCACTATCACTGTCAGTCCAAACCATCCCACTGCTGGGCAAAGGCCTCTCTCTCCCCATGATTTCGATTCTCCTCGATCCATAGCAAGTGTGAACCACGATTTATTTATTTTGTTCAATTCGTCTCGCCATCTTTTTCTTGGTCTGCCGCAACGCCTATTTGTTGTGTCATGGCACCACATGGTAGTAATTTTGGTTTACAACTCATCAGGCATTCGGCAGACATGGCCAGCCCAATCCCACATAAGCTTTGCGATCTTATGAACAACATCAGTGATCTGTGTCCCATAGTAGTAACCTAATAACTATTTATTGCTTTTAAATAATGTGATACAAATATTGATAAGGTTACATTTCTTGCTATCTCCTGATATAAGTAACTACCTGACTCTTATCCACTTGTGTACTTGTGAGTGCTTACCAATGTACTTAAAATATTTGCTATCATGTAAAATTATAAATGTTAAGTACCTAATTTTCACGAATATTAATATAATTTTAAAACTATTATTTATACTTGTATTTCTAAAGTCGCAGTTTTCTTTTGCTTGTTACACGCTTAACTTTTTCGAAGCTACACAACAGATTTTAATAAGGTTTCACTAGCATTTAGAGCATTACTTGCGAAAAGTGTATACGTAATACATTCATAAGAAAGTAGTTAAAAGCCATTAAATTGCCACGACATGTATTTATGTCATTAAAAATAAATTAGTCAGGTGGGGCTAGTATGTAATACTATCTATCCCACTAGTATGTATTTGTGTGTGAGTGTGAGTGAATGTGTGAATCGCCTAAACGGCTGAACCGATTTCAATAAAAAGATAGTAGATAGATTAGGTGCTGTAGACGGTCATAGGCTACTTATCATCCCAAAAATCTGTCTGGTTCCCGAGGGAGACAAAAACATTTTAAGCGCGGGCGAAGCCGTGGGGCACAGCTAGTTAGGTTATATTTGTTTAATCTAACACACAATAATCATATCGACTCCTTCGAACTCGAGCCTTAATTTATTACCCAAAAACGTCATCTATAAATTACGTATTTACCTATACTTCTATTTCTCCTTTGAGATAATAAACAACTGTTATAGTAAATATACATTTTTCTTTAGAGATTATCTGTTATTACAGCGGCCTTCTGAGGGACAAAACAGCTGGTATAAAAAGATTATTTGAGTTTATGTATCATTGTATCAGATTTATCATTTTATTTTTCATAATCACTAATACCGTGTTCTGCATAAAATATAATTGTTTTCTGTTTTTATACTACATTTATTGAAATATAATCTTCTAATACCTATTCAACATTAAACCACTGATTATTACTTTTTTCAAGTCCATGAAATAAGACCGCCCATAATAATTATTTATTATCACATAATTGTTGTACCTTATCGTTTGCATAATTATTAATATAATTATTGGAAAATAATTAATAGTATAACATTGAGCTATTCACCAACTCGACACGAGAGACTGGAGACGCGTGTGTCCATTTGATGAAATTCGAAATTAGTATCACTTGTTTATTTCGTTATCTGAACAAGCCAAGATTTATACGCGTGTCCACGTAATAAAATTTGATTTAAATTACTTGTATGTTTTCGTTAACTGGAAACACCTAGTTTTTTTTGCACAGAAAAGGTACAGTCAGGTTAATAATCGCTCATGACAAGTTTTGAAATATAACACTTGTGTAACAATCAAATACTTATATTAAATGATTTATTAATATGAAGACAAGCATAGATCCTTAGATCTACACAATCTTAATAATATACCTGAGAAGATTAGTATAGTTTGTATACCTTATTACATTTACGTCCACAATCTCAGCAAACACTATCCAAGTCAAATCACACTAACGGACAATTCCATTTGTCACCCAAGACGTTTTGGCGTGAGTACACATTGGGAAGTGCCAATATAGCAAACGTGCCCATTGACATATTACAACGTGCTGTTGATCTGTTCAGGACAATAGCTAGATTATACACTGCGCATTTCCGAATCGACTGTCTTGAATAGTAATGAGAGACATATGTTAAGATACTCGATAAATTGGACCACAATTGTGTAGATTAAACATGTATTCTGGAGCTGAAAAGAGAATTAGATTTACTTAACGATACTTTATCAATGTGGAATAGATAATGTAATTTTAAGAAATTACTTCTAATTTCAAGAGTTAAAATATGTATTCTATTGTCTATTACAGTAGTTGATATTTTGTAAATAAAACTGACACTTTAATAAAAACCTAGAAAGTTAAACTATGAATTATTAATATAAACATTCATACCAATACAGCCTCAATAAAATGATATCGAATTATAAAGCAATGAGAGTATATGCGTACAATAACGTAAAATGATATATATAACATTTAAAAATAAACAAACACAAATGAAATTCAAAAGCTATAAAACATTATGAAAAAATTAAACTAAAAGGTTTTAGGCCTACTAGATTACAAATTTATAAACACAATTACCCAAACGATTGACTATATATATATAGTAGAATTATTAAGTGATATTGATATTATAAATGACTGTTGTTACGCCGTGCTTACTTTTTGTTACTTATATTATCTTCTATCACATAATTTGCCTATTGTTTGGTACTGAATCAAAAATTATGTTTCATTACAAACCTTTTTTATGTACATATATATATATATATTATGTATAATAAAACAGCCTCTAACTAAATGAATAAATAATAATAACATCCTAAATGTCTTGCCAGACGCCAAGAGTATATCATCATATATAATCTAAATAGCTAACCTCATTAATTTTATAAGTTGCGTGCCCTGTATCGCGTCAGTTGCAAAATTGTGTTCTATATTCTCTTTCATTTAAAATATAATATGAAATTTATTATCTGGTTTATAGTGTTTCATCAAAAATTCATGATATATTTTCTATCTCGATTTGGTGATACCCTGACGCATGATCTGATAAAATAACTTATCCTATAATTTTGCCATCCGTACCGTTTCCACGATGTTCAATCAAGCCTTACGAAGCAGTCTATATAAATTGGTGGCACTCGCTTGATCGCTCATGCGCCAGCAATATTTTCTTCATCGAGTCGGGCTTACTGACGATGTCCGGACTATATCGCTGTCATATTTCAACGAGAACGATAGCGAAGACGTGCCGACCCCCGGATTTGAACCCCTCTTCATACATCACGTCTAGCCGGACACCCCTAACACCCCATCCCCTCTTGCATTTCAAAGAGTGGACTTGCATTTATTCTTATATACTACGGTTAATAAAGCTCTAGGGTTGATATTAAAAATTCTTCCTTAGCTCCAGATTACCGCGAGGAATGAATTAAGAAGGGTTTTTGTTATGCAAACTATGCCTCGAGCGCAAGTATTAAAGGTTTTAATAGCTATCGCTCGCCTAAAACATGGTTTTAATTAGTCAGCAAGTAGAATCAGTTTTAACACTCGGAAGTTTGCACAGAATTAGTTAACGAGTTCTTTTTCAGCATCAGCACAAAGTCTACAAGTTCTTGTTTGGCGCTGTCTTGTTAGTTTTGCACTTAACGTGTGGAACATGTTCAGGTTTTTTAGTAATTGACATTGAGTCATATAGATGTTCATTTATAGAGTTCGGGCAATTCATCGGGTATTGAGAACCAGAAGGTAAATTATCTTATTAGAAACTATGATGAGTCATAATTATTATTATCTGAAACACATCCCTTCCCGGATGTAGGCTGTCCTCAAGTATATCTTCTTTGATCGGTTCTAAATCGCCTGGATCCATTCTTTCCTCACATATTAATTAACAGCTTAATTTAAATCATACGGGTATTTTAATATTTCATAATTTATTCATTAATTTCGTTTTAAGCGATTTCTAATATTTTATTATATAGGTATTAGTTTGAATTTAGTGCTGATAAAATGTTTGTATTTTGTTTTATTATATTCATTGTACAATTGAATATTAAAATTGAATGTGAAATATCATGTATTGGTAGCTAAGCTAGTACTATATTATGAATGAGATTTGAAGAAAACTAGAGCAACAAACTAGTATGTTTTTTAAATCGAAGATATATTTAAAATTATCTACACACATAGGTATACATAATATATTATTATTTATTTGTTCTTAAAGTGAAAAAATATTAATGCTCATATTTTCAAAGTTTCTGAACTAACGTACTCATCATTTTAAGTCCATCTAATGGTAAGCAGTACTGCCACGGAACGGTGTTTTTTTTTTGTTTTCAGTTTGTTCAGTTACCATAACCTTCAGGCGATTGAAATGACAGAAGCATCAGTTACACGTAGACAACTTTAGGATATTTATTTCTTACAACAAAATTTACCTCAAAAAAAAGTACCTTATTTATGTACAAAAACATTCATTGCGACACAAATCCAAGGCAAATCAGCATCAGTCCCATTTTATTAAGAAGCCCTGGTTTCCAACAAAAGGAGAACAAAACCGGCACTACACAATGCAAGTGAAGATTGCACCTACTTGCTATTCACGGTCCGTGGCCGACTCTAGTTACAACGCTAAGTTTGAAACGTGACGCTGGAGACTTACAGGGATGCTAAATAAGCTCTTGAAAAGTTGCAGTTAGTAGACTTAGTGCAAATGGTACTTGATATATCACATTAAAATCTTGTGCAGAGAAATATGTACAGTTGGAATTTTAATGGATAGTAAAGAAGTAAGATTTTGTTTGACGCTTGAAACTGTAAAAACTTAATAAAATTTGTCAAACGTAATATTGAAGATTGCGTAGCGAGCAACTGATGAATGTGAGCTGTTCAGATCGAGTCAATGTCAATTGGGGAGGCTTATAACGAGCAATGGACATCTTTGGCTGCCTTTGTTAAGCTTGAAAAATGTGGCGCACTGAATGGGTAGGTTAATAATAAAATCAAAGTATAAAAAAAAGTAGGAAAAAGGTAGTGAGTTCGTCATTTGATACCTTTTCACAGACATTAATATAACTAGTGCGCTGAAAGGTTGTTAGCGTTTAAGTATTGATATATTAGTAGCTTATGACCCGCAAATACCATAGTAATTTATTTCTCTAAATCGAAGCTGCTTACGTGCCTCGAAAAATAAATTGGAGCACTATATTTCGACATACTTGCAGTCGCTAAAGCGTTTTAATTTTCTCTAAGGTTCATAAATATTGTATTTTACACACTCAATTTGAGTATTCTCATGTAGCAATAGGAAAAATGTACATTTTGGATTTACTTCCACATGTTGCCTTCCTAACTTGTTTAATATAACTGTCATCTATAAAGTACTAACTTTCCGCGTCTTTGATAACTGTTCTGTTACCGTCGCCAGTAGCGTGATATTACATAGCCTTCCATAAGAACTGGGCTGTCCCGTGTATCTGTGCCGATAAAACGCAAAATATATTAAATATTTTTTTCTGTTTCTTCAACCATCTGTTGTATTTATAGCTCATAATAAAATTGGATTTTGTTAAGAGCCCTATAACTGGCAGTGGCTTTCTTCAAGTTAATGATGTAACATCCCTATCGATATATCTTTTTGCCCAACTGCCGAAGTTAAGGAGGGATGTTTAATGAGAATGTCTATTTCTTTGGTACGCTCGCAGTACAGCCTAAATAGCTTGATGAATTTTAACGTATGAGGTGTCATTAGATTCTTATTGATTGTGGGAGTGACATATGGTATATAAAATTATAATGTAGCATCAGCACGAAAGAAAAAAAATGGGTTTCTTTCTTTGCACTTTGTTTTAGGCAGGCGTGTTTTTTGTTTTTTTTTAATAATATGATAATATATATTGTATACGATTTTAAATTATATATATGCATAGAGCATCAGATGGTTTATAAGATTATCGTAATGAACTAACAAAATTTATTTATCACCTAAAATAAGCTGATGAAGATACTACAACAGATTGTACGAACGAAAGAGTAATTAATACGATATTTAAAAGGACTTCATAATTTAATACTCTAGTGTTAAGCTGCTCAAATGTTAACTGATTTATATAAAAGTTATCCAGAATTATCTTTGTTTATTCGTCGGGTTTCTAAGTTTATCTTGGACATTTCTGACTGACGATGAAGGAAAACATCGTGAGTAAACCTGGACTTAGAAGTCTAAAATTACCAATCCGCTTTGAGCAAGCGAAGTGATTAATGTTCATGCTTTCTCTATATGATTAGAGGCGTTTGCCCTGCAGTGGGACAGTGAACAGGCTGGTATTATTATTCGTCAGGTTTATATCTCAGCAAAGACGCTGTATTTGTTTGTCTATTTCCCAGTTAACTTTTCTAAACCACGCAACGGCTTTTGCACAAATACAATCTTCACAATCGTTCAGAGGATTTCTTTTGGAGACGTTTGTATGTGGTGTCTACTATTACATGCATGTATTATACATGCATGTAATAGTAGACACCCAGGCACCCAGGTTGGCCGATGCAAGTACGATATAGTCCGCTGAGGATTTACGAATATTGTACATCTACTGTAACATCACAAGATTTTCACTAATCACTTTTTGTCCTTTTTTAAGTTAACCTGGCCCCTAAGCAAACAGGCTTACCTAGTCTTAGGATGGCAGTTTTCTGAACTGCTATATCTTACTACAGTAATATCATTTTACTTCCGTGGTTGTACTGTCGTTGAGACTGCCCTCTACCCGTAATACAGGGTAAATCCTAGCACGGGTATACGGTATGTTACTCCTTACTCCGATTGCATCTAACTAGGAATACGTGTAGGATTGTAGGTATTAGATTATAGCGGTACCAGTATAAGTACTTTTATTATGAAAATAATGTATTTTATATTTTTCATGTCCATTATGCCACACTACTTGCACTATAAACGATCTAAACACTGCATAAAGGGCATAAAACTCTGCTTCTGCGAAAAACTCTGCTTTGGAAGTTGCCAAACTTTGATCCAAAATTATCTATAGAAAGAAATTTAAACGAAAGAAGAAAAATAATAGTAGACAAAACCTAATGTACTTGTAAATAACATTAGATTAGTACCCTCTACCCATATGCAAAGCCGGAGTAGATCACTACTCAGATTATAAATTAACGTTTAACATTTCACTTAAATCGACATTATTGAAACTGTTTACTAATAATTAGTTACTAATTTCTGTTTGAAATTGTGACGCCTGTTTAATCCTGTCATGTTGGTTAATTACAATTATATTAATAACAAATTAATTTGGTATGAAGCCAATGATAAAGTCATTGATAGTTTCAGTTTACAATTCTATTTACTAACCAGTACACAGTGACTGCTTCTGTGGTTCGGTGGTACTGTGTACAGATTACCACGCAGAGGTCCCGGGTTCGATCCCCGAGTCGTGTAAAGTGATATTGGGATTAGCTGTCAAAAAATTCTAAGTATTAGCCCGGAGTCTGGAATTGTGCCCGATAAATGGCAACGGGCTCGCCCCCTGTTACATGAAAAAAAAAAGGAAAAGTGGTTAAACATATCTGCCTTCTCCTTCGGGGATAAAAGGCTATTTATGCTACTACACAGTACAGTTCGCGTTTCCCTTCATCTATTTCAAGCGCTGTTTGTTCCTATTTACCACGTCTCATTTGACAAGCGTGTACCCGCATAGCTCTAAAACTATTCTAAACATGGATGCCCATCAGTTTGTTAGTTATACTCGGCCATGTCGCTGGATAGTTCACAACTTCGTACAGGTGGTTTAACTACATAGTTCTTGCCTTTGTGCGTAACAAATCCTACAAATAGTTACTGCGGTTTCAAATTTATTCCATTTAAGTTTTACCTCAATGTTTGGTTTGCGGATTTACGTGTGAAAATTTTTGCCTTTGAATTTTTTGAGCGAAATGTAAGTTCGGTTTGGTATTCAAATGCAGTGTTTGTTAAGGATTGAAATGTGGTTTCGGTATTCACGTATCATATTTCACAGAGAAATTGGCAAAAACGGTTTGTGTGAAGAATTTTGGAGCTTATATCATACCTAAGTGTGACATCCCTCAAGTATATTTTATTTGTAGTTTGTTTGATATTGCAGAAAGGTGATCAAATATGTAAAAATAATTTTTAACAAACAGAAAACCGACTTCAAACAGTAAGGAAACTAAAAAGTAAAACAAAGTAACTCGTATTTTGATTTAGTTAATCAGAAATAATTAAAATTTTTGAAGTTGGTGCCAAGTAAAACAATAACTAGGTACCTATAGGTATTATCAATCTTAATTTGCTATTGTAGTAAGTTTCTTATAGTATTTACTGTTTTTTTCTGGTATTTGATATAGCTCAGTTTATTGAGAGTACATAATTTTTGCTTGTGTTAACTAGTCACTTTTATGACTGCCGTTGCTGGCCTCTATTAGCTAAGTGTCGACTCCATTTTACACCTTTACATTTCCAACAGATTTTATTTTAAGCATGACTAACTATTTATATAAACCTATAGGATTATTCATAATGATGATGCCCAAATAATATTTAACACTTTTCGGTACAGTAAACGTATATGGCCGTGATGACAATAAAACATCTATTGTGTCTACAGTAGTGGCCATGAAAGGGTTAAGTACATTTAATTGCATTTTGGATTTGCAAACGGTCGGATTACTGCTTTTGAACTTGTCGCACTTTTGGTCAGAAGTATACTCAAAATCTTTAGCCTTTGTCACCCCACATCGACCCAACGTCACAATTCAAAAATATCTAATACCATTCAAATTTCCATTTAAATATAAGTGTCAAACTTTGCGACAGAGAAGCTAAGAATAGCAGTACTTAATCGTTATTTTAGTAGCAAGTTGGAATAATCCAAGTTAGCAATAACTTCGCCTTTTGTCAAACGTTCCTGTGAATACGAGGATATATTTTACATATGAAACTTCACGTTGAATGCTAAAGTGATTGGTCGTATTTGGTTTGCTTCGCTGCACTTTCATCTAAAGTTACTCTTTGATGGTGCTAGCTGCATTTAGTTTAATGTTTCTTGTTAATTATTTAAGAAGATCATTTAAAATTTAGCTCATTAATGTAATTTAAAATTTTCGGAATATACATTAAGTGAAGCGTAGATAAAATAGATTTTATTAAATTTTGATTTTTTTGGGTTTATTAATTATGTACTCAAAATTATAATACATACTTAATATGTATTATAATTTTGAGTATTTATTATTTTACTAGTGCTTACAAACCTTGGTAGATATACATACCTATTATATACATATTGTGTTATGTATTTTGTTTCATCAGACAAATAAGACCTTGGCATTGTCTATTCAAACCGTCAGCGTCATCTTATTTCTTATTCCTTTCTTAAAACACAATATTACCAGATAACATTAATTCACCACAGTAAAAACAGTTGTGAAAAACAATATAAACATCTTGGCAAACTTGGCCGAGGCACAAAGATGCCCAAACTTGGCCAGTCTGTGTTCGAACCATTGCTAAGAACTTGGCAAATTTGAATTTAAAATTGTCAGAAGTTGCAGCAATCTGTTTGTTAATTATTTGCGATCACCTGGCGGCTTTAGCATTTTTAGATTCTGATGCAAATTTATTTGTTCAACAGTGAATAGAGAATTTATAAAGCCTTAGACATTTTAAAAGAAAATGTTTTTACAAGTTTGAAAAGAATAATTTATCTTATGAGAGCATTATCTATGATATTACACATCAGTGAGTTATGGGATTTGGAATGATTCATATAAATCGGTTTACTTATTTTTATCTTTTTGATATTCAAGTGACTCATCTATGCAAGTAGAAGAGTATGTTTGTTTGTTTGAACACGCTAATCTCTGGAACTACTAATCGGATTTAAATAATTCTTTTTGCGTTTGATAGCCCAGTTCTCGAGGAAGGTTATAGGCTTTGTAACATTACGCTACTGGCGACAGGAGCGGAACAGTAACCAAAGATGTCACTTAACGCAACGAAACCGCGATTTACTTACTTGTTTATCTATTAGCTACGAACGGGTAAACGGGGTGGGGATGTGTTAAAGTGACCATCAAACTAAAAAATAGTCCCGGATAATGTAATTAATATATCCTTAGTATAACTAAACTATCTTAAATGAATAGTTGGCACATAAAAAAAACCACCATAAATGAGTACTTACAATTATGTGTACAATGAACTTGGCACTGCGGCAGTCTATGAGCAGCAGGCAGTTAATTAGATTAAAACGGATCGCCACAAGGCAATAACAAAAAATGGAACATAACTGAAAGAAATGCTAAACAGATATATACAGAACTTTAGCGAACGATTCTCAATATTGAATGAAAATAATAAGACAAATCGTCGCTCGCGTTAAAAATGCCAACTAAATGAAATGCTATTCTGTGAATGAAGGAGTGGAATGCGAGGACTTTGCAAATGGCTCCGTATTTAATCTACCTCTGAGGGCATTGCATGAATCTATAATGACCACGGGAGACTCTGGAATTACACTCATTAGTTTAATCGTGACTTTAAAAGATGTGAGATAAAAATCGTACAATAAAAGTTGAATTTGGCTTTTAAATAGTGGTCTGAGTTTCTTGCTACTTCTTTTCGTGGCTCTACCCCACCGAAAAACAGACTGTAGATAAATTGGCTAACATTTTGTTTTGTTTGACGTTTATTGTCACTCATGGACTATGAATTATCGAGTTTGATTTTAACTTGAAGTTAGAAACTTGTGCAGTGGTAGTTCATGCAGAATGTACCTGTAAGAAGTTTTAAAGACGCTTTATACAATGGTTTATGTTCACGTAGTTTTAGTTTGTACTTTACTAAGTACAAACGCTTGCGTTCTTTTTATAGTATAAGACTAAGTATGATGAATTATTATTTACCAGTTATAAAGCTATTCTTTCTAAGTACTATTCCTTTGCAAGGCAGTGCAAGTATTATTGCGACTTTTTCAAAGTAATATTAAGTTTTTTTAGACATTACTTTCATACGATGATAAATTGCGATGAAACTTGACTTAAGTAAGTATGAAATTGTTTATTAAACTACAACAAGAATAGTGACCAATACTTATGTCTTAAATTTTAGTCAAAAAGTCTTGCAACCATGGGCTGTTAATTTAAACTGTAAATATTTGGCATTTTAATGATGTTTTTAATATAAAATTTGAAGTAAAAATGTATTTTCTTAACATAAAATGCGTAATAACTAATTTGGAGAGAATCCAAGGCGGCAATTATCCTTCAATTCACAATCATACCTCTCATTCCTTCCTCGTCTCGCCCCCGGCCCATGTCTGCACGGTCCCCGCACCGGTCCCATTCCAGTGTCGTGATCGCATCGCTAATTTATTAAAGATGCCTCCAACGGTATGCTAATGAGAAATGCTAGACTCTCGGCGTAAGTCGTTGACAATTCAATTTACTCTTAATCTGGCCCCACTTAACTTAATAGAAAGCTTGCAGAATAAGGAATATAGAGATTCACAATCATTAAACTGTATTTTTTTATTAATTAATCAATAATTATTATTAGTTAAAAGGCCTCTGGTTTAACTCAGATAATTTAAAAGAAATAGCGTGAAGCTTAAAATTTCGTCAGCGTACATGTACGAGGCTTTAAATGCGGTGTCCTTTGGCTTTTTATAGCGAGATGGAAAATTACACTAAATTCTTTTTTGCAGATAAAACGACGTAATTTTTTTGTATAAGTTCTACTTTTTGCTAGGAGTGTTTGTGGCATAATGTGCACTGAATATTCATAAAATTTACAAACTTTTCTTGTTAATTTTTTTATTGCCGCCACTGGCAGACGAGCAAACAGTCCAAGCGATGGTAAGTGGTAACTGTCGCTTATGGACTTTTTCAATGTCAGAGACTCTAGGGCTGCTTATTGCTGCCTTTCGCGAAGGGAGTGGGGGTAGGTGAGAAATTAGACGCCGGCGCTCTCACTCACCGAGCGAAACGCTGTAGTAAGTATGTATACTGCTACTCTTACGTCGATCTTCTATGAGAGGGTAGTACTTCTCCGGTCGATCTGAAACCAGTGCGGATCTACTAGTTTTTAGAATATAGATTTACCTTAGGAGGCGCAGTAGCGTGCGCGCCATCATACACGTACAGATGATCGTTGCAGTCGAGCTGCAGGAGGTCGAAGTGCAGCATGAACCGCTGCAGGATGCTGTGTGTTTGGAAGGTCACCGTGCAGTCCAGGTTGCGTTCGTTACGCGACCAGAGCACCCCACCGTCCACTTTGCGGTACTGCCGCTGCAGGAAATGGTCCTTGCAGAGGGACTCCATATAATCTGAGGACAAGAAGTACACGTTAGTAAGTGATAGTAAAATATGTCACATTAATGTATAGAGTAAATAGGTAAGATTGATTGGTTTGGACCAAAATAAAAACTAACTATTCAATTTGCATTTGTGACGTCATCATTGGACACTACTATTTGAAGATATATCAGCGACAGAGAACATTCCAGCTACATTAGTATTTTTCCAGTACAATTATTAATTGCCTTAAAAGACTCACGCCACAAAAGAGGTTGTGGTACCTTTTCTCGATCACTATAGGCTCGTTATAACTCGTGTGGCCGACTGCGTCTATGATAATCAAGGTTACAGACCAAATAGAACAAAATTTAGAAATAGTTCTAACAGTGACTAAACGTAGCTATTGCTTAAGAGCACATAAACGAGGTTCCCACGATAAACTAAAACTTATCAGTCTCAGGAAACGTAACATTTCACATTTATCAATCGATCTACCACTTTCACGTATTCCTTACAACGCAAAATCTACAGTATTAGCTTTAGATTAAAGTTCAAAATTGAACAAACATTTTTTTGTTAGAGATGAGATTATAGATTCGATGGTATCTAGAACAGTTTATCTATTGGTCGGCTGCCAGTCCTCAAGAAACTTGCAAGCGTTAAGAACATCTGCTGGCTGCAGACTTTGGTCTGCGGTTTGAGATATGTGAGTGAAATTTAAAGTTTTATCAGACAATTGTCGGAAATACCAGTTTAGTGTATTGTTGGTGAAAGTTTTTTAGACAGAATGTCTGTATAAATAAAATTGTTAAGTCTAGTTTGTTTCTAAGTTTGTTTGTAGGTAGTGCCTTTGTTTGTAAGTTCTACATAATAAATTTATCGCCCGCATGGTAAACAGAGAAGTGAATTTATTTTAATATTATTAGTGATTAAATTTGCCGCGGAGTCCAAGACAGTAGGTTCAGCTAGGATAACCAAGTGTTTGTAAGTTATAGGAGTTGCAATAAAAAGGTCTATGAAGGTATTCCAACCTATAAATGTACCATAACATCGATATGTGTTAAGTTCTATTTCTTTTACAAAAAAAAGAATACAATACACATTTAGATACATATACCTCCGTCCTCTGCCGAGATAATAGAACTTCACATTTCAAATATTACGAAACTCGTTTACAAAAGTAAATAGAAGATATTACGTGGTTTACTTTGAAGTATCTGGTGACATACTTACCTAAACTGTCTTCAACCAACACCACTTCAAATAGTTCAAGAGGAGCCGTACTTGAATCCTTTTGAAACAAGATGCTTAACAACCCTTTATTCATTTCAGGACTACTAAATATATACTCGTTTTATTAATGGTGGTAGCTGGTACGGTTCCAGCGCCAACTGGACGCATTATCAACACCATGGTATCAGGAGTCACTACTGGATTAGAGGTGCCTATGGATGTTATAGCGAATACAGGAGTTGGAACTGGCTCTGTACAGCTAGTTATTAATGTGCACACAGATAGTAACGGGAATATTGAAGTGTATACTAATTAACTTGAAAAGTGAAGTGTTACTGTGATGGGTGAATGAGTATACTGCTTGCTCGGTGGTAAGCTATCAATTGAATATGGACAATATACGACTTTATAAACTTTACATTATAAATACGTTTGTGATGTGTTAAAGTTGAGGTTGCTATTGTGTCAAAAACTCTACAAACGTATAGCTCGGTGAACCTTAATGTATTTTGACTGACATAATGAATTAAAAGGAACTCAAGCGACTGCTAACGCTCAAAGAGAATAATTTTGAGAAATAACAATGGTATGTGACTAAAATATGATTTATATCTATAATATAAAAATGAATCACTGAATGTGTTGCTAAGCGCAAATCTCGAGAGCAGCTAAACCGATTTTGCTAATTATTTTTTTTATAATATTCCTTGAAGTACGAGCATGGTTCTTACGGAGAGAAAAATTTAATTACTGCCTAAAAAAAAGAACGTTTTTCTATATTCTCCTACAAAAGTATCTTTATTTATCTCCAAATGTTTAAAAAAATGTCCATCCGTGCGAAGCCGGGGCGGGCGGCTAGTTATAAAATAAAGATTACTTAAATGTAAAGTGAAGCAAATAATACAATATTCAGCTTGTAATAATAATACTCAACAATAATCACATAAAATGCCTGGCGATGAGAACGACGATATACCTAACCAGACGATGATAAAAATAAAAAAGATAAAAACATTGTAAAAGACAAAATTGTAAACGAGTAACACCATATTATATTGTGAAGAAAAAGATAACATTTGAATAAGGAACTGGGCAATTTGTGTTTTAGGAAATTGGCATTTTGTTAAAGTAAAAAAGGTCGTAAAATAATGATGTAAAGGCAATAACTACTCTTGTAATTTAAAAACAATTATGAAATCTATGTTTAATCTGTTTAGTGGCATATTGACCGCGCATTTTTCTGCCATTGCTTGTAACAATGAATTGATAGTAAAATTAACGTTTGTTACTTTCAAATATTTCAATACATAATTTATTAATGACAATAATTGAAATAAAATGAATTATTAAATTCTTGAGAATCTATCAGATAATATAGGTATATAAAATTGCTAAAGGTATTTATAACACCGCTGATGCCAGATTGAGTTATATTCTGCTAATTTTTTTTACTTTCATTCAGTCAAAAAGTATTCTGGACATTTTATAAGTGATAAAGAATATCTACGATAAATCTATGTACTATACTTATTGTATAATATGAAAAAGAACATAATTATGACCCAGAAACGCACGTTATAAAACCACGCATTTAACGTCCCACTTGATTTTCTATAATTACTGTATTTTGTAGTTGCCTATGGACAAGTTTGCGTTCCCTAAGCATTCATTCCAGAAATTGTTAACATAGCAAAAGCAAGCCACGACGGAGGGTGTAATTGGGCCACCGGTACACTTTCCGTCGTCACTCGTAAACTGTATTCAGGTTAACACCCAGTCTGTTTCAACTCTATATTTTACATGAAGTGACTGTCAATGAAAATCTATAACTATTGGGTGACGGCAATTGATCGTTATACCAGTATTCAAAGTGCAATGAATTGTTGGATATAGAACATTGGATTCATGATATGATATGAAGCGTAGAGATATTTCAATGCATTTCTAATTCGCTAAACATCATTCATTATTAGCGGTTATTACTTAGCTATAGTATTACGAATATATATTGAGATTCAAGAATGTTATCTCTTTTGGTCGTCGTTATCAACATAAAATAATTTTAAAGGTGAAAATTTGATAAGCTCTTTAGAACAGTCATTTTTATAGACAACATTATAGTCTTAGCTACATACAATGTTTTGTATTTAGTTGCTATATATATTATTTGGTTTAATACTTAATAGAAATTTAGATGGTATCAATTCAAGTAAACATCAGAACACGTTCGTCTATCCAAAGATATCGTTATCGCGTCTAAGATAACAGAGAACACTTTCAAACTATGACGTGGTTGGAAGTTATTTCGAGTGAGGATTGCGATGATAAGATGCTTCTATGAAATTGTGCTATATTTGATTAAGTTGATGTGAATGGGTTTATAAATTGCGTGTAGTAATTTATATAGTATCTATTTTATTAAGGGAAAATAGTTGAGATTGTGAGAACGTAAACTGACAAATATTATTTTGAAATTGCCAATTTGTCTTAAGCAATCAATAGTAATGTTGTTGCTTTTTCTATAGGTATGATAAAAACTTTTTCTCTGTTAATGTAAAATAATCTATTTATCTCTCTCGAAAAGATGAAGAATAAAAACGAATATTAATAACTTTGTAAATAAAATAAATATTGGTGTACTTTTATATAAATTAGTTAAGCTTAAATATGTTTACAATTGTGAAAATTATATTTATTTAAGATTTTATGTCGTTGTATTGCTCCTTTAGTCTCCCGTAAATCGAGAGACAAAGTAAGCGTATACATTATAGCACTTGACAATCAATCAAAATTCGTGTTCAAAAGCGAATTTTTGTTTTGGAGAAAATTCAGAAATTATTCTGTAGTATGTTGTGGGTGATTTTCTTATGCTTTTGGTTTTTTATGTCTAAATTATGTAGCTCGTATATGTTTATCATAATCTTAGTAATCAATAGGTATTTTATAATAGATAAAAATATCACGAATATTGAAAAGAAGATGTATTATTTAATTTATTGAACTTATTTAAATGTTTATACATAAGAGTTCGTCCTTAAAGTAATCTAAATATAAGCTTTTGTTATTTTATTTTCTAATAAAACATAATGCTTTGTTATTATTTTCATTTATTTTTCTAATAACGTAATATAGTACCCGTATAGGTTAATAATTGTCAAACTATAAAGAACCCACGAGATCCTTTCCCATTGGGATCCTGGGTCCCTTTATTCATTATTCTTAGCAATTTGGTGGAATCCGCCGATACCATCCGGCGTTACCACCCGACGTTACACAAAGCGGTCACGTTCTCAGCAAATTGGAAGACTCGAGTAACACCTTACTGTAATGCAAGTCAATCAACATTAATGGTGATGCACGAGGAAAAGCCTTCAAAATTGCAATTAGAGAAAAGATTGATCTTTTACCTATTTATTACAGGGATTGTCATATTAATTGTTTGAATTAAGAGATAATGTATACCGACGACATATATCACAACAACTACACACAACGCCATCTAGACTCAAAGTAAGCATATATTATAGCTTGTGGTACGGGTTCTAGAATGCAGTTTTGCGTGTATAATATATAAAAGAAAATTCGGACTGTTTTCTTGTTCTATAATAATTATTTTTATTAGCATTTTCTGTTAGCTTAAGATATATGTATGTCACGTGTCAAATAAAGTTTTTACTAATTGACTCAAGAATACGTTATATGAATAACTTAAATAAGAAACTAAAATGTGTTATAGGTATTTCTACTTTACAATATTTTTTGACTGGCCTGTTGGCCTAGTGGTTAGTGACTCTGACTACTAAGCCGGAGGACGTGGGTTCGATTCCCACCCAAGACAAACCTTTGTGTAATGAGCATTATTGTTTGTTCTGTGTCTGGGCGTAATTTATCTATAAATGTATGTATTTACAAAAAAAATGTATATAAGTAGTATATCAGTTGTTTAGTACCCATAACATAACACAAGCAAATATAATTGCTTAATTTGGGACTAGATGGCGCTGAGTGAATGTGGTAGAATATTAGTCTACTATAACACATAATAGATAAGTTTATTAGTAAAACGAAATAAATTTCTCACAATATCAAATAACTACTTAGTTATATATACCTAATGGAAAACCGTCAGACTTTAATAACTTTAATACCATTTTCTCATGTTATAGAACGATTACGGAGCACAATAACAGCTTGATATAAACGAGCGCTTCATTTCCTGAAAACGTCTGCAATAGACGTCCAGATGGAGACTGACTTGATTGCTAATGAAAGTCTTAATAAGAAATATGAACTTATATAATAATATATATAACTATTTAGAGCAAAGTAAGCAGCTTATGATAGAGGGTTCTAGAAGGTTTGTTCAGTTCTTGCCCCTCTTTCTTATTTGGTACCAAATTTGAGGTTCCCATAGCATTTGAAGCGTTTTTCCCACTTTTTAGATAACCTCATTTGTTCTTACTTTGCCCTTGTGGTAAAAGTCGAAATGGCTCAGTGGGTAAGGCACCCGCTTCGTAAACACGTGGTAGAGGGTTTGAATCCGGGTAATGTTTATCAACATCATTATATCAGGCGAAATATGTCCACTGCTGTGCATAAGCCTTCCCCAATTTTCGCCACTTTGGCCATTCGTAAAATACAGGCCACACGAAATTTAATTCCAGAATTCTTTAGACAATGCGTTATTTGATGCCAATAAATATAACACTCTGGTCTGTTTGGTCACACTGGTCCAATGGATAAGGCACTATTCGAAAAGACAAGATAGTGGGTTTGAATCCGGGTAATGTTTATCAACATCATTATATTCGAATCCGGGCAAGTACCAATGTGATTTTTCGAAATCATATATACTTTAAAGGTTTATCTTGGACATTTCTGTCTGACGGCGAAGGAAAACATCGTGATGAAACCTGGACTCAAAAGTCTGAAATTTCCAATCCGCCTTGAGCAAGCGTGGTGATTAATGCTTATGCCTTCTCTTTATGACAAGAGGCCTTTGCCCTGCAGTGCGACAGTAATCAGGTTAATATTATAATATAACACTACAATAATAACTAACAATACGAAGAAACTATCAGTAGTAAAACAGTTATAATTGTGGATATAAAAGAGGGGATGTTAGTGCCAGTAAATATTGCGTATTGTTGTTATTGCTACTTCACCCGGTTATGGGCCACCTGATGAGCGTGGATCTGAGGAGGGAACTAATGTATAAATATAATATATTGTAATATGTTTGGCTGAAATATATTCAGCGGAATTCAAGGAGGGTAATGTTTTTCGAGCGTATATACGTATGTGGGTATGTATGTCTATTTCTTTAGCACGTTCTACAGCCTAAATAGCTCAATCGATTTTAACATATGAGGTGTCATTACATTAGTATTAATAAAATTGTGGGAGTGACATAGGGTACCTATATAAAATTTGAATATAGCGTCAACATGAAAAGAAATTGGTTTCTTTCTTTTCAGTTGGTTTTGGGCAAGCGGGTATTTGTTTTTATTTAATAAAATATTCAAATGTTTGTAATAGTTGTCTTAGTGGCGCAGCAGGAATGCGTATCACGTTAAGGTTATGGTTTCCATTTATACAAAACTTTGTGATTTATAAACTTTTGTTGAGGTTGTGTGTACTTTAGGCTGTATTTGTAAACAATCAAGTGACGTAAGAAGTGGCAGGATGCAATCAAATTTGTACCTACGCTTTGATAAAATAAAATATATCCAAAAGCCGTTATATTATAGAAAAATATGTCGCTTAAAATATTACCAATAATAATTTGGAACTGAGTCCGAGCCTACGGTAATATTAATAATATACGCCGGCCATCTCAGAGATTGCTTCTATAAAAACAAGGACAATCTCTTGGACCTTAGCCACTCGTATAATTTGTTTGACCGCCTCCCGCGTACTTTCACATAAACATGTTTTCAAATGAAGCAAAAGTCCGGAGGCCTACAACCACCTAAGAGGTGCAGTAAGAAGTATTATTTTAATGTTAGTTTGTGTTTTGTCTTTTTTTTAGGGACGAAGTAAGGTTTATAACCTTAAAATTGCTCTAAGAGGTTGTGGTAGGGCCTCTGATTATTAAAGTTAGATCAAGATTAGATTAGAAATTATCTATGCGAGGATCGTAACTTAATCGTGAAGCATTTTCAATATTCGTATTTACTTAAGCTCATTTTCGATACATGAGCGAATATTCGCATTGAAAAGACCTACTGGAGAAGTACAACAACTTACAGAAGACCTTATTCACAGTAAGGCGGCGTAGATCATACGTAGCTGTGTTTGTAAGCAATGCTAATATACTTCACCGTAGCTGACCGTGAAAATAAATATGAGATGAGACAGAAAAGGAAAAAGATTAAAGGGGTAATCGAACGCTGACATTTATCGATTAGACGAAACTTAAGTATACTTTACGCTGGTATTCTGTGAGGCAACAGTATATACTCTTTACCAGCGCATGTGTTCCCATCTAACTTTGATCCTGGGTCTTTTAAGCTGGGCGTGAAAAAGCATCACACTAAGCCGTCATAGTGGAGACCAAATACCAGTAGTTTGGCTTTTGGAATGGTGTCCACCACTTCTGGATTCCACTGACTGCTTACCATCAGGCAGAGTGGAGTCACTTTAGTAGGTAAATATAAAAAAAAAAACTGATCGGTCTAGTCCATTTATGAAATCGGCCATGAACTATATAACTACTACTAAACTAATCTACTACCGTAATTGCGTTTTGACACAGCATAATTATCAACATTATACTAAATTTGGATCCTTAGGAGAAAATAAACCAAATTAAACACATATTTTTAAAGCTTACTAAATAAACATCGACACATCAAAATAACACAAGCCAAAACCCAATTTTCCTACAACCTCTCAAAGGCACAACACAATCATAACTCATACACATACATACATACACACATAAACCTAATCCATCTGAGCCTGTATTATAGTATCTCGTTACAAAAGCGACACATTGACCTACATTCGGACGCAGACAGCCGTTCGACGTACATTCCACTCCACGCATTCGACGTCGACCCTTCGATCTATACTTACCCGATAACGGAATATAGCACAATAATTACAATCGCGTATTATGATTATAGGGAGGAAAATTGAGTTTGAACTTTGAAGAGTTGTATAGGATAGTTATAAAGTTATTTCTCTATACGTAATGATATAGATTTATGCATTTAGTTATGAATAACTAATATAGGTGCCACTTTATTCATGCAAAAATAGTATGATATTCCTTCCTAGTGTCATTGTGTAATGAGTTCATGTTTTTTTTTATCTCGCTAAAATACTCTAGTAACTTGTAGTAATAGCGTATAACATTTTGTACTAATATATTTAGTTCTCAGAGTAAACACAAAGGGCGTAAAAAATTTACACCATTACCGGTATTAAAATGCACATTGCTTCATGATTAATCATGATACAGCTAAAGATCAAAATAAAAAGAAAACTTGTCAAAACCAAGTTTTAAAAACTTTAAACAATCAAATATTCAGCAATTTTAAAACTGGTATATCTCAGTTCTAAAACCCTGGCGCGTAACTGCAAACATCCCTAAACCGGCCGCGGCATAAAGGTGGTTCTGTGTAAAAACCGGGTTACGGCTTCGACAAAAAGCGACACGGAGGGGAGAGGAGGTTTATGTGTGCTTAGGTTTTGTGTTGTTTAATTATCCAACAGAATTTTACTTTGAACAATGGTTTGTTGAAGTTGGTAACTGTCATATTTAAGACTGTCAAAGTGACATTTGAACAATTAACCTAATGTAAAAATGAAAAAATGAAACTACTGCATCTTCTCGAGTAGGCGTAATAGGAAGGGATTAAGAAATAACGAATAAAATAATTTTTAACAAAAAGAAAACCGGCTGCAACCAGAAAGGAAACTAAAAAGTAAAAAATAAATTTACTTAGCACAAAGTAATTCGTATTTTGATTTAGTCAGAAATGATTAAATAAGTATTTTATAATTTTGAAGTTGGTGCCAAGCAAATACTTGAACCTTACTACAATAGCAAATTAAGATTGATAATACCTATAGATACTTAGTTATTGTTTTACTAGTTTTACTAGACCTAAATCTTACTTGGGTGTTAATTTTGTAAGAATTAAACATTTTGACATATTGAACCGTATGAAGGGCATAATTCATATGGTTCAATATGTCAAAATGTTTACAGTCCATTCCAAATCTAATTTCGGACAATGTAAACAATCCTCCATATTGCCATTGTCTATGGTTTCATGAATTTACTAGTGATGGGGAAAAGGATGATAAAAATAAAATTCATGTCATCATACATAATTAAATAATAATTTCTCATTCTTTTTTTCTAACATTTTTAAATAATATTACGTTTACTAATACTCTATTTGCGTAATCGATTAATTCTATTTGATTTGTTATTTTTATAACTCCAAATACTTGTATTTATGTTAAATATGGTATTGTATTTTATTGTAACCGTTGACTTTTATAAACTATAAGATAATAAGACAAACAATTTACATACCTAATTAATAAATAAATGTAATTTTAATTAAGCATTGACCTCTAATTACAACTATTTGACCACGGACTGAAATGGAATACTGGGATACTTTTATATATTTTCCCGCCTGATAAAAAATAGTGAAATATTGATTATATAGAATTTGTATGTATGTTACGATTTTATTATACTATATTACAATAAAACAAATGAACTCAGACTTGCGAGGGCAAATGACAAAATATTATGTACCTATGATATGTATTGGTTAAACTTATTTTTTCTGATAAATTACAACATTGGTTTTCAAAGACAATATAGAGTACAGAAAAAATAAAACTGTCAATCATTTTGACGTCTTAATTCGACCGCAAAAAGTAATTCGTAATTTTATTAAATAAACTAGATTTGATTATTAATCATTAGTAGAAATAGTTGCAAAATGAAGTGTATAGTGAACAGAATGTGTATAAACCCATGTGTCATCGTATATGGAGTTTTTGATAGAAAAATATTGAAAAAACTGTTTGTTTACATTGTCCGAAAATGGATTTGGTCGATACTGTAGTTGCCGTCATGAGACTGCTGTTGAGGATTTCCCTCGATTGTCTATGGTCACCAGTAATGGCACTTATAACTCATATGGGTGCAAAGTTCTCATCATTAAAAATTAATCAAGTCTAAACACCAAGTAATTGCTGTAAAATCGTTAAGGATTTCCCTCGACTATCTTTCGGCTCCATCATCAGATCGACTCCAAACCTTTACTAAATAGTAGTGCCTTAAAATACTTAATGAAAAACATAAGAAATGCACTAGTCGTCAGTACGATTTTCGAAAGTTCCCCTCGATTTCTCTGGGATGCCATCATCAAATCCTGGTTTCTTTACCATGGTACCACCCTTTATCTCCTTTCCAACAAAAAAAGAAACATTGAAATCGGTTCATAAACGACAAAGTTATCCACAACCACACATAAAAAAAAAAAATATATATACGGTCGAATTGAGAAACCTCCACCTTTTTTGAAGTCGGTTAAAAACAGGTAGCAGACTTATTTATACTAAATATTCGGTCACCAATCCGCTCGTCAAGTTTGATGACTTTGGAAAACTCTTCCTTTTGGAGAGTAGATGTATGCCCAGCGGTGGACGCCTAAAGGCTGACGTTGTAATACAAATTATAATTTAATTCTATTATGTAAAGCGCAAGAGTATGTTTACGTAACACGCTACTGGCGACGGGAGCAGGGCAGTAACCAAAAACGCGGGTGAAACCACGCTGCGGAAAGCTAGCGTGATTTATAATTTAATTGTTGCCAGCGGCTTTGCCCACGTGGATAGGAATACCACAAAAATATAGCTTGTTACCCGCTCGCTACTATAGTATTTTTCTAAATGTGTACGAATTTTTTAAATCGGTCACTTACATTTGAGTTTATTCACAACAAACATACAAAATATCAAATGTTTTCTCTTTATAAATATTATTATAGATATAGAAAATAGCGCTGCGCAGATCAATAATACATTTTCAATGATGTACACACAATCTAGAGCCCTAAACCTAATTACTCAATTTAAATAAAACCAGTTTATTTTAAACCTTAAAATCAAACCCATAAGGTTCGAAATTGTCATGACTTGGTTTACGGGTCATAAATACAGAGCTCGTAAATATTCTAAAATTTTTAATTTAACAAAGTATACGTGTTTTATTATCTGTAATTTATAAGATCTGTTTGTGGATGATGTTAGAATTTGTAGAAGTATTTAAGTCTTTTTAACCGACTTAAAAAAGGAGGTAGGTATCACATTTAACTTGTATGTAAATCTTTTTTAACCGACTTAAAAAAGGAGGAGTATCTCGATTTTTTAAAACCTTTTTTTTATGTATGTTTCCCGATTACTCGAAGATGGCTGGACCGATTTGGATTTGTTTTGTTTCACATGTTTACATACATTTAATAATTATTATCAACCCGTAACTGTCTCGCTGTAGGGAAAGTGCTCTCATATTAATATAGAGAAGACATTAATCATTCTTGTGTAAGATAGATTGACAATTATAGATTTTGTTTGAGTCCAGGTTTCCTCACGATGTTTATCTTAGTCAGTAATATCCATGATAAATTTAGAAATCGGTGGTACTGTGTACAATTATCAAGTAGAGGTCTCGGGTGCGATCCCCGAGTCGAGCAAAGTGATATTTCTGTCGGAAAATTCTCAGTATTAGCCTGGAGTCTAGAATTGTGCCCGATATATGGCAACAGGCTCACTCCCGGTTACATGGGAAATAAAATAAAATGACAAAAAAAGGTGATTAAACATCTCTGTCTATCCCTTCGGGGATAAAAAGCGTGAAGCTATATATGTTATTTAGAAAATACATCTGAATTTTTAAAGTTACATTGATACTGCTCGGTTTCGAACCCTCGTGTATATGATGACGATACCTTAACTACTAAGCCATCACCACTATTATTAACGTTAAGTCACATCTTTGATTACTGCTCTATTCCCGTCGCCAGTAGCGTGATGTTATATGCCTGTAACCTTAATCAAGAAAGATTTATATTTAAATCCTACCAGTAGCGAAGAGTCACTTTTCCGAGGAGGGCAGCCGGTGGGACTAAAATATTTTGAGTTTCGGAAGGCTAGTTAGTCTTTGAGTAGACACGCAAGCAGTGATAGGTCTATGGTGGTCAGGACATATTTTAAAAGGGAAGGCGGCAAGAATCGTGTTATATGGACGCTTCGCCACTGAATCCTACTGATAGTTTCAGAGATTACTGTGTTCAAACATACAAACTTTTTCGCTTTATATATTAGTACTAGCCTCCCGCATTGCGGTTTCACCAGCTTTAAGTTACATCTTTGCTTACTGCTCTGCTCCCGTCGCCGGTAGCGTGATGTTACATAGCCTATTACCTTCCTTAAGAACTGGGTTATCATAAGCAAAAAGAGTTATTCAAATCCTGATAGACAGACTGATAGTTCCAGAGATAAACGCGTCCCAACAAACAAATTCGTCCGGTTTATATATTAGTATAGAAGTACAGGTTCTGTCTATATTGTAGAATTTGCTTTGACGAAGGTCTAATTTTGGTTATCTCGACCTTCCTAAGTATCAATGACATGATCATAATGAGTTTCTCTTTTACTTATTCTAAATCTTTCTTCAAGATTGTCTTATCACTGAAAATATTTTTAATAAACATTTTCTACTGTCTCTTTGGTTTAGTGGTACTGTGGAATTAAATGCAGAGGTCACAGGTTCAGTCCTCGGGTCGGGTAAAGTAAATACTGAGTTTACTTAAGTGAAAAAAAAATACTAGTCGTAGTGTAGAACAATACCAATACCAATGAAACATACACAATGTTTCATTGGCCCTAACACAGCTCATCGGCGGATCATGGGTATTAAACATCTCTGCTTATACCGTTTCGGAGAAAATAAGCGTGATGCTGTTAAATGTTAAACATTTTCTTTGTTCATAGTCAGGGAGTATTAGTTGTTCAGCCGCAAACTCCATAATTTATATCAGCGTCTAAGTTATGAAAATAATTAACGTTTAATATGATACTGTTTAATATCAAGAGAATTACGACTGAAGTAAAACGTGTAGTGTAACCACGTGAAGTGTAAAGAAGCTTCCTCACCACGAGCATTAATTTGTAACGTAATGTTACATTACCGAGCATTACATCAGTGTTGGAGGCGAACCGAGCATTACAGCGCGGAACTTGAGAATACTATGTTTTTTTTATATTAGCCTACCAAAGTGACTCCACCCCACCTGATGGTAAGCACTCAGCGGAATCCAGAAGTGGTAGCCACCATACCATCGTCTTAAACTGCTGGTATGGTGGCCTCCACTATGAGGGAGGTAAAGAAAGAGGAAAGGGGGAAATTGGGCCCTCGGCGCTCTCACTCATCGAACGAAACGCAGTAGTACGGATACTATTACTCTTACGTCGATCTTCTATGAGAGGGTAGTACTTCCCCGGACGATCCGGCCCATTCATGCCGAAACCAGCGTGGATTTACGGTAGTAGATCTTTTTTTTTTTTTTTATACGACTAGGGTGACAAACAAGCATACGGCCCGCCTGATGGTAAGCAGTTACCGTAGCCTATGGACGCTTGCAACACCAGGAGCATCACTAGCGCATTGTCGACCCTGTTAAAAACCTTTTAACTCCTTTCTTGAAGAACTCCATGTTTTAGTCTCTCGGGAAAACCTCGACGGGGAGCTCATTCCACAACCTTATCGTACGAGGGAGAAAGTTTCTCTGAAACCTCACTGTACGGAACCTAAGAGGTTCTAAGGTGTGAGGTGTGATTCTATCACTATACCAAAATTCATCAAAATCGGTTCAGTTGTTAGGGCGTGAAAGTGTAACAGAGAGACAGACAGACTAAGTTACTTTTGCATTTATAATATTAGTATGGATAGCGCTGTTTGCTTTTACGAAGTTTTTGAAGAAATGATGTTTATTGGTAAGAACATAATATCTTCGAGAATCTTCGGTAGAATTCGTAAATAGGATATGGCTCAGCAACAAAACAGGGCGTAGAAATAAGCCGATAAAGTCTTTGAAATATTAACGGAGGCTAAAGTATGAGACTACCATTTTATTTTCTTTTAATTTGTTCTACAAAATTGCTGTCTGGCCTAAAATAAAATGGGAAGTTTATATTTTTTAATTTACGTTGTAGATGTAACGTAGATTGTAAACAAAATCTAATTTTAAAATTATATAAAAACAAGTCGCGTTGTTCGCTCGGCAAGTACCAATGTTTTAAACTCATAGGTGCATTCTGAATTTAACCAATCTGCTCTGTGTAAGCAAAGTGATCAATGACCACAGTTTCTTTGTATAAGAGATTTACTCGCCAGTGACCTAAGTAGTATTTTAAATATTATTAAGCTATATAAACTATTAAATAAAGCGGAAGACTTTGTTTGTTTGAATGCATTAATCTCTGAAACCACCAGTCAGATTTAAATAATTCTTATTGCATTTAATAGCCCAGTTCTTAAGGAAGTTTATAGGCTATGTAATATCAAGCTACTCACGAAGGGAGCAGAGCAGTAACCAAAGATGTAACTTAACACAAGAACTTACTTTCTAAGTTTATCTTGACCATTAATGACTTACGATGAATATAAATATTGTGAGGAAACGTGGACTTACAAATAAAAGGCTGAAAACGCCAATTCTCATTAAGCTATCGTTACGAACAATGCTCATGCCTTAATTTTTTAGGGACCCTTCTCTGCCGTGGAATAATAATGGACTGGTGTGATGAAGATGATAAAATAAACATTAAAGTCTAACATTCTTTAATACCCTTTTATCCTAAACTGAAAGAAATCAAATCAATATATTGACTGCCTCTGTGGTCTCCTGCTCAGAGCAAATATTTGTGTGTATGTATTTATAAAAAAAAGTATTTAAGTATGTATATCCGCATTCTAGAACCCATAACACAAGATATAATATATGCTTACTTTGGGTCTAGATGGCGTTAATATCAATACTACAACAAACACTACTCTTATTTCTAAATGCGACAATCTTAGTTCGAACAAAAGATTTGTCTAGTGTTGTACACAAGTGTTAGTTCTCGCCCAAGAAAGCGATGGACAAGTACTTAGTTCCTACCAACTACTTCTTGAGTGGTCATAATGCATTAAGTTCTATCGTGTCTCTAGTACGTTGTAGAATTTACTACAGAATTACTTAGATGTGTAAAGTTATTGAGATTGTTTTCTTCTTCTTAAACTTAAGAGCTCTGCTCTTTTCGGTGTAATTATGCATTTCCCTCCAACCAGTTCTATCCAGTGCCTTTTCCTTCAGTTCCTGGTACAACATGGCAGCAACAGTTCTCTTTATCTAATTTAGGTACGGGATCTAAGGTCTTCCTCTTTCTCTCTTTCCCTCTATCTTTCCATCCAGAATAAAAACAGATAAGGCGTATCATGTCGTAACAGGTACCCCAAAAAGTGCCCTAATAATTGAGATTGTTTTATACCACTGAATAAACACTGCTTTGCTGGTTCTATGGTACTGTGTACGGCATACCACGTATTCTACGTATGTATGTGCAATTCTAAAGTGATTTTCTTTTAAATGAGACCCAAGTAGGTAAGTAAAACATCAGTTTTGCATATATCAGTCGAACCCTTCAGGAAAAGGCGTAAACCTATGTTATAAAGAAATGTTTTGTCTATTTTGATTTCAACAATAAGCAATGTGGCTGATAGGAGATAAAGTTGATTACAATGAATTGAAAGGCACATTGAAAACAGAGTCAGCTCAAACTATGTTCAAATCACCAGACTTTAATATAAAGGACAAAAACTGATATCGTACAGCAGCGATGCAACCTATATATTTAATACAAGCTTTTCGCGCCGCGGTTCCACCCGAATCTTTACTTACTACTCTGCTCCCGTCGCCAGTAGCGTGATGTTACATACAACCGCTAAATTATACATATTATACTATCCTTCCGCAGTGCGGTTTCACCCGCGTTCACATCTTTGGTTACTGTTCTGGTTCCGTTGCCTATAGTCTATATATAAACTTCCTCAGGAATATCATACGTAGAAAGAATTATTCAAGTCCAACTGGTAATTTGACTGGCCTGTTGGTCTAGTGGTTAGTGACCCTGACTGCTAAGCCGGAGGTCGTGGGTTCGATTCCCACCCAGGACAAACCTTTGTGTGATGAGCATGATTGTTTGTTCTGTCTGGGTGTAATTTATCTATAATATGTATGTATTTACAAAAAAAAAATGTATATAAGTAGTATATCAGTTGTTTAGTACCCATAACACAAGCAAATATAATTGCTTAATTTGGGGCTAGATGGCGCTGTGTGAATGTGGTAGAATATTATTATATTATTATATTATTATTATTATAATTTAAGAGATTAGCGCTTTTAAACAAACAAAGTCTTCAGCTTTATGTAACAGATGTAACTATAATGTAATAGTCATACTAACGTTGCTGCAAGAATTCTGCTTAAATTATCTGATGTAAAGGCTAGTAATAAAATGATAATGTAATGTGTCCCATATCCAGTCTGTATAATGTAAACTTCATCGTGGTAGAACTGCATCGATCTTATGCTAAATAAGAAACAGTTGAAATCGGCGATCTTAAGACAAAACACGATTCACCTAAAAGCAAAAAGCCTATTACGCCAGTAACAACTATGAATTGGAATTGGTTACCATTCCAACTGATTGTTACTGAATAAAATTAAAATCACAACAACTACACCCAACCCCATCTAGGTCTACTTGAAATTGTAACTTACAAAAATTTTAATAACCTGGCGATTAAAAAGTGGCCTGAGTTTCTTGCCAGTTCTTTTCATGTCAGTCATCCTCTACTTCGTCAGCGAACTGGCTGTAGGTTAATTTGCTAACATTTTGTAAACTTTGACGTTCATAAGTGTTAATTTAATTAACCTATACGAATAAATATATTTTCATTTAATTTAGATCCAAAGTAAGCATAATATATTATAGCTTGTGTTATGGGTTTTAGAATGTGGATATACATACTTAAGTACTTTTTTTGTAAATACATACATCTTATAGAAACACCCAGACCAATGCAAAAAGAAATTTTTATGCACACAAATATTTGCACTGAGCGAGAATTGAACCCGCGACCTCTGCGTGGCAGTCCCTGCCAGTACCACCGAAACACGGAGGCAGTCAAATATGAATATGTATATTTTTCATGAGAACTACTAGTATTTCGTCTCTAAAAACTAATTATTAGGCAGTACCTCGATGATTAGACCAGTAGTTAGGCTTGGTTTCTAACAAGGATGTCTGGATTGACAGCTGAACGGACTACGACTAAGTGACCACAGATCCACAGACTGACTGCTAATCATGAGGTTTTATTAATATACAAATAAACAAATCACACTCAGGCTCGAAAAAAATATTTTTAAATCGCAAAGCTTATTTCAAACTCAGAACAAGGAGATTTCAAACTGCGCCGAAATGACATATTTATTTTTATAAGTTGTATTTTTTGTTTTTGGACACTGGTCCTTTTGGAAATAACTTTTATTTTTTATTTTTCACGTTAATTACGTTGTGTTGTGGAATGTGTGTCGTGATTTTTACAAATAAAGATTTTTCTTTCTTTCTTTCTTTCTTATTTATCCTGTTTGAGCTTCAACTCAAACATCTCTTGCAGGCCCGTCACAGGTATACTTAATAGACTTTTAAACAACCGAAAGAAATTCGCACCTAAATGCATTTAATGTGGCACAATTCCAAATATTTATATACCCACAGCATTCTATTCTACTTGTTACGAAAGCTTGTATGCTAATTTGCCTGTAAATGCACGGGCAACGTATTTTAATTACAATACTATTGCCGCGTGTACTCGTGGCCAAACGTTCCACATAAACCTTCATACCGCTCAGCATATTAAACTAAACTCATGAAACATAATACTAACGAATATCTTCAGATAATATATTTAAGGTTTTATATGAAACCTTTTAGTCTAACGGATAATGGTGTGGAAAGCACTTTACTCATCCTAAACGAAGTCGGGTTTACTCCCTCTTTAGAAGTACGGGGGTGGGAGGCGAGGGTATCGACCCGCGCCATTATATCGCCGGGTCGTTCACCCCGCGCCCCTTGTAGCACCGTAGGCCCCTACGCCTAGCTCGTAGCCGCTCGTAGCTACGTAGCTTCTGAAGAAATTTTTTCTCTCAATGTTTTGTTCTAATATCGGGCTGTCTGTTATTTGTTTTTAGGACAATGTAAGTATTAGAGCCAGTAAAACGTTTCTCGTTTCTGGCTTTTGGAACAAATTCAACACGGCTCAGTATTGTGGAGGGGGGGATATTTTTATGATACTTTGATGAGGAGCGCTTAGTGGTGGATTTAAGTCAGTTTTAAAGTATGCGTAATCGATTCTTGTGTTTGCGGGTCGAGTTTGTATATTAATCTCTTTGGCTACATCTATATGTGGTCGTGTGTTATCCCTAAAGATCGGCCCGATCTTTAGTTAAATATAAAATGGTCGCTAGTTAACATTAAAGAGATCCCGAGTGTAATTTTAGCAGTGGTTATCGTAGAATGTAGTACAATCTGTACTTATTATATAAAGCGAAAGAGTATTTTTCTTTAAAGGCGCTAATCTCTGAAACTACCCGTCGGTTTTAAAAATTATTTTTGCGTATGATAGCCCAGTTCTCGAGGAAGGTTGTAGGCTACGTAACATGCCGCTGCTGGGGACGAGAGCAGAGCAGCAAGCAAAGAGGCGGGTGAAACCGCACTGCAGACAGCTAGGTATAAGATATTACTTTAAAAGCTACTTATAGAATATTTTAGGTAAACATTGTTTTCAAAATTGAACGTAGGTTTAATTGTGGCTTTACTTATAATATCTGTTAAGCATTAATAAGTCTTCAACGATTAATAGAGAGGATAGCCCGGAGAACTATTGGCCGCCATACTGGCGTTTCTATCGATGAGTGAGAATGCCAGAGGCCCAATTATTCGATCCCCTTGGTTGGAGGTTCCTTCTGCATCCAAGTTAGTCTAAACTAATATTATAAAGAGAAAGATTTATATGTAAGTTTGTTTGTTATGGATAAACTCAAAATCTACAACCAATTTATAAAATTCTTTTACATATAAAAAGCTACAATATCAGCGAGTAACATAGAATATATTTTTTATAGTATGACCCGCGGGTGAAGGCGATGGCAGCTAGTTAGTTATAAGCGGGAATTATAGCTATCATTGACATTATAAGACGCCTACTGATGGACAACACGCAATAGAGAGTATTTGCCATAATGGCAAGCAGATTGGCAATCCTATTGATGTAAATCTTACTACAGTCTACAGTACATTGCTGCCCGTCCCGTGTTGCATCATTTACCGACCTTTCTTGGGTTAACCGCCATTTTCAGTTGATTGATTACGGTAGTGAAGTATATACAATCGCTAAATCTATATACTATTATATAAGTTTATTTGTTTGAACGAGCTAATCTCTGCAACCAGCAGACGGATTAGAATAATTGCAAAGGTTGCCTGGTAGAAATAGCTCTTTGCGATAAGGCCGCCTATTGTACTATAATACTGCATATTGTGATAATCATATGTTAATTTGTAGTACAATAAAAATAAATATGTAATTATTTTTGCGTTTGATAGCCCAGTTCTTAAGGAAGGTTATAGGCTGTAACATACACGCTACTGGCGACGAGAGTGGAGCAGTAATTTCAAGATGTAACTTAAAACTTTCATGGACACTATTGTAGACACAATGGATGTTTTATTGTCATCTCAACGCGGGCGAAACCGCGCTGTGGAAGGCTAGTTAATATTGTATTCAAGTATATACTTTGCTAGTGAGTGAGTATGGACACGTTTTGCTATTTCAATTTTAATTGGCGGTGTGGTCTATGGTCAGGAAAGAAAAAAAAAGAAAAAACATTTATTCGACATTCGCCACAGACAACACAAGAGATTTAAAAATAGTACGGTAGTAGATCCACGCTAATTTCAGCATGAATGGGCCGGGTCGTCCGGGGAAGTACTACCCTCTCATAGAAGATCGACTTAAGAGTAGTAGTATCCGTATTACTGCGTTTCGTTCGGTGAGTGAGAGCGCCGGAGGCCCAATTTCCCCCCTTTCCTCTTTCCTCACCTCCCTCATTCCCTTCCCCTAACCCCATTCCCAGCTGCCATAGTGGAGGCCACCATACCAGCAGTTTTAGACGATGGCTTTTGGTATAGTGATCGCCACTACTGGATTCCACTGACTGCTTACCATAAGGCGGGGTGGAGTCACTTTGGTAGGCCATAATATAAAAAAAAAAAGTATAGTTACACAGTAATAAAAAAGTAGTAACAAACATCCAGAATCTACTTAATTTATGAATTTAATAAAAGTATGTTGTCGGCATGCTTACATCAAACGGGTCGCCAACTCAGTATTTGCCAGGAATCCACTCATATTTTGACGTAAGTGTCGTCGTAGTGAATTACCTGACTATGCGTGTCGAAAATAGTGATTATAAACAACATTTCCCTTTATATCACGTTTATTTGGCTTATGGCCTTATGGACTTAAGGCTTAGGTCCTGTTATAAACCAGCGTCAGACACACGATACCTAAATGTATATTAACTACTAGCTTTTTGCGGCACAGTTTCACCCGCGTCTTTGCTTACTGCTCTGCTCCAGTCGTCAATAGCGTGATGTTACATAATCTATAATCTTCCTCGAAAACCGGGCTATCATCACGCAAAAATATTTTTCAATTCCGACCGGTAGTTCTAGAGATTAGAGTGTTTCACAAACAAAAAAACTGCCGCTTTATAAGGATAAATATATTATATTGACTGCTTCTGTGGTTCGTTGGTACTGTGTACGGACTGTACGCAGAGGTCGCGGGTTCGATTCCCGCTCAGTGTAAATATTTGTGTGCATGAACATGTCTATTTGCATTGGGCTGGGTGTTTTCTATATATCGTGTAAAAAGTATTTAAGTATGTATATCCACATTCTAGAAGTCAAAACACAAGCTATAACAAATATGCTTACTTTGGGTCTAGATGGCGTTGTGTGTAGTTGTTGTGATATACCACTGTAGAAATAAGATTGCTTTTATATATTATGTAATATCGTTTATTGTGATTTACAAAATTTTCACAATGTTCCACAAAAAATAGAAGGAGTAAAATCAGTGAGTAAGTCAGATTGACAGTTTTTACTTTTTTTATTTCTTATCCTCTATACTCTATATTTCTTCATGTAGGTACGCTACATCACTCCCCTCCAGAGACCGTCAAGGGCGATAATAATCTGGAAATCTGACGCAGCGACCAGATCGAGTGTGATAATTTTCAGTATTATTAGAAGGTGTATTAGGGTCAACTTTGTCAGCTAATATGTATGCAGGCTTAAGACGGTCTATGGAAACAGTGACCGCTTTGCCTTTAAATAAAATTTTGAAATATTTATCTCCCTTTTCTATAACTTTATGAGGGCCTGTGTAAGCTGGTTGTAGGGATCCACGTGATGCGTCATCTCGTAGGAATACGTGATCAGTGGTCGCAAGGTCTTTGAATATAAATATTTTACCATGAGTGTGGCGAGAGGCTGGTATAGGCTGTAATTTCTGTGCAAAAGCACGAATACGGGCAATAAATTCCGTTGGGTCAGTAGTACCAACAGTACTGGGTGCGAAAAATTCTCCAGGGAGTCTAAGTGGCTCACCGTAAATTAATTCAGCTGACGACGCCTGGAGATCATTTTTAAATGCACTCCTCACACCGAGAAGTACCCACGGCAAGGTTTCGGTCCAACGTTCGCTGGAATGGCAAATAATAGAAGCTTTAAGCTGCCTATGAAAGCGTTCCACAAGACCATTACATGCTGGATGGTACGCTGTTGTACGTTTGTGCTGGAAACCAGCAATTTTAGATAATTGCTCAAACAAAGACGACTCAAATTGACGACCTCTGTCTGTCACAATGCTGTTAGGGCATCCAAAGCGAGATATCCATCCTGTCACTAAAGCCTTCGCTACTGTTTCAGCAGTGATGTCGACGATAGGTATGACTTCTGGCCATCTTGTAAATCGATCGACTGCTGTTAAACAGTACTTAAAGCCTTGAGACAAGGGTAGTGGACCTACAAGGTCTATATGGATCTCAGTAAATCTGGCACGAGGCAAGTTAAATGATCCCAAAGGAGCGGAAACATGCCGACTTACTTTACTACGTTGACATGCGAGACATGCTCGTGCCCATTCTCTACAGTCTTTCCTGATACCCGGCCAAACAAACCGTTCCGCTACTAATTGAGCAGTTGCAGATATGCCAGGATGACTGAGAGAGTGTAAACTGTCGAAAACTTGTTTCCGTAACATTTTAGAAACGAATGGTCTGGGGGACGCTGTGCTGACGTCGCAGTACAAGTATGTACGACTCCCAGGTACCTGTATCTTCTCCAAACGTAATGAGGACCCTTCCAGTATCAATTTTTGCAATTCAGGATCGGAGAGTTGTGATTCCGCTATCCTGTCTGAACTTACTGGCATTTGAAGTTCGTCCACACGAGATAAGGTGTCGGCTACGACATTGTCTTTGCCGGATATGTGCCTTATATCGGTGGTGAACTGAGATATGTAGTCCAGATGACGGAATTGTCTCGGTGTACAGTTGCGTTTCCTGTCATTGAAAGCAAAGGTAAGTGGCTTGTGGTCGGTATAAATGATAAAGTGCCTTGCCTCTAACATATGGCGAAAGTATTTAATGGCTTCGTAAATGGCCAATAGTTCCCTGTCATATGGCGAGTACTTAGTTTGGGAAGGACTAAGTTTTCGCGAAAAGAAAGCTAATGGCTTCCAGCCATCGTCCTGAAACTGTTGTAATACGGCACCAATTGCTGTGTCCGATGCATCAGTGACTAATGCGAGCTTGGAATTGCAATCAGGGTGTGCCAATAGTGCAGCGTTCGCGAGGCTTTCCTTGCAGTTGTTAAATGCCTGTAAGGTATCGCCACTAAGACTAATGGGATGAGAACCTTTTACATTGCCGACAAGCAATTTATGCAACGGTGCCTGAATTTGAGCAGCATGGGGTAGAAATCGCCGATAAAAATTAATCATGCCAAGAAAGCGTCTTAATTGGCGAACATCTTTAGGCGGTGGGAAGTCCCTAATGGCTTCAACTTTTGTATCCAGTGGTTTTGTGCCCTTTTCGGAAATGCTGTAACCTAGGAAGGTTACTTCCGGAACACCGAAAACACACTTGGATGTATTTACGACAATGCCGAAATCTCTTAATCTACTAAAGATGGTAAAGAGATGCTCTTCGTGTTCCTTATCGTTCTTGGAAAACAGTAGGAAATCGTCAATGAAGGAATAACAGAAATCAAGCCCTCTTGTCATTTCATCTACGAAACGCTGAAATGTTTGACTTGCATTTCGTAGACCGAAGGTCATGTAGGGGAATTCATATAACCCAAAAGGTGTTGTTATAGCGGTCTTTGGAATGTCGTCCGGACTGATCGGTATCTGGTTAAATGCCTTTACAAGATCAATTGTGCTGAATACACCGCAACCAGCAATGCTGTGAGCGAAATCGTGTATGTGTTTAATCGGATACCGATCAGGCACAGTTCTCGCATTGAGCATTCTATAATCGCCACAGGGCCTCCAGCTGCTATCCTTCTTTTGAGCCAAATGCAAGGGTGACGACCAAGGGCTTTCAGATGGCCGTGCAGTACCATTGTTCAGCATGAGCTGAAATTCCTGCTGAGCGATTTTTAGTTTGTCTGGCGCTAGACGACGAGGGGGACAAGAAACTGGAGGGCCAGGAGTCGTGCGTATGTGGTGTACAGTGTTGTGTGGTGTAGTACGTTGAATGCCAGCTGGTCGAGTGATTTCTGGAAATTGATCTAAAATCCTATGGTATTTAGAATCACCAGTTGTGACCTTTACAGAAGATATAAAAGAGTCTGAGCGATTCGCAGCAGAAATAGAAATGTTTGTATTACTGTCAATTAGTCGTTGATTACGACAGTCAACGATTAATGAGTAAAAAGATAAAAAATCTATACCTATGATAGGTTTACTCACGTCCGCCACTACAAAACGCCACTTAAAGTCTCTACGCAAACCGAGGTTGAGGTTCAAGTCCACGTAACCGTACGTCTTGATAGTCGTCCCGTTTGCAGCACTGAGTTCATAGTTGCTCTGCACGCGATGCTCACGAAGGATGCGACGGGGATAGACGCACAGGTCACTTCCTGTATCCACCAAAAACGGTGTCTTCGACGATTGATCCACGACGAACAGGCGACCAGTAGAAGTCGGGCAATCGTTTGTCGCCATTACCGACCGCCCGCTGCGTTTCCCGCCTTGAAGTCGCAGGGCTTGACACAACAATTAGCTTTCTCACCAAATTTATTGTGATACCAACACACGGGGAACTTCCTATAGCTTGAATTCGAGCGAGACTGACTTCGTTCTCGATTTTCGCTATACTGACGCTGCCTAGGTCGACCACCACGCTGCGTAGATTGATGGCCTCTGAGCTGCGTCGTTAGGTTTTGCATAGCGCGCTTTAACTCAGCAATCTCACACGCGAGCTCGTTGACACTTGGTTCAGTGCTGGAAGCTGCAGCGATGTGGATGGGTGGTGTTGCGATGTCCTGCACACGGTCTGCCAGTTCTGCCAGCGCTTCAAGAGTGGATGTTGGCTGGGATGCTAGAAGGGGCTGGATATTGCAAGGAAGGCGGCTACTCCAAATAGTACGCAAGAAGTCTTCAGGAACCTTAGGTCCTGCTAGGCTCTGGAGATGACGCAGAAACTGCGATGGCTTTCTGTCTCCTAACTCCTCATGCATCAACAGCTGCTTTACCTTGCGCTCCTGTGACGCTGATAGGCGTTTTACAAGCTCGATCTTCAGCTTGTCGTACCTATTCTGACTAGGCGGTAACATGATAACATCTTTCACTTCCTTAGAGATGTGCGGTTGTAGATGTCCGACCACGTAATTAAATTTTGTGACATCACCAGTCACGCCAGCGTTTGCAAACTGTGCTTCTATTTGCGCAAACCACAAATCTGGTTCATCAGGCCAAAACGGAGGTAATTTTATAGATACACGAAATATCATATCGTGTTTATCCATATGCACGTGCTCACTAGCACTGTGAACCGACTCACTGTCACTCATATTTTTCGAGTTCACGGGGTCACCAATGTAGAAATAAGATTGCTTTTATATATTATGTAATATCGTTTATTGTGATTTACAAAATTTTCACAATGTTCCACAAAAAATAGAAGGAGTAAAATCAGTGAGTAAGTCAGATTGACAGTTTTTACTTTTTTTATTTCTTATCCTCTATACTCTATATTTCTTCATGTAGGTACGCTACACCACTATTAAGTGCACATAATATCGTAGTTGTCTGTTTATGGCACATAAATATCGAAACAAACAGGTAATGGCGTATTTATTTGTTTGTGATTGTCTATATAGATGTCGGGTTTTATTTATTGTTTTAATTAAATAATACGTTATATAAATAAGCGTCTCCATTTTTTTCTCCAGAGGGGTAAACATTGCTGTATTATATCTTGTTTCTCAGCTAAAACAAAATATGTTTATAATTAACCAGACATATATATCTATTAAATAATTATCATAATTTTCATTCCTCTAGTATTTCTATTTTGTGATTAAAATGGATTCCATATATTGCTTATCTTTACTTCATTCGGCACTGAGTAGGACGTCATTGTGCTAATTTGCTCCGTAATTATTTCAAAAATAAAGTAGTTTAAAGTTACCAATCAGTGCATACCTTATCACATTCCATTAGTTAAGTTTGTTAAGAAAACAGTGTTAAAAACCCCATCATAATAACTCAAGTATTACCGAAGATATAACAAAATCAATTTATCAAAATAATAATTCATCGCCGTTGAAACAACAACCCGTGACTCACTCGCCGCTGCCCGCTGCCGATCGGTCGCGCTCGGCCTTCCGCCTCCCGCGCCTCAGTCGTGTCACCAGTATCGCCTGCGCTGTCGTCGTCGCTTGTTTACTTTCTACTCGCACTAATTTTTGGATTTCAAGATGAATAAGAATTGCGATGCATGCGGTAAGAAAATTTCAAATAAATATTTTATGGATTGTGTCAAATGTAAAGGAGCATTTGACTTGGAGTGTGTTAATATAACCAAATTATCCTGGGAAAAATTCACCATTAAGTTTAAACAATCTTGGCTATGCCCTAACTGCGTGTGCTCACAGTCTAAGCTAGATAATACTAGAACTCCGGCCCGGAACCCTACTCTAAATATTGACGAGTCTTCCTTTGAAAATGTAAATATGAATAGAGGAACGCGGGGGACATCAATGCTAGATTCTGAAACGTCTGTTGCTGAGTTGCTTAACGAAATTAGGGAACTGAGACTCGAAATAAAGGCTTTGAAGCAAAACAGTAATGATATATACTTACTGAGACAAGATGTGCAGGACCTTAAAGCTGAGCTTGCTAACCTCTCCCCGAACTTCTCACAACATTTTACTAAATTTAATAGCATACTTGAAGCCAAGGATCAGGAAATAAAAGGTCTGAAGCTAACAATATCCCAATTTCAAACTACCCTCAGGGTCTTGGAACAATCCTCGTTGAGAAATGAGATTGAAGTTTGCGGTGTTCCCGAGCAAAATGCTGAAAATCTGACACACATCCTGCTGACGATGTCTCAGAAACTGAATGTGGACTTACAAGAGACTGATATCGATATTATTTCCAGGGCTGGTCCAAGACCTAAAATTGGAAATGAATTAACTAAGTCCCGTCCTATTGTAGTAAAATTAATTAGGAAGGGAAAGCGAGACGAGTTACTGAAAGCTGCAAAATCCAGGAAAAACCTTACTTCGGAAAACATCGTGAACACTACTCCTTCGAACATCTATCTGAATGAAAGAGTTACCAAAGAAAAAAGGCTGTTATTTCGAGAAGCCAGAGCAAGAACTCGTGCGTATGGATTTCGTTTTTGCTGGTTACGTGATGGAAATATATATATCAGGAAGAACGAGAGCGGACCTAGTGGTCAATTTCCTGCGATACGTATTCAATCGATTGAAGATCTGGATAAACTCATTAATACCAGTACGTCTACGGTTAATACAGAAAACTCTGGCTAATTTTGCTACTTTTATTATTATTATTAAGTTCTTAGATTTTTTATGTTATGTTCTTGATTCCCAATACTTTGCTAAATGTTTACTACTTTTTGTATTATTACACAAACCCAAACGCACCTTAAATAATTCTTCACTACACACACACAATGTAAAACTCACACAAAATTACATTTATAGCATTTACCTAATTTTATTAAACCTACACACTCCTCTACTCTGTAATCACATATCTTATTCGCTATCTCTTGACAGCCATAATAGAATGACATACAATACTCATTGCCTCCTCCAAATAAGTTTAATTGTCAAAAAACCACCATGACAACTCATGAACTCGTTCTATCCATAGATAATACGCTTCCTATAAAATGTCATTCTATAAACTTAGCAGAGGAGTGTCACGACATCATACATAACCATACATTTAAAACTTTAACATTGAATATTCGTAGTTTAAATCGCAATTTTAACTCCTTCTTACTAGTTTTAAACAGACTTAATGTAGATTTTGATGCAATAATACTTACTGAGTGCTGGCTTGAAAATTCACCAGTATTTCCACAAATCCAGGGCTATAATTTTTTCCACACAACTAATCACGTGAACAAAGCTGGCGGGGTAGTGGTCTACGTTTTGAATATTTGGTCACCATTGGTACATGAACCTTTAATTGACGACGCTGACTGTATTGTACTGAGCATCCCAGAGATCATTACTATCATGGGTGTTTACAGATCTCCGTCTTTTAAGAATACCGTCAATTTTATTAACTCTTTACAAAGAATCATACCCACACTCAAACTAAAACCTTGCACCATTTTCACAGGCGATATAAATATTAACATTAATAACGCGGCCTCTTATGATGTCTCAACTTATCTCTGTACGCTTGCTGAACTAGGTCTGAAACCAGCTGTAAACCAACCAACGAGAGGGGGTTCTTGCATTGATCACGTCTTCTATGCAGGTGAAGTAGACGTGGAAACTATAATTTGTTCTACAACCATAACTGATCATAACTTAATTGTAACTGGCATAACCCGATCAATCGTAAAACCTGTCCCCCGGCCTAGATATAGACTGCGTATTGATTACAACTCTATTTCAGATGAATTGAATAACATTGATTGGTCATCTTTAAATAATATTTCCAATGTGAATGAACAAGTTGAAATTTTTATTGGTATTGTAAAGAATATATTAGATAAAAACTCCCAACGTACGCGTCTGTCTAGGTCAAGGATCATATTAAAGCCCTGGATGACACCAGGTTTACTAAAATGTTCTCGAGTAAAAGACAAGCTACACCAGGAAGCTAAAAGATATCCCTTAAGTGATATAAAGGCTATAATTTATGCTAGATATAGGAATTTTTATATCACATTAATACGGAAAGTAAGGAACCAGTATCAATCTAACCTACTAGAAAAACACAAAGACAATCCTCGTGAACTTTGGAATACTATCAATGACATTACACACCGGAAAGCCACCTCAAAGTCTGAAAACCTTGAACTTATAACCATCAAGAGTTGTCCCGAAGAATCAATTAATTTATGTAATGACTTTTTTGCCTCGGTAGGTGAATCGTTTGCTCATGAAATATTGTTAAAACTGGATACCACACAATTTGAACTTGCTCGTAAAATAGATACTTGTAGTTCTCCTTCCTCTTCTTTCTTTTTTGAACCTACTGACAGTGACGAGATTAGCAGTATCATTCTTAGCTTAAAATCTAATACTGCGCCAGGACTTGATGGCTTATCAGTCCAGTACATAAAATCTATTAAGGATCATGTTGCTAATCCCCTTGCTGCTATTATTAATAATAGTTTAACTACTGGAACAGTCCCAGATGCTTGGAAAGCAGCAGCAGTTGTCCCGATTCATAAAGGTGGTGAAAGAAATAGTCCCAATAACTTTAGACCGATTTCGTTATTGCCGGTTTTCTCAAAAATATTAGAAAGAGTCGTCAATAAACGTTTAGTGAAATATGTTGAATCCAATAATATTTTATCACCAAATCAATTTGGATTCAGGTCAAAACGCTCTACCGAGGATGCAGTTAAGTTACTCACCCATGATGTTGTGTATAATTTGGACAATGGCAGGGCATGTATTGGTGTTTTCCTAGACCTCGCAAAAGCCTTTGACACCGTGTCAATTCCAATCCTACTGCGACGACTGGAAAGCATTGGTGTCAGAGGTGTTGCTCTTGATTGGTTCCAAAGCTATCTCACTGGAAGACAGCAATGTTTAAAAATAGATTCCTGGGTTAGTTCCTCTAGAGGACTGTCCTTTGGTGTTCCACAGGGCAGTGTTCTTGGTCCTACATTATTTTTAATTTATTTAAATAATCTTACCTCGCTATCATTGCCAAATGCTGAAATTATTTGCTATGCCGATGATACCGCAATAATATTCCATGAAGCAAATTGGAGTGAATGTTTTAGAAGTGTAGAACACGGAATGACAACAGTCTTTGGGTGGCTTTCTGATAATTTACTATCGTTAAACTCTGCGAAAACAAAATACGTATGTTTTCATAAAACCGCAATATCATCTCCGTTGTTCACATCTGATATCATGATTCATGAGCGTACTTGTAATAAACCACCTGATGTTGGTTCCTGTAATTGTAACTTTATACAACGAATTCATACCATAAAATATTTAGGCGTAAATATTGACGAAAACCTCACATTCAGTGATCACACAGCAGTTCTATCAGCTAGGGCCAGAAAGTTGATATCTGTTATGAAACAAATAAGAGACGTAGCAAACCCAGATCTGGCTAAATATATTTACATCTCTCTTTGCCAATCGATTCTAACGTATTGTATCAATACCTGGGGGGGTGTAGCTGCGTCACATTTAATTTCATTGGAAAGAGCTCAGCGGTCCGTGATAAAGGTTATGCTAAAAAAGCCCATTAGGTATCCCACAGCACATATTTACAAAGAGACTAACTTGCTAAGTATTCGTCGCCTTTACATAAAAGCTGCTGTCTGTCTTACACATAAACAAATATTAAAATCTGAATCTTATAATAAACTACTGTCAAATAGAATATTTAGAATCCCGGTCCCCTCAGTCAATACTTCCTTTGCACAAAGATTTTCTAATTTTCTATTTCCTTACTTATACAACAAAATATGTAAAATTTGTGTATCTAAAGAAGACACGGTGCGCGTAATGCAAACAAAAACTACAAAATATTTAAATAACTTGACATACAATGAAGTAGAACACCTACTAAAGCCCACACAGTAAGAGGCTGAAAGTTTTAGCACAAAACACACACACAAACACACACACACACACACACACACACACACACACACACAAACACACACACACACTCACACACACACACACACACTCACACACTCACACACTCACACACTCACACACTCACACTCACAGTCCCACATTAATTGTATTATTGTTATAATTACTTAAGTCTTGTATTTGTACTTTGATTTCATTAGTCCTAAGGAAACCGTATTGTTGATAGCCGCGATACAGGCTTTGCCTAGTGCGGTTGTCATTGTAAATTATTACTGTAAACACTGGAATGCCTAATAAAGATTATTATTATTATTATTATTATTATTATTTTGTTTTTTGTTTTTATTTTTCTCGGCTAGCCGGTAAAACTGATGGCACGGGCCTAAGCCAAGTGTACATCAGTATCACTAATGGTTTGTGTAGGGTTAATGGGTATATCGTGTGGTGTTGGTGTGTTGTGTATGGGTGTGTTGTCAGCTGTGCACTGTAAAAATTTTCTAACTAATCTACACGTGTTCAGTATTACTGCTTTTTGTAGAAGGTGGTAGGTTTTAGGTGGAATGTTGAGAGTTTTGAGAGATTGGTGTAACTGTTTAGGTATAACTCCTGTTGCAGAGAGAACTATGGGAACGATTACTACTTTTTCAAGGTGCCAAAGTCGACTAATTTCATCTTTTAATTCTATGTATTTAGTTAATTTTTCTGCTATTGTTGTTTGAAGATTGTGTGTGTTTGGTACAGCAATATCTATAAGGTATCCGGTTTTATTTGTTTTGTTTACTAATGTAATGTCTGGTCTATTGTAATGAATTGTTCGATCTGTGAGGACGGCACGGTCAAAGTAAAGTTTTGTAGTGTGGTTCTCTAGAATAGTCTCTGGGTTATATTTATAATATGGTGGTGTAGGTGTGTCAATAAGTTTGAACTGTTGTGCAAGTTTTTGATGTATAACTTTAGCAACCTGGTCATGTCGATGTTTGTAATCGGTTTGGGCTATTGATTTGCATGCGCCTGTAATGTGCTGTATTGTTTCTGATGAACTATTACATTTTCTGCAGATATCTGTTGGTAAATTTTTAATAATATATTTTCTGTAGTTTTTGGTTTCAATAACTTGGTCTTGTATTGCTATCATAAAACCCTCAGTCTCTGGAAAAAGTTCACCTCGGTTTAGCCACGCGTTCGACGCCTCTTTGTCGACATTTAGGTTGCATAAATCTTGGCGATGTCTTCCATGTAGAGACTTTTGATTCCATTCGGTTAACTTAGTTTTATCATCTACAAGCGTTTCATTTTTCTGTTGTGTAGTATCTTTAAGGTTAAGTGGAGTGAGCTTATAATCGTTTTGTACTATTGATTTATGTAGTGTAGATGATTCAGTTTTGGTGTAGAAATATTGTCTAAGTGTAGTGATTTGCTTATTGTGTAGGTTTACAATGTCGATGAGTCCTCGACCTCCTTCTATTCTAGGCAGTGTCAATCTTTGCAAACATGATCTAGGGTGGTTTTTACGAAATTTTGTCATAGCTGTGTTAATTTTCCTTTGTAGTTGTTTAAGCTCGGTCTTGGTCCAGTTGATTACTCCAAAAGAATAAGTGAGTAGAGGAATGACAAAGGTGTTGATTGCTTTTATAGTGTTCCGTGAGTTGAGTTGTGTTTTTAAGATTGTGTTTAGTCTATGTTGAAATTGTTGTGTCAGCTGCAGTTTAGTTTCTTTGTGGTGTATTTGTAGGGACTGGTTATATCCTAAATATTTGTAGGCGTCTTGCTCATCTAGTGATTTTATATGTGCTCCTGTATCTAATGTATAATCATGTTTATAGTTCTGCCCTGCTTTAATTGAATTTATTTTGCATTTGTCTATACCAAATTCCATTTTTATATCGTTTGTAAATTGTTCTGTTATGGTAGCTAGTTCATACAATTGAGTTTCAGTTTTTGCGTATAGTTTTATGTCATCCATATAAAGAAGGTGATTTAACATGTTTTGGGTGTTGCTGTCCGTAATTTTTAAAGGGTATCCTATTAAAGTTGAATTAAGTATTTCAGAAAGAGGATTTAAAGCAAGACAAAACCATAGTGGGCTAAGGGTATCTCCTTGAAAAATACCTCTTTGTATTTCAATCGCATTTGTTTCTATTGTTAGGGACGGAGTAGTGAGTGTGAGTATGGTAGACCATTTGGTCATAACGGCTTTCAAAAAATTAACAATTAACGGATGAATTTTGTAAATTTCGAGAACTTTAACTAACCAAGAATGAGGAACAGAATCGTAAGCTTTTTTGTAGTCGATATACATACTGAAAAGGTCTGATCGCTCTCGCTGGACTTGTTTAAGAATAACAGAGTCGATAATTAATTGTTCTTTACATCCTTGACTAAATTTTCTGCATCCTTTTTGTTGTTCTGCTAATATATTATTGGTATTAATATGCTCATAAATTAAAGCTGAAATGCAAGCTGTTATGATTTTGTATAGAGTTTGTAAGCAAGTAATAGGTCTGTATTTAGCCGGGTTTGATAAGTCATTACTGTCTTTTGAAATCATGTATGTTCTGCCTAGTGTTAAGTATGTGGGTACTTTGGTGGGGTCTTGGATAAATAAATTTATATAATTGTGCAAGTAACTGTGTACAGATGTGAACTTTTTATACCAATAACTATGAATATAGTCTGAACCGGGTGATTTCCAATTGTGTAACTTTCGCAGTACTTCTAGAAAAGTTTTTACAGGAACATGCTCATATGTCATTGTGTGTATGTGTGAGTCAGTGTTTGAGGTTTGTGTATGTATCCAGTCAGCATCATCGTTGTGTTCAATGGGGTCTGTCCATATCCCTGCCCAGAAATTTTGTAATGTATCTGCTGTGGGGATGTTATGAACATCGTCATTCGTACTATTTCTCGGTGTGTTGGTGGTTGCTTGTTTGATGTTACGGTAGAAAAGTTTCTCATTTCGAGTGAATTGTATGTTTTGCTGTTTCCTTAATGTGCACGCCTTATATCTTTGTAATCTACCTGTTGTAACTGCAAGTTTTTGTTTCAGAGTGTCTAGTGTGTGTGTAATTTGTGTGTTTGGTTCTTCATGTACAGTATGACTTTTATATTGTTCTATAATCTTGTAAGCATGTCTAACTACATTTTTACTTCTGTTGCCATTACAAAATTGTGTAAGTCTGCCTATCTTTGTTCTTAGGTCTTCCAGTTTATTTTCTAATCGCTGTTGCCATTTTGGTTTATATTCTTTTATTGTTTGTTGTAGGGTTTCTCTGTTTTGAAGTGTTAACCTTGCTCCATTAACTTTAGCAGCGGTCCAAGCCGCACAATATATGACAGTTTGTAATGTATTAAAATTTGTGTATACATCAGTATTTTCAGGAAGAATTATTGTGTTTAAGTAATTAACAATGCTCGCAAGTTTTTTTGATGATTTTTGTTTGGGTATGTAGGTTCTATTTGTAGGTTCCGAATCTTTATAAAACTGTAATGCCTGTTGGAAAGTTTCATCTATCTGTGGTAGTCTTTCTAAGTTTACATTAGAATTTTGACCTAATTCTTGCCTATTATTTATGTTTAACGAGGTCTCAAAATTTTCATTGTTATATTCAATAATATTTAAATCGGTGTTAGAATCAATGTTGATAGTATTACCTAGATTGTTATTGCTTATTCCTAGTTCTACTATAACTTCTTCTTTTATTGCATTTAACCTGTCTTTACTAATATACCTGTTATTAATTATTACTCTCCTCTGATCTGCTATTCGTTGTTCACTTAAATGATTTAGGAAAGGAAATTTACTAATAAAATCTGCATGTAGTAGTGGTCTATAAGCTGTTTCATTAGTACCTAAGTTTGTTATTCGGTAGTACGACCGTATTATTGCTTCATTTTGTTCAGTCGTCCAATTTATTCGGGTTTGTTTTGTATTTTGTGTTTTTTGTGTTTCAGGTGTGTTATGGTGAGTTTGTGTCGGGTTACCAGTTGTCAGAACTCGTTCAGAATCGTTGTGCATTTGCTGTGAATAGGAGCTTAATTGTAACTGGCTTAATTCTGTCTTAATTTCGTTATATATCTGGTCTATTGTATCCTGCGGCAACAATTTATTGCGAACGATTGCTCTACGTTGATCTCCTATTCTTTGTCTGCTTACTTGCATATGGGGAAATTTTTCTATGAATTTAGTGTGTAGAGGTTCGAGATAATTTTTTGTATCCGTGTCAAGTGTAGTTAATTGAAGGTAAGTACGCATTATGAACTTATTCATTTCAGGTGTCCATCGTCTGCGCATCGAAGAATTGTTGTCCAAAGTGGGTGCAAATTGTGAGTCTAAATTGACACTTTGCACAACACTGTTAGACGTACTAGTGGACAAGGTAGATGTTCTTCTTGTCATATAGGAAGGGCGAGTAGAAGGAATCGATGAAAACAACGAACTACTATCCTCGCCTAAGTAGTCAGCTGTAACATGTTTGTCGATGGGAGCCCGCCGCCTGTTCAACTCCGCATCGCTGATGGTTCGCATGCTGAGACACTCAGCATCAGCTCCAAGTGTGCCCCGGCGACCCCCGGGCAGCGACCGTAAATTATATACTTTTTTACTCATCTCCATAAAGGGTTTACCTTTCCTTGTTAGCCGCGTAAGTTTTATAAGTACGCGTGTCCGCCCCCCACGTGAGTCTGATGTTCGATTCGGACGTAAGGTAGGATTTTAGGGGGCTTATTATTATTATTATTATTATTATTATTATTATTATTATTATTATTTAAGCGAAGTAGAATCATTTTGGTATTCTTATATAAAAAAAACAAAGCATGGTCTCACTCATGGACTTAAGTCTTTGCCTTGACCATTACGCCTGTCTTCCATTAATGGAGTAAGCAGAGACTGTACAACTGCGTTTTTTATTCTTATTTTTTTAGTTAATTATAACATAAACTGCTTTTTTATTGACTGTATTTACCTGTCAAATAGACTAAGGGGATCAGACCGGAATGACTAAATATGCAGGGGATCAGAACGGAGTTAAAGAATAATAATAACCTTAGGGGATGAGATCTGGGAGATCGAACCGGAATAACTCCAGTATACTTTGCCATCTATTTAAAATATAATATAATATAATATTCTACCACATTCACACAGCGCCATCTAGTCTCAAATTAAGCAATTATATTTGCTTGTGTTATGGGTACTAAACAACTGATATACTACTTATATACATTTTTTTTGTAAATACATACATATTATAGATAAATTACAACCAGATACAGAACAAACAATCATGCTCATCACACAAAGATTTGTTCTGGGTGGGAATCAAACCTACTACCTCCGGCTTAGCAGTCAGGGTCACTAACCACTAGGCCAACAGGGCAGTCAAGTATCCAGTATAAGTATATATAACTTACAGTGAACACATTTTATTAGTTCTATCCCTCATTCCGCCATCTATTTCGTGTTCGCATTTTCCACACATTCGTGTAAACATATACGCCAGTTCCAACTTGTAATTCAGACGATTACTCCTAAATTCCTCACTTAGCCACGACACGAACGATACGCAATAATGTCGTACCACGTATCAGCATTCTGATCACGTATCGACAAAACGCGCGTATTACCGTATAAGCCTTAGAGGGCTCGTCTATCAAGACGTACCCACAGATCAGCAAATACGAGTATATATAACATATTTACATTTAAAAGGGAATCCGATAGACTGAACAGAAAATATCGAAAACTTTGCGAGAGAACATGAAGTTTGGCACGTAAGATGAGGTCAGTTAAAATCGGATTGAAGAAGGGTGCGACAGGGTTCAAGACAGATATATTTATACTAAAATCTGTTTGTTTGAACGCGCTAATCTATGGAACTACCAGTTGAATTAGCCCAGTTCTCGAGGAAGGTTTTAGGTTACGTAAACCGTGCTGCGAAAAGCAAGTATGTTATATTTTAGAATTTCTTGCTCAAATTTACAGTGCAAATGTATCCTACAATACTAAAACAAAACGTCGAATTTTTTTTTCTTTAGGCGAGGTGATGATATGTTAAGAAGTAGAGCCTCTGGCCTGTCAAAACTGAGTAGTTGTTCAAGACTCATCTTCTGATACGAAGAGAATCCGACATAGGTAATGAAACATGAACAACGTTTTTCTGTCTGCCCCTTTTCGGAAATGAAACGCCGCGCAAAGATAAATTAACGTTGCGTACACGGCAATATTTATGTTTAACAATTGCGTCATATATTATTTAAATCGTTTCTGATATATAATTAAATATAAGGTAAATAAGATAATATATTTTTTACAACTAGCAGGACATCTTAAGATATAAAATAGTTAGTCATTGCCAAACTATTTGTATTGCTATTGTTATTCGCATTGATTGTCTCCTTAATAATTCATAATCAATTTCAATAATTGTGTCTTCGATTTAAAATTAATTTGTCAAGCGAAAGCGAATGTCTCATAAACTAAAGAACAGAATTAACATATCTTGTTTATCGTTCTGGAATTTGAATTCGATTGTGAAGCCGTGAAGATGATCTTCAAAAGAATATTGCATTTCAATAGAGACAAAATTGCATAAAATAAAAAAGTATAGGTACTAGAGACAGCTTTAAAGTGACAATAGTGACAGAAAAGTTGAAATCAAATCATTTGTATGAATTGAAATAGTTAAAGAAGTATGGAAGAAATATTAAAGAATGTTGAATATAATAAAAGAGATAGTAGATAAAGGATTTAGACTTAAAGTTTAATTATCTAATCATCGATACTAGAAATAGAATAGTTGAAAAAAAAACACAGGTCCAGAAAAGGCTAAAGAAAAAATGAATACGTCAATTCATCTTCATTGACAATACCGTTAACTCTTTTACTACTCCAGTCGGGTAGAATACTTTACATACCATACTCTAACATAATCTGACATGAAAAGGTACCAACCCTTGCTTAAAAAGTGACATCTTACCGACGTAAGTGTAAAAAAGTGCGTGAACAAAAAATGCCACATTCGGGCAGTGTCATGACCCAAAATAGTTGCCGCAAGTGCCTTAAAGCCTTAAATTTTATATTCGTACCACGATGTTCGAACGAGACTGTTATCGACAGGCTCTTTTTGCTGCAAAGAGATTAATTAAGCGGGTACCAAGTGATTAATGAATGCCGAACAAAAAAATGGGCTCCCCTGAAATCAATTTAGTCCTGAAAACATCGGAGTGTATGTTCCTTTACAAATTATATTATATGCGAGAAAATTTTAGCGAAAATGTTAAAAATACGTTACTTTTAATGTATGGAGCTGAATTTTGTATAAATATATCCCTATGGAGTTCTTTTAATGGTCCAGTGTAATCGAAGGGCGTGCCAACTATAGTCCTCAATATTATGGTGTGACCGGCCGAATCACTCAACGGGACCGATTTATCGACGTCCCATCATTATTGTCTCAATACAAGACATGAAGTTGGTATTGGTGGTGGTGGCTAAGTGTCGTTTATTCAATACTCAAGTGATTTGTACCAGTTTGTTTTTGGGTTTCTTGTTGTTATGACTCGATTTAATGAAGTTCTTTATTCTAAACTAACGGCCCTCTTCAATTGTGCTTAAGTAAACATTATCAAATGATTACAAATTCACGACTGCCGCATTCTCTCTTTATAAAATTACTAGCTTCTTGAACGCGGTTTCACACGCGTCTTTGGTAACTGCTCCGTTTCCGTCGCCAGTAGCAATAATGTTAGATATTTAGCCTTCTTCAAGAACTAGGCTATCAAAAACAAAGAAACATTCAAATCTGTCTGGTAGTTCCTGAGTTTAGCGCGTTCAAACAAACAAGCAAACTCTTCCGATTTATATAATAGTATAGATATACTTGTATTTACCTATAATGCATAACAATTACTAGTCGACCTATTCATAATCTATTGCGTAACAGACCAGCTAGATTAGTGTCGTGTTTTTTTCCTGGATTTCTAGTTTCTGTTTGAATAAATAGCTGTAATTATGGACAAAGTAATATGTAAGTACATGTCATTACCATCATTTCGGTCGTCTGATAAATATAAGACTATAGTACTGATTTTCAAAGAGGCCAATAAATGGCCGCTGCATACGTGACGGATTTTTATACGGATAATAATAATACCAGCCTGTTTACTGTCCCACTGCAGGGCAAAGGCCTCTTTTCATATAGAGAAGGTATGAGCATTAATCACCACGCTTGCTCAAGACGGATTGGCAATTTCAGACTTTCAAGTCCAGATTTCCTCACGATGTTTTCCTTGACCGTTTCTAAAAAAAATAAAGCACAAATATCTAAGGTAAACTTAAAAAGTACATATAATTTAAGCCCACTACCTCGTCTTTAGACTTCTTTATGGATAGGACGTGAAAAATTTGCAGCTATCGTTTGATACAAATGTTATACTTTAATAAAATTTTGGTATGAAATTTTAACAGTCAGCAACAGTTTCAGAAATTTATTCATCTAAAAACAAAAAAGTTTATTAACATTTTTATTAAGAACTAGCTGTTGCCCGCAGCTCCTAGCCGCGTGAATGTCGGTTACTTATCTCTTATTACATTGACGATTTTTCATACAAATTTTCATCCCCTGTTTGAACCCCTTTAGCCCTATGTTGTTCCCCGATATCTAATTTATCTCTATAGCAAATTTATTCAAAATCGGTTCAGTGGTCTAGGCGTGAAAGAGCAACAGACAGACAGAGGTACTTTTGCATTTATAATATTAGTATGGATAAGATAACAAGAAAATGGAGTAGGGCGAATAAAGAAATTTTCTTTATGTATTGTTGAACACCACAACAATACATAGGTATCGGTTGTGTCAACTTACAAATGCACTATTGTATGCATGACGACGTCAAGTAGATACCTGTCACGTGTTGCATTGCTTATAGAGCAAAAGAATGTATATTTATATCCAGTATGCCATAATTCAGTTATCTTGGCAGAGGTTTTTACGGTAGTAGATCCACGCTGGTTTCAGTATGAATGGGCCGGATCAACCAGTAAAGTACTACCCTCTCATAGAAGATTGACGTAAGAGTAGTAGTATCCGTAGTATTGCGTTTCGTTTGTTGATTGAGAGCGCCGGAGGTCCAATTTCCCCCCTTTCCTTTTTCCACACTGCCCTCAATAACTCCCTTCACGGTAGGCAGCGGATTTGTAGAGTCCCTGGCCTTGCGGGAGCAATGCCAAAGACTCTGAGTTGTCTAAGAGCAACAGTTACCACTTACTATTACGTGGACTGTTTGCTCGTCTGGCAATGTCGGCAATAAAAAAAAGGTACACTTACATAATGGTTATGGATAAATTTAAATATGACAATATTAATTGACAGTCAAAGTTGTTACGCATTTCATAATAGGTTATGTTTGACAACAAAATAGAATGGATTTTAAAGTAGCATACTCCTCACATCTTACTCTTTAAAGAATCTCAGGCATGTTTTAATTACGAACTAATTACTTATGCATTTGACATGCTTCTGGTCACAAGCACACGTTGTACAGTTACCTACTATGTTCCGGCTATGATTATATACTCGTAACAAGAGTTAATTAATTTTTCCTTATACATATAACCTTTCTGAGCTCAAAGAAGTTTCTGCTCGTACTACCTTTTAAAATTGTAAAAATGACTTTATTTTTGCCAAAAAAAGAGAGAAAGTGTAACTTAGTTGTGCTTCTTGAGCTAGGAATAGAATAAGGCTTTTAAAATGAAATTTTTATTGTGGATTGACTGAGGAACATAAATAGGTTGAGTCAGGAAAAATTATGAGTGGGATGAGACGTCATAGGACGAATACGGAACAACCACTGAATTCAGCTGCACGGCCTGAAATAAATATTGAGCAACACAGGACCACTGTGATTGCCAATTCGTCTGACAAGTTAGCAATAATAAGAAAAATTAAGTGTGTTGTTTGAAATACGTAGGCCTTTGTCCTTTTGGCGTCTTTCAGCTTCAATTAAATGCACCCAAACTCGAGTAAATATTTTTTGTGAATTCTACAAAAATGTATTTTTCAAAAAAGAAATAAGCGTTAAATCCTAATAATATTAAAAATGCGAAAGTTTGTGTGTGCGTTACCACTCAGCGTCTAAACGGCTAAACCAATTTCGATGAAAATTGGTATGTATATAGAGTCAGTGCCGGAGAAGGCCTTAAGCTATTTATCCCGAAAATCGGATGAAGCCGTGAGGCGTAGCTAGTAAGTTATATTCCAGACAAATCTCTTTGCATTATAAGCTCAAATCAGTTGAATAGTCTGAAGGTTCTATGTTATCCAGGGTTGACTACCTTTGGTGTACTGGCCACAAAGGACAGTTCCCGGCCATTTAAGGAGCTGATACCTCGGGAGTGGTGGCAACATTGTGTCATCTATCAGATCTACCCGAGGTCTTTCAAGGACAGCGATGGTGATGGCGTTGGGGATTTAAATGGTATGCATTCTGTTAAATATGCACGTTCTTTGTTATAATACGGCAATAGTAAAGGTAAATGTTATACGGTAGTAGATCCACGCTGGTGTCAGCATGAATGGACCGAATAAACAGGGGAAGTACTACCCTCTCATAAGAGATAGGAGACGTAAGAGTAGTAGTATCCGTACTATTGCGTTTCGTTCCGTTCGGTGAGTGAGAGTGTCGGAGGCCCAATTTCCCTCCTTTTCTTTTTCCTCACCCCCTTCACCTACCTCACTTCCTTCACAATAGGTAGCGGCATCGCAGAGTCCCTGGCATTTTAGAGCAATGCCAGGGACTCTGAGTCGTCCATGAGCGACAGTTACCACTTACCATCTGGTGGATTGTTTCCTCGTCTTCCACTGTCGACAATAAAAAAATCATTGTCGTGTCCCTCAGACGACTTTAGTAGGTATAACTTAAATTAAAGGTTATACATAAAATTTAAAAAAAAAATTTTATACTAGCTTTCCGTTTCGCCCGATCTAAGTTACATCTTTGGTTACTGCTCTGCTCCTGCCGCCAGTAGCGTGATGTTACATAGCCTAAAACCTTCAAGAACTGGGTTATCAAACGCAAAAATAATTGCAAAACACGAGATCACAGCTCATAGTAGCTACGTAACTTGGGAAAACTATGAGATCCACAAATATCTGAAGTTCTGTGAATTTGTATTCGTTAATTGTAAGATACAACACAAAGACAGTTTACTATCATTTTCCTTTAAAAAATAATACCTGCCATCAACTTTTTTTTTCTTGATGCTAAGGAGGAACACCTCAATAAACTCGAACGACTGCAGAATTTGGGTATCCGCTTCATTTTCGGTTTGCGTAAATACGATCACGTTTCGGAATTTCGTAAGAAACTGAAGTGGCTACCTATTCGGCAGCGTCGAGATACGCACATTCTTTCTCTCCTTTATTCTGTCCTTAATAATCCCAGTTCTCCATCCTACTTGAATGAACGCTTTGAGTATCTTGTACCTCGTGGTAAACCTTGTCGGTCTTCATCCTCTCTTCTACTCCGTACTCCTCTTCATAGTACTAGCCGTTATGACGGCTCTTTTACTGTGCACGCGGTTAGGTTGTGGAATTCTCTTCCTCACGTCATTCGTGAGAGTACTTCTGTGGATGTGTTTAAGAGAAGAACAAGAGAACATTTCCTATCTTTGGTTAATTAATAGGTATATATAAGTATATAAGTAGATATATTTATTATAATTATGTAAGTTTATGCATTTATATATTTTAATATATTATGTGTGTATTATTAATATGTAAGTTTATTTGTTTAAATTATGTATACACTAGGTATACAATAAATTGATAGGTACTATATTTAATTTCATTTCCTTTCTGTCTGTTTGTACACTTCATTTGTTCTCACACTTGATATCTTTCCTCTTTCACTCTGAGGTTTGCTGGAAGAAAACTCACTTTTGAGTTAAGCTCGCCTTTGTACATGATATTTCTTACCAATTATGTAATATGTTCTATGTGTGTACAATAAAGAATAAAGAATAAAGAATAAAGAACTTTGCACCTATCTTGTCTCCAATGACATAAACAATATATAAGAATAGGTAAACATGTGTAATATTGTAAGTCTTGTACGTGTCATCAAATCAAACATCGAGTGGTTAGTGCCCAACCTAGTGTTAGAATTTGTTCAGATCGCCCATAGATCGGATCGGATGCCTATCCGACTTGACCTAACGACTGTTATCAACTTGGTAACAACCGGGACCGACTTTTAACGTGTCCTCCCAAGCACGGAGGCACTCAAATCAAATACTATTATGCGGTCACCCATCCACTGGCCAGGCGCACTCTATGTTGCTTAACCCGCTAATCGTTTACCGATCAGTGAGCGCAATGAGCTATGAGCAGTTCATCAAATAACTCTAGTAGACAGCTAAAGATTTCTACTCTTAAATAAAAACAAAATAAGATAAATCTGACATATTACTCTAGTAACAAGGGAAGGGTTAAGAAAGAAAAATCCGTGCCTAAAGTGGAAAGTCCAATTTTTCTTAATACACTTGTCTGCCCTACTGTGGAAAACCGCCGTAAGTTTTGTTCTGTTCGGTTCTCCGATAACTTAGGGATTTTGATAGATACGATTTTACTATCATTGAGATAATTTCTGCCGACAGCTTTATGATGCAGCACATGCTTATTTTAAATCAGAAAAGCAATCATTTCGTAAAACCACCTAGTAGAAAAACTGGTGGGTCACTGTCTATACTATTTTGTAAAGTGGAAGAGTTTGTTTGTTTGTTTGAACGCGCTAATCTCTCGAACTATCAGTCGGATTTGAATAATTCTTTTTACGTTTGATGGCACAGTTCTTGAGGAAGGTTTGAGGCTATAAACTTCACGCTACTGGCGACGGGAGCAGAGCAGTAACAAAAAACTCGGGTGAAACCGCGCTGCGCGAAGCTAGTATACTTATATTATTACAATTTCTAGGTATAATAAATGAGCTAGATCACTTCGTAAAGTTAGGAGTGGATGCAATATTGATGGCGCCGATCTTCAAGTCTCCGATGGCAAACTCTGGGTATGATACCAGCGACTTCTACGATATACATGAAGAGTATGGGGTAATGGAACAGTTCGAAGAGTTACTACGGAGAGCACATGCAGTGGGTAAGTTTAACCAAATTTGACTGCACGGAACCGCACTTTTGACGGAACGCGATAGCACGCAGCGCACTACCGCGTGCTGTCGCCTTTCATCGCTCTAGTAAATGACGATTCAGAGTAACAGAAAAGAATAGAAAAATATTGGTAAGTGTAATTTGTTATGTGCTTCCAGTTGTGATTGGATCCTTAATGTGTCTATAAGCCAATGATAATGTTGGAATTTTGACGAATTATTACTACCAATAGACTTAACGAGTAAGTTCTTTTCGCAGATTTGTCCAATGAGAACCTTCACATGCTTTTACGAAACAAAACTTAACCAATATTCAATGAATTTAAACAAAAATGGGTAATAGAAACTTGACGAGTTTAAGCAATTTTCAGATTTAACCAATTATACCCCAAATTCAACACCTCCCTTTGTGAGACGTTTTGATCCAGTAGTGAATGTATAAATACTGAATTAATGTATGTTTAATAATTATTGTTATGTTCATAATATGATTAATACAATAACCTATTAATATATAATTACTTGTAAAGATAAGCCTGTGTTCTACAAAACGCAATCTTGAATTAAAACCCGCAGTACGTTCGATAACGATACCATTTATCTTAAACACAAAATCAGCATAATTGAAATACTTAATGTATTTCTGTTGCTAATGACAGATAAGAAAGAAAGAAAGAAAGGACAACCCTCTCCTTCGATTCTGATAGAACCGTCAATATTTTTACTTTTGGCTTCGTCAGGTGCCATCGCTAATGGTTAAGAAAAAAACAGGTAATATAACCTATAAAACATCGAGATCCAGATTTTATAGAACTCCATTTTGGTGGTACACACTTCTGATAAGCTGTGTGTGGGGGGTCAGGAGTTGAGAATATAATCTGAATTACTATAATGGCAAATTGGCAGCATGGTGACTCTCAAAGGCATTTGTACTACATTTTTACGCCATATGTGTCGCAGGCAAATTGTATAAGCCCGTCATTTACAATCTGCCTCGGCATTTTGTAAACGCTCGCTGTCATCGGCCTTATGTAATATGCCGACGGCAGATTGGGTTAGGTCAGGTTGGCACTGTGATCCCCGATTTTTATTTGTTTTCAAACATCCCCAATTAGCTATACACATTGCTGGTAATATATCGTTACGCAATATGCCTAAATATGAGACAAAATGTAAAAGGCGGATTGATGATAGAAGGTAACACATGCACCAATTGACCGACCTATAAAGTACTGAATCGTCCGAAATCGGCAATACTGTTACATTGCATTTATCAAGATTAGATACATAATTATTCAGATCCGGTTTCAAAAATCGGTGATAACTTTTTGTAATCGACTTTGTTTTTGATAACACTTATTAATTACGACAAAGTTATTAAGCGATCAAGAATGTTTCTGTTTCGACTTCTAAAAATACTTATAGGACTTTTTCACATTTAGTTTATGGTTGGCACAAGTAATAATTAATGGTATATTAACTCCCTTATTAATTATGTTTGTGATGATATAACATGTTGCGATAAAACGTACTTAATCTTTTAAGTATAGAGCTACTGTATATATAAGGTTTTAATTCTGATTACGCCTTTAATCATTTATAGGTAATCTTAAGATTATTGAAGGAGTAATTACTTCCATTTTGGTTTCCTTCATAATACATAATTATTATTAATAAACAATTAACGATTAAGAACTAAACTTAAATTGAAGTTACAAACATTTACGTAGAACACAAATATTTGTATCGACTGATTGAACTTTTCAACATCAACGTAACAATAAATAGCAAGGCAACTATCTTGACTGGTACATGATATCCCCTTCGTCTCAAAAAGAAACATAACACGAAACACGTTTATTTGAAAATGTACTTTGTAATAATAGCCACTAAGCCTAAAATTGCGAAATCACATTACCCATTTAATTTGACTTTTGCCAGGATACATACGCGGTTTAAACAATAGTAGGTCCACATTTCAGGTCTCAAAGTACTGCTTGAGTTCGTCCTAAACCATGCGAGTATTGAATCTGATTACTTCACTAAATCAGTGTCTAAAGACCCAGAATATGAAGACTTCTTCGTGTGGGCTGATGGTCTACCTGATCCTTTAGATGCTTATCATCCGTTACCACCTTCAAACTGGGTAAGTTACCATGTATTTATACAAATGTATTAAAGTCGCAATTTTTTCCTGTCACATATAACACTCCTCGTTCGTATTATCTCCTTATTAAACTACTACTATTATTTGAAAATTACAACCCAGTGCCACAAAGGCTGAAAAGCCGGGCAAAACTTTATTAAGTGTGTGCGTCCACTTCAAGACGAAAGGTCAAAAGAGAGATGCACGTTGTGGCGAGAGCATGTTGATCTCCCAAAACCTTTCGTCCAAACATCGGAGAATTGTCCACCTGGTCATGATTTACCATGGCCTTCCGGGAAGTCTTTAAATAGACTTCGGACACAGGTTGACCGAACTAATGATATTTGGTCTAGGTGGAGATTCTCTGATAGTTCCATACTAGAGTGCAAGTGTAGTCCCAATCCTCAAACGATGCCACACCTGATATCTTGTCCTGCATGCCCGAACAGCTGAACTCAGGAAGATCTAATGAACGCTGCTGACAATGCAGTAGTCGTAGCTGAGTTTTGAACTGACACCGTGTAAAAAGATTTGCTGTTGACTCGAAAATAAGAACCAGTTGTTCTTCTTTATTTATTTTTGACAAAGCAAGGTATATGTGTAACAATGAAATAGAATCCAACAATTCTACAAAACTAAAGCGCCTGCCTCTAAAGTTATCGACACAAGCACTCACCACAAGTGTGTTGTAATTTATATTTAAACTCAGCTCCTTATTCTGGAGTATATTTTAGATGTATGAGAGTTTTTTTTTTATATATATTAGCCTACCAAAGTGACTCCACCCCGCCTGATGGTAAGCAGTCAGTGGAATCCAGAAGTGGTGGCCACCATACCAAAAGCTATAGCGATATAGATATAAAGCGTCTTAAACTGCTGGTATGGTGGCCTCCACTATGGCGGCTGGGAATGGGGTTAGAGGAAGGGAATGAGGGAGGTGAGGAAAGAGGAAAGGGGGAAATTGGGCCTCCGGCACTCTCACTCACCGAACGAAACGCAGTAGTAAGGATACTACTACTCTTAAGTCGATCTTCTATGCGAGGGTAGTACTTCCCCGGACGATCCGGCCCATTCATGCTGAAACCAGCGTGGATCTACTACCGACAAAAGAGAGTGGCTCCCACAATAAATAATAACGTGTTAACATCTCAGATTGTTTTTCTTCTACAATATTCGCTTAGAAAAACAGTACACCATCACAGATGTATGTCATGTTGGTATTTATCCTTGAAATAGAAGAAATCGTACCTAGATAATTAAGTCTAGTAAAACATGGCTAATTTAAAACTACAACTTTTTTTCTTTGCGAAGCCGCTGCCTACCGTGAAGGGAGTGGGGTAGGTGAAAGGATTGAGGAAAAAGGAAAGGGAAAAAATTAGGCCTCCGGCACTCTTTATCCGTAAATTTTAAGAGTTTGAATTCTTTGAATAATAGAACTAAGTTTCAGACTGATAATAAATAAGGCATAGATAAGTGACACCTATCTATCTCTTCTCTGAAGTTGCAATGAGCAGGACACATAGCTCGAGGAGCTGACGGCCGTTGGGGCGAAAAATGTTTCTAAAATGGCGACCACGAACCGGAAAACGCAGCGTGGGCAGACCTCTCACAAGGTGGACCGACGACCTTATAAGGGTGGCTGGCAACCGATGAATGAGGGCGGCAAACGACTGGCCACGGTGGCGGAAATTAGGAGAGGCCTATGTCTAGCAGTGGACGTCTTTTGGCTGATATGATGATGATGAAGTGACTCCTTGTAAGACCAAGACCTAGCTCACTAAAAAGACTTCGCTTTATATATCTTAACGAGATAATATATATATCTGAAATATTCTCATTCAAGGATCTATATCATCTACTAGAACTTGCGTTGTCAAATATACAAACAGAGATTATAACAACTTCCATTATACAAAATTACTTATGCGCAAACCACAGTTTCCTAAAAGCAATCATAATAATTAATGAATACGGTCAAAAGTTGTATGCAAAGGCAAAGGTTCTATGAAAGTAACTTAACAAATAGACTCCGACTTAAAAACCTTTAACCTTCGCAACCCACTATGCGAAACCATTAGCATTTTTCATTTTTAAAATTACTACCATAACAAACTGGGTAGAACTTAATAAATACGATTTACATTCCAAACAGGCATAAAAGTGCCTTTATTTAACAGTACTTATATTTTTAGTACTCATAATTCACCCTCATTAACAAAATTCGAATCAGTAGTTGAAAACTGAAAATCAGCATTGTTAGATATTACTGGCAACTTTGCTGAGATCACTCCGCAAACCTTAGCATAAAATTAAAAACTATCTGTCTTTCTTACTTAGTTGTGTAAGGTCATAAGTATTTGTATTCTCATTGCTTCGTTACTGTACTATTAAATAAACATTTTTCTTTCTTGCTTTCTTTTTTTTATACATAACTTCACTCCTGTTTACCATTACTGGGGTAAGCAGAGACTATAGAAAGCTATTTGCTGCGACCCAAACATTTATCTCCTTCGCCTCTTCATCATTCATTAATCTTTTTATACACACACGTTGGTTACAAGTGCTTGTAATTGTGCCCTTTGTCAACACAATCATCACCTACTTGGTCCGCGTATGCCGTCTAGAGCGACCCCTACCAACTTTCCCAGTCATGACCGCTCTATAAACCTCTTTTGTAATTCCAATTGCTAAATCGGATTCAAGGTGAGCCAATACGGAGAATCGGCTTGGAAATGGAATGCTGCAAGACAACAGTACTACCTTCACCAGTTCACGTTTAAGGAAGCTGATTTCAACTTCAGGAACCCAGCTGTTAATGATGAAATAACTAACATTATGACATTCTGGTTAAACAAAGGCGTTGACGGTTTTAAAATTGATGCGTTGCCTTTTCTCGTGGAAGCGAAACCAGCTGATCTTCTTGGACGGTATCCTGACGATCCTTTGAGTGAAGAGCCACAGATTAAATCTGACCAACTCGGGTATACTATACCGTTGTATAGTAGGGATCTGGCAGAGTCGTATGACGTGGTATATGGATGGAGGGAGTTTATTGATGTGTACAATGAGGAACATGGAGGTGAAGTCAGGTAAGCACTTTGGAAGAATCAATATCTCCAAAGTTTTACCGGTTTATAAAAGTAGATTACTGTCTTCCAAAATTCGTCATCAATTTTCAATGGGAGTGGTTCGAAAATTGGTGCAGGTCTATGCTCAATAGAGGACGACCTATAACTAAAACGATAAATTTTTTGTACTAAATTTAAATCATTTTCTTACTTCTTTAAGTGCCTAAGCTTTTAATTATTCAGTCCGTGCATAAGTAATTAATTCGGCTAAAAAACTTTGAATAATTACACTTCAGTTAATATTTTATCGTTAAGATTAAAAACTTTGAAGTTTAATACTAAGTATTTAATGGTTTTTGTTACTGCATCTGTAATATTAACAGGGGTAAACTTTATTTTATGACCCTTATTTTAGATATTGAATTTATTTATGGCTAAAGGCCAGTGCATATAAGGCGACTAGCAGTGCGGAGTATGGTCGCGAGATTTCAATTGAATTGATTAAAAACAAACATTAGTTAAAAAATATATTGAATCAACAGGCCAACGGAGTCTACTGTTGGATATAGTTTTCGCCCAAATAGAGGATTTTGGCAAAGTCATCTTTAAAGATCTCTGTAACTTTATAGCGACAATTTATAGTTGAATAATGTTTAAGTATTTGGAAGTAAATTTATTAATACTAATTGGTAAAGACGATTTAGTAAAACAACTTTCAAGACTTCAATTATTTCTAATATCCTCTTCATCTTTATATACTTCTTTTTTAAACATTGTTCTATCAGGATTCTTCTAGCAAAAAGCTACAGCAATATTAGCATGACAATGTTGTACTACGGCAATGATAAAGGCGTTGTTGGATCTCACTTTCCCTTTAATTTCGACCTCATCACCAAGTTATCTGCCGAGTCTAGTGCCAGAGATTTTGTTTATACTATACTGAGATGGCTTACGTATATGCCGGATGGTGGTACGCCAAATTGGCAGGTGAGAAAATTATACATCATATTCGTATCGTCTTAGTTTGACATGGCTTACTCGTGAAAGGGTAGGTAATGAAACCACCGTTTGATAACTATGTTTATTTTTTTAAATGTTATAGGTGGCCGAAGGGATAAACCTATGCATCAGAAAGTGTTAGACAAACAGTATTACCTGTAGAAGGATTTGAAGGCCTATAATAACATCAGCATCAGATCGTATATTACTAACTGTTAGTAATATACGATCTGATGCTGATGTTAAAACACTTTTATAATACTTTAACTGTATTGACAACAAATCAATATGGCTGTTGTTATTTAGCTGGCCCTTACCGCTAACCTCGTAGGCTTGTGTCAAATTTCATAGCAACACATAACTAAAATTATGTCACGATTAACTCTGAAGAAAAATAACTTATATTTTCAAGAACATATTCTCATGCTTAATTATGAATTTATAATGGTTAATTATATATAATAAGTGACATGATTTGTGCTAATTAGGTTTGCGTGCTTGACATTGCAATGATTAATGTCTTCAAATATGTCTGAAATTAGGTTAATATACTTAAGTAGATTATTTTTCTTGTATGAAACTTCAGTCAAGCCAGTATCTAAATCTTACGGAAAAATAAACGGAAGCCCACAGTCATAGCATGCCTATCACTTTTGAAGTGTTATTGTTCGTACGTAGTACTTTCTAGTGCTCCTTAGAGTGTGTTAGCAGCAGCCGAGTTTGTGGGTTCAGCTTTAAGTATAGTAACTATATTTTCTATAAGGTAGTGGTAGGCACTGGTGCTAGGAGCATAACCAACTGTGCTTCTGACGTTTCATAGATTTTATTTACTATCCAGTGAGACTTTTGATAAGCTATCATTGACAACAAAAAATATTAATTACTGTTAAGATCTAAATTAATGATTGACTAAAAAATGAATTTCTTACAAATATATATGTTCTATTGTAGTTCGGCAACTCAGACAGTAATAGAATGGCGTCTCGCTTTCGTACCGATATGGTGGATGGTCTCAACTGCTTAATCATGATGTTACCTGGAACTGCTATCACCTACCAAGGAGAGGAGATTGGTATGAAAGACGGCTATGTTAGCTGGGAAGACACAGTTGACTCTGAAGCCTGTGGAAGAGGAGATGAAGACACATACCATCTGTATTCTCGGGATCCAGCCAAAACTCCTTACCAATGGAACAATTCTACTAGTGCTGGATTCTCAACCAGTGAGAAGAGTTGGTTGCCAATAGGATTGGATTATGATGATGTTAATCTGGCTAAGCAGAAGGAAGATACTAGGAGCCATTACAAGGTAACTTGACAATTCTGAAGAAATAGTAGTGGTATTGTAGACATGAGCTGATCTAAAGTGTAAGTGGCAACTGTACCATTTCTGTCGTTTTGAGAATCTGCCCTTAAGAGAATCTGTCTTTTTGAGAATCAATCCTAATGAGAATAATCCGATTGAGGGCGGCTCATGGCCAGCCAAGGTGACAAAAATTTGGGAAGGCCTATCCATATGAACGTTTTTCGGCTGATAGACACAATGATTTTTTATGAGATTAGATTGAGTTCCACAAATCTTCTATGCGCAAATATCTCGTTACATTTAAATTAAACTTAAAAGTCTTACTGTCGCTAAAGTGATTACGATAACAAGACTCAAGGTCCACATAAAATGAAGTAGGTAAAATTTTAGTATTCAGGTTTTAAGAGTCTAGGCTAAACCTCATTTGAAGAATGATCTAAAGAAACTATTAATGCCTTCAATTGCAGGTGTACCAAGCACTTACAAAGCTTCGTAAGAAAACGACTCTGATCAACGGCGAGTACCAGATGAAAACCTTATCAGATAAAGTCTTCTACTTGGTTCGACATCTCTCTCCTTACGACACGTTTGTTCTGATCTTCAATGTTGGAGTAAAGGCTGTTCACAACGTGAATTTGAAGAGAATACCACATTTATCAATGCCGACGTCTGTTTATATATCAAGTGTGCATTCTCAATATGTTCAGGGGTATGTTTGTTTTTTATTTTATTTCATTTATTGGAATGTAAAGGATTTGCAATTTTAAACTCTTTATATAGCAATGATCAGAAGATATAATTTTGAATAGTATATAGTCGTATTAGTTTCTTCTACTGAAAGTAAACGACCTACCGATAATAGTATGATACTGTTGACTATGTTAGTGCCTCAGTCTCTATAAAAGGTAATAGCAACTTGCTGTCATAGTAACCACCATTTGGGACAAAACGCCTCCATCTTCCAAGCAGAAGTATACGCCATTGTGGAATGCGCGGAAGCCAATCTGCAAAAGCGCTACACCAATCAGACTATATATATAAATTCTGATAGCCAAGCCGCTCTACTAGCACTGGATTCGAACGTAGTAACATCGAAACTAGTTGAAGAGTGCATGGATCGTTTAAACTCTCTAGGTAATATGAATAGAGTAGTTCTCAGATGGGTACCAGGTCATGCAGGTGTCATCGGTAATGAGTGCGCCGATGAACTTGCGGGAGCGGGAGCTAATGGAACTCAGCAGGGCCCAGAGCCCTTCTGTGGAATACCAAAAAGCCTAGCTCAAAATGCCCTTACAAACTCATGCATTGAAACAGCCATCAAACTCTGGTCGGAATCGCCAGGAATGAACCACTCTAAAGCCCTGATCAAAGGCTTTAACAAAAGGTACAATAACCTTATCCATGCGTTGAGTAGGAACAATCTACGCATTGTGTCAAGAGCCTTGACAGGTCATTGTTGCTTAAACAAGCACATGTATAATCTAAGGCTAAGCGAAACACGCACCTGCAGGCGATGTAAAGAGGCAGATGAAACGCCCCTCCATCTTCTGGGGGAATGTGGCCCGCTCATACACAGGCGTCAGTTTCTTCTAGGGAAACACACTCTGGGCCCTGAAGAAATTAAGGAGCCCACCCCTAAGCAAATACTGCAGTATATCATAGCTGCAGGGTTTAGTGGTGAACTCTAGCTTGATAAAGCGGCGATCACAATAGACCATTCATGGTCGCAGTGACATTACAGCCGCATCACAGCAATAAAAAAAAAAAAAAAAAAAAAAAAACCACATCATAAGTTTCATGATGGCAGTGTCCACCATTCCTGACTGCTACTCAAAGTGAAAAAATTTTTGTCAAATGTGTCAAAAAGAATTTAGTTTTCAGAGTAAATACCAGGGACGCTGTATATTTTACATCGTTACCAAACAGCATGGTAACACAGAAAATTCACAATTGTTATTTGTTTTTTTAATAATTCCAAATGAATTTCTACATTTCAGTCACACAATTACAAGTCCTCAATTAAGTCTCTCACCGGGCGAAGCCGTTATACTAGTCACCCGTGGCAAAAATATTAAATAATAATAAATATAATAAATAATAAAAAGTGATGCGGAATTTAAGAATATTCTTGTAAATATTTTAAGAAAACAACCAGCCTGACTCAAGTATTGTCACGTTTTTGAACAGTTTGGTTAGAATTTATTCTACCTTTAGCACACGTGTTTTTATTTTCTGTTACTTATTTATAATAGTTTCACTAAATTTTTAAGCCTGTAAGAACTAACATAAATTTGTAATTGTTAGCTAAACTACGTTTATCCGCATTCTAGAACCCATATCACAAGCTATTAATATGCTTACTTTGGGTCTAGATGGCGTATTGTGCCTGTTGTGGTATTATAATAATTTACAGTGGACTGTAAAATGCCGATGGTGTAATTTATAAATGAACTGATTGTAAATATTTAATTATATTTAAGTACATTCTATTATTTTTTACTTTAACAATGCATATAAATTTAATAAATTCTATATACTTATTTCTTGTACAAAGTAAGTATCTCAATCTATTTCAACATACAGAAGGCATTGACCATGTTAGGCATAATTATAATAACTGAGCGCTCCAGTAAATCAACAATAGAAAATGAACATGATAGAACAATACTGCATTGTGAATATTATATACGGTAATTGATCCACGCTGGTTTCAGCATGATGGATCAGATCGTCCGTGGACGTACTAGCTTCTCATAGAAGATCGATGTAAGAGTAGTAAGTAGTACCCGTACTACTGCGTTTCGTTTGGAGAGTGAGAGCGCCGGAGGCCCAATTTCCCTCCTTTTCTTTTTCCTCACCTCCCTCATTCCCTTCTCCTAACCTCATTTCGAGCCGCCATAGTGGACGCTACCATACCAGCAGTTTAAGACGATGGCTTTTGGTATGGTGACCACCACTTCTGGATTTCACTGACTGCTTACCATCAGGCGGGGTGACGACACTTTGATAGGCTAATATAAAAAAAAGTAAAAAAATTAAAGAAAAAAAATTTTGTAGCATATGTGTTTTCATCTTATTTTGATCCTAGGTCTTTTAAGCGGCAAAAAGCGCCTTAAAAGCTACTGCGATGGCTATAAAATAAAATAAAAATAAAATAGTCTATACAAAGTAAGTAGATACAGTATTCAAGATGAGATTAAGCTTATATTATGTAAAGTTTATCCTGAATGAAAAAAGAAAAAAAAAAGAAAATACATTTATTTGACACAAGCCACAGACAACGAGATGCCACAGACAACACCAAGATAAATGAAGTGTACACAACAAAAAAATAAACATCCAAAATCTAGCTACTTATTTTATGAATGAAATTGGTTTAGGTAGCTTGTTACTCGTATGTAAGTACACATTCTATTAACTCGTGTGTACTAAATCATCTGAGGGAGCTAAAACTGACTCTTTAACATTAAGCCCGAGGTTTATATACAAGTATGTACATATATTGTTATTAATGATTCATATTACTGGCGCACAATAAAGATTATGTTTATCTTAAGTACTTATATCCATCAATGATAATTTTGTTTAGTTATTTACTTATCTTATTAATCTTAGAATATATTAATCGCTATACAAAAAAAAGTTTTGCACGCATTGAGACCTCTCTGGGCTTTATGAAAACAAATAGCGTCGGAGGCCCAATTACTTCTCCTCCGGAGGTCCTCTATATTTTCCTTTCTTATCCTCTTGTCCCTGCTTACATGGTCGACAACAGTTTGGTTGTGTAATAGCATTGGGAGGGACGTATGCTTGTTAGCCAGCGAAGTGTATATTTAAACAATATTTTAGAGCATTTTTTTATATTATAGCCTACCAAAGTGACTCCACCCTGCCTGATGGTAAGCAATCAGTGGAATCCAGAAGTGGCGGCCACTATACCAAAAGCCATCGTCTTAAACAGCTGGTTTGGTGGCCTCCACTATGGCGGCTGGGAATGGGGTTAGGGGAAGGGAATGAGGGAGGTGAGGAAAGAGGAAAGGGGAGAAATTGGGTCTCCAGCGCTGTCACTCACCGAACGAAACGCAGTAGTACGGATACTACTACTCTTAAGTCGATCTTCTATGAGAGGGTAGTACTACCCAGGACGATCCGGCCCATTCATGCTGAAATCAGCGTAATTTTTTTTGCGGTATAAGCTTGAGGTACTTCATCTCCATTTTAGTGAAAAAGATCCTAGGGCGTTCTTACACTGCCTCGCATCAGTGCGTGTGATTACGTTGCTTGTAAGTATCTATCCTTGTATTGAAAATACGCGTGGTGTACCACCAAGAAAACACATACACACTCGGTGTCGATTTTCGGTCGCCTCGCACCCCACATAGTAGTGCGGGCCAGTGTGTGAATCACCTCAGAGCAATATCTCTGAATCAAAATATTATAATGGATATACCTAATGTTTACAACCACGCCTCCTCATTGGTACTTTATAACACTTTTATCAAAATTAGCACATTCTCCATGTGCGTATTAACACTATCATTAGTTATTTATCAATTATTCAAATTATAACAATCTAAATGCTATGATTACATGCTTAATTAAATGATCAACCATGATTGAGGATAATTTACTAATTAACATGTTTAGTCCCGCATGCATATACTATTCTTTTGTTTACTTGAAAGAACTGCTTGAATAAAAGACATCCACTGTTGAAAATTTGCTACTTTAATACTAGATTTGTCAATAGTGTAGAGCAGTGCTGTCCAAAGCAAGTCCTCATTCATCTTTGTGCGGCCCGCAGTGTGTTTTTAATATTATAACGAAAGAATAAATTCTTCACTTTTTTAATTTTTATTGGTTACAGGCTACTATTCTTTATAAGACGTTTTTTTTATTTGTTTGGCCCTCCAGTCAATGTATTTAGTAATTTGATATTGGCCTGGGATCTTATATGGTCTGGACAGCCCTGGTGTAGAGGTACAGTAGCTTAGGCATCGCATATCCATGAAGCGTGTGTCTGCGAAAGTCAACAGGGATCGTTCTAAACGAACATACACGAATCTAAATAGGTTTGGTGTGTTCGCAGAGGGTATAACCACCAGTACCCGTCAACTACGTGTGTTTAGGTAAAGGAGGTATGTTTGGATCGCAGCAAATGGATTTCTATAGTCTCTGCTTACCTCATTAATTAAGACAGACGTGAAGTTGTGAATGTATTATTGTCTTAACAAGTGCCTCGAATGGGCGGCACAAACTGTGTATACTTAAGAAAAGTACCCTCATAGTAAGTACAGTTTATCGTAGCTTAAGTGAATGCTTTTCCGTGATATGTTGAATAATTTTCCGGACGATTTTCGATGTGATAGTCTGACCGCAATCATTCAATTGTCTGTTTACACTAGGCTGTGTGTATATACTTCACTAAGGCGGGAGTCGTCAATGCCGAAATATATTAACAGGAACAAGTTATACCTACATTCATAATAATATTATAGATGCGAAAGTAACTCTGTCTGTCTGTTACGCTTTCACGCTAAAACCACTAAGCTTTGATGAAATTTGGTACAGAAATAGATTACACCTCGAGGAACAATTGAGGCAAATCTATTTATGCAAAAAAAACGGCTTGCAGCGAAGAGATATGTTCATGATTAGTAAAAATGCGATATCCGACACTCACGCAGGCAGAGCTGTGGGCAACAGCTAGTTTTACACATACATTTGCCTCCAATAAGAAGTGACTCCATGGCAGTCAGCTCGTCACTATGGCGACCACTTTAAACTGCTTACTTTAATGCAGTCAAAATAATATAACAAGAGTATATATTTGCTTCGAGTAGGTGTAATCACAGAACAAGTACTAAAGCATAGAAGTACTATTATGAGAATAAAGCGTACACACTCAGAGACAAACAGAAGTTTAATAGTGCTACGATACCTTCTGACAGTTTATCGATATCGATAGATGAAATTTGTCTATGGGCTATGGTAAATTAACAGACATGCTAATAAAATGAGGTCTGGTTGCATAAAAGCTCTCGTAAACGAACTACAAGAAACAAACGGCCGTTTTACACCTCACCGGAATGGCATAGGCCGGCAGCGGCGCCAGGAGCACTTTCAATGTGAAATAATTTTGAAGTTTTTATTCATGTTTCATGCTGTAAGTTCAAACACAATGTAAACTGTATATGAATAAATTAAATAAATTGAAAATTGAAATATACATGATCGATCCACACACTGCCTCGCATCACGGATCGTAGTGCGAGCGTGCGTGTTCTTGTATTGTTTGTAAGTATCTCTCTTTGTATAGAAATCACGCGTGGTGCAACACACTGAAAATGCATTTAAGCGCTGTGTTACTGATCACACGCTTACATGCAGAGAAACACGTACTCACGCGCGTGGGTTCGGGGCCAGACGGTATGGACACCGAGTTCTGCAGTAACGTGCGTGATTGATGATGCAGACCAGTATCGCATCTGCACGCGTGGCACCGTCGCTGCGTCGCCACGCTCCCGCAGCGTAGTGCGGGGCAGTGTGTGGATCACCAAAATACCAGTATCAGCCCTCTGTTTTTTTCTGACTTTCTTAGTATAGCATCAAAACAGATACCCCAAGGTAAAAATAAAACACAGCTGTAAGATTCATGTCACAAATGTATGATTATATTTCCAATAATATTGAAACACATTATTACTGCCCCTTAAAATTACAGTTTTGTTTAAGAATGTCCTGATTATTTGTGCATTTGCAGAAATATTTTTTGTTATATTATGAATTGGTACTTTTAGAAATTTTTCCCCATCAATTTTATCAATAAATTTCTGTAGTCATCTAGAACATTTATTTATTTATTTATTGAAAAAGTATTTACAATATCATTACAGATAAAAAATCCAATACGATATCATAAAAAAACCTAAAATTTAAAACAATATAACTAATTACTAATAAATATACCTATTTATCCAATACTATACATTTTTGTGCAACATCTTTGAATTTTGACAGGGTACATTGAAAATATCAATTTCTATAGAAATAATATTAATAAGTCGTATGGCGCGTGACAATGGAGCAAATTTGAGTAGATTCGTCCTCACCGCTGGAACGTTAAACGTGTAACAACATAATATATAACATAATTCTCTCTTAATTTGCTTCATGGATCTTCCGGTCTGATCTTTCGGAAACCTGCAAAAGAACACAATGTATGAAACACTATGAAAGGTAGTTACCACAAAATCGTTAACTACAAAATATAGTAATATTTTTGTCGTCGATAAAATATGCAGCACAAGTCACAACACTATTGAACATGACTACACAAATTGGTAAAAATGTAAAATATTTAATAATTACTGAATCGAATGGCAAACAGACGATTATAATATGATTACAGTATAGTAAAGTATAAATCAATTAGGTATTTTGCACTTATGTATAGGTTTTTAGTATATATTATTGGTTTGTTATCTACTCACCGATGGAAGTTGACGATTTAAACTTGATTTTCTTTGCGAAAAGAATGTAATTTACAACCTACAATAACGCAGGACATTGCATATCCAATGGGCTTAATATTACTTCACAATAGCATTATGTAATTATTAAATAACATATATTATTTCACAAAACAGATAAACAACAACGAAAATTACGAGCGGCGGTATAATCCGACAAGTTGGAACATTTGACATTAGTTCGCTTTTTAATTCGGCACCCAAAGGTAACCAAAGGTAACCAAATTGACGTTTCTACAGTGTACACCAGCCGTCCTTAGCAAAATTATTTATCTCTTTCTTTTCAATGTATCCGGCTTATTTGGAAAAATAGGACAACTATATGAGGGTGATTAACACTCCTTCTATGCTTTAGTACTTGTTCTGTGAGGTGTAATAATAAAAAAAACGAAACCACAGATAGATCAAGCAAAAATCTAAACTTTTTATAAAACTAACGCCTACTTCAGGCTGAGACTTGAAGATATCTATGTAAAGGGCGAGAATACAAACTTAAGCTATATTTATATTGTCTATCAAGTTATTAAAGTTAAATTGAGTGCGATATTGATTTTGTCACTGCTATTTTTGTACTATCTCTAATATCTAAATTTTAAAGCTGTTTGGTTGACTGATTATGAAATATCACCACTAAAAGTGTTTATTGGCTAATACATAGCCCAATTTTCCCCCCTTTCCTCTTTCCTTATCTCTCTCATTAACTTCACCTACCCTATATCCAGCCGCCATAGTGGAGGCCACCATACCAGCAGTTTAAGATGGCTTTTGGAGTGCTGGCTGCCACTTCTGGATTCCAGTGACTGCTTACCATCAGACAGGATGGAGTCACTTTGGTAGGCTTATATAAAAAAAAAATACGTTTGTAGGCGATGGATCGATCTTGACGCTTGTACAGTAATTGTATCTTTTTAAGTGTTTATTTGGGGAAGGATATGTCCAGCCGTGGATGTATTTCAGCTGATATGATGAAGTGTTTATAATCAACACAAATTTGTTTATTTTATTGACATCTGATGCTCCCAATGAAATAACTGAACAACGTTCTGGATATTCGATAGATATACTAATCTTAAAATTTTTACTAAATTTTTTTTTTTTTTTTTTTTATTTGTTTTTTGTGTCTGGGTGTTTTTTATCTATAATATGTAAGTATTTACAAAAAAAAAATGTAGTTGTTTTTTCAGTTGTTTAGTACCCATAACACAAGCAAATATAATTGCTTAATTTGGGGCTAGATGGCGCTGTGTGAATGTGGTAGAATATTATTATTATTATTATTACTACTTGAGGAAAAACCTAAATACCATTGAGAACGAAGCGGTAACTAATCTGGATACTGGCCGCGACAAGTGTACTTAACCTTACCCCCGAGGCCCTCAACGTATATGATGTAAAAACTAATGATTATAATTGATAGATATTAGCCGCTCATTACTTAGTTGCAATTGTATAATTTGGTAGCAGCTGGACCGTGGTTAATTATGGTCGTGACTGTGACATCCGTCCACAGTATCGACGGTAGTGATGGGTATGACTGGTATCGAAATATACTTTATAAAAATAGCGATCTACCCTGGCTTCGCACGAGTGTACTGTTTCTTATTTATATTAACTATACTATTCTATAAAGTGGAAGAGTTTGTTTGTTTGTACGCGCTAATCTCTGGAACTACCAGTCGGACTTGATAAAATCATTTTGCGTATGATAGTCCAGTTCTCGAGGAAGGTTATATAGGCTATGTAACATCACGGCTACTGGTGAAGGGAGCAGAGCAGTAAGCAAAGACGCGGGTGATACCACGCCGCAGCAAGCTATTTACTAATATTTAAATTTCTTCCTTCCATTTATTTTAAAATTTTCTTAATTACGGTGAAAACTGTGCTAAAACCTATGACGAAGATTTTGGATTTAAGCTACTTCCAATAAGATGCATATTAAATTAGAGAATTTGATATGTCATCATCTATGTCACAAGGACTGCACGTATTCTATATTGAAGCTGCATGCGGTTTGCAATATAGTTTTAATCAATACATTAGCGATTTTGTCGACCCATATTTCATCAGCACGAGGTAAACGCATGGCATCGTAAAAGGCAATCAGATAGAAAATATTATAAAACAAATAAAAGGTCCTGCTGTTAAACTTAATAAACAGATCAATAAAACACCCAATATAGATAAAAATAATCTGATAAGAATTATATAAATGAGAAGTGTTAGAGTGCTGGCGGTCAGTTGGCGAAATGTGTAAGATAGTGTCGGTAGCGTTAATATCGTCGTTGTTGGTGGGGGTTCTGGTAGGGGTGGTGACATGGCTAATCATGAGAGATACGGAACCAGCTCCAGAGCTGAGAGAACTCGATTGGTGGGAGCACACTGTCATCTATCAGATTTACCCTCGGTCGTTTAAAGACAGCGATGGAGATGGCATTGGAGACTTAAAAGGTAAAATTGTACAGAATTTTAATTAAATTCTAATTTAAGATTTGTCTGCTGAAAATTTTAGACTAGCTATTTGTTTTAAACATATCTCATTAAAAAGCCCCAGAGAGGATTTAAATATCTTGTGTCTATTAATCAAGTCACTACTTACTTGATGAAACTCGAAAAGTCTGAAATTTCTCTACTACAGTTACAAAGACTTGAAATCTAATTTTGATTTAATGAAATTCTACAGGCCCCTATACAAGTTTCAGGTAATCAAATTAATTTACGTCATAAACATTTTAGACCTTTCATCCTAAAGTTCTAAGCGAATGTTAACTTTATCGTTAGTACTTTGCTTAGAGTTTCTCTGAGATTATGATTTGTAGGTGCCATTACAAACAACACTTGTAAGGTTTTAGTTTCCTAAAAAATTATTTGCCCGTTTTCAATATTTCACTAACTAACAAGGATTCATTTTTTCATATTTACTATATTAAACTTTCTCTAAGTTTTCCATTCATTGTCAATCTAAGGGCATCTTTATTTAGCGACTTATTACCGTGTGCAGAGATAACCCTTACCACATTTTCCGATGTTATACTCCAAAAATCTTAAGAGACATGGGGGCCCTATTTACACATTTATATTTCTTTTTTAGGCATCACAAGTGAGCTACCGCACTTAGTAAATGCTGGAATTGGAGCTATTTGGATGTCGCCCATCTTCAAGTCACCTATGATTGACTTTGGTTACGATGTTAGTGACTTCTATGACATCCATGACGAATATGGTACTATGAGTGATTTTGAGGAGTTGGTAAGAGAAGCGCATAATTTAGGTAAGCAAGTGATATAGTTGAATCTATTTGATTGATATTTTGATATTTCTCGTTGCTCATTACTTCTTAATTTTATAAATTCACAAGTTACAAAACTTTGAATACAATAAAGGACAAAATAAAAGTTACTTACAATTTTCCGTTTTTAGGCCTCAAAGTCTTATTGGACTATGTACCAAACCATGCCAGCACAGAATCAGAGTATTTCAAAAACTCAGAAGATAGAGTACAAGGTTACGAAAATTACTTCGTCTGGGCTAATCCAAGACCAAACCCAGAGAATCCTAACGTCAGATTAGTCCCATCTAACTGGGTAAGTACCAATTTTATTCTTAATGTTATGAAAATAAAGAAACCGGTTCAGGATTTTGACCAAAGTGTAATCAAGAGTGTAATGTAAATAAATCAAAGACCGGACTACAGCTACTGTAAGCACTAGGTACATAAAGTCCTTTGTACTCAATCAATGGAACGGACCTCTAGTAGCGGATAATGTAATAACAACAACCGTTTTCCTCCTTTAAACGTTTTCCTTGTTTTGATTACAGATCAGTCAATTCGGAGGCAGTGTCTGGGAGTGGAGTGAAAAAAGGCAACAGTACTATCTTCATCAGTTCGCCGTTGAACAAGCTGACTTCAATTTCCGAGAACAGGCAGTCAGAGATGAAATGATTAAAATCATGATCTTCTGGATTGAGAAGGGAGCTGATGGCTTCAGAGTTGACGCCATTCCTCATCTGTATGAAACTGAACCTGATCAAAATGGAATCTACCCTGATGAAAGGTTGTCTGGCAATATGTTCTTGACACCAGATCAGCCAGGATACACCACACAGGAGCACGTGAGAGACCTTAAAGAGCTGTATGACGTAGTATACGAATGGAGAGCAGCTGTTGATAACTGGAAAGAGGCTAATAATGAAGAGACTAAGTAAGATATTTCGTTAATTACTTATCACTTTGTTTACAGTTTAATGAAGTTTATACTGATAGTCTTTGGTACCTATTTGTATTTGGTTTTACTTTTAGTTGTTTTTAGCAATGCGTTATTATATTCTAGTTATAAATTACAATACATCTGTCATTTCGTATCGTGGTTGCATGATTTACTCTGTCATCTCGTGTAGCTAAAATGCATGATTCTTTTTGATATTAATTTTAGTTGTACAGGATAGCTATTCAACAATTACGAGCTCTTTAATTTATTATTGCATAATTTATTTGATCAATAACGAAAATTTTATTTCCAGAGTGTTGCTAGCTGAGGCCTACGCTAATATTTACAACACGATGCTGTACTACGGTGACGAGCAGGGCCAAATTGCGGGTGCCCACTTCCCATTCAACTTTGACTTCATCACCACTCTGAACGCCGATTCTAATGCCAGAGATTTCGCATACATCATCCAACGCTGGCTCATTTACATGCCTAGAGGAAACGTGGCTAACTGGGTGGTAAGTTAATTGTATTATAGAGATAAGAATAAAATTATGCTCTGAATTGGGTGACGGTGGCTAATGTTTATCATCTATATTTATATTAACAACAAATGAAACTCTTCAAGCCTCGCCTTCGTCTATTTTATTTGAATTAACTAAACATAATGCTTATTGTTTTAGTTCGGAAACCACGACCAAAGCCGTATGCCAAGCAGATTTCGTTCAAACATGGTTGACGGTTTGAACGGCCTGAATATGCTGCTACCAGGAGTAGCTGTCACCTACCAAGGAGAAGAAATTGGCATGAGGGATGGCTTTGTCAGCTGGGAAGATACTGTGGATGTGGCAGCGATCAATCAAGGGGATGAGGAAACTTATCTGCAATACTCCAGGGATCCTTGCAGAACTCCATATCATTGGGATGATTCTAGGAACGCAGGATTTTCGACTGCTGAGAGAACATGGTTGCCGATTGCTCAAGATTATAGGGAAATCAATTTACGGGCTCAGGAGTTAGCAGCAAGAAGTCATTTTAAGGTAAGGAAGCACATAACGAGCAATGGTTTTTAAACGGTGATATGTAGATTATTTCTTCTTCTGCTTGCCTTAGCCCATATTACTACAGTTTGGTACAAAATCTTTTACTCTTTCATTCTCGTCTATTAACCGTAATCTGAACCTAAACCCACTTTTGATTAGACATTACATAAATAACACCATACATAAATCGAAATAGATCCTAATTTCTATAAATGTTCTTGTTCTTCTAGGTATACCAAGCTCTTGTAGACCTTCGTAAAGAACCTGCGCTATCTCACGGAGACTACCACGTGACTGCTTTGAGTGACGGCACCCTAGTCCTGGTCCGGCATCTAAGGACCCATGATACGTATGCCCTGGTGTTTAACGTGCGGGATCAGGAGGACACAGTGGACCTTAGCCATGTGCCCTTTTTGAGCGAGCCAATGACAGTCGTCGTCTCGAGTGTTCATAGCAGTTGGGTTGTTGAGTAAGTGATCAGATTTGAGTTCTAGTATCAAAGCAATATGAACTTTTTTGTATGTTTATAGACTAGATTTTCCCAAACATGTTAGCTAAAGTATGTAGTAAAGTAAGTACCTAATAGTCATTTGTGATAGTTAGATAGTTTAACTAGAGAAGACCATAATCAACTTTATTTCGTAGGTAGAGATTGGTCATCAATTTTTTTTTTATATTTAGAATGATACACACGCACTGGAAGTAAAGATAATGAGCTTCAGGTTTTAATAATAATAATAATAATAATAATAAACGTTTATTTCAGGCAAGCCTATATGGTGTTAGTAACAATTGTCTTAAGTGCTAGTGTTAGTAATACATTATTTATTTATTCTAGTGTGTAGTCCCATCCAATGTCGCATCATTGGGGACTCCCATTTGTCAACAAACACACTCAGGGTACCGTTAGTACTGACCCGCATGCGCGCGAGTAGGGAGGCGCACCTTTTACGTATGATTGCCGAGAAACCATCTATATGTCTCTCGGCAAGCATGCTCGACGCACTACAACGCCACGGCAGCCCCAACAATACCCTGAGCGCATTATTGTACTGGACGCGTAGATCGCTGTACTCGCGCAGACTATAACTGGTCCACAGACTGCACGTGTAAAATGTTTGGCAGAATGCCTTGAACAGTGTTATTTTTACTGGTTCCGTGCACCGCGCAAATCTGCGGGCCAGCATATTACAGCGCACAGACAGAGTTTTAATAATTGACCGAGAAGTAGTGAGAAGTTTAGTTTTGCATGTAAAAGACTCACTGGTACGTGTTGTGCTAAATAGGAAGACATATTGTATTAAGTTTTTAATTCAGAGTACCTTCGTGGTTAAGTTATAGAAGATTACCATGGACTTAAACTTATAAAACGTAGGTAATCAATTATTCTACAAAACTTATAATTTCAAATGAATAATGAATATTGTAGGTATTGCATTTGTATTTTAAAATCGGCTCAGCTAGCTCAAGGCCACAGGATATCATTTATGACAATATCAAATTGAATATCATTTCGATAAATGCAATAAAGTATACCACCCATGATTATCTTAATAAATTTAAACATATTTATACATATTTAGAGATATTATCGGGTTTTTATGTACGTTAACAATATAATTCATGATAAGGGACATAATCCTCTTAGCTTTGCACCGTTACTGAAATGTACTCGTATGATTTTGTACTAATAATGATAGCAGGTAAGTAAGTGACCTACCTAACTGACGATACGCACTGTCGTTCATTGTAGGTACACGAAGATAAACATAGAACTAATACCTAAAAAAATTGTTTCTTCTCCTGCTTTTTTTTGAGAGCCTTGGAAACTACTGCTTAAAACAGATTTAAATACCTAGTAGTACTTCTATGACTTCTATGACTATTTTTCCAAACTGTTTAAATTCTGCAAGATTTTCTATTACGAGTATTTCAAATGAGAAAATATTTTTGATAGTCATTTGTGGATATTATAAGTATTGAGTTTTGACATTACAAATACTAATTTTTGTGTATTATTTACAGAAATGAAATATCCTTCGGTAATCTCAGACTGGCAGCTGGGGAAGCAATTGTACTGAAGGCTCCACCGACGTAAGCAGATGTGAAACTACAAAATACTCAAACAAAATAAACTATTTGGCCTAAGAATAAATAGAAATAATGTTATGTAGAAAAGTATTATCGACAAACTAAGATGAGCAAGCTCAATGTTAAAAAGTTGATGAATAAACTGACCGATGAATATATCTTACACACGGAATCTCTAAAGAAAATCCAAGAAACACGTCGATCTAAGACTAGAGAAAATCGTTAATCAGCATTGTATTAATGAAAATGAAAATATATTTATTCATGTAGGTTAATTAAATTAACACTTATGAACGTCGAAATTTACGAAATGTCAGCCAATGAAACTTCAGCCAGTTCGCTAACGAGGTAGAGCCATGAGAAGAACTGGCGAGAAACTCAGGCCACTCTTTTTAATCGCCAGGTTATTACAATTTTTGTAAGTTACAATTTTAAAGTGTCATGCAAAGTGTCACAGGCAAATACACTACATTAATTTGACGAGTATTGAGCTTTTATTGTGATATTAAACTTAATATTTTTAATATTGTACACTTTGTTTTATTTAGCCTAAAACCACAAAATGAAAACTTGTAAAAATGCCGAAAGTCCAATAATTGCAATATTTGCAGTAACAGCAACTGAAAGTAAAAGCAATGGAAGTAAAATAAAGACGATATTCAAAATTTTGCAAATAATACAAATAGAAAAACAAAACAAAATTTTAAATATATAATTTAAAGTTGCAATTTCTCGTCACACTGTCTATTCGTAAATTAAATGATGATTTTTGCCTTATAGATAAATTTAAGTTAGACTCCAAAGAAACTTGGACTGGAGAAATATTAAAAATTTTGTGGCGTTGAAGAGTTTGGGCGTTAGTCTTAGCGAAATACTTATGTATATCACAATAATCACGTGTACTTTGTTATCACAACCGCAAGATAGAGGTCAAACTATCACATAGGAAAGTGTTGAGGTAGATGAAAACTAAAACGGTAATGACGCAATCGCAATGAGAGTTGTTAATCAGTGTAACTAGTGGTAGTAGATCCACGCTGATTTCAGCATGAATGGGTCCGGATCGTCCGGGAAAGTACTACCCTCTCATAGAAGATAGTAGTATCCGTACTACTGCGTTTCGTTCGGTGAGTGAGAGAGCCGGAGGCTCAATTTCCCCCCTTTCCTCTTTCCTCACTTCCCTCATTCCCTTCCCCTAACCCCATTCCCAGCCGCCATAGTGGAGGCCACCATACCAGCAGTTTTGAGACGATGACTTTTGGTATAGTGGCCGCCATTTCTGGATTCCACTGACTGCTTACCATCAGGCGGGGTGGAGTCACTTTGGTAGGCTATAATATAAAAAAAAAAAAATCAGCTTAAAGTGTTATTCTTTAAAATAGATAAGAATCCATACCGATATCATAAAACCTGTAATGCTCGACATCACTTAAAATTTAATTCATAAAACCATAGCCTTCACAGATATGTATGACCTTGATGAGGGCACTGATATGTAAATAGCTAAAGGAAAACAATAATACCTGACCATATCTTTTATTACAATTTGCACCTATTTATTTTATCTTTGCACTTTAAAGGTTAACTGATACATAATCCGAGCATTAAATTTATTAATCTTTATGCTCATTGACATAGTAACAAATGGACATGGGGCTTAGTATGAAATAGAGTATGAAAAAGTCAATAGAAATTGCACATAAAAATCATAAAAATAAAATACAAAACCAGTTCGTTAAGGATCCAAAGTCATTCTGGCAATATATAGCGTCAAGAAAATCTAGAATTAATAAGCAGAATATAATAAAAAATGGTCATAATCTGACGGATGAACAGTGTGCTAGAGAGTTCGCAGGTTTTTTTGAGTCGGTGTACAGCCGGGAACCGCCGCGGCTGGATGCTAAGGCGGTGGCGGCGCGAAGCAGCGCCACAAGTGCACGCATACACATCGAGGCCTTGAGTCTCAAAGACGTGCAGGCAGCGCTGATGAACCTCAAGCCAAAGCGTTCATCTGGTCCTGACGGTATACCGGCGTTCCTCTTTAGAGATTGTGCTCGAGTTTTAGCGAGGCCCCTACATCACATATTTAATACCTGTTTACAACAGTCGACGTTTCCAGCTCGTTGGAAGATGACGCGAGTCGTTCCAGTACCGAAAGGTAAGTCAGGTCCGGATGTCAGCGGTTACAGACCAGTGGCAGTGCTGTCGACCCCGGCAAAAGTATTCGAGTCCGCAATCCAAAGCTGCTTACAGGGACAGGTGCGAGCGCAGTTGTCGGATGCGCAGCACGGCTTTCGGCCGGGGCGCAGCACGTCCACGAATCTGCTTAACTTCATGGCACAGGTTGTGCCGGCAGTAGATGCTGGCGGGCAGGTAGACGCGGCATACTTCGATTTTAAAAAGGCGTTCGACACCGTGGACAACGATGTTTTACTGGGAAAGCTAGCAGATGTGGGATGTACACCACACTTGCTAAAATTCTTTGTGAGCTATATGCAGGACCGTCAGCAGTATGTGGACTACAACGGGTATGTGTCTGAACCATACTATACCCGATCTGGAGTGAGTCAAGGTAGCAATTTGGGGCCTCTTGAATTCATCATAATGATTAACAGCTTGCCGGAAGTCGTGAGACATGGTTCATGTTTATTGTTTGCAGATGACCTCAAGTTGCTACTCGAGGTTAGAGATCAGTCTGACTGTGAGCGGCTGCAGGGTGACATTGATAGAGTGGTGAAGTGGAGCCATGACAATAAGCTATACTTCAATGTATCTAAATGCTCTATAATATCCTTCACTCGTGCGCGCAACCCTGTCTGCTATGAGTACAAAGCAGAGGCGACGCCACTACAGAGAGTAACAGCAAGTAACACGTGATTTAGGGGTACATATTACTCCAGATCTCACGTTTCGCGAACATATCGTAAAGGTATGTACAAAGGCGTACAGAAACCTCGGTTTTGTACTAAGGCAGTCGCAAGGGTTCACTAACATTACAGCAATTAGGGTATTATACGATGCACTAGTCAGAAGTCATTTGGAGTATGGCGCGGTCATATGGTCTCCACACGAAGCCAAGTACTCTGTCATGCTGGAGCGCATACAGAACAAGTTTACGCGCCACTTGTACTTAAGACTGTATGGGGTATATCCGTTGTACCCTACCTTGTTTGTGCTAGGTATGGTAGGGTACAATGAATTAATGGTACGCCGACAGTTCGCGCTGGTCATTTATTTAATTAAATTACTCCACGGCAAGGAACACAATCCTGGAGTACTGCAGCTCTTGAACTTTTGTGTTCCGGACCGCTATGTATGGAGGCGCCGGCGCCCACCACTGCTGGCCGTGCCAGCTGCTAGGACCAACCTAATGGCCAAAACGCCTCTGACGCGAGCAATTCGTACGATTAACGAAATTCAGAATAGTTTAGATATATTTACGTGTCAGTTCAGTGAACTCGCAAAGGTACTGTTGTATATATTATGCTATAGGATGGAGTAGTATTAGTTTGTTAGTCTATGTGAATCTGCAAGTGCCATGTAATACCTAAATAATGTTATTAATGTTAATTTTCTTTGGGTAGCTATAAGTGTCGATAGGGTTAAGTGATTGTTTTGTTTTCTGTAAATTTTAATAGTTTTGTTTATATTGTTTTAAGTGTTTTTATCAAAATGCCACATTAGGTTTTTACCTGTAAAGTTAGATGTAAGAGTCAGAAATAAATAAATAAATAAATTTAAAAAAATGTCACAAAATGCATTTTAAATACTTGCCCGCTTCGAGTCTTATTGAAAAAGACACATACGACTATGTGAGTTACATTAGTAGGAAGCAAAACTTGTTATATTTCAGTCGAACGACGTTAACAGCTGGACACAGGCCATAAGTATCGCCACTTTGTATGAATCTGTATGATACAACAATATTTGCTCCGAGCCTGGATGTTTAGTGTAAATGTAATTGTAAAACCGCTAGTGATACAAAGTTTGTTTTTTAACGGAATAGTTTCTTAGGAACTATCTACATATAAGTTAGTAAGAAAGCCTTGCTGGATCAGATTTGAATTTACCCAGTTCTTAAAACACAAACACGAAACTTCTTTCATTTTAATTTTCTTTTCCTAGACAGTATTGGACCAATAATTTTCAACTTCAACGCAAAGTTTGATGCAGCATTCAAATTATTCTTAGTGCAAGTAGAGGAACACAATAAACAGGACAGCAGGTGCATCATATCTTGAGGACACACTTCGGAGTAATAGTGGTATAGTTTCGGTATCTGTTTGATGCATTCCCATCACTAGTAGCAAGGTCATTGTTAACTTCTGTATCATTAGTTTAATAGTGGTCATGATGTGGTGGGTTTTGGTTGTGTATGCTCTGGTTGGAAGAGTGGTTGGCAATGTGGTTGCTCCGTGGTGGGATTCAGCAGTGTATTATAGAGTGCTAGTGGACTCTTTTAAGGATGGAGACGGCGATGGGCTGGGAGATTTGAAAGGTGAGGAGAAATATTTAATTGCACGTATGGTCTAAATTTTACAAGCTTAATTCCCGCCTGATTGTAAGCGGTTACCGTAGCCTATAGCCCATCCATTGCATTACAAAGTACTGCTATGCTAAATTTGTTTGATCTGCAACCGTGTTAAAATTCGATCACAGGAATTCGAAGAGAAGTTTGATTTTTGGTCAAAGTAGTAATATTATTCATAATTTGAAGCTAGGTTTGCAAAATAAAAATCAAAAACAATCTCAAATTTTCTGTCACATAATGACAAAATTAGTTGTTAGTATAAATACCAGGCGCTGTTTATTTCTCATACAAATATTTTACGAGGTCACTGGTAAGACAGGGACGGTAACTCGTGGTATAACACAGATAGTTATTGTTGCCAGTCTATAATTTACCTGTGACTACCGACCTATCATTACATAATATGAAATTATGTTGCTGTATGATACCTTTTAAAATTTGTTGGGTGACCGACGAACAACCGATAGATGTGGGCGGCTCACGACTCGTCAAGGTGTGCAGCAGTGGACGTCTTTCTTTTACGACGATGATTATGATAATTAATTCGAATGTATTCCCTAGAAACAAGTATTAGTTAATATACTTATCTGAATCTGTTCTTCATCTTTATTATATTATTTATATATAATTAAAAGCCAGAGACGCATCAATTTCATCGGCATGTTACGCATTATGGACCTTGAGAGAAGAAATGGATGTCGAACATCTGAAAACAGTGTATTACGCACTCGTAGATTCTAAATTAAGGTATAGCATACAGTTTTGGGGATATAGCTACAGCTATAACAATAGGAGAGCCTTTATACTGCAAAAAAGGGCAATAAGGACAATTATGCGTGTACCACTAATAGAAAGCTGTCGACGACATTTTGTTGAATTAGGCATCCTAACCGTACCGGTTCTATACATTCTTGTAGTTCTAAGCCACTTTGCTAAATATGTGTCAATTTTTGAAACACATGAAGAAAGACAAAGTAGGGAGCAAACTAGAAGAAAGGAATTTAAGGCCCTAATACATCCTCAGCTTAATGTAGTAAAGCATAGTTCTCGTTACCAGGTTGTTCAGTTATTTAACATGTTGCCTGAAGAGCTTAAAAAATTGATATACAGAAGTTCTTTTAAAGTAAAACTTAAAGAGTATTTGTTGAGTAGATGTCTGTATAATGTTGACGATCTCTGATTCTTTTCTGTAGAAATATACTTTTTAGGCCTTAAGATATATTGAAAGAATCTATAATAATAATAATAATACCTATTACTAATAATTATAATGACATGTTTCGAAATCTAAGTAAAAACCCACAAGTAAAAAGATCATAATAACTGAATGTTTTAGTGTGTATTGTGTAGGCTTAGAAAATTCAAATACAATGTATTATTGTTAATGAATAAATGACTATTGACTATTGACTATCTAAACTTTCATAGGATAGTGATTAAAATATTTTCCAGGACTTATCAAACAGATAAGTTACATCAAAGCATTGGGAGCTGATGCTGTGATACTCTCTCCAGTGGCTTCAAGGAGTACTGACTGCTCTAAGCCTGGCACCATCGACTTTAGCCAGATAGACCCTCGCTATGGCAATGATGATAACTTCAACAGTATTTTGGAGAAAGCGAAGAAATTAGGTAAGATAAGAATCAATTAGTCAGTCTAACTGCTCAGATCTTGTCACTTGGCTACTAGACTCTATATATAATAGCAAATTTAGAAGTAGCCACAATGAACTAGAACCGTAACGTGGGCAGGTTCTACAAGATGTGTCAATGATGTTAGTGTCGATGCAAAAGTGACGGAAAATCGAGGAATAAATCTGCTCAGAATATGTCAAAGTGGCTGCGACAATAATGTCATACATACATGTATATGTTCAGTTGTGAACATATACAAAAAACATATTTATTTGCTGGGTAATTTCAAGCGACGATGTGATCCTTTTTCTTTAATACCTTTGTTATTAGAGCTAAAATTGATAGCGACGTTGCCGCTACAGACGGTCAGTTTAGAATCCGAATGGTTCAAATCGAGTGCTGACCGTGTCAATGGGTATGAAGATACAATTGTCTGGAAGGAAGGAGCCGCTGATACAGTGCAACCTGTAAGTTCCTTTTTTATACCGATCTGCCGTGAAAAAAGCGTTGGTTTAGACGGTAGTAGATCCACGCTGGTTTCAGCATGAATGGGCCGGATCGTCCGGGGTAGTACTACCCTCTCATAGAAGATCGACTTAAGAGTAGTAGTATCCTTACGACTGCGTTTCTTTCGGTGAGTGAGAGTGCCGGAGGCCCAATTTCCTCCCTTTCCTCTTACCATCAGGTGGGGTGGAGTCACTCTGGTAGGCTAAAATATACAAAAAAAAATACCGTTATCGCTTTTCATTATTATGATGGCCACTAGTCTGATCTAGTAAGACGCATTTTCACATCCTGCTTAAATACTCTGGATTAAAATTGGAATGAAACAGAAGCTTTCTGAACTTAGCTTATTGTACGTAATCACGTGCGTCGACGAGTGCGGCGTTTCCTGTGGCACCATACCATAAATGGCATCACGACTATTGCAAGCATGGTGATTACCGATATTGCCTTCCCCTATTATTACATGGCCAACAGCAATTTCGCACCTTTTACGGCCTCTAAATTATTATTCAGAGAAAAATTTATTGCTGCTAGACATTCAATGCAGTTTTACTGTATTTTTAGAGAGAAGAAGGAATAGACGTATGGACATGGCATGAAGGCAGAAATGCGTTTTGGGGCAGTACCAACAATGAGGCTCTGATCAACCTCTGTTCTGAGAATGCAGCAGCAGCTTTAGCCAATGCTCAATGTGCTTGGTTAAAGCGAGGAGTATCCGGGTTGCTGGTTAACCCTGACTTCTTGAAAGACCAGAAATGTGGCGAACAGCTTTTAAATAAGTTGGTTGCGGCTGCTATGAGCTGTGCTAGGAGCGCTGGGATGGAGGCACCGTAAGTATATATGTATTGTGGTATTTTCGGTGTAATGTTAATACAATAGTTATGACATCCTATTTTGTGTATGAAGTAAGGACTTCGAAACCGAGAAAGTATCAAGTTTGTAAATATCATAAGTACCTGTTCTTTAAGTTTATGTGTTACGAGTATGATGCACTTTTAACGTAGGTGCTGGTAAAGATGACTGGTTATTCCTGGCCGTTCTAAGGTTGTCTGAAAGAGATTGCACATAGCGCCACCTATTATAAATATTCTAAACTAGCTTCACCCTGCTGCTTCACCCGTGTGGAAATTGGTATGTGTTTAATTAACGTAACTCGGGAACCAGACCGATTTTCGGGATATAAATCTCTGCCACCAAATCTATGTACATACCAATAACAAATATAACAAATACACACACACACACACACACACACACACACACACACACACACACACACACATTTATAAGGATTTAAAACAATATCTACTTGTTATGTACCTATTTTCAATTTCCAGGGTAATTTTAGTGGAGTCTTCTTTAAAACCTGAAGAATCAGCCGTATACTATGGAAACGGTGGCGTCGGAGCCAATAGCGTGTTCAGCAAAGCTTTAACATCTGCCTCAAGGTCTGTTCCCGGCATGGTGATCGACATCTACGCATCTTTACTGACTACTCCTCAAGATGTGTTGCCTACTTGGATGGTAAGTATCAAAGCTAGCCCGTCTGCCTAAAAAAACAAACTGAATTTTTTTTCCTCGTGCTGACGCTACATTGAAATATTATGTACCCCATGTCACTTCTACAAACAATACGAATCTAATGACAACTCATATGTTAACATCCATCAAGCCATTTAGGTTGTAGAGCGTGTCAAAGAAAAAGACAGACATACATACACACATACATACATACATACATACATACATACATACATACATACATACATACACACATACATACCTCGAAAAACATTCCCCTTCATGACTTTGGCAGTCGTGCAAATATTGAGATAGATAAGTCTAAAAGCGAAAACTTAAGACCGTATTTTTTTATACGCTTTAGTGTGATATTTTGTATTGAATGATATGAGATCCTTATAAATCCTCTTACAAATCATATTCATAGAATTTATTGTAACTTATTAACTTACAGTTTTGGGACTTGTGACATTGTGTAGAGTGAAAAGAGGATTAAGATACCTTAAGTATATCATAGGCGACTAGCAAAAGGTTTATATAGATACTATTTAAGAATGATTTTTAAAATTTTTTACAGAGTAAACCTTTTTTACAGTGAAGGAGTGAAATCAAGTAGCACATAATATATATAAGAAAGTAAAACTTTTTAGAACTAATACATATATATATATATAATAGGGAACATATACTGTGTCTGTGACACATTATAAGACCCAAAATATACTTAGATGATCACACACTGCCCCGCATCACGGAGCGTAGTGCGGCCGTGCGTGTTCTTGCGTTGTTTGTAAGTATCTCTCTTTGTATACAAATCACTCGTGATGCAACACACTGAAAATGCATTCACGCGCGGTGTAGATGTACTTTCACCATGTGTGTGTGTGGGTCAGTGTGTGGATCGCCTTAAAATATACATAGGTAAGTATATGAACTAACCAAAACCTAAAATGTGCATAGTATATAGGTATATACACATATTATTCAGTTCATTTCCATGTCGTTCCAACCCAAATAACGTCAGTCTAACACGTTTTGTAACAGACAAACATTTTAGGTTATTTATTATACAATAAAATTAAATTAGTAGTCGCGTTGCGTTGTAGTCAAAAATAGGCCGTTAGGTATTCAATACTTTTAAATATTGTAGGGTTTGACCTAATAGAATAATTCCTATAAAATCTTTACATGTAATCTTACTTAATTTTATCTTTTCAAATTCCTCTATACAATGAACTTCAACTAAAAATTGCATTACTCCGTGCGCGTCATGTACTTAAAACGACAAACTTTTTCTTTACGTATTGTTATCTAAATTAGTAAAACTTGACAACACTTGCATTATTCAATATTAAAGTAAGATATAATTACCGTAGCCAACATATTATGTAAAAAATAATAAACCCATGTAATGCCCGGCTCGCTGGCTAGGCAATTAGTTAGTATTTATGAAAGGTAGTAAAGAATCTAGATCGCAAAGCTGAGTATTGTCCCGGGACCGTGGAGCCTTTGTCCGCGATTAAATAGGGGTAAACACCTCCCGGGACACACAGTTTACCGCGTGTTTAGAAGTGAATACATAAATATATTATGTATTTGATTCAAGATGCAAAGGATTTTATAGTTTATTTTATAATTTTTTGGTGGTAAAAAGGTCTTGATATATTAAATTAACTAGAAATAAAACACATTAATGCTGTTTGACGAAGACTCTGCCGAGCAGAATAATGAGTCCCCTAGGATCTTTTAAGCAATTTACATACTGCCAATTCGCAGATAATAGTAGAACCATGAAAAGAACTGATAAATTACTTTTATTTTCCATATAGTTACAATTCTTAAAAATATTTTTTTATAGTTTCGTAAGTTAAGAAGGAAATAAGCATGTTACCCATTAAGACCGTTATCGCAAACATAAGCATTGCGATAACAATGTTAGGAAAATTATCCAAATTGCCAAATGTGAGAATGGAATAATAGCAGATAAGGAAAAGAACGGATAATTGGTTCTCCGGCGTTCTCACTAACCAAAATTAAACTAAGATAATAAAAATAAAGTACTTAATACTTATTTATAATCATACGGGAATTAACGCGGTCATGCATTAGGTATTTACATACCTTATTTTGCTTGACGTTTCGACCAGGTTACACCGGCCGTGGTCACAAGCAGACTGGTGAGGCGATGTCACGGCTCACGTCAAGCAAAATAAGGTATGTAAATACCTAATGCATGATCGCGTTAATTTCCGTATGATTATAAATTTATATCATGCAACGCGAAAATTTAAAAGTAAATACTTAATACTTTGCGCTGATATTACAAGAGATAGTAGTAGTACCACAACCTCTTAAAGCCATCTTATTCTATCCTTACTTTGTCTCTGTCCTTGTTTTTAATGGTACAAAAGAAAGAGGTAAAACACAAAGTAACATTAAAATAATACTGCTATAAGAGGTGGTACTAGGCCTCCGCGGCGTCAAATAGTTAGTAACACTCAAGAGTATTCAAATAAATAGACGCAACATAAAAGTAATAATATGGGTACAAAAAAAGTTTATTTTTTTACAATAAAGTAAAAGGTCGAAATTTTTAAAATGTCATATAGATATATTTACTTAGTTACACCGCCATAAATATGGTTACAGACTTCCTGCCAATGGTATCCAAGTATTCTAAGAACGAAATACTAAAACAAGCAAGAATTTACTACCGTACAAAATTAATTAAATCAATTTACCACAAAACAATGCAGCAATAAGCTCCTTAGGGAACCATTAATTGGAACATCAAGGATATCACGGGCAAACTAAGCCCCTTGCCGAAACTTATAAAGTTTAAGTAGTAGTTCGGTAACTTATTTAGCTGCGAGTATGCGGCTAGCACCTCTAATATTCTACTATACAGAGTGTATACGACGATATGATATTAAATGCATTTACGTATAGTATGTGACATTATGAAGCGAGACAAAAAAAATCAACTAAATATCTTCAATAGCTTAGACACAGGACTACTTTTTTAATTTCTATAATTCTAAACACTCTGTAAGTACGTCAAACGGTCACTGACTTAAGTCATAATCCACACGAAGGATAAACGTTGCCGCTCATTACAGTTCAGTGAACTTGTCATAATAAATGGTGTATTACTTTGTTACTACTAAAATATTATTTATTTTTGTTTTTCGTCAAATCATTTTTGTGATTAATTTGATAATTGTTTAATTTGGGACTAGATGGCACTGTGTGAATGTGGTAAAAAAAACGTCTTCTGGTTAATAAAGTGTAATAGCGTATCTCCTCTTTTTCTTAAAGAATTAAATGCAATAGTCGAGTTAAGTTAAGTTTATCTAAGTCATATCAAAATATCGCCTTTGTTAATCTGAATGATGGTATACGACACTATTGCAATGATTTTTCAGTGGGCGTTTGTGAGAACGAATGAAACTTTTGATACCTAAGCAAAGCAAGGGCGAACGTGTAGTTCTTTATAACAAAACACATCGAAAGTTACTACATGAGGTACTTATAATAAAAGAATATCTTCCCTCCATTTGAACCTAAACGCGGTCAAGCATCTTTATATTAGAAAAGTTTCATATTCGCTACTCAGACCTAAGCTAAAGTAAACGCTTAATGTTTTATTAACTTTGTTTATAGGTATACAGTTAAATATATACAGTTATGTATAAAACTTTATCTTTGTTTTATTTTTTACAAACAAATATATGGCCTACTTAGGTAGCTGCCATATTTTATGTACATGACATTGTTTTCGCAATGTCTAAATATTAATATAATAATATTTCAACAACTACAAACAACGCCATCTAGACCCAAAGTAAGCATATTAAATGCTTGTATTATGGGTTCTAGAATACGGATACACATACTTAAATACTTCTTTTTTTTTTGTAAATACATACATATTATAGATAAATTACACCCAGACACAGAACAAACAATCATGCTCATCACACAAAGATTTGTCCTGGGTGGGAATCGAACCCACGACCTCCGGCTTAGCAGTCAGGGTCACTAACCACTAGACCAACAGGCCAGTCAAATTATATAATATTATATAATATTATTATCATTACTGTCATTTACAGGATACAAGGTGCCTAGTGCGAGTTGCTTTTACTCTACTCGATCGAGACATTTACTGCGTTTGGCTCTCTGGTTAAAAGTTTGGAGTAGGCCAATTGGAGCACCTAACGTCATAAACTTGTCGATCGCGTTAACCTAAAACAAACTCGTTCTAGGCACTCAGGATACAGACCGATCCCGTGTTACTCTCATGAATGCATCCGTACATGAGATGGATGCAGTACACCTCTACCTACCCCTGTTGAAATAATTCCAAATATTTTCTAAAACTTGTAACATTTTTTTCAGACAAGCACGACCAACGAAGCGCGAACAGCTACTCGATACGGCAGCGAAATGGTAGATGCCGTTAACCTCCTAGCACTCACACTACCAGGATCAGCAGTAATCCAGCAAGGGGACGAACTTGGGGCAGCTGATACTCTTCTCGAATGGGTCACAAGCACTGCCTGCTGGCCTAACATGCCTGCTTCTTCTAAATCCCCATTTCCCTGGGATGATACGAATAACGGAGGATTTACGAATGGAGAACCCTGGATACCGTTAGCTTCGAACTACCGATATGCGAATGCTAAGACTGAGTTTGCGAATGACTTCAGTCATTTTGGAGTACTGAGGGTCGCTGCTGCGTTGAGGAAGTCACCGGCTTTTGGACCTCATGTGGAGGTAAGAGTCACTTTGAATAAACCCTTAAAATATTGAATAAATACTCTATCCAAAATATTAAAAAAACTTTTGTATTTGCGGTCCAATCTTACCGACCGTGTAACTACTAGTTTAAATAAAAAGTTATTAAAAGATACTAGACAATATAAGCACGTATCTGTAAGTATAAAAATATGTGGAAATTTATCTTATAAAGTTGGCTGTAAAAATATATAAGTTAGAAATATCCAACTAAGGCTGCAGGTCGGAAACGCAATCTTCAAACGCAACACGCCTCACAGATTTCAAATAGCAATTTTCAAACGAGCGCCTGCCCAATTCATAATAACCCATTCCGTCGAATCGTCTCGCGACGCAAGATAAGGCTACATTACCCCATATTTTTCTATCGTTGGGAATGAAATTCCCCTTCATGGGGATGATAGAAAAATATGGGGCGAATGAGACCGTAATTCATTAAGAATATCCGCGCCAATTTATATGTCTCCATCATATTCTTATATCCCTGAATTGATTATTGTTTATCGTTTCATATTATTATATTGCGATTCGAATATAGAAAGGAAGCAAAATAGTCCAGTCAACGAATGGCCAAATAGGGGGGGGTGGAGTGCGTGAGCGAGTCACTTAACAATTTCTTCAGAAACTTCTTCTAGGAGGTGAGCTGGAGGAGGGAGGAAGGGGTTTAAAGTACCCATTAAAAGTATCATATTTGTATAGATGATACCTACAGTTCATCGATATTGAGTACATTTCTAGTTATATAAATATTTCACTTTTCTTTTGTTTTGGCTAAAGAATATAGTATAATAATTATAACAACAAAAAATGTTTAAAAATATTGCTGATAAATTACTAGCTAGTCGCCTTCTAAAGGTTTTACTGCCCTGCCTTAGATAATCGGGCAGCCTTCCACCAATAGCAGTAATATTTTAATATTACTTTGTGTTTTGTCTTTTTCTTTTATAACATTAAAAACAAGGATAGAGACAAAGTATATTATGATTGCTCTAAGAGGTTGTGGTAGGGCTGGAGTGTCTAATACAAACACAACCGAAAAATTTATTTTATATAAAGGAAATAGCTTCCCGCGACGCGGTTGCAACCACGTTTAGTTACATCGTTGGTTACTGCTCTGCTCCCGTCGCAAGTAGCAATGTTATATAGCCCATAACTTACCTTAAGAACTGAGCTATTAAACAACAATAGAATTATTCTAATCCGAATGGTAGTTTCTGAGATTAGCGCGTTCAAACAAAGAAACAGACTCTTTCGTTTTATATAATAGTAAAGAAAAATATCAGTGTGTTCCTACATAGTCTTACACTTCTTCTATATCAACAAAGCATAATATCTGCGCCTAGTCGTAATATCAAACATATTAAGAAGTATATAAAAATTCTTGGCCGCCATTATTTCAAGTCGTGACCATAATATTAAAGCATTAATCATTGTCATGTAGTACCTAAGCTCAGTTTATTCGTTAATATATCATTCAATATCCTTGTTTTACATAAATCCGAATCCAAAACAAACGAATCCTGTTTCCATTTAACATCCTATCACGTACAGCTACTTAATTAAGTGTCACTCATTCTAAATCACCCCTTGCCCCTTTATCTTTGCAGATAAAACGACTAAATGGGGCAACAGCGATCCTCAGATGGGGTACAGCGGGTTCATTACTTCTAGTTTCAAACTTAGCTAAGGAACCGACAGAAGTCCAGCTATCCAGGATACCTGGTATTCCAGCAGAAATGACTGTAGCTACAAGCTCTTCTGGATCTAGTTTCTCAGTAGCTTCTCATCTTGTGATGGAGAAGACGTTGAAATTAGCTGCGGGTGAAACGGTACTGTTGGCTGGTGGACCCCGACATTGTGGAGGGCCGGGGCCGGTGGATAAGATTGCCAATAAGCTATCTGAAGGTTGGCAGAAGATCAACAAGTACTTTGGCAATGCGTAAATTATTGACCAAACACTTTAACCTTCGTATCTATATATCTCACGTTTGCATAAACATTTTGTTAATTATTTAAGACATACAATTTAATGTTCTTATAATATTTATATCAAACGGTGTTTTTATATAGAGTTTAATAAATTGTGTTGTTTTAAATTTGTTTTTGTAAGTTATTTCTTTATCCCCCCTCCCCCCTTAATTCATAAAAATCTTTTATGCCTATAAAGTTAAAATAGGTTTTGTCTCTTTCTTACTAATACAAATGTCAAGATGACAGATAAAGACAAACGAAATAAAACCTATTTTAGCTAGTAAAAGCTTATAAGATGTTTATGAATAAGGGGGTATACCTACCTACTTTTAAACTCATTACGCTTTGCGTATTTGGCTTAGTTAAATTTATAAAAGGAGCGATATAAGACAATATATAATAGTAACAAAATCTAAATAGAACCTCAAATTAATAAAGCTGAATTTCGATTACTGAGCGAACACTTTTAATATAAAAGTTATTAAGAATTGATAAATTAAATATTAATGTTATCTGTGACAATATACTTTAAAATGATTGATGTGTATGAGTTTTAATAAGAAGCTCCTTCAACGACAAACATTCATCATTGTCAAAACCATTCAAAACTTAAAGCCATCATTACAAATTAAAATCAATAAATATTCCCATCAAAAGGAGAACAATATACACATTTAAAGCATAATTTAGTGAACACGACACGTCGACGTAACGACCTAATATCGTAAAGGGCGGGTATAAAGAAACCTTACGCCCAAACTAGGGGTAATGAATCGCTATAGATTAGAGGCCGGCCGATGTACCGGGCCTATTGTCTTGTTGACCTAAATCGAAACAATATAAGAAAACGTATTTTAACGAAATATTAAAAAGTCTTAAGCTACGCGTATGTGAATCTCTTAGTACTTTATGAGAATAATTTACTTGTAATAAGAAGCTTACATTTATATATATAATTCTGTATTAAATTTGCTGAAAGTAGTAAAAAAATTTGGAAATACCTAAGAAAGTACATACACTAGTATGTGTATGGAGGCATTTTGCCGACCTTAGATTTTTATTATTGCTTCACATGGTAGAAGTGCTACTCCCTATATAACGTTGGGTGGACCCCCTGTTGGACCTCAGAATCATAAACACAGTTACTTTCGATGCTACCACGTTAAAGTAAGATATTAAGCTTTCAGTTAAAGCTTTTAGTTCTTTAGCAGCCTTTAAACTACTCACCAACAGAAACAACACTATATATGTTGCTATGCCGTCGTACTCCAATTTGAGCGCGAAGTCTAAAAAATACACACAAAATAGGATTTTCTTATACGAATATGGTGACGAACAAATACACGGTATTCCTAGTAAGCAGTTACCGTAGCCTATAGATACAACACTAGGAGTATCACTAGCGCGTTGCCGACCGCCGAACCTGTTCAAATTTTAACTCCTTTCTTGAAAAACTCCATGTTGTGTAGTCTTTCGGGAAAATTTTAATCTTGATAAAGTTTGATAGTTAAAAGGACTCACAGAATTTGCTCTTCTCGGCATGGCTGTAGGTGAATACCGCGATCAGTACGAGGAGAGCGCGCAGCCTCATGGCGGCTCGCGCGGGCTCTCTTGGCCCTAGCGCGGCGCGGACTGGCGCGACCCTATCGACCGCTGACACCACCGCGCATGCGCAAACAACCTCTCTCCCCACACACCTCGAGCGTCTCTCCAACACCCCTCACCCTACACACACCAGCGTCTACGCTACGTACTACAAGGGTTGCTAGCAACGATATTGTCGAAATAAAATATTTTTGTAGGTTATTCTTAAGAACATCACCCTGAAGACTGGCCACTGCAGATGACGCAGTGGCCACAGCAGCTAATGCCATACCATTTACTAGACTTCGTCGTCTAATATAAAAGAAGAAAAGGCGGACTGATCATCGGTACTTCTACCACGAATTAATGTACCAGGGCAATGACAGCGCAAAGTGATTAAGTGTCAATCAGCTAATACATCACTCTTTTTACCATATTATGTCAACCCCTGGTCTCAAACAGTCCAAAAAGCTACATTAGTAAGGTTCTGTTAAACTTTCGTAGACAGCTTGCACGGGTGCTACGCTCGTAGCTCCACGATTGACCATTGCTACATTACCTATAAGTTGCTACGAGTACGTATAAAACGTAGTAGCTCGTAGATGTTAGAATCGTAGTAGCTTTTATGATGTTTGAAATGGCGAAACACGATTATGCTCAGCAGTGTGTTGTCTTCAGGCGAACACAAATAGTTGTGTCCTTCTTTCTACATAAATAGACTATCTTTCCACGGCGCGGTTTCACCCGCATCTTTGCTTACTGCTCTGCTCCCGTCGCCAGTAGCGTTATGTTACATAGCTTAAAACCTTTCTTAGTAACTAGGCTATCAAACGCAAAAAGAATTATTTAAATCCGACTGGTAGTTCCAGAGATTAGCGCGTTTAAACAAACAAACAAACTCGCCCGCTTTATATTATAGAATAGATGGAAGAATATCGAAAGACTGTTGTTTTATTGTATTTGGTTACTAAAATGAATACTCTATCTGATAATTATGAGTGTTATACAGGTTTTACCAAAATTTATGACAAAACATTGTAATACTTTGTAGACACAATTACGTCTTTTAATCGAGCAATATAACCAAATGGTCAAAACAAAGTAAACCTGACAACCCCGGCACTAGTTCTCGTACGGCGGCGTCCCACGGGCTGTGCGACTCGATGAGTCATTGAGTGAATGAACCGAGCGCGCGCATGGCACGCCCGAGGGCCGCCACTGAACGAGCCGTACGCCCGAGCAGCCGTACGGTCGTGCAGCCGCACCGTTGATTGTGTCCGTGGGTAGCAGACCCGGCGGCCACGCTCAATCAAACACACATTACTATTTTATTTACTAACACTCATAACCCCTCGCACTGTTTTCATCTCTGGTTTTTAGGGTTCCAAAGTCAACAAGGCACCCATATAGTTTCGCCATGTCAATCTGTCCGTCTGTCTAATGCCTAGCTCAGAAACTATTGGTACTAGTAAGCTGAAAATTGGTATGGATATACATATAAATCACGCCGACAAAGTAGTACAATAAAAACTTTGAAAATATATTTTTAGCGTACCTCTCGTATATCTAAGATGGGGATGTGTATGTGAAAAAAGTTATATTAATAGTCTATATCATTAATTTAAAAAGTAAACTATTACTATTAGGCTTTACAGGTTAACGAGTTATACTCAATCTATACTATTATATAAAGTGGAAGAGTTTGTTTGTTTGAACGCGCTAATCTATGTAACTATTAGTCGGATTTGAAAAATTATTTTTGCGCATGATAGCCCCGTTCTCAAGGAAGGTTATAGGCTATGTAACATCACACTACTGGCGATGAGAGCAGAGCAGTAAGCTAAAACGCGGGTGAAACCGCGCCACGAAAAGCTAGTCAACTTATAAAATGACTTCTAGATCAGTTTAATTAGGATTTAGTTCCGATCGCACCAATAGATGGCGTTTAACGATTTTATAGATTTTTTGTATAGCGGTTCTAAGATTTCTCCTTGAAAACATTTTTAACATCTTCTCATTAATAAATTAGCTTAATTTTTATAGTAGAAGCCTAGGTGTACAAGGTGGGCGGTATTATTTTAGGAAACTCACTTTTTATAGGGTACGCATATTGCGCTACTACACTATTAGGGAACCCTACACTGCGCGTGGCCCGACACGAACTTGGCCGTTTTTTATATCTCGTTTTCGGAATCTAGGCAACTGAATAAACTTTGCTGTAGTTTCTTTAGGACGGTAATTTTAATACAAATGAAAGAATACTCTCAGCATTATTAGTATTGTTATTTAGAAGGTAATTAATGAAATAGCTAAGTTGTACTTAAACTGTTTAACAGCGGCCGATTGTATTCTATAAAAGCATTAACTTTTACTAAATAAAACGTTCCTTTAAGTCCAAAATCTAATACCTATTGATTTTATTCTAATTTAATAATTGTCCTCAAAAATAAAATAAAGGCATGACTGTAAAATACAATAATATTGCTATTTTTATTGTACGTAGGTAGAATTATGAACCAAATTATCACATAAATTCTAAGAGACAACTATGAGATAGCAAAATATGTTGTTTAGTCGATTGAAATTAAATTTAAAACTAAAAACTCTTCTATTCCATTTTTTTTTGGCACGCCCTTTTGTGAGAGTGACATAGAGTATAATTATATTTAACGTTGTATGTAGCGTCAGCGCGAAATAAAAAGGGTTTGTTTCTTTTCGGTTTGTTTTAATTAAACGGGCTTTTCTTACATTCTCAATATAACATTGAAAACTAATTTCCAACGCGCACTACGTATTTAGTGCGTGTTGAAAGAGGTGCCCCATATCTGGATTTTCTTTTATTGACGCATATGACGCTCACGGAATAGATGAGCTGTGTTGGTCACAGTCACGCTTAGCAGACGGATTGATGACCTTAGTAAGGAGAATTAATACGCAAGTTTTGCTGCTATCCGGTACATAAGTGGCCTCTTTAGGACACGAGTCTAGTAAATGGGTTGTTCCATAAAAGAGACTGACCACATGGATTATATGTAGGTAGTTCAAGTAATATTTATCGACGTCGGAAAATGTTGATCCTATCTAGCTAAGTGCTTTTATACAACCCATATATACTATCTATTATATAAACCGGAAGAGTTTGTTTGTTTGAACGCGTTAATCTCTGAAGTTACCAGTCGGATTTAAAAAAATATTTTTGCGTATGATAAAACAGTTCTCTAGAAAGCTTATAGGCTTTATAACATCACGCTACTGGTGACGGGAGCAGAGCAGTAAGCAAAGACGCGGGTAGAACCGCGCCGCGGAAAGCTAGTCGGTAATATGCTTTAGCTAGTACAGCAGTCACTCTTTATGCAAAGAAAATTACATCAAGATGCTAGAATGCTATTATATAAGAATAGGTTAAATTAAAAATGTATGGAATTGACATATGACAAGATTTATAGACAACCTAAACAATATAGGTTATTTAGGATGAGGCATGCAGCCTCTCAACTCTAGTGAGAGGTCCATCTTTTGTTTTCACGGAAGATGGTTGTCATTTAATTTCATCCACATTTTTTCTATTTTATCATTGTAATATACCATTAATATCATCAACAAGAATATTATTCTACACTTGACGCTGGCAGAAATAGCTGACACAATCGTCGGCTCTGCTGCCAAAAAAAGGAGAAGAAGAAAAAGAAGGTTATTTAGGTTGCTTAAGCCGTCTAAGCCCTCTGTACAACATAATAACTAAAGAATTGAAATGCCTTTTACAATATAAAATTACTTAAAACTCTCATAACACCGACAATGTGCCTACAAATATTAAAGAAAATCCAAAAAATTAAATTCACGAAATCGTGTAGATAACGAAAGCGGTACTCCTTAAAGTCGGTATTAGTCTCGAACCAGCATGCCCAGATCCTCAGACGAAAGCCGACTTGTCAAGTTGACTGTGGAGGGGTACCCTTGCCAATTGCCCCCCTCCTTTACTTCTACACACTCTTGGTAAGGGCCACTTGAACACAAGAGCCCTTTAGACTGAAGGTATCTTTTTGACAAGTTTAAAGTATTGCTTTGTAACGCTATTGAGATTAGCTAGTATATGGTGGTGAGTTGTAAATGTCAAGAGTCGGGGCAAAATTAAACGTGAAATTTTTAAATCATTTTTAATAAAACAAGAGTATATTATAGTGTGATTTACATAGCGCACAACGCGTTCAATAAGAGTGTTGGAAAGTTGAAAAGGTCTTCCATTTACAAAAATTCAAAATCAAAATTTAAAACTTACAGTTTGAAATCAATAGAATAGCTCAAAGTTGTTTGTTTGATTGAAAGTGTTTTGACAGGTGCCTGGACCTGACGCCTTAGTGCTGTCACCTTGTGGGCGCCATCTTTGTAGCTCAGCGAAATAAATAACACAGTTGTGTGTAGGGTACACCAGTATAAATAATACCATATTTTTAGCATCTATCAATTAGTTATAAAATCAACATTATGACACCGACTGTCAGGAAAATCTATGACTTTTTATTGACACTTCCAAACGAGCCAGCGGTCTATTTGATGGTAAGTGGTGCCCGTTTATCCCAGAACGGCCAAAAGCATAGCTGGCAAACCCAACTACCGCTGCTATTATTTAAAAAAAACAGACTACAATATTTGCAACATATAAAGCGTTTACGCATCATGAGTGGCAACATCGAAATTCTCTTCAAAACTCATAACGCGTAAACCCTCATAAAAGTTTAGCACAAACGATGTGTTTTTAAATTAATATAATATGCTGTTAGTGTTCTTAGATAAGCTCGTCTTTGTACGTTATTTTTATTTATATATATTTTTTTTATGTATTTGTTTGTGTGCAATAAATAAATAAATAATAAAAAACTGTATTTTAAAACTACTACTCAATAGTGTTAACTAGGTAATATCGCTGTGATGTCTACTTATGTAGAGTTATTAATTTTCTTGTGATATTTTATAAAGCAACGTTTCTTAGAGCATGTAGATTTTAATTTTCAAAACATACACATGTAATAAAACACTATTGTTACCTTTACATGTTACAAGTGACCCATTTTAAATATTTAAATAAAAATAAAATGTACGACATGATGTGTACTTAGGCCGAGCGACCGCCGCCACGACCGCCTCAAAGGGTGAGGCTTTTGTTACTCAAAGTCCCCATTTATTCATTTAGATCATGCATGATATTTATACGCAATTAACCAAAAGATGTCAGACTGTTTGACTACCCCAAATTCACTGATAGGGGTAGAACCAAAAGATGTAGCGAGAAATTCAAGTTACACTTTTTCATCGTTCATCAGTATAAGAGTTAAGTGTGAAAAGAAGTTATATTGTTAGTAGGGTGTTGGTTCTCGCAGTTCACATAATATTGTGTGATACAAGATTAGATTAAGATTCTTGTTAACACGTTGATGACATAGTTATTACTAACATGTCCTTCCTCCGAGCATTCTAAAGAACTCTTTGAATTAATCCCATCCTCTCTCTTATTATTCAGAACGACACGTAGGGAACTGAAGCGCCACCCTTTCACAGTGGAATCTAAAGGGTCTCGAACCAAACGGTTCAGCACTTCATTCTTTCTCGCTTAATTAAAGTCTGGAACGCTTTACCAGCGCATGTGTTCCCATCTCATTATAATCCTGGGTCTTTAAAGCGGGGCGTAAAAAAGTATCTCGCTATGACGCCATAGTGGAGGCCACCATACCAGTAGTTTGGCTTCTGGAATGGTGTCCACTACTTCTGGATTCCACTGACTGCTTACAGTACAGGCAGAATGGAGACACTTTGGTAGGCTAATATAAAAAAGAGCATTTATTTGGTAAGTAGTCTCTGTAGATAGAATTAGGTGTGCTTTTTATTAATTTATAAATGTTGAGCCATTAGATATTATCTGTCCACTTTGTTGTATACAAGGCGTACACACAAAGCCAAGGTTATAAATAAGAGGCAAAAAGTTACAAATACTCACTTCAGGAGGTGTAAACGAATTCTTACGCGATTTTTTTACTTTAAAACGACAATAATATTTTCCATTATATTTTTAATTTCCTCTGCAGTTACCAAATAAGCTAAAGCCAAGCTAGATCACGATAGCTTCACAGTCAGATGGGAAATAGCTAACGTAAGCCGAGGGCACATCAGCCGGCTATTTCACGGTCCGCGATTTACTGATCATGATTTGTGTCAAGCCGTAAATGTGGGGGTAAGGGTTTGCAAAATATGGTGGACATGTCTGTTGGACGCTTTAACCTGTTTACAATAGGGTATACAAATTTTACTATTGTTTAAGTTTAGTCAGCTACCTCGGAGGTTCAGTAATACTGTGGAGGGACTAGGGACTGTGTAACTGTGATCGGTAAATGACAACAGGCTCACGCCTTTAAAATTATAAAGTTATAGCTATTAATAATTGCAATAATTTAATTACAATGCCAGGATTTGGAATACAATTATTTTAACTTGAAAATTATTTAAGGTAAGGCTTAAGTCTATCCCCGCCAAAAGAATGGACTTAATCTATGAATGGCTCCAATATAATCTAAATAAAAATCTGAATCGGCGTCTAACGGGTTTCTAATCTTTTATTTTCACAGCAATTATGCCAGGGCATAACATAAATAGCTATAATTATATTAATAATATTGCAGTAAAAGATTAGATTATTAGTTTCAAGGAACGCCTCGACCGTGACTCACAATACGTTTGTTATATCCTAGCTAAGTAGGTCGTACGATTAGCTAACCATCAATTTTAAATAAACATGTAGATCTTTTAAATCTATCATGTATTTGCCTGATACTCTGATACTAGCCAGGAACTGCTAAAATTGTCTTAAACCCCGCAACGAATTTAATCAGATAAATGATAGAGAAACTTTTTTTTTTATATTAGCCTACCAAAGTGACTCCACTCCGCCTGTAGTAAGCAGTCAGTGGAATCCAGAAGTGGTGGCCACCATACCAAAAGCCATCGTTTTATACTGCTGGTATGGTGGCCTCCACTACGGCGGCTGAGAATGGGATGGGGGAAGAGAATGAGGGATGTGAGGAAAGAGGAAAGTGGGAAATTGGTCTTCAGGCACTCTCACTCACCAAACGAAACGCTATAGTACGGATACTACTACTTATACGTCGATCTTATATGAGAGGGTAGTACTTCCCCCTCGATCCGGCCCATTCATGCTGAAACCAGCGTAGATCTGCTACCGTACAAAATATAAGAAAAATGCTGTTGAATGGAGACTACTCCGGTGTAGAACTACTATTCCATTTCTTCCAAATGTGTACAAGACTAGAGGAATATTAGAACGCCAGTAACGTCCAGTGTAAGAATACAGATGTCAAATTTGTCATCACTGATCAGCCTGACAAATGTGATGACTGTAATGCCTATGGGAATCGCATGCCTTTAAGAGAGGCAAATAAATAGGTTGACAGTATAAAGCCATGATACATTGCCCAGGATATAAGTATATCTTTATAAGTCGTTAGCAGTTCACTAATGTGACGTCACTTTTATGGCATTTTTCTAAATGAATCACTAGCTGAGCTTGTCAAATTACGACGACTTTAGCGTAATAATTCAGCTAAGTGGTAGAAAAATCGGCAGCAATGACCAGCGATTAAACTACCTTCACTGCAAATGTTTCCGAATATCATGAAAAGTTCCCAAATACAATGATTGAAAAAGGCCGTTGTTTAGCAATAGACTTTGAACAGAAATAATGTGTAGATCCAGACCAGACACAGACCAGACGTCTAGATTGTACCATTAGATATTAGATACTTAAGGGTGTCTTGATACTAGAGAACTCAGTGCTAAGTGCTAATCATATTGCAATAACATTGAAACTCATAAAATTATAAGTATGTAATTAATCACATAGAATTCAGGTCATAAAACCTAACACGCATAAAACAACAAATGCATCGAACAAAACACTAACAAAGAAAACGTAAACTGCGCTCCGAATTCAAATCCTTAATCAAACGATCGATTAATTACGAAAATCAATCAAGATATCCTTCAAAAAGAAATTTTAAAAGATAAAAAGTAAGTGAATCCAGGATCAGCAGAGGTCTCGAATACCACACGGCTAGCAAATAGGAGTGGGCCGTCGCCGGGTACCCCAGACCACCGCTGATGATAATAAATACACCAAACTCCACACTAGTTTTACGTATCATTGACGTACACGAACACTATCAGCTTATCAGTGATAATTTGGCAACGAAACGATACTGTATCGTGATTTAATTGTCGTGTCAGACAATGACTGTAGTGCAGGTGTTTTACTTGAATATTATACTTAGTTAAGGGTAACACTGTTTGGATTACAATACAATACACCGGTTCAGCTATTGTTAGTGTGGCAAATGCAGCTGTTGCCCTGCCTTTCATTTCAGACATAAAATACCTTATGAAAAGTAGTAAGTTTTTAGACAGTAATAGCTCCACGCTAGTTTGAGCATGAATGGGCCGGTTCGACCGGGGAAGTAATACCTTCTCATAGAAGATCGACCTAAAGTGTAATAGTAGCCGTACTATTGCGTTTCGTTCGGTAAGTGAGAGTGCCGGCGGCCCAATTTCACCATTTCCCTTTTTCCTCGCCTCCCTCAATCATTTCACCTACCCTACTCTTTTCACTTTAGAGGCTCTTAGTCGTCCATGAGCGACAGTTACCACTTACCATCATGTGGGCTGTTTGCTGGTCTGCCACTGTCGGCAATAAAAAAAAAAGAATTCTCCCTAGAGTCTCGAAAATACTTATAGTAAAGAACCGTAGAAACGACGTATCGGTGGTACCCCTGCTTATAAGACAAAAGCTCGTCGAATAAGATTACCTTTATACGCGGGTTTTCGTCCTTGGAGACTCTCACACCTCGCACGATATAGGTAATCTTCCAATAACATAGCCAGCTTTGATTGTGGTCGGGGCATAGCTGATGCTGGCATTAATCGCATCTCAAACCTCTTCAGAAATCTATCCTCTAAATGAAAAATACCTGCAAACATTCTTCCTGGGTTTGGTTGGGGGACGCAGGCTTCTTCTTATTGCTTCCAAACTAAGTCAATGCAATTCTGAGAGAAACCATGACTAAATGAACAATGTAGTTAAGCGTCAATCAGGGAGGACTGTTGCCTTCTCTTAAGTCTTCAAGATGTAGAACTTAGCTACGTTACTGTAGCAGGTTTCGCGCAAGCACGATGTGAAATTTAATAATTTTCTCTTTCCAGACAACTGTGTATAATGGTGTTCTAAGATCTAGTAAAATTTTAATTGGGTATTTGTTTCTTGAAGACCAGAAACATTATAAGCTGTCGCCAAAGAGACAAACACGTAAACTCACTTACTGACTAATATAGTCAGTCAAAAAAAATCAAATTACTTATTCATTTATGTTAATTCAACTACATAAGAAATTTAATAATTACCAAATGTCAGTCAATTAACTTATAGCCTGTTCGCTGACGTTAGGGTAGCGCCATGAGAACTGGCAAGAAACTCAGGCCACTCTTTTTAATCGCCAGGTTATTACAATTTTTGTAAGTTGCAATTTCAAGTAGCATGCAAAGTGACACAGGCAATACACTGCCAAGTAATACTGTAAATATTTAGTGTATTAATACGTTTTTAAAATACTGTAAATAAAATATTACAAATATAATACAAATAATTATTAGTAGACAAGATTTAAAAAATGCCTAATTATTTTAATGGTAGGTAGAGAATCAAATTTAAAAAATATTGGCGCTCCTAATTATTCATAAACATAATGGAAAACTTAAATCTTATCTGAAGTACCTAAAAGTATGCTAAAAGCATGAATAATTTGTTTAATTTGATTTAATTAGTTACTAATTAGATCAATTTTAACTAATTGGTACTTCACATGAGATTTAACAGGTGATTAGTTAATTTTTCCTTGATCAGCCTTTCAAAATATAACTTAATCTTTTTTTATTTCAAACGAGCAGACAAACAATCTGATGGTAAGTACCTAATTATGGTCGCCCAATGGTACAATTTAAACAATTATTGTATTTATAATTATTTAAGGTATTGTTATGCGAAACCAGTTCTAGGCTGAGACCCGATAAACGTAAGGATAATAGATATCATGGTTCTTCCAAAAATGGTGGCTGTTATGGCCCAGACCAAGCAAAATAGGACATGTAAATACCTAATGCATTATCGCTTAAATTTCTGTATGTTTTTATTGTCATGCAACGCAAAATTTAAGTAAATAACGTGTCTCCAGTCTTCAAAAGGCATTCAATACAATTATAACGTTCACAATCAAAATAAGTGTTTTGGGATAAACTGTGAGGTTTGAGTGAGTAACTTAGGAGTCTGAATTGGAGTCAGAAGCATCTAGCAGTAAACTGAGGACCATTGATTTATTGATTGTTATTAAGTATCAAAATTCATACACCTACAGTGTCTGAATTTGAGTGTTCAATGATAATATGACATAAAATGACGCTTTTTTCTGAGTCTGAGGTATATAACATCCACGTTTAGCCAAGTTTGTTGAGTCTCATGCTAATATGCTATTCTCTGTATGCTATGTACAAATTACTTATTATTGAATAAAAATTATTATTATATTATTATTATTATTATATTACCTATTGCCATTAAGTGGGAATCCAAATCGAAACCTCTGCGTTGTAGTCCTTACACAGTATTACTGAACCACAGAGGTAGTCTAAGTCTACATAAATTTTTTGACCCATTTTCTCTATTCGACGTCGTGTTAGAAAGTTGTTTACAAAGGCATCCAAATCATCGCACCAGCGTTTGCGAGATCTGCTTTGACGACGACCCCCGTCTCCGGCACCCACTGTGTGACGACCTTTGCCCATCACATAGAGTAATAAATATATTATAATATATATTTTTACATAAACGTTGTAAATATATATTTCCAAGATTTATATAAGAAAATTTATAATTATAAATGTCTAAAAGCAGTTTAGTGGTAGTTTCACTATATCTAATAGTAACTTACTACACAGTATTGTGCGAATACGTGTCAAATGGTAGAAATCATAATTCATGAAGCGGCGCGGCACGTCTATCCACTGTTACAAAAGTGAAACAGAGCTCGTCACTCGCTTCGAGAAACTGCACCGACACCGGTCGTGGAATGCGGACATTTTTACATTTGTACGCGCTATTTATAGTCCACTGTATGTTTATTACAGTGATTTTACGCACCATAGTAGTGCATAATTAATTTATCAAACATAAGGAGTGCAGTGTGTTCAAGCGTGCGGGCCGCGGGCGTCGCGCCGTAGCTCCACACTGAGTGTACAGTGTACTGACACAGTGCTCGTCACTCGGCGGGGCGCGCCGCTCCCAGCCACAGTGCGTCCGCGCGCGCCGCTCGGCACCAACATGGACGTGTTCGCACGCGACGACCCCGCCGCGCACACGCACTACATACATATCGTGGAGCCCGCGCCCGAGGATTGCGAGCCCTCCGCCCTGCTCCCCGAGGGCAACGTCAAGCTACGCAACTATCGCCTGCTTTCGGAGAACATTCGCGCCTACACGCCCACCGGCGACATCCACACCACCCCGAACAAAGGAAAACTAGTCGCGCGATACGACGTATGTACCACAATTTCACCGCCGCGTGCTAGAATACTAGAACTACTTCGACCGGAGGACCCCGGCCGTGACGCGCTAGAAGCCATCGTGCGACCGGCGCCACGTCGAGGACTAACCAGACCTTTTGACGAGGATACGAGGCGTTTTCTACAGCGAGCTCTTCAGTCTCCCAGTCCACTTTTATCCGCAACTTCAACGCCAGAACCTCGACAAAAGCCACCCACGCCGGACAAACAACCAGACTCAGAAAACACACAAGAGGAAACTGTGGAAGCTAGTCAAAAACCAAAGATAGGAAACGACGAAAGGTCATTAGCCGACGAATTGAAAGAAGCGGAAGAGGACCAGCGTGGTGGAGGTATCCGACGAGAGCTGTTGCGGGAGTGGAGGAAGAAAGGCGCGCGAGACGCAGTAGAACGAGAACGACTAGGGAAGCTGGCGCTCAGCGTGGAAGAAGACGAGGTGGAGGATTGTGGGCTGACGGCCACTGCACGACGCATCGACGCGCTGCTGGCTGAGTCGCGCGACCTGCACGACGAGCTGGCGGAGATACACGAAGACCTGCAGGTGCTGGCAAGGCGCGTGGCGCGCCGCCACCCCTGACGCGTTCGTACCGTTGGCTTTGTCGCCACAAGCGCACGCTCAAGCACCAACTGCCGATCACCGACCCTCGCTTGCACGCACCCTATCTCACTATACCGAGAATCTATTTCTCTTTACACATCAATGTCGAGTATACACGAAGCTAATTACGCAAGACCGAAATGTCGTCACATACGAGCTATTACAAATTAAATGTTAGCCCTATATAAAGTACGGTTTGAGGCTTATTTACTGCATCATTAAGTAATACATGATCTTGTGTCGGCTCGTGCCACTTTCACTGGTGTTGTGTCTCTTTCTTGTGGTGCGTAGCTCTATCGTATACTAAATTCTAATTACTTCGTACCCAATTAAGATTGTTGGGTTCCGCTCAAGTGCGTTCGTTGCGAAAATCTTCGGTAAAGTATAATGTGTAAAGTAAGTGTCTGCAAGTATAATGTGTGATTAGTGTACTCGTGTAACAGAATGAATGGCAGTGCGGGTATGTTTCTTATATTTGATCTTCGCAATCGGATTGAGTCGCAGACACTGGTAAGGTTACCCATCGTATTATATACTATTCTTAAAAACCTTCAAATCTTATGAACTATTGCAAAAATATGATTAAGGACACTGATCTCTGCTTCTTATCAATAAAACTCTAGCGTTTACAATATAGAACTAACTTAAAGCGAATTAATGGATGATCTGGCGTACCTATATTTATTCTAATAACTTCACGGTCTTTGCGCATAGAATACCTATAATTGCTTAAATACTGAAAAATACTAAAGTTGTTTATTTACTCCCTGTAAAGGTAAAAAAACTTACAGGTTACACAGGTATTACAAACTTACAAAACAAAAAATTCTCACTTAGCCGTTAAGTGCTGAAAATCATCTACTAAATTAAATTTCCTTGGTAAACATGATTGATAGTAGGTAACATAACAATAAAAGTTTTTAAAAATAATCTATACAGTTGCGTGAAGAAAAACTGTGGTAGCTCTTACCACATTGCGAAAAAGAAACTAAATTATAATACCTTAATAAAATATAAAAAGTCTAATCTCAACCACTGAGCTAGCTAGCCCATATTAAAAGACAATGAAACCAATTATCACAGAGTATGTGCGTACATATATCTTTAAAATATAATTTAACGAAGAGCTGATTAACACCAACAACCCTGAACTGAAGACTGACATACAAATCACGAAAAATACAAAAATAAAACATTGATAACACGAAAATATTCGTCTCGGGCATGAACACATCGAACTCTAGTCAACCTCTAAAAGTGCATTTAGATATAACCTATTTGCGTAACAATGACAGAGTAATTTAAACAAAAACATTGATAACTACATAGTCAAAACAAACGGATGTTTACCTAGTAGATAATTTAAATGTTACATACAAATAAATTAAATTTGTTTGTTTAAATGACTGCATATTCTTTATTTAATCGACTACACAAGAATTAACACGATGTTAAAAACATTTACTACTAGGTAGAGAGACACCTAGAGCTTATATTAGAGTATTATAGACAATACGGACACACAGATATCTTTAAAATAAGATAGGTTCCATATTGTCAATAGAAAATTAAGTTATTAGCTCCTCATAACATATTATGTAGGTACTTTATTGTTGTTAATATTAATAATATTACAATAAGTACACACAACGCTATTTAGACTCAAAGTAAGCATATATTTATAGCTTGTCGTATAGTTTATTGCTCTAAGATTTTATAATAATAAGCCCTAAATTAAGCAATTATATTTGCCTGTGTTGTTGTGTTATAGGCACTAAACAACTGATATACTACTTAAATACATTTGTTTTGTAAATACATACATATTATAGATAAATTACACCCAGACACAGAACAAACAATCACGCTCATGACACAAAGATTTGTCCTGGGCGGGAATCGACCCCAAGATGGCGGCTTAGCAGTCAGGGTCACTAACCACTAGACCAACAGGCCAGCCTATTATATATATATGGGTTCTTAAATGTGTATATGTCTCAGATAAATTGTATTAATCGGCCGTATTCATCTTCTGTCACAACCGCTTGCCAAGCCTAGTGACTCTGGCAAATACTTCACTTTATGAGATTCACCGATTTACTTTCAAGTTTCGCAAAACCACACAAGGTACAATTTAGATGGCTTACCCCCAGTTTTATTCAAATTGTTACTAATTAAATCAAATATAACTGATTCTCCATGCTTTTACCATACTTTTAGGTACTTCACATGAGTTTTAACAGGTGATTAGTTAATCTTTTATTGACCAGGTTTCAGAAACTAGGCGTTAGTTAGTACTCTTGGTTGATTTTATTTTATTCAATTTTTGTTAATTTTATTATTTTACTTTGTTTGTTAACTTTTGCTGCCATCTTCCTCTTATAGTTAACTTCACCTTTAGTACATTTTTGTATTAAGTTACGAAATGTTATTTAATCTAAACATTGTTAACAATTGTTGGTAACCATTAAAATAAAATAAAAAAAAATTAATGAAGATTATTCTATGTACTGCAACTTTAAAGGATATCTTTAGGCTAATAATGGGATGTGAGGATTTCAGACGAATAAAATACTTGACAGCGCATACGGCTTGTTCTCGCTTCTACATACGTTAGCGTTCGAAACGCCAACAACGTTCGCGCTGATTTCAAAAGACATGATTTCAAGTCACTCCGACAAAGTCGCGTTTAAAACCGACCAATCACAGCCGTGTTTTTTCTAAGAAATTGTTGCATGAGCACTCCATTTACTCCATGACTGTATGGTTTGACTATTAGAAAAAGGAAGTTTAAGTTGGTCAGGGTTTTATAAAAATGCATCCTGTATTCGTAATTTTGGTGTGATTATAGTTTTATGCGAAACAAGCAAATTGCGAAATACCTATTTACATGCTACATTATTGAGGTGATGTTCTTGTTTATTAGGATGAATATTGCAATGATATTTGCCAACATGCGCTCTTTTTCTCTGTGGTTGCGAATGAATGCAAAAAAAAATGTATAAAACATTCTCAACGAACAGAGTATATGAATTACTTAATGAAAAATAAATTAAAATATCTTAATAACAACGTAATAATATAATACACACACAATTAAAAAGGAAAGCAGATACTCTATATTTAACCTACTGAGATATTTTTGTACGTCTAAAATAAATTACTTAATATAAACTTTATCTAAAAAATACATTCATATTATAAAACTGGAACGCTTAGTATAACCTGAAGAATCTTAAAGTCAAAAAAATCTACTTAAATTTGATTTATTATTTTGTGTTTTCAAGGCCAGAGTCTTAGCGAATGCTTTACCAACCGTAAATTTTTTCATCCTCCTGCAAATTATTTTAACTAAATGTAGTCTACTAGTATACATCATACTCCGATATGCGTTCCAATTTACCTTCCTCATTCGCTACACGTACCTACCTTATATTTGACTTTCCTGTGTCGGTACAGCTAGGTCAAGGGTCGCGGGTTCGATTACCGTTCAGTGTAAATATAATTATTTGCATTGGTCTCAGGTTTCTATGTATCTAATTGTTTATTTGCTATCTAGGACCCATACCAAAAGCTATAACATACATTCTCGTATGCTTAGTTTGGGTCTTAATAGCGCTTTAGAGGTTACTAGCTGTAGCCCACGGTTTCGCTCGCGTGGATATCGTTTCCCCTAGACATTTTATAAAATTTATATATAGTTTTCTCTGCTATTTCTTATCCCCAATTCATGGCATCCCCCATTTCAACTACCTAAAAATATTCTTCGTCACAAAATATACGGTACCCACATGCAAATTTTCACTACAATATCTTAAAAAAAAGATTATCCATACAATTTTCATCCCCATATCACCCCTATAGCCACCCCAGTAAATAACATTTAGAACAGCATTTTAAATTTTGGTAACAGCATCGAAATATACATTTACTTAACTATAACTCAAAAAACAAAGAACTCTCTAATTAATATTTCACCTTATAAACCTACCCCTATCAAAAATATTAAAAACAACATTTTTAAGTATCCCAAATACTGATTTGTATAACGATAACATCAAAAACAAAGTTGCCATGCAACATTTCATCTCCCAATTTCACCCTTCTTTCCAAGCTATCCCAAAAATATTGATGAGAGATGAAAGTATTTTTTATTTTGATAATAGTATCCCAAAACAAATTTTAAACTATAAATTAAAGAAACTAAGACTTTTCATACAAACGTTTTCATCCCTTTTCACACACTCAGAGCTTGAATTTTTAAAACCTTTTTCTTGGTATTTTCTATTCTTTTTGGTTACACACCCTCGCAATTTCAAGTTGCTAACTTCAAATGCAAAATTTATGAATACATACAATATTACTATTCAAATAAAACTCAAATAATAATATTATATTAAGTTTTCCTGTTTACTTAATATCAATAGGTAATTAATTAGACTGAATTTTATAATATTTTGTACCTATGCGGGCGGGATCATTGATTGCTGAAATATGGGCTACCAAATCCATTTTTTCGCTAGTAATACTATGTTGGTAATTGTATGCAAATTATTATCTTTAATTGTATCCGCTTCACAATCTTGCTTTTATTTTATTGCTAATTTAGTTTTTAAAATATCTAGATTGTTTAAAATTTAATTTTGATAAAAAAATATCGATCTTTCTGATAAATATGTTTTGGTTACTAAGTATGTGTGTATGAAAAGTTTAACGAATGCTGAAGAGAAAAAGGTGGTATGTTAGGATCGTAACAAAATTAAATGGCCCTATATTCTCTACTTACACTGTTAAATAGTAACAGGCGTATAATTATATATTGTGTATATATGTATGTAAGAGTTATATCGAAGAAAGAAAGACACTACAAATAATGCACTTAATCGCGTTTCATAAACGTACCTACCTACCTATATTTCACTATTTTTTTTTAGAGTTGGAGACGTAAAGTCAAGTAATAATAACACTGATTTATTTCTTTATTTTATTTATTTATTTATTGCACACAAAAAGATACATAACAAGGAAAATATATAAATAAAAATTATGTACAAAGGCGAGCTTAACTCAGAACTGAGTTCTCTAACAGCATACCTTAAGAGTGGAAGAGGAAGTAACATTAGTGAGAGTATATGAAGTGTACAATTAAGAAAGAAAAATAGCAGAGAAAAGTAAAGAAGAAACCAATTTAACCCAGATTACACAGAAGTACTTATAGTAGGTATATCACAATGTATACCTTTTAATATAAACAATATAAAAATAAGAATACTTAAATAATATAATGAATTATAATTATAAAGTATTAAAATATTTAAAGAGCTACTTAATTGCAAATATATCAATTGACATATTAGAAACTTAATGATGAAATACTTGAGCGGTAACTAACTGCAAGTACAGATTAGATTAAGTACCTCTTTAGGTTAGGTACACTTAAAAGTTCATCTTTAAAGTGGCGATGTTTAGGAGTTATGTGTAAGATTAGAAAAACAAAGTACAACCAGTAATTTTATTAAACAAATCAGAGAAATGAGGCGGTTTTTAATTTTATTAATTGCGATTAAGAAGTTTAAATGGCTTAACATTGGCAACTGATTGTAGGTTAATTAGCTGACGTTTTGTTTTTGTACGTCCAATAAGTGTCACTCAATTATATATTACTACTTTCCGGGACAGTAAACATATTGTTAACTGTCCTGTGAAATGTCCAAGATAAACTTAGAAAGTACATATGATTTGAAAAATCACATTGGTACTTGCCCGGACTCGAACCCACTACCTAGTGTTTACGAAGCGGGTGGCTTATCCACTGGTCTATTTCGACTTTTAAACACTGACTCAATTATATTAATAAATAAGTTTTAGTTTTAAATATAATGTAATCTTGACAAAAATATTTTATGTGTGCTATGACACATCGCGAACTCATAGGTGAACAACACTTGCATAAATAACACATACATTTGCTATTAATTAAACTAGTTAAAGAAATGGCAGGTAATTTGTGTGGTATCTAGGTATCAATTTTTAACGTAATAGTAAATGCCAATCGAAAGAATTATAACAATATCTGGGAAAATCTGCTAGATAGAGTAACCAAAATAAAAGGTGGCGGGCAACAGATAAATTCAGGCGTTCAAAGGTCAGGGATATTTCTCGAAGCGCACTTATTTCTTATAAGTATCCCGAAAATAATATGAGAAGAAGCCTTTTTCTGCAGTGGGATAGTAACAAGCTGATGAGCCCGAAAATATTACAACTAATGGTTTTGAGGAACTTTTGGTGCGTTTCAAATTTGTTGCGCTTCGAGTAATACCCCAAAGATCAACGTGCTGCTTGTGGGGCTCCAACAGTGAGCGTATCTTACATGCCCATAATGACTTTTCCCTGTGGTGTTTCCAGGCGCAGACTGCGCGGGCGCGTCGCTGTGCGCTGGCGGCGCGTGCGCTCACCTCGGAGACGCGGGCTCTGCGGTACTTGGACGACGTGGTAGCACTGCTGCGAGGTGACGTCACCAAAGCCGTCACAGCCAAGCGGTGGCCCTTCGCACTGGGCGTCAGGCAACCTGGCAGGAACTATATTGTATGACATCAGGTATGGTCTGCGTCTATATGTATTTGATGGTTTTAATAGACCATAACATTTTGAGTACTGAGATCCATCATGTTACGTACATTTTTCAAGTTAAGGTTTTTGATAGTTTTCTTCACAGTACCTATTAAATTAAATCTATAAAATAAACTTTGAAAGTAAATACGATATTGATAAAGTCGCTTACTCATTATCATTATCATTATCAATACAATTACCGTATTGATGCTTATAATGGAGAATATTATACACAAAACTCCAAATATATTTAACTGGCAAAGGCAGTGGTAATAACGTACTCCAAGAATAATGTCAAAAAATGATTGATGAAAGAAAAATATGGCGGCAAGTCGTTTCTATTCTTATTTAAACCGCACTGTAAGTTAACTTGCTTTTTCAACGTGAATAAGAAAAAATTTGTACTTCTTTTTAAACACGTTACGTGCAAGAACTAGTGTGAGATTTGCATAGTTTAAGGTTCCATATGAACTTTAACTATACAAATCTCACTCGAAAGAGTGCAGTGGCCCTAGACAAGTGGCAAAGATTCCTATTCTATTCATAGAATAGATTAAAAAATGTATTCGATTGACATAAGCTAACGCTAACGCTTATGTCAATGTCATAAATTTTTTTATCTATTCTATGAAATTAGAATTCTTGACACTTGTCTAGGGCCTCAGGAAAGATAAAATTATATCTAGCTACTTATAAAAAATGGCAAACGTACAGTGGTCCTGGTATTTAGTCCGAGAACTAAATTTTTCCCAAACAATAAGCTGTGTGCAGCGGTGAGATAAATTTTGGTAGAGCTTACGGATTTAGACAACGTTTATCATTCTGAACTAAAAGTTGTCCATTGTTGGACTGTCTTGGCCGGTCGTGATCCGCCTTCATCCAAACACTGTTATCGCGATCTTATTCCTATAAGGTACTTTCTTACAAAAATAGACCCTACCGTATATGCCTTATGCAGAATTACCTACCCCCTGTTTTTGAAAGGGTGATCGACGAAATATTAACTAATCACTTGTTAAATCTCATGTGAAGTACCTAAAAGCATGGATACTTAGTTTAATTTGATCTTATTAGTTACTAATTAGATCAAATTAAACAAATTAATTATTCATGCTTACAACATAATCAACATAATCTCAATAACTGTTTTAACTTAAAAACGGTTGAAATTTGAACACTAATGCACCTAATACTTAGCTGTTACCTACATAAAATCATGTCAATATACACAAACTAATGTCATTGATACTTCTGTATCTATCTGCCTGAATGTAGTACTTCCTAATAATCGTCAATAGACTCTCGGACCCTCATTCAATTACTTTTTATTACCACCAATAGAAAATAGGCGAAAGCTATCGATATGCAATTTTATGTCTTCAAACGTTAACATAAAGTGTATATTCGGGTGGTGCAGTAATTGATTTATAACGTTTCATTTAGTAAATTAGTGTAGTATATATTGTTTTAGTTTCTCTTGACCGTGAGTTTTGAAATGTGTTAAACTACTATATCCGTGCAATAGGAATGGTCTCCGGTTTATAATAGAACCATAATACTTATGTCTTCCCGTGGGTGTGGTAAAAGGCAACTGAATGTATAGCGACTAACAGAATAAACTGCCCTAGGCACTAAATATATTACCTCTGTGGTCACTAATCTGCCTGCCTAGAACAATGCCACTCCTATTGAGCAGTTTTAAAATATTTAAAATATATTAACAGATTATGTATTTGTGCAATAATTAGTGTTAGCAACTTGACTGAGTTTTTTTCAGGTAGTATTTGGTACTAATTGAAATTCTAAATTCTAAATCATCAACTCAAACTTAAGCGGGTATGTTTCGTACTTACTAATTATCTGCGCTCCATCCTATTTCATTCCAAGGTCGAAATACTAGGTAAGAAAAACAACGTTACGTTCCCATTAATTAGGTATGTACTACTTTTAGACAAACATGTTTATACAAGAAATGAAGTTTATACAAAAAGTGAATGGATCTATAATTGTATATCATTCAATGTCATACAGGGCGGTCAATTTATCTGTAATATCAAGAGGTCACGCGCTCGTAGCCTATCACTCGTTTGATATCTCTGTTGTAAAAAAACTTAACAGTAAGTCACCCGGCCACAATATAGGGTTATTACTAGCTAAACACACGGGTTGTTTTGTTAGTATTTTTTAAATCTAAATCTTCCTTAATAATAAATAAATAAATTTAGAGAAATGGCTGTCGAACTGGCCCTGTGGATAAGGCACCCGATTCGTAAATACAAGGTAGTGGGTTCGAATCCGGGCAAGTACCAAAGTAACTTGTGAAATCATATGTACTTTCTAAGTTTATCTTGGACCTTTCTGACTGACGTTGAAGGAAAACATCGTAAGGAAACCTGGACTTAAAAGTCTGCGTAATTACCAATCCGCCTTAAGCAAGCGTGGTGATTAATGCTCATGTCTTCTCTATATGAGAAGAGGCCTTTGCCCTGCAGTGGGACAGTTAACAGGCTGGTATTATTATATTATTATAAAATAGTCAAAGACTTGACGTATTAATATCGCCTCGTCAATTGTTCAGCTGTACAGTTACTGTACAAAGGCTGTCACGTAGTTTCTTTTGAAACTTTTGTTAAGAAATTCACAGTATAAGCTCGGAGTCCTGGAATTGTGCCCGGTAAATGACAGGCTCGCTGTCTGATATAATATAACTAATATAGTTTGTAACAATGTTGTCAAATAATTCTGCCTACCCCTTCGGAGAAAACAGGCGTTTATTTTATGTTTTATACCTATCTTCTACGACATTTATTATTACATACACTATTCGTAATGTGTTATCAGTTTGTCATAATTGATAACTTATCACAAATCTATAGCTACCACTTAGACACAGATAAACAACGTAATAACAATTAAGTATCTGTCAAAAAATAATGAATGACCTATGTCTATGACTAACAGTGTACTAATTAGTCAAAGTTTTGACAAAATGAACCTGGAAAGTTAATCTTGTTAAAATCTACTGTTTTTTTTTTCTTTCTTTTATGATACACAAATATTTGTTTCAAGAGCCTAGTTATAACTTATCTCCATTAATTGTATGCCTTTCGCAATGTAGCGCTTGTTCTAGTTGTTTTTTTATAATCAGAACACAAACTAGCTCTATTACAAAGCTTTTTAAAAAATGCGTGCTAAAGCTCAGTAAGTATAAGTAAACAAATAAAATTAGAACTTTTGAGATACGATCCCCGATACAAACACGCCAAATACTCCGCAGTAATGCGGTAGTACGTCCTGTGTTGCTATGTGAAAATATTTACTATCATTTTATGGAATTTTGCAAACTTTTACAAACGCATACTTTTGCCAATCTTCAAAGAGCGCAAAGTTGTTTATCCGTTTCCGGTACAACTGATAATTATACAGACTTTTGCAATAATATTGAGCTGTAAACTTAAAATGTAGCAGAGAGTATGGTATTTGCTGACAGTAAAACAATGTTTTGTCCGTTAATTTTTACAAATTAATTATAGGACACCTACGTTAATCACTTAGCAAAAGAAGATATTTTTTGCCCTCGACACTTTGCCATCATTTGTCTGAAGGCGCCACTATACAATACTTATCTTGGACATATTTACCAAGCTTTAGAAAATTTCTGTCTGCAAATTACAGTATCTAAATGCCTAGGATCAATTCACCGGGTTTGCGTTAATTTTTTAAGTATCAATTGCTACAATACATAAATGTCAAAGTGCCATAAATGTCAGACTCCTGTAAAGGGCCTATCTGTGAATGATAGCTTAAAGAAATAAGTCGATAACGTAGATCGATCTTGCCGTGTGGTCGATTGGAGACCACACTCCAGGGCTGGATCTACCATGTGGCTTTTTGGCTTCAGCCTAGGGCCCCGTGGATTCCCCAGCAAAGTCAAGTCGAAGTCAAAAATAGACGATAATGCGAAAATATCCATAATTTTATTAGCAATTATTTAGGTAGAAGTAATTAGGTGGGTCCCTAAGTAGTATTAGCCCAGGGCCCCCTAAATATACGGGCCGGCCCACACGGCAAGTAATTCACATGAATATAATGTATAAATAATAATATTTAATCACGTGAAAACGTTTATGTAATTAATTTATATGTATAAGAATGCAAAGTAGAGTTATTAAGCTATAACAAATAGGTATGGTTTTGTTAAAATAATTTATAAATGTTTGTCATTCAAGAACTCTTGAAGAAACCAACAAAATTAAACTTTGTCGTAATATAAAATCACACAAACGAATATTAGAAATATAATTTAGCGTTATTTTGCAAGAATTTAATTTCGACTTTGAGAATAATTTAGCTAAACTAATTTGGTAATAAGTACATCAGTCATAAGTACATCACTAATATTTTCTGGCGTTTATCTAGGCATTTTGAGACAAGTTAGCTAAGATTAGCTTAGGAAGTTTAAAAGAAAAACATTTAATTGCTAAAAATACCGTCAAAGTAGGCTCTAAAGACTAAAGAGTAGTTTCTAGTTAGAGTATCTATACTAACTTTCCGCGGCGCGGCTTCATTTGCATCTTTGCTTACTGCTCTGCTCCCGTCGCCAATAGCGTGATGTTACAGTCTGTAACCTTCCTCGAGAATTTATTATACGCAAAAATAATTATTCTAATCCAATTGGTAGTTATTAGCGCTTTCAAATAAACAAACTTTTCCGCTTTATATATACTTTATATTTTTTTTTTTTTTTTTTTTATATTAGAGCCTACCAAAGTGACTCCACCCCGCCTGATGGTAAGCAGTCAGTGGAATCCAGAAGTGGCGGCCACTATACCAAAAGCCATCGTCTTAAACTGCTGGTATGGTGGCCTCCACTATGGCGGCTGGGAATGGGGTTAGGGGAAGGGAATGAGGGAGGTGAGGAAAGAGGAAAGGGGGGAAATTGGGCCTCCGGCGCTCTCACTCACCGAACGAAACGCAATAGTACAGATACTACTACTCTTAAGTCGATCTTCTATGAGAGGGTAGTACTTCCCCGAACGATCCGGCCCATTCATGCTGAAATCAGCGTGGATCTACTACCGTATACTATTATCAACATAATTTCACCCAAAAGATGTCTACTGCTGCACATAGGTCTCCCATCTCTGCCTTGATCGATCATAAGCCGCTCTCAACCAGCCAGGCTCATACAGCGTTAGTATATTTTTTTAATCCGAAACGTTAATAATATCTACAAAATGAAAAAAATATTTTTATAGGATATAAATGAATTTACCTATATTATAATACTGACACGTTGACAACAACTGAATCACGTAGTTAACGTATATTCAATTTGACAATCAGATTTATGAAACAGAGTTATTAAAATTTCGAAACGAAAAGTTCGTTTTCAATCGATCACCATTTTATAGGTTGATAAAACAATTTAATGTTGCCACAAATGAAAAAAGGAAATAGCCCCAGAAAGGTAAACCTTTATTTAACTTTTAGCGATTTTCAGTACACTCAAGTTTCATCTCAGCTCAAAATCTTTTCTGATTAATGATACTCGCCACTACTATACTTTTCTGACCCAGGCAGTTCTGCGGCCTACACTGCAAGTGCAAGCTATGTCACTCACTTACGTGTGGATTTATTTCGCCCTCTCATCAGATTTCTGACTAAATAAATAGAAAACAAATGTTTAAATTCATTATTTAAATAATAAATTTTGTGCATTTATTTTATGCTGGTATCCCAAACCTAGAACTAATTACCGGCGCAACTCGGTACCGGCACGGACTGCTCAGTAACTTGGCGTAATATAGTAATACCACAATCGCTATCTGTTATGCTATCACGATTCACTTTTTACCTCATTATTGAGCTTGATTATATTATTATTGTTGTCGGTTGTTCATATTAGGTGTGCTATATTTAGTTAAAATCCAGATTTTCATACCGTAGGAAAGTAATGTAATAAATCAAGTTTAATTAAAAATATTTGGAAAGTATTATTTGTAGGCAATTAAAATTAATAAGTATAACCTATATATTAATTGCCTAACATAACGCCTATTTAATTCCGCAACTAATAAACTACCGTTTAAATTTGTTAGTAACCAATAACAAGGGAAAACCTTGACGAAGGTATAATAACGTACATCATAATATTTACTGCGGACTGTCTTCTTCTGTAGTAGCATAAGACAAACCTTGAGTCAAGTGTAAAGTGATTTATTTATCAGAAATTGTAAACAAGAAAATGTTGAATATATATGCTGTTGGTGTACATTATTTAAATAAATAAATAAACTTGTTTTTAGTATGGTAACAAAATAATAAATATTGGCCGTAGCCCGTCGACAAATTATCTAGCATAATATTTCTTTTATATTCATAATTCTATGTCATTCCTATGATCTAAATAAATAAGTTTAACATTTAACTTTGAGACAACATACTACAATAGGTAAATATCGAAGTAGTACCTTCCATCACGTCTTCTTCCCATTCTTTTCAAGTAATAAACGAGGTTTCGAGGATGTAGACACGGCCGGGCATGATATGAATATATAAAACGATGAAAACTTTGCGAAGACCGCTTAGGTCTTTATACACCTAACCCTTTTTAAGTGTACCTACCTATGTTATAAACCTTTAAGTAAGTGACTTGTTATATGTGTAAAATTTAAATTAATAACATGTCACTTACTCGTATATTCAACAAAAGAACCAATCATTTAACATATCTACTTATAAAAACAACAGACCGATATTTCACACAATGGTTATGGCTTATGGCATATTGTTCGGGAAAACGCAGACCACAATAATACGAAACAAGCATTGAATCGTACATTTATTAATGCACAATATTCGCCATTAGTACAATAATTATAATTTCGTTTCATGTCGTGTTTATGTCGATATTATCGGCGATGCAAAATGAGCTGTAAACATATATAATAAGGCATTTTATTGCGCGTGAAACAATACCTAGTTAACTGTTTGATTGCATTAATAAAATTAGTATGAATAGCTTACGCTATAATTTAAGTATCGGTATTATTTTATATGCAGCTAAGGAAGAACGACGTAATCACATGAGCTAAGTTATAGGGTAAACTTAAGATTTAATATTTTAGAAACTATAGTTACCTTATTTTTCTAATGCCTTGGTAAGGCAGAAAACTGTAAGTACTTACATAAAGCAAGGTATAGTAAAATACTTTTGACATATCTAATTTAGGTCTACTATATTAAAGTTGGTGATAAACAATTTAGTGCGGTGTTTTTCATTAGCAGGGTTGTATACCGGTAGTAGTATATAATCGCTGGAGAAGATTGTCCCGGCCCTTTCAGTGTATTCGTCATGTATATATGTATGCATAACGATCAATGCTCATATTTTATCTGTATGAAAAGAGGCCTTTTCCTGCAGTGGGATAGTAACGAGCCGATATAATGATACAGCAATTCCTTAGGATTTGTGTCCAGTATAGCAATGGTCGACGATTTGAACGACCTCCCCTGAAGAGGCCAAACGCATCCTAACAGAAACTCACTTCCCGGATTGCGTCTTTACTAGGTCTCCAAGCTGGAAGGATAATACCATTATACCATCCGAGGACGATTGGAACTACGCGAATAAGGTGGTAACCATGGAGAAACTCCGATGGGCCATACAATGTTTCCACCCCTTCAAAGCGGCTGGCCCTGACGGGATTTTCCCCGCACTACTACAGTGGGGGGAGACAGCCGTCATCCCCAGACTGACTCCGCTAATGAGAGCGTGCCTCGCCCTCAGATACATACCGAAAGGATGGAGGGAAGTGAAAGTAATATATATACCAAAACCAGGTAAGGGTGACTACACAAATCCTAAATCACATCGACCAATTAGCCTGACCTCCTTCCTGCTAAAGTCATTGGAAAGGCTATGCGAGAGGGAGCTGAGAGATGGAGCACTAAAAAGCATACCACTACATACAAATCAGCACGCCTACAGCTCAGGTAAGTCAACAGACTCTGCTCTTCATCTGGTAGTCAGCAGAATCGAGGAGGCACTAGAGCAAAAAGGCAGCTGTCTCGGCACCTTCATAGATATTGAAGGAGCTTTCGACAAAACACACTTTGCTAGTATACAAGCTGCGCTCCACCGGCACGGAGTAAAGGCGGTTCTAGCTGAATGGATCACAAACTCACTGAGCAAACGGATAGTAAGACTTGGAGATGATGAGAATTCAGCAATGTTAGCCAGAGGCTGCCCTCAGGGAGGCGTCCTGTCTCCCCTTTTGTGGAATCTGGTAATAAATGACCTCATCACCAAACTAAACAACCATCATGACTACACCATAGGTTATGCCGATGACCTTGCCATTCTCGTATCAGGTAAGGTAACAGGAACCATCTGCAACCTCACTCAACAAGCGCTATACATAGTTGGAAAATGGTGCAAGGAGTATGACCTCTCGGTAAACCCCAACAAGACGCAGCTTGTCTTGTTCACCAAGAAACGCAACCTGGGCCACTTTACATTACCCAGGATTTTCAACACCGAACTAAAACTGTCAAACGATGTCAAGTACCTTGGCGTCACCCTTGACAATAAACTAACATTAAGCAACCATATAGACAACACAATAAACAAGGCAACGATTATATTCTACCAATGTAAGAGGATGATTGGTAAGACGTGGGGACTACAACCCAAAATAATACTATGGCTCTACAACACCGTCATTAAACCCATACTCTCTTATGGGGCAGTCGTCTGGTGGCCGAGAACTAAACTAGACACTGCGGCAAACAAACTTCAACGGATACAAAGGTTAGCATGCATGGCTATTACAGGCTGCTTCAGAACTACACCGACGGCGGCACTAAAGGCTATGTTGGGCCTCCCACCGCTCCCCCTCTACATCCAACAGGAGGCAGCAATGACGGCCCTTCGCCTCAAAACACTAAACTTGTGGTACAAAGGTAAAACAAAACATATGTCTCTACTAGAGGGACTGACAAACGAATTCCCTATAATAGACGCGGCAAACGACCGCATACCGAAACAATTTGTCTTTGACAAGAAATACAAAATACAACTGCATGAGGACCAGAGTTGCGAGGGATTGCGACTAGGGGAACTCAGGATATTTACAGACGGATCAAAAACAGGCACGGGGACCGGAACCGGGATCTTCTCTGAAGATCTAAACATGCACATATCAGCACCGTTGGGGGCCGAAAACACTGTCTTCCAGGCTGAGTGTATGGGCATCTCCCTGGCAGCCTCGGCGATCCTAGCAAGAGATGTCAGGGATCATTCCATCCGTATACTCTCGGACAGCATGTCTGTCCTTCAAGCGCTAGGAAGCCATACAATAAACTCCAAACTGATATATGACTGCCACCAAAAATTATGTCAGGTAGGTACTTACAACAACATCACTATACAATGGATCAAAGGGCATAGCGGCTCCCGAGGTAACGACGCAGCCGACGTGCTTGCGAGGGAAGGCTCAGCTATGAATGCCGTGGGACCAGAACCCACTGTTGCCATTCCCTTTGGTCACCTACGCACCCTGGTAAGAAATCATACCATAGATCAACACAATAACAAATGGAAGAACCATACCGAGTGCAGGCAGGCTAAGGAAGCACTTCCAGAGCTGAATGCTCGCTTCACGAAACAGGTGCTCCGACTGTCAAAACAACAACTTCGCACAGTCACAGCCGCCATCACCGGTCATGGTTCTTTCAATAAACACCTATTTGTCATGGGAATTACAGACAGCCCGCTGTGCAGAGCTTGCATGCGGGCAGACGAAACAACAGCACACATATTGCTACACTGCCCTGAGGTCGCCACATACAGGGCAAGATACTTTGGCGACCCGGATTCACTCCACGAGATCGTTGGGGACATCACAAGTCTGCTGGCCTACCTCGAGGAGCTGGGATGGATCGAGTGATCGCCGCCCACCCACACGCAAAATACGCGCACAGTCGTGGAGTTGCGGAAAACAGCCCGTTTATACCTTAGCAATGGTCTCGCTTTCTAGTGTAAAGAATCTAATATAACCAGCAAAACGCGAGCGCAACACTACTTTGCCTATCTCTACCGGGAGAACTTGACGTGGCACTCCCTATGTTAGTATAGGTACTACATGCTTACTTATACTTGCTGCTTTCAACTTTTGACGACTTTAGGTATGTTTGATCCTTCTCAGTATGGCATTTATCTTGCTATATTATCAGCCACTATTTTTAAACTGCTAATAAGACATTTACATGTAATAAAATAAATTGTTGCAGTGTGAGGTATCGCCCGTTGATTTGTGCCTGCAGCCGACTCATCGACTTGACACCAAGCCAAGCAATGACGTATCACTAGTCTTCTACGAACTAACTCTGCAACAAGATATTATAACTAATATTATTGCAAGTTTTCAACGAAAATTATTCCGAGTAGTCAAATGTACTTAATGTACTCGATAAAACAATTGATATTATTTATAACTTAACTATTAATTTTTGCCTCATTTTTTATTGTTAGTGGCCGAGAGTACGGTCATTCGGCAATGTTAGAAGTAACAAAAAGTTTTAAAATGTTCTATATTCTTAATGTTTTACACTGTAATTTACGAAGCAAGGCTTACAATGTAAGTTTGTATATTAAATGTTATATTAGTCAGTAAATTGAACTTGTTTTAATCTGTCAAAAATTAGTCAAAATAGTGGATGATACTATTGTATTTTCTATGTTTTTACCATGTAAGTAATACTCAATCTAATTATACCGAACATTACTTTAATAAATGATTTAACAATGTGACACTTGTATACTTAATTAAAAGATTCTACTACTGAACGTTCGTTCTGTAGTAGAATCTTTTAATAAGTTAAGTAAAATAACAAAGTCAATAAGTTTAACAAAAGTATGTTAGTTTTGTTTAATTGTTTTAACAATACACGTAACCGAAACATTTCTTTTAATATCTATTGTAACAATAGGATAATTAATTTATGTAACTTGTCAAGTCTAATTTACCGTAAATCGCTTTAGTTTTTCCTAAAACACTGTCGTAATAAAGAACATCGTATTTTTAACAAACTTAATTCGAGAAAAAAGACTTTAAAGTTATATTTCGTAAAGAATTTGTAGCATAGTTTGTCATGCAGTTACGGCCTTTTTAAAATAGCAGAATAAAACTTGCAGATTTTATAAAATTTTATATTAAAAATATTATGACTATTTTTATTTTTAAGAAATATTTAAAAATATAAATAAAATACATTTTGTCTTGTATAAAAAATATTAACGAATTTATTAAAAATAACAATAGGATAATTATGTAACTTGTCAAGTCTAATTTACCGTAAATCACTTTAGTTTTTCCTAAAACACTGTCGTAATAAAGAACATCGTATTTCTAACAAAATTAATTCGAGAAAAAAGACTTTAAAGTTATATTTCGTAGAGAATTTGTAGCATACTTTGTCATGCAGTTACGGCCTTTTTAAAATAGCAGAATAAAACTTGCAGATTTTATAAAATTTTATATTAAAAATATTATGACTATTTTTATTTTTAAGAAATATTTAAAAATAGAAATAAAATACATTTTGTCTTGTATAAAAAATAATAACGAATTTATTAAAAATCTAAGTAGATAGTTGCGCATTGTTTTAAATTTTGCTCCCTAAAATGCATTACCTACCAATGTTTTATTATTTCGGAATCGCTAACATTTAAAATGAAACACCTCTGATAAATTTATTTATTATTTATTATTAAAGTGAATTATTATTATTATCAGACTGAATCTATAATGGTTAGTGATTTGTCTAATTTATTATTGTAATTAAATTTAAGTATAATATTATTATATTAATTAAATAAACGGGTTTGAGTGTTGTAAGTTGTGCGCGTGTTTGTAAAAATATCTTGTTACTGAAGTTTAAATATTTTTTTTAATAAAAATATATGTAACAAGTAATATAATTATAGATTGAATGGTTTGTCTAGCATATTGTTAGAAATACTTATGGAAGTTTGAATACACTGTGTAACCTAAATCATCTTATATAATTGTTATTATATCCTTTACCATTTATTACAGTTCTTTTCTTTAAATTATGGGCTAAATGTAAGGGTGATCTGCTCTACAAAGGAAGAACGACGTATATGCATAAAACTAACTACAGAAAAACATTACTCTATCCAGCATAAGGTGTGATTTGCCAAAACTAGTGTTGTGCAGTTATTACGTTTTTTTAGCAGGGTATTTGTAGATTGGTCGATTTGTGTCTACAATTTTACTAACGTCAAGTATTTAAAAAAAAATGAAAAATGTGGTAGAAATTAAATGGCGGTCATTTTGCGTGAAAACAAAAGATGGCCGCTTGTGTTATTTATAATGTTCAGTGTAAAACTTAGGTTTGTTTGTTATTCTTATTCAATTTATTAGAACCTAATATTTAGGTCTTAGCAAGGTCATGTTAAATTGTAAGCTGTTTTTATTAACAGTTTTTGTAAAGCAGTTACACGTCGAATGTTGTACCAAAAAATGTTTTACTATGTTAAAAACATTTCGTTTTTGGTTTCATTTTCGATAGTAACATAGAAGTACCTAATGCTCCCATTATTGTGTAATAAAATAATGAAGTAAATAATCAACTTCTTATTTATTTTGTATTTGCCTGGCGAACTGACAACCTACCTGATCTGAGCTCTTTTTAAACCTGGCAAGAAAACCTTAAAGAACAAGTCGGAAATACTCGAGCAGGCAATTTATATTTGAAGCGAATCCTACTGGATAAGATAGTATCCTGATAGTAAGGGTGAACTCTTGTAGATTTTCATACTCATAAGTTTACTAAATCTCAAAGTCACATTGCACTGGAAAGATTTGTGTATTGGAAACAAACACATAGGTATCATTGAGTAGCCACCCTAAAGTAGTTGTGATTTTGTGAAGGGTCTTAGTTTTAAACAGCCTGTATCCCATGTCGTTATTTAATGTGATATTGTTGTATTTTATATCACAACTCGCAATACATTGTGGAATTTGCCTTTTGTTTTATTATTGTACACACACATTGTGACATGCCAAGTGTACCTATACACCTGTCTGTATAGCTGTTATTAGCAAAAGTAATTAAAATGGTTTATTTTCTGTGAAATATTTGAAAGCATGCGATTCCTTCCAATTTTAAGCGTGACAGAGCTTGCAAAAATCAGCTCATAAAGCCGTCATAATAATGCCTACCATGTCAGCAGCTTTCATTCATGAAGCTAATTCGGAACATTGTCTGAATCAGCCTTCTTCTATCTCAGTTCTTATGCTTATTTGCCACAAAGTTGAAAAAAACTTAACATGATGAGGAACTGACTACCGTGCTAAGTAACAATTCCCAATAGAATGGGCTGAATTATACGAGTATACAACTAGCTGTTGCCCGCAGCTCCGCCCGCGTGAATGACGATTATACCTATCTCTATTTATACATTGACGATTTTTCATACAAATTCCATCCCCTATTTCAACCCTTTTAACCATTTTTCGCGATAAAAGATATTGTAGGTATGTTGTTCCCCGAGGTCTAATCTAAGTATGTCTATACCAAATTTCATCAAAATCGGTTCAGTGGCATAATCGTGAAAGTGTAACAGAGAGACAGACAGACAAACAGACAGAAAGACAGACAGAGTTACTTTCGCACATAAAATATTAGTTTGGAAGTATGGATATAAAACCGATTTGATAAAAACTAAACTAATGTCACAATAATTTGGTCTGCATTATCAGTATCACATAAAACGTGTGTTTTTAATGGTATCATTGCGCTACGGTGTGTAACTAAGTAAGTAGGTGTTAAGTTACGTACTCACGGTCTGTGAGCTCGTTTGTTGTTGATATACGGCTACACTTCACATATTATCTTTAGAAGAATTCTCTAATGGGCTAAACAAAGGCAAGCCTAATAATACTTTTTAAAAAAATATTGTAAACGCTAATTAAAAGGTGTTAGCAAAAATAATGGTCAAAAATTATTTTAACCGTCAAATATTTTCTTTTTTTTTTTTACTGAACTAACTTCCCAATGCTATCATGACAACTTTGTAGCTTAGAGACCAGAAGATATTCAGGTTTGAATTGACTGAAGTAAATAGTAGTAGACATTCTTTTTACAAAAATGAAGATAGATCACTCGATCTTATGGCGTCCCATGGAGAATTTAAAGACCATTGATGTTAAATAAAGATCACGTAGCACCAAAAAGTGCAAATCAAATCAAATCAATCATTTATTCACAAGAATGTAGTGACAAAAAGTGATGGTAGAAATTAACATAACATGTATCAATATTACATTCTGCCATAACAATGGCTTGTAAATCTTAAACTTAATAATTACTAATATTAAATCCAATAACTTTAGATAATAAGAGTTATTTTAATAATGTCAAAATATATTTTATATGAAATAATGTCAATTCTGAAGTTAAGTTTCAGTTTTTTTTAAGTCAAGTTATAATATTATTTAAAAGTATCTGATTTAAAAAGTAGAACAATATAAAATAGCCAAAAACCAAGCAACAATTGATACTCAATAAACTAAACACACCACATTAAACCATTGTTTTAATAGCTTGCGGTGTATTTGATAGACATAAATGACCGCTAATTAGAATATACCTATACACAAATCACACAAGGTAGCCGTAATTATACCCACAATAATCCTATCAAATATGTATTATTTGACAATCGGATTAATTTCATTTGACTTGTGGTAAAGGCGCAATGGTATTTTTATATCACTGTCACTTTGGTGGCAAACAAGCACACACGTAAGTGAATATATCGCTACTTCGGGGAAGAAAGGGCGTAAAAGCCAAAATAGCAACTTTACAGGGGAGCGAAAAAACGTTTTTTTTTTAAATTTTGGAAAGTAACTTTTTTTGCAATAGAGTTAAATTCGAATGAATTGGTGATATTTACTTGCATTTAAGTGCTCTTTAATATCAAGAAGCTTAATTTTAAGTAGACCTTATGGTTTAGAAGATAGGATGGATTTACGACCCAAAATTTTAATAAAAATGGCTTTTACACCGTCTATAAATACGTACTATAGGACGTAAATCCACAAATATCTATAATGCTAACATACATCGTGTCGTATAAACCATCTTTAGACAGTGAAAAGGTCGTAATGACTGCACCACTTATAACAATTATCGTGAGTAAACCTACAATTATTTTAATTTTGTAAGATTTAATGTGGTGAATATTGAAATTAAGGTGCATAGAAGCTCAAAATAATAGCATAATAATTATTATTATCTGATTTATCATAGTTCTATATTACAAAATTTATTATAACGAATTAGGTTACCTACCTGTTAAGTTAAATGCACACGATTCATGAATAGTGAAACAAAAGAAAAGATTTAATTGAATTGAACTTTGATTATTTTCATTAATTTAAATTTTAAGTTAACTGTGATAAATAATTACTATCATCTAATATTAATTAATTAAGAAATAAATTAACTAAAATTGATAAAATAGTATAAAATAATGGTATGTTTGTAATTTATTCTACTAGGTAGGTATTGGTGTATTAAATAAATAAATTTAGTTAAGATGCAAATCAGTTTTATTCATTCATAAATCAAATCAAATTGACAATAATTAGTAATCTTCTTTTTTTTCTATTTCCTTTTCTGTTTTTTGTTTCGTTTTCTTACTTTTTTAATTTTATTGCTTGTAATCGTATTCTTCTTTATTTTTTTTATCTTTTACTTTCTTTTTATTCATCTTCTTTCTCTTCTTATATATTTTTTTCTTTTTCTTATTTGTTTAACCTTTTTTTTAATTATAATTTGTAAAATAAATCTTTCTTCTACTTATTAATCATTCATGCATTATTCTAATTTTATATATATATTACGTAATAAATATTGTATTTACGACCAAATATTCTTTCATACTATGGTGATACGCCCTTATTAATTTGAAATAATTAAATAATGTCATATACGTCAATTTTTTTTAATAAAAATGGTTTTGGTGAGAAAAAAATCATGGGGGTAAAAGCCATTTTTTTGGGAATATTGAAATTTTAAATATACAGATCGATAGAGCGTCGAAAACTAAACAAAGTTGCATTATTAACTCATTTTGGCCAAAAGTGGCTTTTACGCCCTTTCTTCCCCGAAGTAGCGATATGAGAACATAGTTACTTCCCCGGTCGATCCGAGCCATTCATGCTGAAATCAGCGTGGATCTACTATCTAAAGGGTCTCGAACTAAACAGTTCAGCACTCCATACTTTTGTCGCCCAATTAAAGCCTGGAACTCTTTACCAGCGCATGTGTTCCCATCCAATTATAATCTTGGGTCTTATAAGCTAGGCGTGAAAAAGCATCTCACTGAGCCGCCATAGTAGAGGCCATACCAGTAGTTTGGTTTTTGGAATGGTGTCTACCACTTCTGGATTTCACTAACTGCTTAACATTAGGCAGAATGGAGTTACTTTGGTAAATTAATATTAAAAAAAAAGATAGCACTACTGACAAGTTCAGATCTCGTTACTCAGGTAGTTTATTTAGGCCATATTGTATTGAAATGTATGATGTGACCCTGATTCAGATATATGTTTTTAAATCTGTAAAACTTGCTGGCTGGGCCTTCCCAGCAGCTAAAATATGGTTAGTAAAGACTTTAAAAAAACAGCCGTAGCAATTTTCTTATATTTTTAAAAGAAAAACAATAAATTTTGCGGTATATGCCAGCGATTTGGCAATGTGAGCAGTGTGGCGGTCCTTTCGACCCGCATATGAATCGGGAATGGGTCACATGCGCCTCAACTAATAAACGTTATGCAATTACTGTGGACGCTTGCTGAATACTGTTTCGATTTTATCTAGTTCTGTAAGCGGCAAGAGGGTTAAGTTTTAGTTATACATATAACTTGGGATCAGAACCCACTCGTCCCGTCATTAGGTATCTATAGAATAATAATAAATAGCTGCCTGTTTACTGCCCCACTGCAGGGCAAAGGCCTCTTCTCATAAAGAGAAGGCATAAGCATTAACCACCACGCTTGCTCAAGGCAGATTGGCAATTTCAGGCTTTTAAGTCCAGGTTTCTTTACGATATTATCCTTTACCGTCAGTCAGAGATCTCCAAGATAAACTTAGAAAGTATATTTAGCCACTACCTCGTGTTTACGAGGTGGGTGCCGTATCCAACGGGTCATTTCAACTTTATCTTTAATCTATAAGGTATCTACAAAACATTATCTATTTCATATTACTATTATCTTTCGTTCATTGTGTGTAAATGCCAGAAATCCAATTACTGTTTTGGTTTCGCTCCATTTTTCCATCCCCTTTTCTTAGTATTATTTTTACAATTTTCTACACATTAATAATAATAATAATAATAATATTCTACGACATTCACACAGCGCCATCTAGCCCCAAAATAAGCAATTATATTTGCTTGTGATATGGGTACTAAACAACTGATATACTACTTATATACATTTTTTTTGTAAATACATACATATTATAGATAAATTACACCCAGACAGAGAACAAACAATTATGCTCATCACACAAAGATTTATCCTGGGTGGGAATCGTACCCACGGCCTACGGCTTAGCAGTCAAGGTCACTAACCACTAGGCCAACAGGACAGTCAAGTATTACACCTTAAAACATTTACAATCTAGCACTTCGCTTACTCACTAAGTTTTCTTTCTTTATTATTTACAAACTCTACTATTTATTTAAATACTCTTGAGATCCAACTTAAAACTACTCCATCAAAGAAAGATAAATAAAACAATATTCAGCGGACATTTTGAAACCAATATGGCTATCCCCACGGAATAGTCTTATTTATAGTTCTGTGGCTATCCCTAATGAGGAACCACAAACCATTATCAAAATTTTACTAACACATAAGCGCCAAAGATATTATATTTGTCATAGTTCCTCACCGCCGCGCTCGCATTGCTGCCAAATTGCCCACTGTTGGCAAGCAACGCGGGTGTGGGGTATAAGGCACGGGGTATGGGGCGTAGGGGACTGTAATCTCTGCCGGTGACAGTACTCTGCCCACACGATTGAAGCCAAAGCTTGAAGTTAATTACTCGTGAATGAGGATTATTCAGCCATTTTTCAGATTTAGGGCGTCGCGTCGGTTACATTGTATTTGTTTATGTATGTAGATTGTAGGCTCTATGTGTAATCTAGATATTATAATAAATAACCGAATTTTAGTGTAAAATTGCTATGTTAAGTAGTAACTAAAAGATGGCAAACAAGTGTGCCCGCCTAATAGTTAGTGTATTAAATGACAAGCTTATAAATGTTGGCTAACACCAGAAGAAGTAATTACTCGCGCGTTGCCGATCCTGACATATAAATTGCTCTAACAATTAAGAAGCTAGAAAGATTTTGTAAATTTTAATTTCTTATTTTCAAGAATGTCAGCATTTAAGGTTGGGTTACTTAAAAGCGTTTTGTGAGGAGGTTTTTGGATTGCGTTTGTGTGAAACCGGTCAATTACAATGCTTTAGTTTACTTTGAATAATATTCATTTACAGTGAAAAATATGAATTGGACTGAATTTTACAAGCCATTGCTTGCATAATAAGAGGTCTTTATTTTGCAGTGGGACGAAATAGGATAGGCTAACACTTCGGGACGAAAATCAAAGAAGTGGAGCTCAGCCTGTTTTATAGTTTAACATGTTTTTCCTTTCCTGTGTTCTGCCAGATCTGCAAGAAATAAATAAATACAAGAGACATAGACACTTAAATTCGCACAAGTTAAAACTACAACACAAACAGTACTTAATTTGAAACAGTGTTGTTTGCCTCATGGCTGCGTCAGATAGGCCCAGTTCAACAATGTAATGATTGACCGTCGTCGTTCGATTGACTGATTGCGCTAGTGTCGTATACCTACAACCACTACTAGCTTGTATATCTGTAGTCCGCTGGTAAACGGCTCCGCTTCTCAACGTCAAATTTAATTCACATAGCATTAAACATGTAATGTGTTTGTTACATGTAATTTTCTAATTACAAGCTCTGTAAATCCTTTAATTTATATTAGCCTATCAAAGTGACTCCATTTCGTCTGATAGTACATAAAGAGTCAGTGGAATACAGTGTTAACACCATTCCAAACTCCATCGTATCAAACTGCTAGAAAAGTGGCCTCCATAGTAGCTTCTCCATTATACTTGGCATTCATTACATCATTCATCAGTTCATTATCAGTCCCCTGTTGAACATAGCCTTCTTCAAACAGTCGACCTTATATCTATAGTTACACCATTATCAAAAGTCGTATAAATTATAATTAATAACAAAAGTTATAAAGATTTATACAATCAAATTATTTTCCAATTATAGTAAAGTCAGTTTAAATTACTTATGTAAATATGTCGAGGCGAAGGTAAATCGCGTGCTCGGGTAACTTAACGTAACTTAGTAAGTTTAACTCATAATTGGGGGGCTCAGTGGTAGCTGGGGCGCTCAGTGATGTGGTTCGTGCCGTGGTGGGACTGGTGATCCCCAATATAATATCGTAATTTATAGTTTGGGTCGCATAGAAACAAAATAATTTAGTTAAAACTGCGTATAAATCTGTTTTTTTAACTTTTTTTGTGAATATTTTTAGTGTCAGACTTTTCTAAAGGTTTTTTTTTGTTTTTTGAAAATGTTAAATTATTTCATAAATAACATTTAGTGTAAAAACAAGTGTTTAAGTAATTGTGTAAAAATGCGACTTTCTCGTCAGTATATTAGATTTAAATTCTATTGATCTGCACTATAGGTATAAAGATTACACGTATTTTGGTATTTTGTTTACAAATTGCAATTAGGTATTACTATTTTTGCACGCTTATCAATTTTTACATTCAATATTCTATTTTGTTTAATTACACATTAGGGTGGCTAGATTGTATAAGATACCTATTACCTTACGACCTTATTTGAGACCTTAGTTTCTGTCACTGAATTTCATTAGTAAGATAGCATAAAACTTAAAAACTGATAAAAAATGAGTGACGTTTTAGTATTTGCGAGTTAGCAGCAGTAGCGAAGAGTCACTTCTCCGAGGAGGGAAGCCGGTGGGACTAAAATACTTTGTTAGTTTCGGAAGGTCAGTTAGACTTTGAGTAGACACTCAAGCAGTGAGGTATAAGGAGGTCGGGGCATATTATAAAAGGGAAACCGGCAGAAATCGTGTTATATGAACGCTTCGCCACTGGTTAGCAGTGTTATTAATGCACCTGATTTAACTACCTTCTTTAATATCTAATTATATAGGCCCCTTGTATACCCCTTGTACAATTAAGCATGTAAATAAATTTATCAATCTTTAATAAATTTATGAATGAAATGAATACATTTATACTGTTTCTAGTAAGAAAGAAGAAAGAAAGAAAAAGGTACATATAAAGAACCGTAAAAATAAAAGAAGTAGTTATAGTGAAACAATAGTGTTGCAATGTTAAGAGTGGTATGACAGTGATGCGTCTCAGATGTGTAATTAAAACAATAACTTTTAATAGTAACGTTTTATTACATACAAGTACCGTTGATAACAAAGCACGAATTTACGATCATTTTTATACTCTTATTATATCACGCCCGCCCGTGTAATATAATTTAGTATCCCTCGGGAACCAGACCGATTTTTCCTTGATAAGAAGTAGCCTATGTCCGTTGCCGGCTTCGAATCTATCTACATATCTACCAATTTTCATCGAAATCGGTTCAGCCGTTTAGGTGCTGAGTTGTACACACACACACATGCACGCACGCAAATGCACACACGCACGCACGCAAGCACGCACGCACGCACGCACGCACGCACGCACGCACGCACGCACGCACACACATACACACACACACATACACACACACACACACACACACACGCGCACGCACACGCACGCACACACAAACTTTTGCGTTTATAATATTAGTAGGAAGTAAGACTAGCTCCCCGCACTGCTGTTTCACCCGCGAGTTACATTTTTGGTTGCTACTCTGCTCCCGTGGCTCGTAGCATGATATTACGTAGCCCTGCCTTAAGAACTAGGCTATCAAACACAAAAAAAATATTATTCAAATCAGACTGGTAGTCCCAGACATTGATTGATTTATTGATTTTTATTCATTAACAATATACATTGTGTTTGAAATATACATAAAATTTAACTTTAATTAAACAATAAAATGTCGGTACAATACAATTTCAAAAGTATATACAATATTCATTAGTTACAAAAACACAAACATAGGTACATTAATATCAAAAAATAACATGGAATAAATTGCCGATAGAACATGTCAATATTTATAAGTGATAAATGTCAGAAAAATAATATTAAAAGAATCATTTTTACTCAAAAGTGTCAAAAGTGCGAATAATAATATAATATGGAAACATTAAATATTTAAAAAAAATGTAATTATAATTATGACAACTCATGTTTGACATTAGCGAGTTCAAACAAACAAACTCTTTAGCTTTTTTTATTTAGTATAGATTAATTAATGTTGATGAGGCAAAGGAGGTATGTTTTGATCGTAGCAAATGGTGTTCTATGTCTCTGCTTACCCCATTAATGGGAAACCGGCATGAAGTTACGTATGTACAAAATCCGCTTTAACATGAGATCAAATTAATTATTTAATTACTTAACCTTTATCCTCTGCAAAAAACATGAAATACAGACTGTTAAACGAATCCATGACTCGACCGAAGTGATTAAATATAAACATTCCGCACCGGAAAGATTAGTTCATACGCGATAAAGTTGAGCTTTTAAATGAACTCTGGTAATCCTGATAATCTATACATATAATAAAATTGGAGTGTCTGTTTGTAATATTGAAATAACCATTTATATGAATATAAATATATACGGTACATACACCAAAATAACATTTTTACAATTTTTGTCTGTCTGTCTGTCTGTTTGTTCCGGCTAATCTCTGATATGGCTGGACCGATTTGGACGGTACTTTTATTGGCAGGTAGCTGATGTAATAAGGAGTAACTTAGGCTACGTTTATTTTAGAAAAATAAAGTAATGTTGATCGACTGTTAGACGGAACGAAGTTCGCCGGGTCAGTTAGTCTATAATATAAAAATGAATCGCTGAAAGCGCAAATCTCGAGAGCAGTTGAACCTATTTCCCTAATTCTTTTTTTATAATATTCCTTGAAGTACGAGGATGGTTCTTACGAAGAGGAAAATTCAAAAATTGCCCGAAAAAAAAACATGTCCACCCGTGCGAAACTGGGGCGGGCCGCTAGGTATATTATAAATGCGAAAGTTTGGATAGATGTGTGGTTGTACACGGTCAGCAAAGACTAAGCTGTGTTTTGATAGTGCTAGGTACCCTTTCGAGGAAAAAGGCTTGATATAGCATCTATCAGCTATGTACTTGAAATAATTTGGCATACTCTAGATCAGGGCTGTCCAGATCGGATACGATTCCGGGCTAATATGAAATTTGTAAATAGATTGGAGCGCCGCACAAATAAAAACACATTTTAAAGAAAAAGATAGCGTTTTATAGCCTGCTGGGGTATATATCATGGATACAAAATCATTGAGACATTGTCTATTTGAGCACAAAATATTTTATTATGTCTATATCTACTAGTTACTAGTTTTAAATATACTAATGAAATTTGAAGAATTTATTATTTCGTTATATGTAATAATAAAACACACTGCGGGCCACACAAATATGAACCTTACTTTCGACAGCCCTGCTCTAGACTAGTGTTATACCTAATGTTTAAAGGCCGTAGGTCAGGCTCATACATCATTAAACGGCGTATTAGCTTTGTGACAAGAGTTTAAACACTTTGCAACCCATTGGAGCCCTTGTCCGGTTAAACAGCCCACAACAAATGAACCCATGAGAATATGTACTTAATAATTACGTGATGTGTTAAAAATTTTTTAGATGCTTAAGTGATTAACATTTTGATAACTAAGAGTAGGTATAGGTATAGATATACCTATACCTACTCTTGATTTGTTTACTTTGTTGATTTGATTTGTTTAACGAATGCAAGGTCGATAATACAGTACAGTAAATAATAAATATTTACATGCCTTACAGGCAGAATATAGTTTGCATTTTGCACCATTGTTATACTTAACTAGCTGACCCGGCGAACTTCGTTCCGCCTAACAGTCGATCAACATTACTTTATTTTTCTAAAATAAAAGAATTTTTCTAAAATAAACGTAGCCTAAGTTACTCTTATTACATCAGCTACCTGTCAATAAAAGTCCAGTCAAAATCAGTCCAGCCATTCCAGAGATTAGCCGGAACAAACAGACAAAAATTGCAAAAAATGTTATTTTGGTGTACGTACCGTATATATATTCATATACATGTAGTAAAAAACGGTTATTTCAATATTAAAAACAGACACTCCAATTTTATTTATGTATAGATTATTATAATCTGGGTACCACCTGTATTCTGCGCAAATAAATGTTTGTTTCTTTCTTTTATTCTAATCACGCTCAAGATAGTGATAACGAGCTTACACAGTCTACTGGAAGTCACTGCATGGATGATTTGCACGGTTACACGCTCAATCAAGACTGAGAGCAGACTGATGAAAAGTAATAATACGAGCGGTTTACACGATCATTCTCCCATCAGTCTCTCATCATTTAAAATTGACTGACAAAATTAATTAAAATATTTAATTTTCATCAGTCTACTGTCAATCCGTGCTGTCAATCATTCTCCAATCATTCTGACCAGACTGATGAACCAGACTGACGCTAAACTGAGCGTTTAACCTTGCTCTTAGACTAAATGTTGTTTGCATATTATTATCACAAAACCTGGTCTATTTTTGCTTGCAAGTTACTTCAAGGTACAGTGACAGTTGTCACTGTCATAATGAGTCTTACTAAGTTTTAATTATAGTGGATTTTTTTGTTAAAAATAGTAAAGCAAATATGTGGTCGACTATACATAGGATAAAGTCACTACATACCATTACGTACCTTAATTTTTGTCTCAATTATATTCCAGAACCAAGGTACGAATCCATTACTCGTACAGTTAAATAGCAAACTAACTTTTTAGTATTGTAGCATCAACTGACGGAAATAAATTAATTTTAACCACAGCTAAGCCTCGTTCTATTTCGGTACAAAGCGTACAATTTAAGCCAACATGCAGGTAACACGTTAATAGTACGTACTGATTTATTTGGCTTCAGCGTTTATCTATTTCGGTCGCGTACGAAACTAAGGCTTCGTAACCAGTTGCGATCTAACACTTTTTCGTTCTTGTACGAAACCAGTTACGATCGACTTTCGGCCGCCATAATAATGCAAGTCAATATCATGCTGTAGTAGTGGTTAAGGTCCTACTGTGCACAAGGTTGTTGGGTTTAAATCGGAGAGGTACTGATGCGACTTTTTCATATTATCTTGGCTTTTTTTAATCATGATATATGAAAACATAGTGAGGTATATGATTTGTAACAAAATATAGGTTGGTATTTCAGAAAAGAACCTGAGAGTCTGGCATTATGACTATGCATTCAAATAAAGAACAAAAGGCTCGTGGACAGTCACTTCAGAAGTGACTGTACTTCTTAAGCCACTAAACCTAAAACAAATTAAAACTATATGGAAATAAGGAACGAAATTTCTTTGCTCGTAATTATTATGTTACTTTTTATTGCAATAATATCATCAAACATCAAAAACTGTTACTACCTATAAAAACGACAATCCAATGAATAATATGTTAGGTAAACATATATTTATCAACAATAAAAGCAAACCAATTTCCTGCATATAATTTTTACAACCGATCATTCTAGAAACTGTCATGGCAGCCAATGATTTGATCACGTGGTCGCGTGCTAAGTTAACTACGATTCAAATAGAAATATACATAAAATTAAGCAACTTCGGTCCGTACCGTAGCAGTATCCTGATTTATGAGCGAAACTTTGAATGAAGGGATCGTTACAAATCATTTGCATAAGGTACCTAGTTACAGCTAATGCATTGCTTTAATGTTTCTGATGAGGTATTCAGTACAGCTTTTTCTATTAAAATGTTGTATTTTAAATAGAATAACCTTCGGCAAGTAACGAATCCGAATCAACCTATCATAATAATCATAATATTTCACTAGCGCAATCAGTTAGCCGAACGACAGTCTCAATGTATCACAGTTCTGTGAGTGTGTCTTGTGTGATGTGCGGGAACTCGGGGACAACTAGCAATAATTGCACCTCGAATTAACCTCATTGGTTACATCGCAGCTCTATGTGGGCATGTAAAACACACAACATAGGATCTGCTGTATGCGTTCTATGTAAAATATTGCCACTACGATTCCCAATCCATAACAACATAACAAGCGTGTCGATTAAATAACAGCAGACAACGGTGGACGACAAACTGTGAACGACCAGCAGTGTAGATATGCATTTCAAATGAAACCATGATACTTAAATTAAAAACCATCTGTTTAGTTAAATATCAAAAGCCGGTAAGTCACATCCCTACTCAAAATTCAACTATAAATAGGGACAAATTTGAAATTTCATGTAGTTTTGTTTCTGTATTTTGAAATACGAAAATAGCAATCAAAATAGATGATGACTTTCATATCCCAGTACGTCCATAGACAAGTGTTTATCAAACTCGAGCATGTCCACGGCCAATCAGAATAAAGCCCCATAGTTATTGGGATTCGGTGAAAAAGATAATATATGTCCATTTCCTACCTTTCAAAACCAGGTAAGTACAAAGTATTTTTTCAAACTCCGGTACAATTTGCTTGGTAACATCAAATACCGGTATGTCTATTTTAAACTGATTTTCTAGCTTAACCCTTTACTTATTTTTTTTCTATTCTAATAATGTACAAACTCATATATGAGTAATCGTTCAATATAAAAACGTATAATTTAAAAAAATATATTTAAAAACATGTTTCTTTCATTTCTCACTTTTCATTTAGAGTGGACGTACCTGGCTTATATTTATCTACACACTGTAGTTTTAAGCACCAAGACTTTATTAGTAAGTAAACTAACATATTATTATAAGTAGCAATGGTATCAAACCAATTCAGTAGTCCACCAGATTATATTTTGTACGTAACCGCCGCTCTTAAACCTCGGAGTTGTTAATTAACGCTGCTGGGTCTCTTTGCTACCGTAAAAGCTACAGAGATTTCTTATTTAAATTGTAAACTTATATTTTCGTTACATTAAACTTTACGAGCGTAACAATATTGTAACTTACCTACGTTGACAATTCATTAATTCCGAATGATAGCATGACCGGTATTTACGAGACAATTCGTGATTTCATGAAAACACGCAATCCTACCATTTTGAAATTAATACGTTTCTCCTAATACCTATATACCTATTAGGTATTAGGAGAAACGTATTAATTTCTAATTCAAATTATTTAAATCAAATTATAGAACAATCTGATTCTAGAAGATTTTACGAAAGTAAAAAAAATACCTCAATAAATCAGCTAACAAAATATAGCGCAATCGAAAATAAACTACGGTAAGTAACTGTCTAAAAAAATAGTTACATTACTTCGCTGTACGTTGACTCAATTAGTAAAGGTAATATTTAATAGTCGTAATACAAAGAAATTCTACTCCTTTTCGCAAAATTTATGTATGTTCGTATAAATAAATTCAAGAACCAACGATACTAATAGCTCAACATCAATTTTGTTTTTAACCAAAATACTGTGCCGTAGCTTTATTTAGTCTATGTCGATTTAAACCATTTTGTCTTAAATAATTTCTTGTCGATTATAGTAATAAATTAAATTATTATGAAATAGTAAGAGTATTTTAAAATTATACTCTTCGAATTATAAGAATGTAGAGTCTGTTCAGAAAGAGAACCGTCGTGGGATTTGAGGGCGCAACTGTGCTTCATTACCTATTTTGTTTAGTGGGCAATACTATAGTGCGTCTGCTCCGTTACTAATTATTATTACCTTAATGATTTACTTTATTAATAATTAATACTAACAATTAATAATTTACTTATGTAATAATCGGACCGTTAGTTCACAATTTGGCCACGACAATTCTCTTTTTGAACAGACTCTAACTAAGGTCAGTCACATGTGTTAAGTGAGACAACGGCAACGTCTTGAACTTAGTAGTAACAACTATTAAAGATAATACTTGGAAGAATAATGTTTTGGGTTTTTAACAATGTTCAAAATTAATTTACTGTGAATAAAGCAAAATATTATATTTTTATTTGTCCCAAGTTGGGCGCCAGCTTATAATTTTGGCGCCCAACGTGGTACTGATATGAAAACCTAGCAGACTTGTTTTCTAGTAGTGTTTTTCGTATATTTTAATATTTTTATTACTTAGCAATTAGAAATTAAATACTGTTATTATTCATTTTTGATCTGAACGAACGAGAGACGGATAAAACAAGATATTTTACATGTAAACTGCCACTTATTATGTGAACCAAAAAGTACGAAAAGTAATTTAATTATATACTTATATTTGTACTATTGCAGCTTACTGACATCTCAGCATTTACGCAAGTTTTAACAATACTCAATCTCAACTTGAAGCAGAGTAATAAAATCAATATACTTATGTAGTAATACTTTATCTAAGATATCCTGTATATGTTTATTTATTATTATTTACGAGTATTTATATACATTCATTTAGTAACGTAATTAGAGTCTCGTATCTATTGGTACTAGCAAGATTTTAAATATTGCTGACACGCACTTATTGTATTTCAACTAAGCCTTACGTTAGCTTGACTAGTACAGAATCTGTTCAGCATTAAGTTTACTACTTGTAAAAAGCTTAATTAAATAATTAGTAAAGCTCCCTATATGGGTCCAACCAATAAAGCACTTTTACGCTTTTGATATCGGCAATGCAAATAAACTGGACAAAAGTCGTAAATCATTGCGACCCACAGAATCGAGAAGTAAGGACCTTCATATAGCAAGAATGTTGAGAAATGTTACGGTACAAAAATGCCGACACTTACTATTTTTCCGTATTCCGTCAAAAAGTTGGGGCGGGCTAAGAGATTGCATTAATGCATTAAGTAGATGGTGACAGATTGTCCCATCGTTTACGGCCGGTCATTTATTACGCGCTGACAGAAGGATTTTTGAGTAATTGAACGCGCTTATAGATTAGTTCGATTAAATTGATTTCGATACGTACCGCGATTTAAATTAAAAAATAATATGGAACTACCTCGCTTTTCCCTGTTTGAAGGATTTTATATTTTCAGATTTAATTAAATCAGCATAATCTAATTGTACCTAAACACAGCATTTTTGAGAGCTTACATTGTAGGGTTTACAAATTATTATTTTTTTCAATAAAATACAACTGATTGATCCTCATTCATAGTATTTTACAACGTTTTATTTGCTATCCTGGATTCCACTTACTCATAGAAAATTTATTAGGTATGGCCAAGAAGCTGATAATGACTAGTGGTCACACTATGAGCAACATTAAAAAATCACATTGTTACAACATATGTGTTAGTTCACAATTTGGCCACGACAATTCTCTTTTTGAACAGACTCTAACTAAGGTCAGTCACATGTGTTAAGTGAGACAACGGCAACGTCTTGAACTTAGTAGTAACAACTATTAAAGATAATACTTCGAAGAATAATGTTTTGGGTTTTTAACAATGTTCAAAATTAATTTACTGTGAATAAAGCAAAATATTATATTTTTATTTGTCCCAAGTTGGGCGCCAGCTTATAATTTTGGCGCCCAACGTGGTACTGATATGAAAACCTAGCAGACTTGTTTTCTAGTAGTGTTTTTCGTATATTTTAATATTTTTATTACATAGCAATTAGAAATTAAATACTGTTATTATTCATTTTTGATCTGAACGAACGAGAGACGGATAAAACAAGATATTTTACATGTAAACTGCCACTTATTATGTGAACCAAAAAGTACGAAAAGTAATTTAATTATATACTTATATTTGTACTATTGCAGCTTACTGACATCTCAGCATTTACGCAAGTTTTAACAATACTCAATCTCAACTTGAAGCAGAGTAATAAAATCAATATACTTATGTAGTAATACTTTATCTAAGATATCCTGTATATGTTTATTTATTATTATTTACGAGTATTTATATACATTCATTTAGTAACGTAATTAGAGTCTCGTATCTATTGGTACTAGCAAGATTTTAAATATTGCTGACACGCACTTATTGTATTTCAACTAAGCCTTACGTTAGCTTGACTAGTACAGAATCTGTTCAGCATTAAGTTTACTACTTGTAAAAAGCTTAATTAAATAATTAGTAAAGCTCCCTATATGGGTCCAACCAATAAAGCACTTTTACGCTTTTGATATCGGCAATGCAAATAAACTGGACAAAAGTCGTAAATCATTGCGACCCACAGAATCGAGAAGTAAGGACCTTCATATAGCAAGAATGTTGAGAAATGTTACGGTACAAAAATGCCGACACTTACTATTTTTCCGTATTCCGTCAAAAAGTTGGGGCGGGCTAAGAGATTGCATTAATGCATTAAGTAGATGGTGACAGATTGTCCCATCGTTTACGGCCGGTCATTTATTACGCGCTGACAGAAGGATTTTTGAGTAATTGAACGCGCTTATAGATTAGTTCGATTAAATTGATTTCGATACGTACCGCGATTTAAATTAAAAAATAATATGGAACTACCTCGCTTTTCCCTGTTTGAAGGATTTTATATTTTCAGATTTAATTAAATCAGCATAATCTAATTGTACCTAAACACAGCATTTTTGAGAGCTTACATTGTAGGGTTTACAAATTATTATTTTTTTCAATAAAATACAACTGATTGATCCTCATTCATAGTATTTTACAACGTTTTATTTGCTATCCTGGATTCCACTTACTCATAGAAAATTTATTAGGTATGGCCAAGAAGCTGATAATGACTAGTGGTCACACTATGAGCAACATTAAAAAATCACATTGTTACAACATATGTGTTAAAATTATAGGTAGCACAAAAATAAAAAACTCCCGTCAAAATATGGACAAGTTAAAAATTTAGTTTTCGCTCATTAGTATGTAGAAACGTCCCATAATTTTGGTAAAATCTTTATTTTATTATTGCAATATCCTATTATGTCTGAAATGAAAAGCTACTTTTAAATAAAAAGCCACATGGTTATACAGATAATGTTCGCAAAAATAAGATAAAGCGCCATCTATAGTCAATCTCGACAAACTACAAACTACAAAATCGCAGTAAGTACTGCCGTCTAATGTTGGATAATGATGTTACATTGTTTTGCACGCAACGCCATTTAGCGGGTGGTGGCTTACGGTTTGGATTATACGTTTTATCAATAGATGGCGCAACAATATGCAATTAAGGTTTTCTAGTACATTGAAGAAACAATGCTAAAACATAACGAGATGCCGTTGTCGACGTTAAGTCCTCCAATATTACAATTATTAGTCTTTGGCAGAGAAAATAATAAAAAGAAATGCCAAATTACCTCTCTATCTCCTAATTTTCCTAATCTCTCTCAGGGTCGGCAAGCTGAGGGGACAGCTGCCCCCACCCCTCACCCAAGAAAAAATGTAGTAACGGTTTTAACAAGTATCCCCCTTTCGTTAAACACAATCCGGGGTAAGTCCTTGTCTCATTACCTTAAAAATTAATTACGTATATACTTGTAGATGATCGCTGATCAGTGAACATATTTTGGTCAAATAATAAAACTATGAAATTTATTTAATTGTGCCTTCTTTTATATTTTCGTGTTTTAATAATTTTATAACTGATTAGAATGACATCTGTAGTGCAAGTCTGCGTGCGACTGCTCACTGCTGGGTTCGTCGATGTACAGGGCAAAACGTTTTTGTTTTCTTTTTTTGTTTTAAATTATTGCAAATATGTGCCGTTATTATTACTCAACGATAGTAGATCCGCGCTGGTTTCAGCATGAACGGGCCGGATCGTCCTGGGAAGTACTACCCTCTCATAGAAGATCGACGCAAGAGTAGTAGTATCCGTACTACTGCGTTTTGTTCGGTGAGTGACAGTGCCGGAGGCCCAATTTCCCTCCTTTCCTCTATCCTCAACTCCCTCACTCCCTTCCCCTTACCCCACTTCCAGCCGCCATAGTGGAGGCCACCATACCAGCAGTCTAAAACGATGGCTATTGGTATAGTGGCCGCCTCTTCTGGATTCCACTGACTGCTTACCATCAGGCGGGGTGGAGTCACTTTAGTAGGTAAATTTGTAGGAAAAATAAATTAGTAAATTGTGTGATCCATACATATTTATTTCGAATCTGGGAGAACTTTGTGTCCGTTAATTGTATAATATTAATAATATTACAACAACTACACACGCAGCAGCTACAGCGCAGCGCCATCTAGACCCAAAGTAAGCATATTTATATAGCTTGTGTAATGGGTTCTAGAATGCGGATATACATACTTAAATACTTTTTTATTTAAATGCATATACATTTACTTTATTTTGTATGTTTGTAAAGTCTCCAAATAAGAAAAAGAGCTAATTTCCTACTGCGTGAATTGTGTTAAAAAAATAACAGTATTTTATATCACTTAGAATTGCCAACAAAATGTGAAAACCAATTCGATATTTTTAACGTAAATAACGGTTTGAGCAACGGTTACGTCAAAACAAGAGCCTAACTTTAGGTTTGCAACGATAGATAAAATCTACTGAAGAACAATAAAAACGAAGTTTGTGTTATCTATTTTTTACTTTGACATGCGAGAGACATAGAGCGAGAAATGCACCAAGAGGACAACTTAAAAAAAAAGATAGAAAAAGCTTTTTCTAATTCCATGTTCGAATAAATGAGGTTGATTCGGACTCGTTGCCCTGAACTATCAGAACCTCCCTGTAGCTATACTACCAACCGCCCTGATAAGTATTATAATAATAATAACAACGCTTAGACAATATTTCTATACTAAATCCGAATCATCCACACTACACAAATTATAGTACAAATCGATAACAAATTCACTCCACTTAATCTCAAAGATGCTACAGTAACGAAACTCTTGTAGGTAATAAAACTAAGTTCACCGAATGAACTCAAAAGTGGAAGACATCGCCAAGATTTATGCCAACTGAATGTCGACTCGTCGAACGCGTGGCTAAAGCAAGGTGACCTATTTCCAGAGACTGAAGGCTTCATGATCGCAATACAGGATCAAGTTATAGAAATCAATAACTACAGAAAATATATCATTAAAAACCAACAGATGCCAACAGATCCCTGAAAAAATGTAGGTATTAGCTCACCAGAAACCATACAGCACAGGCGCATGCAAATCAATAGCCGAAACCAACAAACATAGACATGACCAGGTTGCTAAAATAACTCATCAATAACTTGCACGACAATACAATCTCATTGACTCACCTACACCACCATACTACAAATATATCTCCGAAACTATTCTAGAGAACACCAATACAAATCTTTACTTTGACCGAGCCTTTCTAACAGATCGAACAATTCATTACAATAGACCAGACTTTAATTACATTAGTTAACAAAATAAATTAAATTATAGCTTGTGTTATGGGTTCTAGAATGCGGATATACATACGGTATTTAAATACTTTTTTGTAAATACATACATAATTATTATACATAGAAACACACAATGCAAATATTCGTGTTCATGCACATGTATTTGCACTGAGCGGGAACCGAACCTGCGACCTTTGCGTGGCAGTTCCTACACAGTACCACCAAACCACAGAGTTTGCCATTATCAATCAGTGACACTGGACCAAGGTTTCTTTCAAGATGTCACGATTGTCACACCTGGCAGGTGGATTGGTGACCGCAGTTGCGTTGCATCTTGACTACACTAGTGAGGTCCATGTTTTGTTTTCACGGAAGATGGTTGTCATTTAATTTCATCCACATTTTTTTCTATTTTATCATTGTAATATACCATTAATATCATCAACAAGAATATTATTCTACACTTGAATCTGGCAGAAATAGCTGACACAATCGTTGGCTCTGTTGCCAAAAAAAAGCAGAAGAAGAAGAAGACCACACTAGTGATTGGTGGGGTCGAGCCGCAAATGTGAGCTGGGCGGATTTCTGTACATACCCCAAAACTTTCTTTGTTATAGTTTTCAAAGCTTGAATACCAGTGCAAAGTAGTACAAAGAATCGCCACCACTAGTAGACAGCATCAAGCATGCCACTTCTAATAGCTTTTAAATCACCCTGCAAGCACACACTGACATACACGATGGCTTGCCGTACGCGGCATTCGCGTGTGGTCGGCCGTGTGCATGGCACTTACGTCAGCGGTCGCGAACGCCGCCGCCGCTGCCGCCGCCGCGGGGGCAGGCAAAAAGGCCGCCCAGGTTGCTTTGCAGGCAGAACTCAACAATGATGATGATTGGAACAAGTTTCTTACCAGAGATGGATTATTGGGTAAGTTATTATTTCCATCACCTCTTTTACTTCTGATTAAATTCGTTGCAGAGTGCAAGACATTAGGTTTAACAGTCCACGGGATTCCAGAGTTTCAAAGCTCGGTGTTCACATAGGGCTCTCGGTGTGTAATGATTTTTGTTGATTGCACAATATAAAATACAAATCGGCTATCACATTTTAGATTAAATAAGGCCTGTTCTTAGCCTTTTTATTGCACCGTAACTTAAAGACATGGCTGGGTTCTCATTGTTCTCAAAGCATTAAAAATAATCGACATTTACCTATTTCTGTAATGAACAAGGTGCAAAACCAAAAGCTTGTGATAAGTGAATCCACTCTTCTAAGAGAAAGTCATAAAAAATAAATATGGAGAACTTTTATTTCGTTAAGCTAATTGAGTAACCTTCATTACTCAGTTACCTGAACAAAATAAAAGTAAAAATATATGTGAAAATTTTAAAGCAATTCAACATCAATTCAAAAAAGTTAAAAAGGGCGCCACTAATTACGTAAAGTTATCTTTATTTTAGAATTTAAGTCCTAACAAAGTTTGTGATGCACTTAGTGGTGGACGTGTACTCCGAGTGGTGTGGACCATGCATCGGCATGGTGGGCAACTTGAAGAAAATCAAAGTAGAACTGGGAGGAGACAATCTACATTTGGCTGTGGTAAGTTGTACAATATTTATTAATCTCACAAAATTGAAAATGCTTACACCATTATAGGCTTTTTTTAAAAGGGTGAGCAACACAACTATTATTCAATTAGCTGACAGCTTTTGTACAGTTCTTCTCTTATTCCTTTTCCGAACAACTTGCAAATATCTATTTCCTATTTTTGCCAATGAAAAATCTAAATTATTCCTATCATTGACTATTTTTCGAAAAAGTAAAAAGTTCAACTTGTTACTTTGCGACTGCAAAGTTACTGCTGAAGCATCTTAGACAGCATATTTTTACCAATCCATAAATTAAGTGCCTAGATTTTGGTAGTTTATTACTTTTTTTATTATTATTGTGTTATTTATTTGTTTGTCTCTGTGTTGTCTGTGGCTTATTTCAAATGAATCTGTTTTCTTTCTTTCTTATTTTGTCTTAATAAATAACCTGGGTATTACTCATAAAAATGTTACTCTCTCAGGCCAAATCAGACTCAATCGAATGTCTGAAGCGTTTCAGAAAACGGAGCGAGCCTACGTGGATGTTTATAGCGGTGAGTAATCATTATTAATATAATTGTTTATCAACTTAATTATAATATAACTAGCTTCCCGCGGCGCGTCTTTGCTTACTGCTCTGCTCCTGTCGCTAGTAGCGTGATGTTACATAGCAAATAACCTTCCTCGAGAACTGGGCTAACTTAAACAAAAAAAAAATTTAAAAACGACTGGTAGTTTCAGAGATTAGCGCGTTCAAACAAACAAACTCTTCCGCTTTATATTATATATAACCTATAGTATAGACTAGCGCTACACCTCGCTTCGCCCGCTTTGTTTACTATCATCGTTACTGCTCGACTCATATAATAAATGTTGGGTTGATTTATTAAATACCTAAACCTTTCTCGAGAAACTCATTATAACAGTGAAAACCGCATTCAAATCTTTTGGGTAGTTGTCGAGATTAGCGCGTTCAAACAGATAGACGCTTTTCAACAAACACGCGCAATTGAAATGATAGAATAATAACATCAACAGTCGCTCGAAAACCTCACTATAATAAAACTCAACTCAACCTTTTAATGGTAGCTACAGTTCCATCGAACAACACCCCTATGTGCCTTATAAAATACACACGTATGTGCCTTATACGAGCCAGCACGAGGTGATGTCCTTGTCATGTATCACACACTGTAGATAATACCTATAGACAGGTACACATGGCTTTGTAACCACATATGAACGTTTGCAGTTCACTGACTGCTGACTATTGATCAAACGATTCCAAAAAATATATAGGTGTCGTACTCAACTGTATACATATACGAATATGTAAGTAGATGTTACTGTAAACTTCTTTTTAAAACTTTTTAAAACGTTACTTTAATGGTTAAAGTTTTAGATTTTTTTGGGGTTGTAAGTGATTTTATTTTTGCCCGCAGTCAGGGAGGGTAATGTTTTTTGAGCGTATGTATGTCTATTTCTTTGGCACGCTTTACAGCCTAAATGTCTTAGATTTTAACATAATATGAGGTGTCATTAGATTTGTTTTAATTGTAGGAGTGACTTATGTTACATAATATTTCGATGTAGCGTCAGCCCGAAGAAAAAATGATCCGAGTTTCTTTCTTTTTACTTTGTTTAAGGCAGGCTTTTAGTTTTTTAATAATGTATATTCCTTGTTATAGGGAGGTTAAGACAAGAATATTTGAATATGAGTATGAATTTTAATGCAAGCTAGACTGATTGACTTCTAAACGAATTCATCATTAATTCACTAAAACATGTGTTTTTATAAAATTAGCCGAAATGCTAGAATGGTAAAGAACAGCTCGATTTCTCTCTTATGAGATGCGATGTTGATATTGCAGCAGACTAATCGTCACGTTGATAGGCCGATTTCTTTTTGCCATCATTTTACTAAATAAACGTTCTCGTTACATTTGCTATCTAATTAATGCTACTGTTCTTTCTTGTACATGCCAAGTTTTCGAAGTAAATATAACATAACTAGCTTCCCGGTTTCATCACTGTCTTTGGTTACTGCTCTGCTTCTGTCGCCAGTAGCGTGATGTTACATAGCCTACAGTAGCGAAGAGTCACTTTTCCGAGGAGGGAAGCCGGTGGGGCTAAAATACTTTCGAGTTTCGGAAGGCCAGTTAGACTTTGAGTAGACACTCAAGCAGTGATAGGTATGAGGAGGTCAGGGCATATTTTAAAAGGGAAGCCGGCAGGAATCGTGTTATATGGACGCTTCGCCACTGATAGCCTATAACCTTCCTCAAGAACTGGGCTATCAAACCCAAAAACAATTATTCAAATCCACTGGTAGTTTCAGAGGTAAGCACGTTCAAACAAACAAAGTCTTCCGCTTTTTAGGTATAATACTAAGAAGTAAGAAAAGATTATCCTGTCGTTTCAGTCAGGGCAACTAATAAACGTGGTGTTCGGCGCAGACGCTCCTCGCATCGCAAGGACCATAGAACAAGAGCTACGGAATGAAGAGTTGGCTAAGAAGGGAGAACTGGAAAGAGTTAAGAGATCGCCTCATGAGCTCACCACGCCTGAACAGGTACCTACCTGGGTATTTTCACAAATTCAAAAGCCACCATGCTTTTGAAAGAACAAGAAAGGATTTCAGGAGGCGCCACTAGGTTTGCACTCATTTTACGAGCGAGCGAAGCCGTTAGGCGCAGCTAGTTAAGGTATAAAAATATTAGTAGGTACTTAGTAATTTCTTAGTAATCTATAGAAAGAGTACAAAATGTGTCGCAATATTTATAAAACCTGTATTTTGATCATCCATTTTAGAGTCTACTTACCTACAGTACTTACCTACTTTAGTGCACCTACCTACTGTGCTAGTGGTTATGACCTAACACAAAAAAACAAATTTCAAAAATAAATAAATAGCACGACAAAATATGAAAAAATAAAATAAGTACATAGATACTTACTATTTTGTAATTTTATTCACTAACCTTTGATAGAAGCGGCTACATGGAGGTCCATAGAAAAGTATCTCATATTATGTAGGAATAAAATATGCAAGTAGGTACACAAATTAAAGTTTTAGATGAAATGCCGCCATGAACCCGAATACGAGAATGCAACGACTACTTCTGCACAATGGACTTAATAATTTAACTGTAAACACTATAACAATATAACGTCTAATATTACACTAATTAATCACACTATTACATTAATTACACAAAATTAATAATAATTAATCTCAAATAAAAAGTGACCGGGCGGGATCTTCAAAGACACCGAAACTTCGCGCGGTTTGTTTGTGAACTTTGTGATACGTGCCGCCTGTGACGTCCCAAACCACCGGCCGCCACAGATAATCTAAACTAACTAAAATCTCAAGCTGTTTATCTAATATTTAAATTTCGAATACTATAATAATTACTTCCACATCGCACATGCATTTTTTATTTTCTTATTAACATCGCGTGTTTTTCAAATTAACGCACACATTCATATTGGAGGAGCATGGTGATCTGTAACACAGGTTTACCCACCACAGACACCAGTCTCTCACAAAGAAATCGAAGCAGCATTGTATTGTGATTAGTATTTTAAGTGTAGTTTTGTAAAAGAGACAATAACATTTTGTATTTTTTATATTTACTACCTACCTAGTTAGTTTTCTATAGGTAAGTATACGTATCACATATGTACACCACACTACTAGAACATAAACATCGTATTTCATCCCTAACCTTGCGTTTTAATCATATTTCCACAAATTATTCTTCAAATATATTTTAAAGGAAGTAGCAACGGTTCAAGAAAAACTTCAAGAAGAGAAGATACTTAGAGAGCAAGCAGCGGTCGAGGCGGCGCGGTTCGATCGTAGAGAGGCGCGTGCTAAACGACTGGAGACACACTTTAACGACATCTGCCCTGGTTTGGTGCTGCCTCACGCGCAGAAACACTTGAGGAAGATCACCGATGCTATTGAACCCTTTGGTAGGTACACATTTTTATCATTAACAGCCGAAAGACGTCAGGTACCTAAGCCTTCCTCCAAGTTTCGCTACCATGACCAGTTGTCAGCCGCCACCGACGATCGGTTGCCCGCCAACCGTATCAGTCGTAAAAGTCATATGTCATAAGTCTACCTAGTGAGGGACCCTCAAACAACAATTGGATAACGATCACCAAACCAAATATAACAAAATTAATATTGATATACCTAATTTTTTTTTTGTGTGAAATGCATTACGCACGTAACACACTTGCCCGGGCAAGGTAGGGGTCGGGTTTGTGTAGGACTATTCGACCGCACGCACTCTAAATGCGGCCGGCGCGGCGGCATACCGACTAAAACTTACGGTATTCCTCCAGGCGTCCAGAATGTCGTGGTCACGGGAAACGCTCGCGCATTCATCCGCAACATACAAATAACCTATGTTTTTCAACGTAACGGCGTTATAACCGTTTTAGTACGTGAGTGACCAATTTAATCACCACACCAAATATCCAGTCATTTGAATGATTTTAAGACATTTTTATTATGCTTACAGGGTTAATTTTAGCAGATAAATGCCCTATAGTAGTGGGCAAAGACGGCGCTAGGATCTTGGCTGTGGAAGACCCAGAGATGGGGGAGCCGGGTGCTGCTGCCGCGCTCATTGAAAGACCTTCGCTAGCACTATTATTCAAGAGAGCGCCGGACAAAGAGGGAGATATTATTGGTGCGGCAATATTTTTAAGATAGAAAGAAATTTGTACGGTAGTAGATCCACGCTGGTTTCAGCATGAATGGGCCGGATCGTCCGGGGAAGTACTACCCTCTCATAGAAGATCGACTTAAAGAGTAGTAGTATCCTTACTACTGCGTTTCGTTCGGTGAGTGAGAGCGCGGGAGGCCCAATTTCCCCTCTTTCCTCTTTTCTCACCTCCCTCATTCCCTTCCTCTAACCCCATTCCCAGCCGCCATAGTGGAGGCCACCATACCAACAGTTTAAGACGATAGCTTTTGGTATGGTGGCCACCACTTCTCGATTCCACTGACTGCTTACCATCAGGCGGGGTGGAGTCACTTTGGTAGGCTAATACATAAAAAAAAATGCAGATTTACGTTAGTAGATCCTTATGAATCTGGTATTTTAATAATCTGGAAGTCTGAGATTAAATCTCATAATATAAATTTTCATACTAATGCGTTGTTGAGTAGTTTGAGTAGCGATTCTGGGACTCTCTACTGGCTAACGCAAACTGTCTTGCTATCTATCTATGTGTATCTATGTTCATGTTAAGTGTAAGTTTTGGTACTGTCCGTTACACAGAATTGTGCCGTCGAGCTCTCTTCGGAGACCACCTAGAAGAGGATGACGACGCGAGGAAGAAGCTTCCATCAACAGAGTTGCGTCAGGACAACATTCCTGGGTTGTTCATACCTAAGGACCGACACCAGAGAGCTGCCGCGCTTGATCTTTTGTTTCCTAAGGTGGGTGTCGAAGACTTAGAGGGTAAAAGCTGAGAAGATGGGAAAAACCAAAAAGGAGCATGCCCTAATACATTTATGGCGTATTGGCCATCGTCTTTTACTCTTAATAGCGATAAACAGAAGTGAAACGTATTACACTTATTTTACGAGTTATATTGTATTAGGTCCTAAAACATAACTTCAGACACTGGACTGGGCAGATCCAAGACTTTTAATGGGAAAATAGTATATACCTCTTTTTTGCCACGCCACCACTTTTCTACCGAGTAAAGATGTTACATTAGCTTTATACATCAATATTATAAAAGAGAATAAGTACTTTTCCGCACGATAAGTAAAAGAACCTCATGTTTAATTGAAGGCATTTCCATCTCGTCAGATGGTAGGTTCTGTAATCGAGCCACCACCTCCAGCGGAACCGCCCCACATAGCTATAGTGTTCGGAGCGTGGCAGCGACGCGCACTTCTCAACATCGCCACGCAGCCCCCGCTGGCTTCCAGGCTATTACGCTATGGGTTCTTCGCCGATACCAACCTTGAAGAACCCAAGCTGCTGTGCAAGAATATAGACCAGTACGAACTGAGGCCCGAAAAGGATTAGTAAGTTTTGAATATTTTTAAATAAGCAGCGGTTGCAGACAAGCACACAGCCCGCCTGATGGCAAATGAAAACCGTAGCCTATGAACTTGGCTATATTTTCTACGTATTGCAGAGCAATGCTAATCTACTATTAAGCGGAAGAGTTTCTTTGTTTATTTGCTGGAACTACCAGACAGATTTGAATAATTCTTGTTGCGTTTGTTAGTCCAGTTCTTGGAAAAGGTTATAGGCTATTTATCATCACGCTATTGGCGACGGGAGCGGAGCGGTAACCAAAGATGTAACTTAACGTGGATGAAACCTGATGAAAGGCTAGTAAAATGTAACCAAGCCATAATTGGGCGTCCGGCGCACTCTTAGTATAAAAACTTTAGTCGATATTTTGTAAGCGGGTAATATTTTCCCGAAACCCAAAAGAAAACACTACTGTCAAAATTATTAGTACACCCCACCAGTGTAAGAATTTTCGCTCTATTTATTGACTTATGTTTTTTAATACTTTAGCAGCGAGACCTTAGTCGTGATGCTAGCCGTTGGCCAGGCTGAACCATTACTCGCCGATCCAGACGACTTATTCCCTCCTGGAGTCCCAGAAGAACTCCTAGCTATAGGACCTCTGCACGTCAGCGAGGACGCCGTCAAAGGGAAGGAAGAATGTGCCAGATTGTTCCCGCCAGGATATAGTGCTCCAGAGAAGAAGTATAAGATCAAGAGTAAGAAGAAGAAGAAGGTATGTCATTTTTCTATTTAGAAAATTCTAGTTTGGTAGTAATCCTACTGGAGAGAAGTTTTCTAGAATTTAAAATTTCTAAACAAAGTAGGTACTGATAGAAATATAGACCATATAAATTCCAAAATGTAAACATACATACATAGCTTCACGCCTTTCATCCCCGAAGGGGTGGGCAAAGTTGTTTAACCACCCACGTTTCGCCATTTTATTTTGCGTACCATGAATAGTCGGTATACAAAGCTCATTGCCTTTCTAGAAAACCTTTGATCTCTATAAGTCTTTCTTTCCTTGCCTTCTTTTCCTACCTAATATCCAACTTTAAACATTCCAGAGACGAAGCAAAGAAGAGAACGCAGAATCAACCGAACGTACTCCAAGTCAGGAGAACACAGACGAAGTTATTGGAGAGGAGAATGGGGGAGAAGGAGAGGAGGGGGCGGAGGGAGATGAGAACGGAGAAGGAGAGGAAGAGGAGAATGAGATTGGTGATGATAGTGACGAACAACTGGCGGTTGATAAGGCTACGTCGCCGCCACCGCCGACACCGCATTAGATGCACATTTGTATTAAAAGCAAATGCTAGTTTTATTACGAGAATAGCTTTCCGCGGCGCGATTTCACCCGCGTCTTTGCTTACTGCTCTGCTCCCGTCGCCAGTAGCGTGATGAATTTATCAAAAACGACTGGTAGTTCCAGAGATTAGCGCGCTCGAACAAACAAACTTTTTCGCTATAAATAATAGTATAGATAGAATATAAATAAGATTAAAGAATGTTACCAAAAAATATAATATTTATAAGGTAGGGGTAGGGCAAAAGACTTTAGCCATATTCTGAATTTAGGGCATATTAGAACTGATGGCGAGTGTGTGCAATGAGTAAAATACAAGAGTACCTATAGCACAAAAAATGTAATGAGTCGAAGTTCTGTGCCACCCTTACAAACGCTTGAAATAAAACAAAAAATAAATATTCTAAAATTTGTATTTTCATTTATTTATAAATAGTCAATTAATAATATATTTGTATTAACAATAAAATAAATGAGTAACGACTTAACTTGATACGAGTGGAGGGGAATATCTTACATCGCGAGGGGGAGAGGGGGTGGCTTACACCACCGAGTCTTTTCGGTTCCTGAAACAAAGCGATCATTAATACATGATTGTTTGTTACGGTCTCTATAGATAGTTGTTATAAATATATATATTAAAACACGCACTCCCTCTCCCACAATATATTTGATAAATTTGGAATAAGTCGAACTCGAAGCTGGCCTTCAATTTTTAATCTTGTTAACAATGGCACATTTTAAATTTTGTAATTCTCCGTTGTTGTCTAGTTGCAGTAACAATGATCGTTATTTTAAACAAAATAAATTGTCAAGTGTGTGGATGAACCTTACTTTGCTTACGTACACTAACAAAGCTACAGCCGCACACTTTCGATTTATTTACTGTACGAATATACTCTATGTGCAAAGTGTCCCGAACTTCCCCTATATGACTCTTTGCGAGTTCGACTTTTTCCACATTTATTTAACAGGTTTATTATATCTAATAATGTTACGAGAGCAAAAAAATATAATTATTTGTCACCGCTTATATAGAATTGTGTAATGTTATTATGTTTATAATTAAATTTTATATTAAAATAATGTTAAGCTTTAATTTATTTGCGTTAAAATCTTTGCCTGTTATGAGCCAACTTATGTCACTGCATAAATCAACATTTTATATAATTATAGCGTTTCAAACTACTACTGTATGCATAATATTATATTTCCCCTCTTTAATATGAACACATGAAACTTGGTGGTTTATATCTCTATATGTTGACGTGTTGTATATTTTATGTAATAAATGCATCTTTTTAATTATAAACAACTATTGTAATCACCCTTTAAATTATATGATTTTTTGCATTTGCAACTAATATTACACTACTACCAAGGCATTCTTGCTTAAATTCATTTTTCTTTATTAAATTAATATTTATATTTTGAATCTGGGTCTTTATGTATGTTTCCACGGACACAGTACTCGTTCTCGAGTGCGTGAGTTTTCTTTTAGAAACAAAAATACACACACACTTCAAGAATGATTTAATAAAATTCGCGCAAATATAATTTTGTTGTTAACTTCATCTGGCAATTATAAAAGCATTGGTGTATATTATCCTATTTTAAGGGTGCGTTTTCACTGACGCGGAGCTGGGCGGAATGCGAAGCAGCGGACTGTGAGTTGGCCAATCACAATGCTCGAAATCTTACCGTGTCAGTGGAAATGCTGTGATTGGTCAATCCACGGTCCGCTCCTCTCAACCCCGCCCAGCTTCGCGTCAATGAAATCGCACCTTGAGGCTCTTCTCTTAAAGAGTAGGTATGAACATTCATAACCACGATTGCCCAATACTTATATTTACTTTTCCTCGCAATGTTTTCCTTCACCGAAAATCAGTAATGCCCAAGTTAAACTTAAAAGGTACATAATGATTTTAAAAGTCTTATTGGCAATCCCATAACTTTTACAACTAGGATTGTCTGTTTCCTTGATTCGTTGAAAACCAATATTTCTACTAAATATTTTTTTAAATAATAACATTACTTAACAAAACTTAACAAACACAACCAATTAATTCACATACATTTAAATCAACGTATTTCAGTTAATTATCGATGATAATAAATTCGACAGTCGTTATTATCGATTTGATATTCGATAATTTCGAATCGATAATGATTTGTTAATGTTAAACCGAAAGTTCTATTTTTTATTTTTTTTCGATTCTAAAAAAAATATAGTAGGATTATTCATTCGTTGCAATTATCATACCAGCTTATTACAATGCGGATTGGCGATATTAGTTTTCTTATAAGTTCAGGCTTCGTAGCGAGGTTTCCTTCACAAATCCTATTCAAACTAGGTCATAAATAATTAGGGTGTTTAAGAAAAATTTTGTCACCAGTTGGCGCCACTTAGATGAAAGACCATTCACAAAAATTCAAAATCAAAATTCTAAATGCTAAATTCATTTAGTTTTTTTAATTTTTGGACACTATCACACACTGTCATCTAGCCCCAAGGTAATCAGAGCTTGTGTTATGGGTACTAGATAACTGAAATATAATACATATAAATACTTTTTTTTTGTAAATACATACTTAGAATACATAGAAAACACCCAAACTGAAGACAAATACAAACGTTCATCACACAAATATATGCCTTCCACGGGAATCGAACCCACGACACCCGGCGTCGCAGTCAGTTACACTAACCACTAGACCAACGGTGCAGTCTATATAGTATAGTTTGAAATCAATAGAATCGTTCACTGTTATCTATTAAAGATTGAAAGCACTTTAACAGGTGCCTGGACCAGACGCCTCAGTGCTGCCACCTCGTTGGCGCCATTTTAGAAAACCCTCTAGAAGAACTGTGGTACGCTCTATTCTATTTAGCAGTATGATTACACTAAAGGTCAATCCTTTGGTGTAAGCGGTGGGATGTGCTTTACAATATACAATCGATAAATACCATTATTATAAATGCATGTCTGTCTACGATTTTACGTCTAAACTACTGAACTGATTTTCATGAAATTTGGTATAGAGTTAGAATAGAACTTGGGAAACATCATAGGCTATTCTATATCGCGAAAAATCGCTTGGAAGGGTTGAAATAGGGGATGAAAGTTTGTATGGAAAATGCAATATAATCGACATTCACGCGGGCGTAACTGCGGGCAACGGGCGTAACTGCGGGCTAGTTATTTATAACAGAGTGCAACAAGTGGATAATGCTACCATATTTGGTCATAACAAAATGAAATCAATATTCTAATATCGGTTGAAAAATAAAGTATTGTTTAGCTACTTAATACATTTGTTAATATTACTATAATACATGTATGAGAAGCGTAGTTACCATATATAGTGATTATCGTGATGGGGCGCTCTCATGACCCCGACGCCGCCGCCCAGTCGCCGGTAGTTCATCGCTCCACACAGCCGCCACTGGTTCGATTCTGGGTCGAACACCTGTTTAAAACAAGTTATTTAAGATCCGTCTTGCATTCTTTTATTTTTTAAATAACGAAATTTCTTGCAGTAAGGAACAAGCTCTGTGTCGCAGGGGGTATAAACAGATTTATTGATCATACAAATTTTATTTGGTGTGGGAAGCGAACCTACAACCTCTACACCTTAACTTCACAACAGTCACACAGATCACTGTGTCATTGTGTTAACAGTTCAGTAGCTCAATAGGTAACATGAAAAAGAGACAATTAATCGGCATTTAAGAAATTAATCGACCAATCTAAAGGTGATTTTCCACCAGAGTGGCGAGACGAGGCGAGGCGAGGTGAGAATTGAAATTTATATGGCAAATTTTCAATTCTCTCCCAGCGCATCTTTGGTGGAAACAGTGTGAATTGACGAGGCGAGGCGAGGAGAGAATTGAAATATTTGTTTTTGTAAAAATTAACCGTATTACTTCATACATAGAGTATACATTGACTTTGCAACAGAAACACGCTTCTCGCGATAGGCTTATTGTTGGTTGTTGCTACTTATCGCATTGGGTTATACATATAGCCTGTAAAGATAACTTGTGACCACGATGGCTATTTTTAGTGGAAAATATCAGTGCGATTTCAATTCTCTCCTTGCCTCGCCTCGTCTCGCCACTCTGGTGGAAAATCACCTTTAACGTACGGCACGCAAGTGTCATTTGGTGATCTACCAATCGACTGATGTGCACGAGGTTGTGAGTTCGATCCCCACACGGGACAAACATTTGTGTGATCCATAAAAATTAGTTCTAAATCTGGGTGTACTTTGTGACCGTTAAATGCATGTTTGTAAAGTCCCCCGCGACATAGAGTTTGTACTTTAATGCGAGAATTCTTTTTAAAAAAAAATTAAATCCTCTAAAAGATCTAAAAATGAGTTCTGTGCATTCAAGGTCATTGTTCAAGTTATTAGTTATTTGTTTGTATAAGTACCTCGATAGACTTGAGGTAGGCGGTGCCGTCGAACCCGCCGGCCGCGTACAGCTGCCCGTTGACCACGGCCAGCCCCACGCCGCTGCGCCGTGACGTCATCGCCACCACCGGCGACCACGTCTCTGTGCTCGGCTCGTATCTGACGCGAACAACACAACTATCACGTCTGATTTTATTTTTTATTGCCTACAGTAGTAGACGCCACCTGATTTAAGTAGTAACTGTCCTCTACTGTGATATTAATACTCTTTTTGAACCTCGTTTGAAGAAGGAATGTCATAACGCTCGGGAATCACTGCAGCTTCCAGTTCGTTCCAGAGCCGTACGTACGTGGAAGAAATGAATGCTGGAAACGAACCATGCTACGTACTACCTGGACGAGATCATGTCCAGGTAGTACGGATGCACTTTGCTGCGATGTCGAGTGGTGCTATATTAGGAAGAAGACGTAGCACCAAGTTTTTATTTTTATTTTGTTTTTTGGTACCTCACTGTTGTATGTGAGCCGACTCACCTCTCAGCGGAGGAGAGCTCGGTGCAGTCGTCGCGGCCGCCCACGGCGTAGATCTGCCCGTCGAACACGGCGCACCCCAGGTGCTTGCGGCGCGTGGACATGGGCGCCACGGGCGTCCACTTGTTGGCGCGCGGCTCGTAGCGCTCCACCGAGTTGAGCGGCGCCTGCCCGTCCGAGCCGCCCACCGCGTACAGCTGCCCCGCCAGCACGGCCACCGCCAGCCCCAGGCGCCGCGTCGTCATGGCCGCCACCTGCGCGACTCTAGCATTGGACCCGACATACTACCTGTGCAACTCTCGACACTAACACTGGACCCGACATACTACCTGTGCAACTCCCGACACTAACACTGGGCTCGACATACTACCCTGTGCAACTCCCAACACTAACACTGGGCCCAACATACTACCCTGTAGAAGTCGCGACTCTAATAGTAGAACTAAATATATGTGAATTCACGCGATCCGTGCCGTCACAAGGTCAGAAGCAGACTTCTCTGTCTGCTTGTGTAAACTGGTCGAAACGTCAAGCAAAATAAGGTATGTAAATACCTAATGCATGATAGCGTGAATTTCCGTATATTTAGTTCTACTATATCATGTAACGCGAAAGTTTAAAAGTAAATATCCTAACTCTAACACTGGACCCAACATATGACCCTGAGGTACTCCCAACTACACACACTACGGCTCTAGGAAACACTCGCTGAACTGTACGTAAGAATCCAATAAAGCCAGTATGAAAGCCAAAGTTTTCGCTCGCACTGTATATAATATTACCATTGTCAATAAAAGAGAATAAACTCAGTTGTCGACAAAGTCGAAAGCTTTACTGATAACTATTTCAAAACTGACAGTAAATTTTAAAAAAAAATGTGTAACGACTTGTAACTATAACGTCTCGCAGAACAATCTGTCCTGAATGTGCAGTACATAACAGTGTATATTCTCATTTTGATATTTTCCATGACAGTTTCAATGTGATCAAGAAATCTTTATTTCAAAACAATTTGTATGTAGCAAGCAATCCTTAACTACTTCAAGACACTTTAATTTTATTTTTGGCATAATTAGTTTTTTTTTTGGCAACTATAAATATTGTCACTTTCTCTTTTTTATATTATTTATAGTGTCCATGACCTTCTAGCGACCTATTTTTTTTTTACATCTTAGGATCAAAATTAGCAAGATTTAGTGCATTCTAATTTCGAACATGGCTTTTGTTCAATCGGTCAGTGAATACAAAACGAGACAGTATAAAATAAGAATTTAGAATATTTTAATAAAATTATCCTTTGGAACTCTGTGGGATGTAGGAGTAGTAGGGCGGGGAGACACCACGGGACACACACTCAGAAACACCAAGTTCATAGCCCGCCAGGTCAGTATCACTGACTTAGAGGTCAAGGTCACCGACTTTGAGGTCGAGATCACTAGTCTACAGCCAAAGGTCATTAACTTGCTCCCAAGGTCAGTGACCTTGACCTCAAATTAGTGACCTTGACAGTTTTAACTTGTATTTAAGTGTTCCCGACTATCAGTATCCTTAATTTGACTATGACCTTACCATGACCATGACCTTTACCCAAGAGCCATAAAATATCGAGCTCTGTCTTTACCTGTTACCCCGCCCTACCTCGTTTCGTACACTCCAACTGGTTTATCTTCTACTTTAGGTGTACTAAAAATAATCAAAGAACTCAATACCTTGGTCCACCGGTTCTCCTTGGGGTCGTACCTCTCGACGTGGTTGAGGCACTGCACGCCGTCCTGTCCGCCCACCGCGTACAGCGCGCCTTCCAACACCGCCACGCCTACTGACGTGCGGCAGGAGGAGGTTGGGGCTACTGCGCCACACCACTAGAACATATAAAAGTCTTTTGTTATTTATTTAACTAGCTGTTGCCCGCAGTTCCGTCCGCGTGAATGACGGTTATATCTCGGTTTATAAATTGACGATTTTTTATTCAGACTTTCATCTCCTATTTCAACCCCTTTAGGCCATTTTTCGCGATAAAAATCTTGTTTTTCTTCGAACTCTAATGTATCTCTACACCAAATTTCACGAAAATCGGTTTAGTGGTTTAGGCGTGAAAGTGTAACAGACAGGCAGATAGTTACTTTAGCATTTAAAATAATTAGTTTGGAAGTATGGATTTTAGCAAATGAGTTGTATACCCGATTACGGCCGGTAAAAGAGAATGGAAGGGAAATATTTTGATTTTAGAAAATATTGAGAAAAAAGTGATATTTAAGAATCCAACACTCTCACGGATACCATTACTATGTGTACATTGTATGAAGGTCGAGTACGTAGTAGCGACCTGGTTGGTCTGCGGGTCGTATCGCTCGATGCTGTTGAGGTAGCTCTGCCCGTCGTGGCCGCCCACCGCGTACAGCAGGTCGTGCAGCACGGCCACGCCCACGCCGCAGCGCCGCTTGGACATGGGCGCCACCATCTTCCACTCCGAGGTCTGCGGGTCGAAGCGCTCCACCGACGCGATGGCGTCGCCCGAGCACCAGCCGCCCACCGCGAACAGCACCTCGCCTGTCACGACCATCAAACGATACCTTATAACACTCATGCTTTTCTTTTTTTTTATTGCCGACAGCAGCAACAGCCCACGTAATGGTAAGTAGTAACTGTCGCTCATGGACGACTCGGAGACCCTGGCCTTGCAGGAGCAATGCTTGGGACTCTGCAAAGCCGCTGCCTACCTCGAAGAAAGTGGTGTAGGTGAAAGGTTTGAGAGAGGTAAGGAAAAGGAAAAGGAGGGAAATTGTTTAACACGTCATTTGGCAGATAATGTATAAGTCGTAAAGTCAGCTAAGATGACCCGTGTGATGATTACTCATACCCGTGTGATAGTAATCCTATAGAATGGTGCCCGGAATATAACAATAGAACTCTATAACCTTGAAGTGTATAAGTGTACGTGTGTGTGTGCGCGTGCACGTACATGCAAGCCCGCGTGCGTACATACGTACGTGTAATACCTTTACCTACTCCTTCATTATGTATGCGCCTAAATCCGATTTTACTACAGTATTCTCCATATTTTTTTTACATATACTGGTGCAAATTCAGTCATTTTTGAAGACTAAACACTTCACTTTTGCAGAACCACATTCAAAACTACTAGCTCGTATCTTCATTGAAGCTTCTAACCTCGTCTCGTAGGTTTCCTGGGCCTCGTCCTGGGCCCCTGCATGAGCGGTCTCTCCTGCGGCAGCAGCAGATAGTTCTTGGCCTCATCCAGCAGGTCGCGGCACGCGTCGTCCGAGCGGATCAGCAGCTCGGACGACACCGTGCCTACTAGGAACTTGGGGCTTAGTAAAGGCAGTCTGACGTGTTGGAGGACCTGGAAAGATTGTTATTATTTAAAAACTTCAGTTATTATGATTTTTTTTTATTGCCAACTGTAGCAGACGAGCATACAGCCCACATGATCGTGATAACTGTCACTCATGGACTACTAGGGACCGGGGACTCCGCGATGCTGCTGTCTACCGTGAAGGGAGTAGGGCAGGTGAATGAATTGAGGGAGGTGAGGTAAAAGGAACAGGAGAAATTAGGCCTTAATTTATCTCATATCTCATTAAATCTCCAGTCTTCAGTCCTCTTCACCAGTTCCACCACGGAGGCAGTCTCAGTTTAACTGCCTCCGTGGTACAATGGGAACTTCAGCGACTGCGGTATGATCCATAAATATTTGTTCCGAGTCTATTTGTGCCCGGTATTTGTATGTTTGTAAAGTCCCCCGCGACACAGGGTTTGTTCTCTAGCGCGGGAGTTGTCTTTTAAAAAAGAAATAAAAAAGTCCAGTATATGGAACCACCTTATCTCTTTCCGTGGATGTTCTAAGAGGCGAATACGTGAACCATACTAACGGCGTACTAATTAGGTGATGATGTGATATGAACAAACCTGGGCAAGATGCTGTCGTCGTTCAGCCACGTTATATTTGACCCAGGACATGACCGCCTGGAAGGTTTGTTCCTCGGAGCGTACGTTTAGTTCGTCTGAGGACACTATGTCGATCAGCTGGGCAGCTGGCAGTAGGAGGAACTCTTCGCTTTCCATCACCTATAATATGACAAACAATACATATATTAAAAAAGACCAAGTTAGTTAAAGAGTCAATTGGAGTGTTTGAAGACATAACGATTGATGAGTGGTGTGGATGACTCTGTGAGGTTAAGTACACTTGTTGCGGTCAATCCGTGGATGGGTGATCATTGTTTGAAACTTGTAATTACTAGCCTATGGATGCTTTCAACACTATCGCTAGTGTGCGATCGTATAAAACCTTTTAACTTATTTTTGGAAGACCCTCATGTTTTTGAGGACCTTGAGCGGCAGTTAACACTTGGCCGAACGGTAGGCCAGACAATATTGCATTTCTACGTTATTTTTACACACATACCTCTGGAAAGTTCTGTTGTGTAAATTTGTCGGCTATGCGCAATAGCTCTCGGCAAGAGTGTGTGTCGGCGAAGGCGCGGATCCCGAGGCAGTTGGAGCAGTCCAGCTGCCGCTTGAGGAACTCGCAGCACACGTCCTGGATCTCTTGTAGCTGCAGGAGGCATGCTGCTGGTAACAACGCCTGGAAGTATGAGAAGTTGGTATAATTTGAATATTTTGTATATTTATTTCGACTGCTGCAGTTCAATATTTCGTTGAAAAGGTGATATGTGAAATTTGCTTTATTTGAACGCGCTAATCTCTAGAACTATCAGTCGTCGTTTGATAGCCCAGTTCTTAAGGAAGGTTATAAGGCCATGTAACATTACGCTACTGGCGGACGAGAACAGCGCAGTAAGCAAAGAAGCGGATAGAACCACGCCGCGGCAAGCTAGTTTTGGGATAAAAATTTGTGTCATAATAAACTTTCTCAGTTTATCTTAGAGATTACTAACATACAATATAACAAAACAACCTGGACTCTATTTAAAAGATCTCAAAGTGCAAAGTCATCATCATTATTATAACAAACGAAAGGCATCAACTGCTAGTCCTTTGCAGGGAGACCTATTACTATTTTGACCCATCGTTTGGCGCATCCATCCGACATCGGTCCATCTTGCACCTGTCCCTAAAAGTTCAAGTGGTCTGGCTTGCCTACCTGTACGTTGCTCTCTTCGACAAGTATATGCGCGGTGTAACAGAACTCGACGAGCTGCTCCATGGCCTGCTCGTCCACGTCACGTATCGTCACCTCGGTGGCGCGCGACTCCGCCAGCTCGCCCGTGAACATCGCGCGGAAGTACGGACTGCATGCTGACAGTATCACTCTGGAAACGGTGATGATGATGCGTATCAAATGACAGCAAAGAATGGGATGGTAACTGCCGAAACCAGGGACGCTTTACGTAACGTTTCTATGGCACGCTCTGCAGCCTCAATGGCTTGATGGATTCGTATTGATTGTGGGAGGGACAAAGAGTACATAATATTTAAATGTAGCGTCAGAATGAGAAAAATATGGGTTTCTTTATTTTCAGTTTGTTTTAGACAGATGGGCTTTTTGTTTTTAATAATATATGAAACTACTAAAATGGCTTCACTAAAATCCGGGATTAAAATTGGAAGGAAACTTAAGAACACTCTGTGGTCAAGGCGTTAAAAGACTTTCAAAGAAGCGACGTCGCTACGTAGTTGTAAAAAGTTCAAGAGACTTAGTGGCCTCTGATTAATTTTGTTTCAAAACACACTAAACGTCAAATCACACTAACTAGGTATAATAGAAAGGACCCCGTAAATAAAACCAACATAGAATTATATATCCATCTATTTTTTAAAAAGCAGAATCACCGTAATTTTCTCAACACAGTTAGATTTTAATGGTAAATTATTGAAGCATTGAAAGTAGTAATGAATCGTGTAAATTAAACTGAAAGCATAATTTAACAGTTCGTTGACACTACACTCACTAATTTAAGAGAATCGATATGAATAATAAACAGTGGAAAATATACCGTCGCGTGTTGTATGCAATCCAAGAAACAAACCGTTCTGTATTATCTCGTCGCTAAAATTAAGTTTTTCTTCTTAGGTTTTGCAGATAAATTTACAATTCACATCATCTTTTTAAGAAGATAGCTTCCGCATTAGCGATCAACCATTGTGTCACAGTTTACAATCATGGTAATAATGGATACAAATTACACTAAAAATCTGAATATTTTTCTTGGATGACACAAAGTTGTCTTTATATTGGCATTTGAGCCCATTGCACAGCGGACATTCTATTTGCGCCATCGAGGCGATCAGACCTGATAACATATAAGACGAAACAGACACTCCTATACCTGCTGAAACGTGGTTGTGGCTTCCATCTACACTTCTACTTACCCCTTCAGTGCAAAAGGCGTGATATGTAGGTATATCATTATATTTTCTGTAAGACTAGAACGACATCGAGTTAATTACCTGTGTGCAAATAATTTCCTGTTGGCGACATTGAGCACCACATCGCATAGTTCGCGATGTCGTCGCAGCGCGGATAGTTCGCCGAGGATGGCGCGCGGGTGCTTCTCCGAGGTGTGCGACAGGCGCGCCCCGCCACCCGCGCTGCCGCCCCCGCCACCCCCGGGGGAACCGCCCTCGCCCATCCTGATATAGAAAAAAAGACACTTATCAAACTTCTGAAATTTATCCATGTAGATTTTAAAGATTTCTTTTTCTTCTTTTCCTTTCGACGCCGATAACAAATCCGTTTCTGTAATATTTAAACTGTATCAGCCCAGAACTTAGATACCTACGGCTACTGCATTGTCAGCACAGCGTTCATCAAATCTTCCTGCGTGCAGTTTTGTAAGCAGTGTTTTTAACAGTGAATTTGACAAAGTAAATCCACTGCTGGACGTAAGCGCAAGCCTATGGTGACTGGTCTAGAGTGATTTGCCATTCACCATTGCGGAAGTGTGTGATCTCAACAAGGGGATATTCAGTATGCAAGCAACTTTACTGCCCGTTTTCTGATATTGCTTTAGTTTTCTTTTACTGCATCAGGCAAAGATATGTATGGGCTAGTGATGTTTAGTGCAAAACTTTAATCGATCATCATAGTACTGAGATGCACCTAGTCGTGGGACAACATTTCTCAGATAAACTAAGTATTATCTGGCCTAAAACAAATGAGATAAAGTCGTTACATCTATAATAACTACCCCTAAAAATGTATAAAATGATTATAAATAAAGGTCGTTTTATGAACAGAAGCACTGTAATGATATTGGCAATAAAGATATTTGTATTTGTAAAGATTCACAGAAACCTTACTACAGTCAATTTACCAAAATGAATTATTCTAAACATGGTTCTAAACGTAAGCCTATTTCTATTTTACTAGTTTTGTTTTAGATAGAATATCTCTTGGGTAAGTTTATTAACACATTGAGTTGGCCCGGCTACCCAAACGCTGGTTAAATTCTACGTACGCTACACAGAGACTAAAGGCCGATAGCACCCATTATCAGCAGCTATATAAAAAGGAACAGCCGAGATTATCGCCCTAATACTTCCTACTCAAAACCAGTCTACACTCATATTCGATTCTGGTAAGCGCAGTTAAAGTTGCACATTATACCCATATTTCGACGAATTCATACGGTCGCTTTTAGTTCGAATTTGTTAAATAACACAAGACCAAAACGTCACAAAACAAGCCACCAAACCACAATTATTATTGCAATGTAATAAAGCTGTTATTTTTGTGAAGAAATACCTTAAACGACTCTTACGACACCCTAGGGCACTGGTGGGTTGTGCCATCGGAAGCCAAGATCACCCTGCAACATGTCATATAAGCCAAATTAAGTACACCCACACCAAGCAAGGTTATTACGCATATTATAATGTCAAAACCTTAAATATATCACCACAAAATCTAGCAAAAGTAAAAGAAAATTCAGAAAAAGGCGATGTCTACACGTGACGTGATCGCAGGATAACATTGACCTGAGGGCCTACCACGACCTCTTATAGCAGTATTATTTTAATGTTACTTTGTGTTTTGTCTTTTTCTTTTGTACCATAAAAATCAAGGATAGAGACAAAGTAAGGTGCTATAAAAGGTTGTGGAAGGGCCTCAGCTAGGTCTTATATAACTAGCTTTTCAGAAAACAATCCTCAAAATTTGTAGGCATTGCGCAAGCTCGACTATATCACTTCATTTTCATTACTTCATCTCCACATTCACTGATGGATTGAGGCTGAGATCGGTAATGCAATATTCTTACGGGAGATATTCTACACATCGGCGGAGTTCTTGCTTCATCGAATATGCGAATATTTCAAATTTAGTTTGAACGAATTTTCTTAATCCTTCGATAAATACATTGCAGTTTGATATTTAAGTTTTATTAGTAAAATTGTGATAAAAATTCGCGATATTTGCTCTTAGGACAGCTGAATAGTTTTTAGAACAAAGCCTCTGCATGTTTTTATTCTGATTGTCCATTGTTGAATAAATCTCTGCTCTGTTTACCGGAAGTCAATATAATAATGGCCATGTTTTTATATTTAATCTTTGTTCTCTGGAATTCCATATAACTCCGAGATGAAAACTACGAGTATATTCATAAAGCATAATTAAACCGGACAGTATTTATTATATTTGAATTTATAAGTTGCATCACAGAACTGATAGCATAATGTAGGATAGGTTTTCGAGTGACCACCTGTTTACGAAAGGTTTTCGAGTTCAAGTGACCCCCTCTCCAGCGAGGAGAGGGAAACAAATTGATGTACGACCTAATAACGGAAGATAACGGAGAGAAAAGCGGCCTCTGTAAGCAGTTGGCATTATTCAATAGATACTGCCATCAGGTCAATTTTCCTTGTGATAGAATTAATTCGAATAATATTTAAACTAAATAATTAAAATCCTCTCTTTTCTTTAATCTTGGTAATAATATTAATTGGTTGATTTATAATAATTACTTTCTATGGTTCTTTGGTTGCGTTGAGTGTTAAGATTTTTTTTTTTTTTTTTAATTATCTGGCGATTGAAAAGAGTGGCATGAGTTTTTTGCCAGTTCTTCTCACAGCTCTACCTCGTCAGCGAACTGGCTGTAGCTTAATTAGCTGACTTCAAGTAATTTTGACTTTTCATAAGCATTATTTATGATCAAAATGAAATAAAAAACTTTGAGTTTGAGTATTTTACTGCAGCGATCGCAACGCGCAGACCGTAGGAAGGATCATTCAATTTTCGACTCTATCGGTCATCTGTTTGTCGTGCTGTGTACTTCAATAAATCGATAACTTTCGTTATAATTAATTTTAATTAATCTTAGACCTACTGAATCGAGATTATCATCATAATTTAATCAATGATTAAACTGAACTGAACGACTAATGCGTTAGATAAGCTTTTTGGCAGCACCGGTGGCTATCTTCAGCAATGGACGTAATCAAGATAAAGATATTCTGCTGCGTTTTGCATAATATTTTTATTCGAGGTTCTTTTTATAGGTCACAATTCCATACAGATTAAATTTAGTCACCATTTCTTTCACCTCCGTGTAGTTCTCACGGTTGCAATAAACAGGGTAGTGTTTTCGTAGCACTGTTTTTGCTATGTTTAACGCAGTGTTTTTCTTTATTTTTCAGTTATGTAAATAGGTCACGATAGCCACGAAGCTACTACTCCGTATGCCAGTTTGCCACAACGAAACGAAAATGAAAAAAATATTTGTATGTATTACACGAAATTTCCCATGCAGTGTGACAATAAACAGTTGTCGATGTTGTTATTAGAATACATTTAACCGCGCGTTAATCCCGTGGCTTTCCCAGGGCATCGTATGAAACCGTTCTCATAACTGTGCTGTGTCGTATAAAAGTACGATTGCATTGAGCGTCAATACTTAACCATTGTGAGATAGCTATCATTTTTTTAACATATAAAAAGGCAAACAAGCTTACGGTCCACCTGATGGCAAGATACTGTAAGCTACAGATATGGCTGTGTCAAAGTTTTGCAAAGGAAACACAACCAAGCCGTGGCCGGCCGGGAAGAGGGAAGGAAAAGGACGAGCACCGAGGAGTAAGTATTTGGGCTTTCAACGCTCCGGCGCAATACTGTGAAACCGTTCAAGTTACTTTGACTAACTACTCTATATATCCTTGTATAATTAATAAGTATACTTAAGTTAATTTCAAGTACATACATATTGACTTTAAATAGATACAAAACAACTACTTTATTCTGTATTTATTTTGTATTAAGATCACCTGTTTCTAAGTATAAGTTTCCATAACTTACCGGACATGTTCGTTTTAACCGACTTCTTGTTGGATAATTTTCCTTCCGCCTTATTGACAGTTTGACCGCATACTTTACGTTTAATTAATATTCTAATATGAATTAGAGTAAAACAACATTACATTACAGTTAGAATAAAACAACGTAACAGATGTGTTCATTCAGTGCTCAGTCCATGACCTATATGTCACACTATTTACGTCCGTGAAATTATCTGGGCCACTGCCTACCACATATTTAACTACCTATTTATATTACAGAATAAGGGATGAAGATGTTAAGGCTTTTGTTTAACTGTACCTGTCAATTACAGAATCATTCTCTCTCTCTGACTAATAAAAAAAAATGTCCCACATTAGATAAGAAGCTTCTTGTGAAGTCTTGCCTGATTTTAGGGACTGTTGAAGATATTTGTGGACACAAAGTATACCGACTATCGAAACAAATATTTATTGATACAACTGTTCTCTGTGTAGAGTTCGCTTTGACTAGATAGAGAGAGAGAGAATGGGATCACTTTAAGGAATTCTTCAGAACACATTCCGTGGTAAAAGCAATAGAAGACTGCCTTTGAGGTTCAGCACTTCATACTTTTATCGCTCCATTAAGGCCTGGAACTTTTTACTAACGCGTGTGTTCCCATCTAATTATGACGCTGGGTCTTTTAAGCGGGGCGTAAAAAAGCATCTCACTAAGCCGCCATAGTGGAGGCCACCACATCAGTAGTATGGCTTTTGGAATGGTGTCCACCAATTCTGGATTCCACTGTGTGTGGAGTTACTTTGGTGGGCTAATATAAAAAGGGCGACGTCTCTACTGAACTGTAAAGTCTAAGGGGTCTTAGTGATCTCTGGGCTTCCGAAAATACGGATACCCGCAACATATCGATTGTAAGGACTATGCGATGTTTTTTTTTTTTTTTTTTATTGTAGCCTACCAAAGTGACTCCACCCCGCCTGATGGTAAGCAGTCAGTGGAATCCAGAAGTGGCGGCCACTATACTAAAAGTTATCGTCTTAAACTGCTGGTATGGTGGTCTCCACTATGGCGGCTGGGAATGGGGTTAGGGGAAGGGAATGAGGGAGGTGAGGAAAGAGGAAAGGGCCTCCGGCGCGCGATGTTATTCCAAACTAGCTGTTGCCCGCAGCTCCACTCGCGTAAATGTCGGTTACATTGCATATTATTATTATTTATAAAAGATTTTTTATAAAATAAACGTAGCCTAAGTTACTCCTTATTACATCAGCTACCTGCAATAAAAGTTCCGTCAAAATCGGTCCAGCCATTTCAGAGATTAGCCAGAACAAACAGACAAACATATACAGACAGACAGAAAGACAGATAAAAATTGTAAAAAAAAATATTTTGGTGTATGTACCGTATATATATTCATATACATGTAGTAAAAAACGGTTATTTCAATATTACAAACAGGCACTCCAATTTTATTATATGTATAGATATGAGCTAAATTCAATTTCAGGGATTTAAATAAAGAACCAGCTCACATTGTTCAGGACTCAGCTCTGAGTTTACAAGAGATAGTTTTAATACCGCACGTGATGTAATTCTGGGGGCCATCAATCAATCATCATCAGGAGGTAAGGAAATCGGAAAGGAGAAAATTGGGCCTCCGGCACTTTGACTCACCGAACGAAAGGCAGTAGTATGGATACTACTACTCTTAAGTTGATCTTCTATGAGAGGGTAGTACTTCCCTGGACGATCCAGCCCATTCATGCTAAAACCAGCGTGGATCAACTACCATAGAATACCCTGCTACCACACAAATAAAACTTTGGCATAGCAACAAAGATACTGTAAACTGACAAGCTCACTTCCTTAACAACAAATTGGTATGCAACAACAATTAAGGCAGGAAATAATTGATGTTCATTCACATATTTACACAATCACCTTGTGTAATCAGTAGCACACCAGAACATCTCAAAGGTGAGGTAACCACACATTCTAATTATATAAAAAACTTAATTTAATGAAGTAGGTTGCATATTTTGAATTTTAAATTTGCGTGTGATGAAAGTTTTTTGTTTTAATAATTGTTACATTAACCCAAAAAAAATTATGATTTTAGGTTAATAATGAGAAGTATAATGTTTGAAGTTTGTTATTTACTATAATAGTAAGCTACTTCTGTGGTAAGAAAATAATAATAATAAATAACTCCTTATTGGCAGACTAAAGACCCCGTAGTAGTATATTTTTTTAAATCTAAAATGCTTTATCATTCATTTCTGATGTCTCTAGAAGGCCCAGTTAATCCTACTTATTATCCTTTCGACTGGCCTGTTGGTCTAGTGGTTAGTGACCCTGACTGCTAAGCCGGAGGTTGTGGGTTCGATTCCCACCCAGGACAAACCTTTGTGTGATGAGCATGATTGTTTGTTCTGTGTCTGGGTGTAATTTATCTATAATATGTATGTATTTACAAAAAAAAAAAAATGTATATAAGTACCTAGTATATCAGTTGTTTAGTACCCATAACACAAGCTTGCACAGCAAGCAATATAATTGCTTAATTTGGGGCTAGATGGCGCTGTGTGAATGTGGTAGAATATTATTATTATTATTATTATTATTATTATTATCCTGGACCAACAAGTTATTTAAATGGATTCCTGAGAAGAAGTTCGCTGGATTTATCAAAGTAAATCTATATTTAAATTAGAACAGAGCTAAACAAAGATGTTGTGCAATTTAGAGCAGTTTTCATTCTAAAGATACCAATATTTTTAAGGATTCAATGTTTGTGATGCAGTTGAAATATAAAATATTAATTATGGTAAACACTACTAACAAATTGATGAGCAAATTATCACAGACTATATCAAAACAAGCATTTAATGTGAGAAATGCAAATGTTGTTTTTATTAAAAACGGCCTTGGATTCTGAGAGAACAGATACCAAAAGGTAGTTCTAATTAGTAAAATAGAAATACTGAAAACTGAGAGCATAATAACACACAGATGAAAATTATAGAAGAAAATAAGACAAGACCAACTAAAAATAGAAAACAATTGCTATATCTGATGAACACCTATGTTTAAGGCCAAATGAAATACTTACTACATACATAGGTAGGTACTTAACTTTAAATACTTTTAAAATTGATTGGCAAATCTGACTATTTGTCTTAATAACAATTAGGATGACTTCTGGCACATCCAAACTTCACTTACCGCTTGCGATTATGTAAAATGTAGTGATTTTAATAGGCTACCTAGTAGAATTATGCAAGATATTAACTGAAATATCATGTACAGTATCAAATATTATGTGTATATGTTATTTTTACAAAACATTACCTAGATCACAGGTAATGACTGACACAATTGTTTTGTTTCGCAGTGATCATCATACTAAACATTATATTACTGTGGTCACTTCTGTGAGAGAGACATAAGTAGTGAATACCTTCAGGCTGATAGTTACAGTTGGATCACTTCATAAAGGATTTATTAAATAAATTATAGTTATTTTCTAGTTATTTTTAAGAGAGAGAAAAGGTCTCTACCATTTTATTCTGTAATCTGTCATTCTAGTTTAAGCAGACATGTTCATTATATGTTATTGTCACAAATTTCCCAAATATAATATTTAGAAGATCCCTTTGTCTAAGTGGGTTTCTTTTAGTTTAAAGAATGAAGCTAATTACATGATAGGTAACAGTGTAACAATGCATTGATTATCTTGACTCAACTACACCCAACCCCATTTATTTTGAAATTCTCTCTGATTCATTGGACTCTTATCAAAAGAGTTTCAACATATAGTATGTATACTAAGTTACACAAATGTCAATATAACAGATAGACGCAACTATTGCATAGCCACATCCTAATAAAATAAAATAAATGTAAAGTATTGAGTTATAGAAACCAGCTGTTAATAGATGTGCAATACCAGCACAGAACCCCCCACTCATCAAGACAATGACCTCTTATTGCTGGAATGCTATTACTGACATCATTCACAACTATTTAAACTATGTAAAATAGAAACTTTGGTGCCAATAATTTGTCAATGAAACCAGGAAGGTTCACTCACCTCTTGTGCCCGCGTGAGTTACCCAGCTGCAACCGCAGCGGGGGCGAAGCCCAACCCCACACGGAGTCAATCTGCAACCAACCACACACTATCCAGCAATACCGTCTGATAAACCTGCCTCACACAAAAAAACCAATCCTGTTTGTTAATACTAACTAATTTATGCATTGTATGCCCTCAGTGTTGATCACCACTCACCTTTGACGATTGCTTTTCGACCCCACAAAGAAATCTGCCTTCAAAGGATTGTCACACACTTATCAAGCGGCCTGGCGTATCTAAAATAATTAACGGCACATTGATTTTACGATTTCACAAGTTTTTATGTTTACTAATGTTGCAGCATAGGTATCGTACTTTTGTCCACTAGTCAATTTTTAGAAGGTCTGATCAAAATAACTGACGAGGCACACGATGGCCTTCAATCGGAGATTTATTATATGAAAAAAACCTGGATGTTTCGAACCAAAATACACTAATTATATACAAACGTTATTAAAAATTAAAAGAGCTTCATAAAACACAAAAATGTTTTTTTAATAAGCAAGAAAATTAATGTAAATTATTTTCCTCAAGTTTAGATCGAGATTTTGAATGTCTGTTTGTGTAATGTCAAGTTTTATAACTACTTGCCAGCATAAAAAATACTTGATAGGTTTTCTTTTTACCATGCAAGTGTTGTATTAATTTAGGTATTGAAATAAATGACTTTAATACAAGAAGAAAAGATTTAGTGTTTATCTTTAGCAAATCACCAATAAATAAAATTAAAACCATGAATCTAGTGTAAGAAAATCATGAACATTATTCACAGCTGATGATAATTTTTGTAACATGTCAATTTATCGATTGACATTTAATTGTTGACGTTCCTAAATTTCTCATTTTGAGGTTACATTCTGTTGGTAAATAAAAATAAACATTAATAAAAACATCAAGTATGTCGTTAAGTCTTCTATTAGAGAAGTACGATGTGTCTACTGATGAAGGGCTACAAAAAGCCCTTAATGAAATTGAAAAAGAAGAGGTAAACTAAGAAAAATATTTGTTATGATGATGACGGCATCGAGGAACTAAATAACTTTTAAATTGTTAGGCAGAGGTCGACGAGGCTTTGTCGGGAGCGTTGTCTCGCGCCTGTACACTGGAAGGTCGGCTCCGTGCTGCCAGCCAGGCTTACACAAAGCTAACAGAAGTAAAGACTGATGCTCAGGTCGCTGCCGACATGGTGGATAAGACAGCGAGTCTAGCGCGGGATGTCAGCGCTAAAGTACGACAGCTCGACCTCGCAAGGGTAAGTCACACACACGTATGTTACATTTAATAGGAAATAGTCATGAAATGGTAGCCATTTGAAGCTTGGTCTTTGTGCCAAGTCCTTCGTAGACTTATTTCATCAGTGGATGTCCTGATGTTGTTAATAACGATAATTCACCTAGGGCACATGATAACAGAGACATTTTTAAAACTAATAGTGTAAGTGTTTAAGAGATTGAGTTTGAATAAGGTTGTCATCGAACAGGAAGGTGTGAGAAATCATGAAGACATATCACAATAATCAAACAAACTATTTCTAAAATTTAGTTAATTTAGAAATTTATTAAAAAAAAATATTTGTACCAACACCTCATTACCAGATCATTGCTTCAGACTAATCTCTGTTTTGGAAACTAAATACATATTACCAAGGTACCAATATCTTACCAAGTTTTTTCCTTGTGTCTTACAGTCCCGTGTTGCAGAGTGTCAGCGTCGAGTCCATGATCTGATAGATTTGCAATTGTGCAGTGCTGGAGTAGAGGCTGCCATTAAAGCACATGATTATGAAACTGGTTTGAACTGTTTATAATTCATTAATTCATTTTACTTTTGCTTTACAAATCCATTATCGACAATTTTAAAATGAAATAAATATGAAATAAAAAATGAAAATATGTTTATTCATATAGGTTAATTAAATTAACACTTATGAACGTCAAAGTTTACAAAATGTCAGCAAATTAACCTAGACTTATGTATATTTATTGGTAAAACTGTAGGTTACCTAACAATGTGTTTCTTCATCATATAAATTTAGTCTAAGCCTTAGAGTTTCTATATCTTAGACTGTAAAGTTTATTTTTATTTTTATATGACTAAGGTGACAAACAAGCATACAGCTTGCCAGATGTAGAAAGTTCACTAGCTCATGACTTTACATATCACAACCAATAAAAAAAACATTTCTGAAAAAATTTCATATTGCCTAATCTTAAACCCACACCTTTGCACATAAAAGCATCTATCACCATAAATTAGTGTGATCTTTATAGGAGCTGCACATGTGTCACGGTTCCTGAGTATGGACCCAGGCTCAGTGGCAGCGGCACGGGCTCGCGGAGCGCCCGATCCTCGTGACGCTATGACTCGCGCCGCCAACACACTTAGAGAACATCTTGTACGCAAGTATGTTAAGGACTCCACCTTATAAAACAGACACTTTTTAGTAGAACCATACTAGCTTTTCAAATTCGTATGTGACATTCCCATGGACCGCGGGCATAAGGCATCGGGGTGATAAAACGTGCGCGCGGGACGAAAGCGTCAGTTGGACGCTGTCGCTGTTACGTTAATGTTTTTTGTTAGTAAAGTCCCCCGCCACACTCGCAGACCATGGTAATGTCACCAACGAACTTGCCAAGCTATAGTTATTTGTGATATATATTAGGTTTGAAGAAGCAGCTCGTAAAGAAGACGAGGCGAGCATAGAGCGTCTGTTCAAGCTGTTTCCGCAGATCGGACGTGCTGAGGAAGGCGTCGATTTACTTGCCAAGTATCTTACTACACAGGTTAGTGATGCACATAGATTATGTAACTTGTACTCTGTATTTGCTAATTATCTAGTATAGTGAAAAAAATATATAAAAAAGGAAATAAAAGAGTAACCTAAAAAAGAAAACGTGAAATAAAATCTTAAGTACCTACATATTAACTAAAAGTCCGTCCTCGCTTCGCTTTGGTTTCAAGGTTTCATTCAACCTCACGTCAAACTCCTACGGAAAATATCACAGCAATAGTATCGCACTGCATCATTTAAATTAACGAAGGCGGAAATTCTGAACTGACTATAATATTAGTTCAAATAATGGATATATCCAATTAATATGGAACCAGGGCTGGGTAAACAAAAGGACAAAAGTTATTACACTAAATTGTTTCATACAGACAGAGGCATCAATCCGTCGTGCGTGCGTGATAACCGACGTGGTATCCGAAGCGTGTGTGTTCGCGGACGCTATCACCCGCGTGGTCGAGGCAGCCGGCGCCTCTATCGAGCGTGCTCGCAACGCACAGTACGCGGCACAAGCACATGGATTGCTCGTTAATACTATAAGGACTATACAGCCAGCTGTAAGTAATATTATTAAGTGATTTATAAGGAATATAATATATTAACTTTGTGTATATTTAAAATAGATTTGTGATTTTTAAATTGATTGCCGATATATAATTACAATTTATTTAGCAGAATAGCAAAAAACGCGATCACCTGAAATCTTCCGCTTATTCTCTAAACTCCAACCGTAATTCATGTTAATAGAAATCGCCATCTTGTTTGAAAATATTTCTGAACCAGTAATGGTTCTAAACCGACCATCCAGAACCCGAATATACTATGGTCTGTTTGCGTAATCCGACTTATTAGTTTACTCCTAACAATTGTTGGCTTCCATATGACAGGCATAAATTATTCTACAATCATTTCTTCCATCCTAGGTGTGTGCCGGTGTACGTCGCGTATATAACGAGCTGATAGTAGGGCGGAAGTTGGACTCTGACCCTCAACGTACTGCAATGTCGCCACTAAGCGCTGAACCTATTCTGACTGAGCTAGCCCTCATACATTCCAGAATTTGGCTTTACTTCATGTTTCTTAGGAGGAAGACTGAGGTATTATGTTATGCTTACATTAATAAGCCTTTGACACATTTTAATATGAAAAATATCAATTTATGAAGAAAACATATTACTGAAAGTTCTTTTGAGTTGAAATTTTATATTTTATAAATTTAAAGTACTAAAAAATAATAGCATTTAAAGTTGTATAGACGGTACGCCAAGTAAATGCATGGGATACCACAAGGATCTATACTTGGACCACAGCAACAAAGTATGTACAGAGTTCACAATAGTATCATACAATATTATTATTTATTAATTATCATTTGGTTTGAATACAACATAACATTCAATTTACAAATGTACATCTTTATAATAATAAGATCTAAATTGATAAACCCAAACTCCTAGAACAAAAACTTTAAGCTGGTTATGTTGCGAAGTTGAGTTATAAACGATTTATAAAATTATAAAATAAATATAAATTTTTATAGGTCGATGTAGCACCGCTAAAAGAAGTAGAGAAGAAAGATTGTATGGACAAGGTAGAAAAGATAATAGCTAACTGCGATCTGATGAGAACATCACAGGATATACTTGGACATTATTTAGCTTTAGAAAGGTTAGTTAGTAGTAGTAGTATTAAGAGCGTTCACACAAAAGAGTTGCAACGTCGCAATTTAAAAAAGAAAATGTGACACGAAATTGCGACGTTGGCGCTCTTTTGTGTGAACGCTCTTTACTTTTTTACGAAAAAATTACCCCTTATATTAATCTTTTTGTTATTAAATAATAAATACTTTAGGTATTTCTTGGAAGAAAGCGTGAACAAGGCCTTGAAGATGGCAACGCCACAGGTCGGCGTAACAAACTCCAGTCTCGTTGATGACGTATTCTTTATAGCTAGAAAAGTTATTAGGTAAGTTACTTAGTTGAATTTATTGACGGTTTAAAAATTTTTTTTGAAACTTTGGATAAATATGTCATTGGTATGGACTTGGACTATATAATACAGAAAAGCTTTTAAATTACATACACATTATAAATTTACTTTAATTTCCTACATTGTCTACACATTTACAATAATTACTATAGACATTTTTATTATTGGATATTTGTATTATTGGACATTTTTATTATTTGGCCTTGTACATTTTTCTTTTCGGTAAATCGTGTCTACAAACGGTTTTAATTTTTTAATTTTCTCTTATTATTATTTTTTTAATCTATTATTATTATTATTCTTTTTGGATAAGTCCACAAAAAAACACAATACAATTAATTATAAATAATAGAATATGTGTAAGTGTTTGTGAAGGAGAAAAACTGACTTACCGTGATACAATATTCACTAAAGTCCATTCCAACTCCAATTTCGTACAATGTAAACAATCCGCCATATTGCCATTGTCTATGGTTTCATGAATTTACTAGTGATGGGGACAAAGATAATAAAAATAAAATAAATGACATCAATAAATTGTTAAATAGTAATTTTTCGTCCTTTTTCTTACATTTTAAATAATATTACGTTTACGAATACTCTATTTGCGTAATAGATTAATTCTATTTTTTTATTTTATTACTCCAAATACTTGTATTTATGTTAAATATGGTATTGTATTTTATTGTAACCGTTGATTTATAAACATTAAGATAATAAGACAAACAATGTACCTAATCTAATAAATAAATGTAATTTAAATTAAGCGTTGACCTCTAAATGCAACGATTTGACCACGGACTGAAATGGAATACTGAGATACTTTTGAATATTTTCCCGCCTGATGAAAATTTGTGAAATATAGACTAAATGAAATTTGTATGTATGTTACGATTTTATTATAGATACTATATTACAATAAAATAAATGATCGAACCTGCGAGGGCAAACACAAAATAAATGATGAATTACAAAATATTATGTACCTAACCTAGGATATGTTGGTATTCGTTAAACTTATTTCTTCTAGTAAATTACAACATTGGTTTTCAAAGACAATAAAGAGTACAGAAAAAATAAAACTGTTAATCAATTTGACGTCTTTATTCGACCGCAATATCTAAGTAATTCGTAATTTGATTAAATAATCTAGATTTGATTATTAATGATTAGTAAAAATAGTTGCAAAACGAAGTATAAAGTGAACGGAATGTGTATAAATTCATGTGTCATCGGTTATGGAGTTTTTGATAGAAAAATATTGAAAAGACTGTTTGTTTACATTGTTCGAAAATGCATTTGGTCGTGACTTTAGTACAGTACCTAACGGCGCGAGGTCAATGCGAATCAAGATCAAACAACCGCGTTTTTGTATTTCACAAGATTGTTAAAATTTTATTGTAAGGTTTCTTGTTTATATTGCCAATAAAGTTTTTTTTTAGTTAAGAATAAATCACACGCTTTTATTCCTTAGAAGACTAAAATTATAGTCACATTTCTCTAGATTAGTAGTACTCTACTCTATGTTTCTGCTACTGAGCAGTGGCCATCAGAGCTCTCAAAAAAATAGCATTTGTAGCAGTAGAGAAGAAAGTTGCTTTCTCTTTTTTTTAAATTGTGTTAGCTGTAGGCAAAGACATAACACGCACAGCCAACAGCTGTTTACGTCCGGGCGTCCGTGTGTTGCGTAGGCGCGCGATCTCGTCGGGCAGCGTGGACGGCGCATGCGCGGTGCTGAACGAGGTGAGCTCGGCGCTGGAGCGGCAGGCGGCGGGCGCGCTGCGGCGCTGGCTGCGCGCGCCGCCGCACGAGCCGCTCGCCCTGGCGCCGCCCGCCACCAGCCACGCGCGCGCGCTCGACGCCGCCGCCGACTTCGCGCACAGGCTCAACAGGGACGTGGACGCGCAGCGGCTGCTCTACCTAGTATGGCACTGTCAAATTCTTAAGTCAAGCTTCATTTATCCCTTATTTTTTTTAAATTAGACATCAAAATTTTACACTACCTAATCATAACGAACTTTCCCAAAATCGCCATTTAACGTGACTATTATAAACTGCAATATTTTTGGATGTTAATTGTTCAATACTATCTCGTATCGTACTTCATGTAACACATGCCTCGTATCAGGCGCACATGAACGAAGCGGAAGCGGGCGCGGAGTGGTCGGAACGCCTCGCGACGGAGGCGTGCGCGGCGGCGACGACGCTGGCCCGCAGCGGAGCGGAGCGGGACAAGCTGGCGTCGTGCGCGGGCGGGCTGGGCGCCGCCGCCGCCGCCTTCCGCGCCGCCGCCGACCTGGCGCTGGCCGCGCTCGGCGCCGCGCTGCAGCCGCGCCTCGTCGCCTGGGCGCACAGGCTCGTCGACCCCACGCCCTATACTGGTAACGCTAAAGCCACGTTATCATTAGGGGACTTTTGTCCTGCGACCTTGTTGAACGACGTCGAAGAGGGACATCGTCCGACATCTAATGGAAGAACAGATCACGTCAAATCGCCGTCTCACCTCACCCACTATCTGTTACTACCTTTGCTGTTCTTTACTTCATTTAAATTTCAATTTTAATCAGTAAACTTTAGAGCATACTAAAAATTAAAATTCTAACATAAGATTTTTTTCAGACGAGATGGAAGACGACGCGGATGCTCTCCCACAAGCACTAGAGCAGTTCACAGAGACTGCGCGCGCGCATATCTCCGCTAGATCCGTGGACACCCTGCTACTGACGGCCATCACTGAGATAGCGACTAGAGCCGAGGCGGCTATATTGCAAAATAGATACGATAGGGTGAGATTTGCTTATATTTTATTATGTTAGGCATTCTGATTGATGTTTGTTGTATTATAGAAAGTTCCATTATCAATATTTTGAATGTTTTTCTCTTTAACTGAAGGACCAGAAGGACACAAAACGCAAAGAGACAACAAAAACTATCGAATTTTATTTGATCAAACATAATATTAAGAATTATGAAATAAAATAAATTTATACTTTCCAACTTTAAAATTTTAAATGACACGGCAGATAAAACTTATTTCACATAAAATATATACGGTCGAATTGAGAAACCTCCTCCTTTTTTGAAGTCGGTTAAAAAAGATTTTAAAATAAAAATTTGGTGTTTTAAAAAACCGTACCTGTCTTGAGTCTTTCGATTCACTCAGACACATTGTAGTCTATATCGCTAAAGTGCGTATCACTACCCGGCAATCAACTTAACCATTAGCGGTTGCAGTTCGCGCATGTCTATTTCTGAGCCAATTAAGGGTGCGTTTCCACTGACGCGGAGAATGGAGAGGAGCGGATCATGAATTAGCCAATCATAGTGCTCGATATCTACATCTTAGTGGAAACAGATTTCAAGCACAAATTGGCTAATTCTTCTTTTTTTCAAATTAGCTAATTCTTCCTAATCCGCCCAGCACCACATTAGTGGAAACGCACCCTTAATCGGCATTCGGCAAATTAATCGGCCAGTCTTAAATCACGGCATGAAACTAATCAGCCAATCCTTACGCACGGCACGCAAGTATCATTTGGTGGTCTACCAATAGCGTGGTCGATAGGATGCGTTCCTGCGTCGCGCTCCGTTCTCCTCTAAGTGCCAAAAAGACCCAAAAATGAGTTCTGCGCATTATCGTCAACGTTATTGTTCAAAATGTTTCCGTTGGTTCACACGTGGCTATCACAGGAGGGCGGGCTGTCAGTGGAGCGTCGCGCGCGGCGGCTCGCGTCGTGGGCGGGCGGCAGCGTGCCGGGCGCCCGCGAGCGCGCCGCGCGCCTCACGCAGGCGGCCGCGCTGCTGGCGCTGGACGCGCCCGCGCACGCGCCCGACGCGCTGCGCCCCGCGCCGAGGCTGGCCGCGCCCGACGCCAAGGATATACTAGCGCGCAGGTATACTATCTACAACTTGCATGTCTATAAAACTTTAAACTATGAATCTCATTACTAATCAGTACCGTCCACATACTGATCTTTTTAATTTTACCCTTGTCACAAAAAAAGACATTTTTTTTATCTACCGATCTCTTAAATTTGGTAGAAAACATATAGCTAGTACTAGAACTGCCCCCTCTGGAAGCCCAGGCCGACCCCCCGCATGGTGTGTGGTGGCGCGCGCCACCTCGTTCTGCGCCTGCATCGCCTGGAACAAGTCCTCCTGCTTTTTATTTTTAGCAAAAAACACAGCGATCTACCGTTTTCTAAACATATGAATGTTCCTATATTACCTGCTTTTACAATTACATTATCTCAACAGGACCGATTTCAAAATTGAAGAAATCAAGCGCTTGAAGCTGTAAATCGAATAATGTAAGCGGCAGCTGACGTAAGTAGGATAAGTCGTCGCTAGAACCGGTGTAATACGCAAAAAGTTATTTATTATAACCAACTTGTTTAAAGGAAATGTAAATAAAAGAATAAATATATTAATATTAACACTTTTATTTAATACATTTATAATCGAAAATATATTTTCATTAACAGTGTAAATTGAAAGTAATACATTGATGATTCTATAAAGTGTACAAATAAGTGACGGAACAAAAACAGGTTCAATAGTATAAGTTATAATAATGTTATGTCTATTAAACAATGATACAAGATAGGTCAAAAATTTGATGTCAGATAAAAGAAATTGCAATAGATACGACGTTTTCGTCGTACCATCATATTGAAAACTGATTTACTAAACATACAAATACCCATAAAGCACCACACTTTGTGAACATTGACAAATATTTACAAAAATATGCTCTAAGTATTTGTTTTAAATATCTGAATAAAACATTTTAAAATTTGTCGCAACAGGTGTAAAAGTGCCTTAATAGTAAAGTCGTGATATGCTGCACTGCTAGGGAATAACGACGTAACTGGCTTACGTCACGTACAAATGGTAGCTAAAGCTTATTAAATTTACGTCATTTTTCCTTAGTCAAACAGATGTATTATGAACAGTTTAATGGTGTGTTATAAACTTGCACATAATTGATTTATATGTAACTATCTATAAAAAAAATTACAAGCGGGAACGTTAAAGTAAACCGACTATTGCTAAATTAAGATAAAATAAAATATTAAAGTAATAATAACTAATAATAATAAATGGCAGTCAATAATACTACATTATCAGTTAACCCTTTCATGGACAGTGACGTAGACATAATAGATGTTTTGTTGTCATATCCGTTTACTGTCCCGGAAAGGTCAGCAAAGAACGAAATGGCGATAAAAGTTAGACTACAATGATGGGCACGTAGGCTTTTATTTCTTGATTTTACCAAAAAAAATTCAACCATAATGTAAATAAAGTTGAATTTTAAATGTTTCCAAAAGTGACTTCGTTTGCCACTTCATCCATCTGCGCTTACTTTTTTTTGTTGTGCCACGTATAAAGTAAATATTTTATTACATTTTTTGTATATTATATTTTTGCTTCATGATTGTTTTAATGTAGCTCAATAAAAAATTAAATAAATTCGTCTTAAAAAATTGTCGCAAGGTTATATAGATTAAAACAAGAACAAATAAAACAGTTCATTGAACACAAGAATATTACAAAATAATCATTACTAAAACTTAAAATTAGTCAATTATGTTAATAAAGTCAAGTTTACATATTTACATTAGAAGAAAATATTTATAAAATATGAGCAAGATGCAGAATCCTGCTAAATAAGAACACCACAAGAGCGTGCATACATGTATTCTAGAAAACGCAGGTCTAAATTTATATAGGTTAGGTAGGTTCGTTTTGCTGTAGCAAATAAAATGCATTTTGCGGCATTCTTATTTAGTAAGGCAGTATAACAGTTAGATTACATTTAAAATCGGATTAAACTGCAGGACTATATAGACTATAATTCTTATTAGTTGCACCATAAAAACTTAAATTATCTAAAGTTAAAAATTAACATAGTAAAAACATTTCAGAAAGATTTGAACATGATTAAAGTGCCTCACTAAAATATAGCGATTGTAAATATGTATAATTGTGTAGTATACATACGTACCTGAATGTACAAGATTAAAATTAACTTAAAATGTGATTAACATTTAGTAAAATAATTAAAATTAAAAGTCGATATAATATAGCACTGTATAAAAGTATGGTACTTGGCCGAAGCTGTGCACTAAAGCAAACTAAACTAAACAAAATCACTGTAAGTGCATAACACTCATCAACATCTTTAAGTTTAGCTACTACATATTTCATTAGCAGGAATATAAAATGAGTGTAAGAAATAAAAAAATATATTACAATAGTAAATAAGAATGTATATCAAATACTTCGTTGTTAATTGTGGAAGAAATAGACAAGATACAGTACATTATTAAAATTAGACAATCAACAAGTCCTATACAATCTGCGGTCCTAACAAACAAGGCACTTTTAGTGTAAGGCTCATACAACATTGACTACAAACAGTGCAGTAAAAACGTTTTTATATTCTTTTATAAAATTCTTTGTTAATGTCAATATTTGTTATAAATATTAGACGTTATTTTCTAGGTCACAGAGTTCAAAATCAATGGATAAATAAAGAATTGCTATATATTTGTATTGTTATAGGCTAATTATGTTGATAGTTGAAGAAAAATAATGATTAGCTTAGTTTTAGTGATATTTTTCGACAAACATTTTTAAAATATGTATATTTATTTATTTAAAAAACTTCACGAACATACTGTATTTAGATCGACTTAATACTAAAGGCATTCTCTACCAATCTATCTTCCAAAGGTATATGCGCTGTTAAAGAGTCCCAAGTTTAATTCAGCGACATAGTACGAAGTATTTAAATCGTTTAGCTCGGGACCCTTTATGTTCTATATCAAATATTGACATTAATAGCTAAAAAGTGCTTCTAAAATTTGAAAGTGCGTTTAAACATTAATTACAAAAATAAAATATCCGACGTGTCATGATTACATTACGTTCAGATCATGATGTTGTCTCATTGAGCCGTCACACCCTGGTTTTGTTTCTTTGGTTATACAAACTATTACATGCTAGCACACTATATCTATTTATATATTGTATATGTAAGCACACTCAAAATATAATTTAGTTTTTAGAAATATGCTTGTCTAGACTCGCAAAAGTTTGAAATTCATTTTTTTTTATGCAAAATCGTAAATGATTTTGCACCTGATTATTTTACCATATTTAGACAAATATTTTGAGAGCTCATTATATTAAAAAAATATATATAAAAATTTATACAAAAAGAAATGCGTCATATAAAATATGTAGTCATGATTTATTAAAAATAATTCGTTAATATATGGCGGTAGTGTGCCCGCAATTACAAATTAAGTACAAAATTAAATTAACAATTAATTTTGTCCGATCTTATACTAAAATTAAAGTTTCACCCAAGAAGGATTGTTAGACCGGTTTTGGTTGAACTGAACGTATTTAACCAATTGTAAAAAAAAAATACAGTTGCCACTAAATCTTAGGCTGGTTCTGTTATTTTAATATGATTTTAGCAACAGCAATACTTGTGTAATATTTTGTATATCCAGTGGTAAAATGTACAATTATTTTCTTGTATACGTTAAACTTTGGAGATTCCCACTAATTATCAAATGGACAGCTTGTAAAATTACTTGGTCAAAAAGAGGCAGATTTTTTTTATTTTTGCCTTCAATGGTAAACGGACCAACTGCCCACTTTATGGATAATTAATAATCGAAGCACATAGACCTCAGTAATATCATGAAGTTAGCGCCCTCTATAAACCTCAATAAATATTTTCATACTTTTTTTAACTGACAATGCGATTTTTTTTTATCACAACAATACTGACTCATTAACTACAAATGAATACATCTTCAAGTATAATTTACCTTATCAGCCATGATAAGAAAACAATCTATTTACCTATGACAATTGTTCAGCTCAACCGGTAATTCACGCATATGCACACTTGGCATGCATACGACTTAACGCATGTGCACACTCGGCATGCATGCGACATTACATGATATAAAATATCTAAATTATCCTTTAACAGGCTAAAATCCTTTCAAAATAACTCTTAACTTCTAAGTGCTTAGTTAAAAGTGTTAAGCTGATCTTTCGTGAGAAAAGTCAGTTTTAAGATATTAAAAAATATGTTAAACATTTAAACTGTCATTTTATAACTATCATCATTACGTTTTCAAAGTAAATAATACTTGTCATTAACACTTATAACACCAATACCTATAACATTCATAGATTGAATAATATGCTCCCTACCTAATAACCTTCCCTGGGAGGGGGAGACTCCACTGAGGTGGTCTGTTTGGAGACCACGCGAGACCCTTGAGCAAGGCCACCGGCGCGCACCGCCACCCATTTGAGGTAACAGTCAGCTGCATATGCTATCGTTGCTACGAAACCGAAGAACTGTAAAGAAATAAAGAAACAAGTTAACTTTAAATTCGTAAATTCATAAACATTTCTGACTCTTAGTTTCCACCGAAGGGACTAATTTGCCATAGCCACCAGTGTTTTTTTCAGTCAATGAAGGTGATATTGAAACCTGGACTTATAAAACACTAGCTGTTGCCCGCAGATCCACCCGCGTGAATGTGGGTTATATCTCTGTTTACATTGACGATTTTTCATACAAACATTTCAACCCCTTTAAGACATTTTTCGCGATAAAAGATAGTCTATGTTGTTCTTCGAGGTCTAATCTATCTCTATACCTAGTTTCATCAAAATCGGTTCAGTGATTTAGGCGTGAAAGCGTAACAGACAGAGGTACTTTCGCATTTATAATATTATTAAGGATCAATGACCATACGGGCAGCTACATAACATACACAAGTCTATGATAATGATGACGGCACTCACCGCAGCAGCAGAATGTGGGTTATCACGAACAGTCGTCGCCAGAATCGACACCAGGAGATAGAAGAAGGTCCACAGCGCGCAGAATCCAAACTCGATCTTAAGCCAGGGTATCTTGTAGAACTTCTCCAAGATATGGAACAAGTAGAAGCCAAGGAGAATGCCCGTGAACCAGAACGCGATCATCGATATCCAACTAAAGAAGGAGCCACGCGACGCATTGTTCACATACGAAAATTGGATGCATATGAAGCCTAAGAGACTGCATGCCTAGAAAATAAGAAAAAACAACTTTAATTTTAAAAATGTCTAAAAAAAAGAGTGAATGCTGCCTCTCCCAAACATTATTATGACCGTTTTGTACTGGATGGACTGGATTTTGGATGCCAGCTATCCAAATCTTACCGAGAACCAGCTAGACAAACTTGAGCGACTTCAAAATGTTTGCATAAGATTTATATTTGGTCTACGCAAGTATGATCATGTTTCAGAATTTCGCAAAAAACTCAAGTGGTTACCAATAAGACTTCGCCGGAATGCTCATATCCTTTCTTTACTGTACAATATTTTGTTTAACCCTTCAACACCTTCCTATCTTAAGGGACGCTTTGAGTTCCTTCATGAAACACATACGAGATCCTTACGATCATCAGAAAACTTACAGTTAAAAATGCCGTCACATTCTACAAGTTTTTACGACAATTCATTTACAGTTTTGGCTACACGTCTGTGGAATGAACTACCCTTGGATATTAGACGAGCACAAACACTAGCTTCATTTAAATCCATGACTAAAACTCATTATTTGTCATTATAATAACTTAATTGTATTTATTTATTTCTTACTCATTGTAGTAGTAGGTATATCTATACATATAATAAAAATGTAACCGATCGCTGTCTGTACATGGAAGATATATGAGAAAAAAAATTATTGGGGCCTTTATCAACGCAAATAGAACCCAAAACAATGATTGTTACAATTTTTGTCTGTTTGTCTGTTTGTCTGTGCGTTTGTTCACGCTAATCTCAGAAACGGCTTATCCGATTTAGATATGGTTTTCACTAATACATTGTGGTAAGCTTCACTTAACATTTAGTGTTTGTTTCATGTCAATCGGTTCATAAATAAAAAAGTTATGCCAATTTAAAGAATCACGTCGAACATTTGTTAATTTACTACGAAATCTGATAGAAACAGAGACTTTAACAGGTTACGGAATTAGCTGATAGCGTTTTTATTTTTCGGATTCCGTTTAGTTTTAAATGAGTCCATTTTCCAGTGAGCCTATGTTTCGCGATGACAATTAATAAAGCCCAAGGTCAGACACAACTAAAAGTTGTGGGCGTGGATCTAAGTATTAGCTGTTTTTCGCACGGTCAGCTTTATGTGGCTCTATCACGTGTTAGCATTCCTAGCAGCCTGTATGCTTTGATCCCCGATGGCTATACGTCTAATCTATACATCCATACACCCATACATATTATATAAGGCTTTGTCTTGACTGACTGACTGACTGACTACTAACAGACAACGCACAGCCTAAACTGCTGGTCGTAGTGACTTGAAATTTGGAGGGTGTGTTTGTCTAAATGTCTAGAGGTTGTACTAAAAAAGGGTTTTTTAAAATTTAATTCCTAAGTGTGTGAAAAGGGATGAAATCTATTGTATGAATCTTCTTCATTTTTTAACTTACAGTTTTGAAATTTTATTTTGGAATACTTCTATTTAAATAAAAAATATCCTTATAATTTTATTTTAACAGGGATGGATTTAGAGGGGTGAAATTAGGGATGAAATATTTTATACAAAGATCTTTAGCTTCTGAAGATAGCGACTCGAAATTTACAGGGAGGGGGAGGGAGGGAAAGGAGGGAGGAAAAGGAGGAACTGATGAGAAGGAGGAAGGGAGGGGAAAGTGAAAGGGAAGTGATGGGGAAGTGAGAGGCAAGTGATGGGGAAGTGAGGGGAAAGTGAAGAGGAAATGCGGGAGAAGTGAAGGGAAAGTCAGGGAGAAGTCAGAGGGAAGTAAGGGGAAAGCCAGGGAGAAGTGAGGGGAAAGTGAGGGGAAGTGAGAGGAAAGTGAGAGGGAAGTGAGGGGGAAGTGAGGGGGAGTGGGGGGGAGATAAAAAATAGTATGAAAACAGTATTTAAACAATATAAAAATGTCTATTGGAAAAAACGACATTCACGCGAGCGAAGCTTAAAAGGTCACTCACTCACTTATCACGAAATCTCAGAAACAACAAGTGCTAGGAATCTCAAACTTTGCATTGTCATTCCTATTAGGATATAGGTGCTCACTTAGACGGAATTTTGCGAAATCCATCCCCTAAGGGGGTATAAAGGGGTGGCAAAGTTTGTATGAAACTTCTATAGTTTTTATAGTAGGATTACCAAATTACTAGAAAATACTCTTTTTTTAATATTCAGAAACCACTCTTATTGAATGGGCAAATTAGAGTCGCAAGTTTGTGTGAAAGTGGTTTGTCAGTTTTAGCGGTAGCGGGTTTAAACTGGATTCGCCATAGAGACGGATAATACTGATACAATGTACGATTGCCATAAAATCAGGCACGCAATATTCTCATAGAGGCACCCATCTGAATTTTCACGCGAACGAAGTGGCGGGCAACAGCTAGTATATATATATATATTTATATTTTAGTATGTATTTTTTATTTTATTTTTGTTTCATATGTATGACTATTATAGCATTTAATATTATCGTATTTATAATACACCAACAACTGCTGTTATCTAAATCATAAAAATCCATCCAAAGGTTGTCTGGAAGAGATCGCTTTAAGCGATAAGACCGCCCATTGTACTTACCTACCTATTTGTATGCTGTCTTCTTTCTTCTTTTACTTGTATTATTATTTGGTGTGTACAATAAAGATTATTATTATTATTATTATTATTGTAATAAATAACCTATAAAAAATGTTCGATCAGAGTAAGTAGTAAAAGTTTTATCATGTTCTATGATTAAAATTCTACAACTGGTAGTGGATTGTTAATTATTTACACTCTAAATTACTACTAACTAGTACAATACAGTAATAATAATAATATTATTAAATTTTCATACATATTTAATATATCACTAGCTTTCTGCAGCGCGGTTTTAACCGCGTCTTTGCTTACTACTCTGCTCCCGTCGCCAGTAGCGTGATGTTACATAGCCTATAACCTTCCTCAAGAACTGGACTATCATACACATAACGAATTATTGAAATCCGTCTGGTAGTTCCAGAGATTAGCACGTTCAAACAAACAAATAAACAAACTCTTTCGCTTGATATAATTTTATAGATTACGCTTATTATATTAATATAATAATATATGTAGTGTTTTAACAGACTGGTACACGTATGTAGCACAAATAAGCTAAAATAACATTATGGCGACAACGAAGATGTTAGTTGAAATTTCTACAAAACTTTCACTAGAAAGGTTCTACCGAGATTTCACTGTGCACATAAAGTTTGACTGTAGGGCCGTGGGTGTCTGGCGAAAACACGCTTACTATAACGCACACACCAACCGACCACAGAATGCGGTAGGTAATGCCAAGTGCACAGCTGCGCTAAATGATTACATAGTTAATATTTTTATAGCAAGTGAGCCGATGGATGATGGCGGTTCACGACCGGCCTACGTGGCGAAAATCGGGGGAGGCCTATGTCCAGCAGTGGACATCTGTCGGCTGATATGATGAGCCAGTAGCCAACCTGTTGATAAGTAGGAGTCTCAACGAGATCGACCGCAGAAAGTCAACGTAACGTCTCAAAGTCGCCGATGCTAAAAGTAACGTTCTTTGTCCCTAATCTCACCATTATCTTGTCGCCTGTCTTGTGTTTCTTTGTATATTAAGTATCTATTTACAAAAAAAAAGTATTTATGTATGTATATCCGCATTCTAGAACTCATAACACAAGCTATAATATATGCTTACTTTGGGTCTAGATGGCGTTGTGTGTAGTTGTTGTAATATTATATTACACTGAAGGGCCTCTTTTTGCACCATCACCGGTCTACGTCATGTTTCGCATTGATAGTGAGAGACTATTATTTTCTTCTAAGCATCGTAATCAATAACTACGTGATCAAAGTATGTAGATTATAGCAGGTATTCTTATCTATTTATCTGTATAAATATTGTTACGTGCATTATTCATAATGATATTCCTGTGATATTTAAGTCCATTTCAAATAATTAAGGAATCTCATTAAACTTTTGGTTCTGTAGTGGTAATTAAGTAGGTGGTATCTGTATTTTTAGGAAATAAAAAGTGCTAGTTTGAAGGTAGAGATCGCTTTTGACAATAAAATCGCCCAATGTGTGTATTTATTTTTGGATTTTCCAATTTTTATTATCATTTTACGATGTAAAAATGTTATAGGTAATCTAATCTAAAAGGAAATGTTCAGTAATAATTACTTTATTTAATACCTATAAGTACATACATTCAGAAAACCCAATAGTTCCATTCAACCAAGGGAAAGGTTCTGGAGAAAGAGAAGGAAGAATACCAAGGAGGTTAATGAGCCTTTGGCGCTCTCATTCTTTAAAAACCCAATAGTTTGAAAACTAATAGTTTACACCGATATTCTTTGAAGATAGGCAGATAGACTGTTTTCCCTGGTCGACCAACGAGGTTCTACTGTTGTAATAAACATATTTTTAAAGGTAGATAATATTGAAACCGTGCTAACAGATAGGAATAATCTGTTGTTTTGGAGTCACCAGTTAACTGAGGTGACATTCAAAAGCTTACATCATAAATCTGTGTTCATTGTTTAAAGGTAAAAAATAAATTAAATTACGTCATTTATAAAGCTAGAAACAAGGTTGCTGCTAGAAATAATATAAAATATACATGCATACATTATACCTACAGAATGGAAGAAATTTTATCTGTATATTTATAATAAAAAATATTTGGATCATTCTGAAAAAATTCTCAGTATTAGCCCGGAGTCTGAAATTGTGTCCAATAAATGGCAACAGGCTCGCCCCTGTTACATTGTTGGACCTACATAAAAAAAATGGCGAAAAGTGGGTAGTTAAACACCAGTGCCTATCCCTTCGGAGATAAAAGGCGTGAAACTATGTATGATGTATGTATGTACATTTGGATCATATAATTTAGGTATAGCGTGAGGCGAGAATACGCAACACTGCGCAGTTAATGATAAGAATAACCTGCCACTGAACCTAACTAGGTAATTTTGTGCTCGTTACTTCAGTGGCGTGGAAAATGAAAAGAGATAAGTATGTTGATAATAAACTCTTTGCGACATATCTCTAATGCAGTGGGACTACGGGTAATTTTTTCCCAATAGTACCACCACAAGGCAGTGGGACTACGGGGAAAAATAATTACCCGTAGTTCCACCAGTGGGGCGTAGAGTGGGAATACGGGTAATATATATATATAATGGTCTTATCTTGAACTATAGCGGTCTATCTCACTCAAGGGAGGCTAAGCAGCTAACTACCGTAGATAACTATTCTGTATTTGTTTTGGTTTGTAAATAGCTGAGCTATTCAAGATATTTAGTCGGATAGAATAGCAATTTGATAGAACTGGAGAGATCATGCACAACATTGATGTCTACCGCATGCCCTTAATCCACGCCCTTCAAGGCACGTGACACAAAAATATATCGAGTTATTTGTAGTCAATCTAGTGTCAGACCTAACGACTGTTATCAAACTGTTATCAACTTGGTAACAACCGGTACCGACTTTTAACGTGCCCTCCGAAGCACGAAACACATAACACCGACCGCTTAATAACCTGAATCAGTTGCTCTATTGTGTCTTATCGTTGTATTGAAAAACAATGGAGGTATTCGATTTCGAAAACACTTTAATGAAAAGAACTGTCAAAGTTTGAGATTTCGCAGCGTTTCCATATTAAACTTTTCTCTAGGGTTTGGCAAAAGCAGATGCCGACCAAGCAGGTCCGCTGCTAAAAGGAGTATTGTTTATCAATACTCATTTTATAATTAAAGAACCATTTTGGGGACAACTCATCTTAAGAACAACAGTAATTTAAGGATACTATTTATTATTACCATAACCATATTTATCTACATATAATTTATTAATTATTTTAACAGCAAATCTCTAATTGTTTGGTCGATGACATCATCAATAGTAGGTACTCTGTGCATACTTAATGATTATGACTATTCCCTCACTTATTCGTCACGCCATAAAGATTTTATGGGTAAATTGTGTTTAGATGATGTGTTGTCTATATATAAATATTACTACCAGTCTACTACTACTGCATTCAATCGAATCGAATGCATTTAAATTGAATGTATTGACTGGCGTAGATAGCCAGGTACTCGTACAGAGTGTATTTCTGACACAGTCTAAGTATGCTTAAGTAAAGAGGAGAGATAACACACATGACGAACAGATTCAGTGTGAATAGAAAAAAACGGAAAGACCATATTGCGTGAAAGGAGCGAAATAAAAGGAGATTTCACTGTACTGTAATGCAACGTTTTGTTTGATCAGTGTTTGTCGCCACATGGATATGTATTCGGTCATCTCTCGGAACAATCTCAGGCATTTATTTTTGTCTTCATTATTGCATGGGGTGGCAAAATGCCGTGAAGAAAACATTGGTTTTATCACCCGTTGGTAAATTTAAAACTTCTAGAATTTTTGTAAAAATCTTTATATATCTTGCACTGAATTTCTTCGTATCTTTTAGTCTTGTAAATTTATAATGGTAACCTCCCTAAACACAACCCGGTATGCATGCATTCATATAATGTTTACTATTTTAAAAAGCAGAAGAGTTTTTGTTTGTTTGTTTGAGCGCGGTAATCTCTGAAACTACCAGTAGGATTTTAATAATTCTTCTTGCGAATGATAGCTTAGTTCTTAAGGAAGATTATAGGCTGTGTAACATTATGCTACTGGCGACGGGAGCAGAGCAGTAACCAAAAGCCGCGCGTGAAAGCGCGCTGCTGCAAACTAGTCGTTATTCAATTGCGTTTTCCTTATTCAGGTAGATACCCAAAATTCAAATAAATTGTTACTTACCACTTGAATAATCTTTAGTATTCCTGGTATGGTCTTAATGTAGGATGCATCGAACCTTATGTTAGTTTGTACTGCGGTGCTCGAGGTGACCGTCGTGGTCGTTGAATGTTGACCTGGGAAGTCCACTTCTGCCATCTTTGCTTAATTGTATCTGTTGATAAAACAAACTGTTAGTTGAAGGCATATCACATACTTCGATTTTTTAGGGCACCCTGGTGATGACGATTCATAATAATGTGGTTGGCGCTGCCGAAATTCAAAGCGCTAGTTTAATTTTGGAAATTTTAATTAAGTAGGTAAGTAGATATTGCAGACAAGGAATGTTCTGCAAAATATTTGAAGACACATTTCAGTTTTAATAATATAAAAAATAATAATTTATTCAATAAGTAATTTGTACATAGCATACAGAGTTGACTCAAATTCTAATATGTTATAACAAAAACCAGTACAACATAATGAAACTAGGTCTAGGATCCTCCTTCCCAAACTAGGCAGAAAACCCGTCTGTATCTTAGGAAAGAGTAATCTAGTTTATTGGAGTCTTACTGGATTTTTCACAAAAATTTAACTACTCTAGTATTATTATTATTTCCAGCAGGGACGCCGGCAGCCGGACGGACGATCCACCCGCAGTACTTGCCACTTCGTCCATTTCCCCAGTTCTCCCCTTGTATTATCTCTTTGTCTAGTATTGTCTTAGTATCAATATTTTTTTGCAATCTTTAATACTTAAACTTTTTACTTTAGCTTTTAATCAATTTACATTTCATAAATTAAAATTCGACCTATTTTATTATATTTAAACGTAACAAAGAATAAATCAAATCAAATCAAATCAATTTATTTATTCATTACATTTTGGGTATCATACAGGTTCACATATCACAAATAGGTATCACCAAAATCTGCCCGGTTGGGCGTATGAATATAGTAATTCGTAGTCATAGAAAAACGTAATTAATAATTAATTTATATAATAAAAAATTTAAACAAAAATAAAAATGTCAAATCAAATATCATTAGATAGAATTAGAAAAGATAGTAGATGTCAAAAAGTAAAATAAGATAACAAATTAATTAGTCGTGAACAAAAATAATACAGACAATTATGATTATGTAGGTAGATAATGTAAATGTTAAAAAAAAAAAAAAATTTAAATGTGAAGTAAAATGTCAAAAGTAATTCATGTCGCAGAGATAATATTATCATTAAAAAAGTCACTAATATTGTAATAACATTTTTTGGATAAGATAGCCTTTAGCTTACGTTTAAACATTACAATATTGAGAAGGTGCATGTCATGAGGTAATTTATTATAAATTTTTGGCGCTAAGCATAACAAACTTTTGCTCATTAAAGTCGTTTTTGCACTGTACACACACAACCTATGATTATTGCGCCTGTTACATTGCACAACGTCTGATATTCTTTCGAACAAGTGAGGATTCTTGTGTACAAATAATGATACCTCTAATATGTACAGCGACGGAAGTGTCAGGATTTTGTGTTCGGTAAAATATGGCTTACAACTGTCTGTTGACTGCAAACCAAATATTGATCTTATGCAGCGCTTTTGGGCTTTGAAAACCATTATGCTATTCGTTGAGTTGCCCCAAAAGATAATACCATAGCGTAATAAGGATGCCGTAAGACTGTGGTAAGCAACTAGGACAGAATCTGTATTTACAATTAATGAAAGTTTGTAGAGAGCATAAGATGAACTACTTATTTTTCTACATAATTCTTCTATGTGTCGTTTTCAGTTTAGCTGTTTATCAACTGTTATTCCTAAAAATTTTGCAGCGTCTACTTCACGTATGTACTGATTATTATAACCCACTTTAATTTGATTTATCTGGGGTCTTTGGCTAAAATGCATTATTTGAGTTTTAGTTAGATTTATTTTTAGGTTATTATTATCTAACCAGCGAATAATTGATGACAGGCATTTATTAACATCATTTTCATATTGTTCTTTTATTTTACATTGAATGGTCACGGTACTGTCATCAGCAAACAAGGATACTGGATGACTCGTGCATTTAGGCATATCATTAATATAAAGAATAAATAAGAGTGGTCCTAGCACGCTGCCCTGGGGCACACCGTATTTCACAGAACGTATTTTAGATATGTATGTTTCCTCAAATTTTGTAGATTTATTAATTTTGGAAATGCTGGTCACTTGAAATCTGTCTGTTAGATATGATTTTATTAAATTTAATATATTCCCTCTTATACCATAAGTCTCTAGTTTATTTAATAAGAAAAACTGAAACAATGATTAAATCGCGTCGAAGTACTCCTCCGCATCGCTGTCATCTGGCAACGTGCCCAGAAGACTGGCAGCATTGCCACGCTGAATGGCAATGCTGATTCTTTGGCCAAAGAATAAACCAGCCCTCTGGTCACGTGAAGTCTCGACAAGGCGCATGGCAATTTCCTGGGTAACAGCTCGTACTCTCGGACCCCACGGTCCGAGCGTTTCAACCCCAAACGGCTCAAACAAGTAACACCCTATTAGGTTACTATATTTGCGCCGCTTGAGGCTTTCCGCAGCTGCAGCGGCAGCACCAGCACAGCCCGCAGAGCCCGGAAGGTGAGATGGCGCAAGGGTATCGACACAGATTGCATCCCATACCAAAGACCTACTCATCTTCCATGGCAGCAAAGACATAAAATCTGGTCTCTTGCCATCGTCTCGTGCCAAACCATTAGGTTCTAAAACAGCTGGCACGCCGGCGGTAGCAAGAGCACGACGGATAATATCATTTAACTGTGCATGTCGTGCTATTCGTCTCGCACTTCTGCAGCACGACAGACCATGGTTTCCGAGGCTGTCAACGGCTTCACCACAACGACAACGATGCGGGGCGCCGCAAGGAGCACCAAGACGGAGACATGTCGCTATCCGAAACGTACTGTCGTCCAACAAGGTTTCAATGTTGGACGATGGAAGTGCCTAACTTTTAACTTGATTGATATTCAGAAAGTTTAAAATTTATAATTATGTACTTAAATACTTTATAGTCAAAAATCGCAAATAAACTTTTCAATCACATTGCATTAACACTCACATTATATAATTTACATACACAGAGCTTACTATCTAATCAGCTTCAGTTACAAATACTTTTTTTGGAATTATTGTGCCGATAATGACCAAACAAAATTAATGTATTGATAAAATGTTTGACTCATTAGAGATATTACATTGTAAGGTGATATGTTTGTGTTAAATACAAATGTTTAAAAATGACATAGTTTATTCATGCATTTATTTCAAGAGAAATTTATTATTTACTTGACATCGCTTTGCTTTGCTTCGGTTTGTAAGGCAAAGGAGGTATGTTTAGATCGCAGGAAATAAAGTTCTAGTCTCTGTTTACCCCATTAATGGGAGACAGGTGTGAAGTTATGTATATCAGTTTCTGAAGCACAAAAAAAATGAAAAGGCATGAAATCTTGTTTTCTCTTCAATACACTCTTGTTTTACAAACTATATAAAAAAACATACAATAAACAGACACAGATTTAGAACAAATGGATCACACAATATAGTATTGTATGGAAATCAAACCCTTAACTTCTTGCGCAGTAGTTGCATGCACTTTATTATATCAACACCTATAATGTAAGGCATATATGTATGTACCTTGTACAGATTGTAAGAAAGTTGTATTAGTTGTGTAACAGCAATTAGTGGAGAAACTTGTTATTTGCAAGTTTTTTTATTTACTTTTTTGTTAAAGCAACATTTGCTAAATTGGAAGTGCCTGTAGTTAATACTTTGCTGTTAGTTAGAGGTCAGTTAGAGAAATGGAGGGAGGAGAAAATTAGTATTTTTATAGAATAATATTTCGCCTATTGGGTACAGTTTATAAGTAAGCTTATAGACATCTGCTAAACATAGGCCTCTTCCAAAGAGATGTATTCAATATCAAGTAGGTGTAATATGTTACTGATATTGCACTTCTTGGCATATAAAGTAATACATGGGATGGTACTATTTCTACAGCAGCCACCATATGGCCAAGTTATTTATTACGACCCCCACAGGCAGAGATAGACTGGTATACATTATAGAAAAGAGATCATATAGCCAAATTATACTGTAAACAATACTAAAAAATGAAAAAAATTCACATGATGACATGTGAATGTTTTTGTATAAGTACATAATAAGTTTTTTTTTTAATACATTTACACATTTATGAGCACCATTCCATTCATATATATTATTTATTTATCAATCGTTTAGGTATTTAGCATTTCAAAGCATGTTATATATTTTAACATAGCTTACTAGATAGAATTGTTTAGTTAACAATCAACAATCAACTGTGAAAAATGGGTGTGACTGCCAAATAATGCCAAATACTACTCCTACTATGGTCATATCGATTCAGTTTATATAATCAACAAGCTGAGGAAACACTAGAAGCCAAAAGAAAGTTACCTGCTTATAAATTCAACACACGCAGCACTAATAAAGTTATTAATCAACTAATATCACTTATTTTGCGAACAGATTTAGATACCACACGGAGCTTGTCACCACTTAAAATAGCGATTATTGAGCAACATAGAACCGAAATAAACACAAAAATAATTTAATTCTAAACATGTTGCAACTTATTCTTACCTCGTATGCTATGCTTGAACTAGGTCACATACACTTATTCTTACAAACAGAATTTTCACACAGTTTCAGCAATTTTAGATAGGTGTAAATTATTATCATGTGAAGTAATTATGACAAATGTCAGGCAGGCAGGCTAGTGAAAGTGCGACTGAATTTTTGTGAATTTTTGTTGACATTCGCATGTAAAATGTAAATTTTCTTCAAATTTATGCGCAATACAAACTTGTGTGAGTGAGAAGGAACTGCCGTAAAACTTTAGACGAATGCTAATGATCTACATTATATCAGATAGGGAACGCATCTTTTCACTGACAATAATGACAGTTAATTCAACAGCTTGCAATTTGTTTTTTGAAATCGATTTTGCTCGATTCAGTTTATAAAATAAAATGATACGAAGAAGAAGATTAAAGTAAAATCCAGAAAAAACATTCAATGAACCTGACAAAATAGCTAATATTATGACTCGTCTACTACTACATTTTTAGCGGATAATAAATTCCCAACTAGTCCGCTACCTAGAGAGTCACTTGTTAATTAGTGACCGACAATATGGCTTCAGGTCAAAACGGTCTACGTCTACGGGTGACCTTCTAGCGTATATCACGCACCAATGGGGTGAAGCCATGGACAAGCATGGAGAGTCCTTGGCCATCAGCCTTGACATAACCAAAGCCTTCGATAGAGTCTGGCACCGTTCGCTTCTGTCCAAGCTTCCAGCATATGGTCTGCCACCCCAGCTGTGCAACTGGATTGCCGCATTACTGCATGAGCGCCACATTAGAGTCCTTTTTGACGGATCGGCCTCCAATTATTTACAGGTCAACGCTGGAGTGCCCCAGGGGTCCGTCCTGTCGCCCACCCTGTATCTTCTGCATGTCAATGACATGTTGTCCCTTGGCAACACTCATTGCTATGCACATAGTACATGGGCGATATCTCAGACATCCTGCAACTAAACAGACTGACATCGAGGCAAAACTTCTAGAACTTGTCGCTGAGCTCGGCCGGGTCTTAAATCGCGTTTCTAAATGGGGTTTTGAGAATTTGGTCGAGTTCAATGCCAAGAAAACACAGGAGTGCGCGTTCTCTGCAAAAAAATCTTCTTTCCTTCTCCTTCCCTCTCTTCAGAACACAGCGTTACCACTCTTAGAGCATTAAACCAACCGGAGAGGCCACTGACAGGCGTACCCCTCTGCCAAAGGTACCAGCCCACCGGTCATACCCGTTATATAAAACTAGTTGACGCGCGTTCCGCATCATAAGTCACCTATCAGTGCATGCGTAATAGCGTCTCAATAGAAATGCCGAATTGCAGTGTATTTTGGTGTAAAAAGCGTTCAGCGACATCAAGTCTACAAAAGGATAATATTACATTCCACCTGTAAGTATTATTTTGTTCTAATATTATTAAATAAGGCATTAAATTAGCAATTTAACCAAACAAAATGCTAATCAACAAGTGTTGCCAGGCTTATCATCAATACTCCAATCTGGGGTAATATTTTAAGTTGAATTAACATAAAAACTAACCTTTCCTTTTTTATATCTCGCCTTGTTGACATATCTAATAAGTTTCATTTTGGATGTACATTATTGTGTCACCGTTCCCATATTTATTTATTTTTAATTAAAACCATTGTTTTTTTTACCAAGTAATGCACAAAATAATATTAAATGAACAAGTAAAATGAGATTATAAATCCAAATATACAAGATTAGTGCACTTTATTCCGAAAGATAATTGCTCATTTCTTACAAAAATAAGCGTATTTATTTTTAAGAAACTGGTCACACTTTAACATAATTAGAGATGAGACAGTTTAATCACAAATATCGTAATTGGTTTTCCAGTATTAAATTATTTTTTTTTGTTTGTTTTAGATTTTCAAAAGAAGCAGCGCCTCGAGTCGCTTGGGTCCAATATTGTAGGAACCATATAAGTGGGTTCCTAAGCGTACAAGTATCTGACTAACAGCTTAAAAGACAAAGCCTTCTGTGCTGCCAGCACTGCTACCTCCTTCCTACCCCCCAAGCGGCGGAGAGCTCAGTTCTTAGCACGTAAACTCGCTGTGCGCTACCTCCTCTTATTGCATTACCTAGGATTAGCTAAACTAGATTTATAAGGTTAATTTAAATTGCACAGTTTTTCAGTATTTTATTATACCTACTTAAATAAAGACTTTCTGAAATATATTCTGTTGTTTTTTTGTTATCTGAACAGATAAAATATCTCTCTAATAAAAATCTACTCATACATTCTCATGTCAGTGTCTTGTTACTATGTAATCAGAACAAAATCCTCCAATTACAAGCTCTGCTTAGTTGGAACGAAATTTAATAGCAACAGACAATTAATTCAAAGTATTATTTGGTTTGAATATACGTACATACTTAGGAATAATACACGTAAAATTGACACGTAATAATTAATTACAATCTTTAATCCACACTAGAACAAATTTCAACAGGTGGTGGTTATTGAACATACATCTTTGTGCGCAGTAGTAAAATAAAAAAAAAGAGTGGGTACCCATGTACGCACGTAAGAAGTTATACTTCTTTGGCATAACAATCCAAAAATACCAAATAATAATACAACGCATACATACATAAATATTTGAATTGATATAAACGCCAATATATTTTTTATTTATTCACACAGATTATTTGTACTGATACGACACACAAAGATCCGCAACTAACTTCAGTATGTAAAAGGTTCGCAACTAACTTCAGGGTGTTGCTTTTTTCTGTCGGTGTGCGCGCGCATCGTAAAAATTCACTTTCATCATTTTTCCCAATCGCGCAAAAATAGTATAACTTCAAAAAAAACGGCTAAATGCCAGTAGGACTCGCGCGCCGAGGGTTCCTTACTATCAGGGATCGGAAGTATTGAATAAACATCAGTAAACATAGTAGGAGAGCCCGACCGCATAACCAGATTTGTTTGTCAAACAATGTTTAACAAATAAATTTAGCCCGACCGTATGACGGGCTTTTTGATAATAATTACAAAAAAGTGTGCTAGTTAGAAACACTGTTTTATTCTTCCTGTAATATTGACATAAACATGAATTAACAGAATTACTTCTAGTTAATTCATGTTTATGAACTATTTACTTTACTTTCATATATTTAAAAGTGCTTAAATAAAAAAAAACCTTAAAATTATAATAGATTATTATTACCTAAAACTGTTCTATATAATATAAGATAATGCTCATTTTAATAAGCAAACATAATAATCATGAAAATAATTAAATCTTTCGCGTACTTATATGAAATCCTTTAGGATTTCATATAAGTACGCGAAAGATTTAATTATTTAGTATCGATGTTTACATCGATACTAAATATCGACAGAGTCAAGCTCTAACTGTTTTATGCTAAGGAAGCGTAAACTGATAGATGTCACTGTGTGTGAATGTGATTGTGTGTGTTTAGTTTAAGCTAGTGTGTAATAATTTAATTGTGTGCGTGTATAACGACGCGATTTAAAAATGCATTAGTAGTTAACATTGTAATTAGTGTGCGTTGCTCGCGTTACCCCGTCCCCCGCCGAAAGTGGCAGACTTTTGCGCAAGGGAAATAGAGCGCGTGTCCACTCCTGTTGGTTTAATGCTCTAAGTTACCACTACACGATAACTGTAGTATACAGCTTCCACCTAAATCTAGCATACAGAGAACATATTTTTAAAATATAGCTTCGATTGAAGGTTTAAAATTGAAAACCACGAAATCTGACACTAAATTTCGACGTTGTTGCCACTCATGACGCGTAAACACTCATCAACTACCTAGTTATGTCTAAGACGGATACCGAATTTGCACCTTTTGTAAATTTTTAACATTATTATTTATTAAACATCATACTAATATTAAAGCCTAAATTTAATACATCACTGGCACAATTTTTTTTTATTTTCTTGGGTCCCTATCTTTACAATAAATTTAATGCCTTTCTAAATATTTGTGGCGTACAGAGACAGCAACGGAGCCCTAAAAATGCATCGGCGCGTGCGCGCAGCACGCGAGCCAAGTCAATAATGATAGCGGAAGCTAGTGGTGATCGTTGAATGAACGAACCGTTTTTTTAGACTGTTTATCTCGCATGAACGGTAGACTAGTTTACGGTCTACCAATAAACTAGTTTACTCGTAAACGAATAAGCCGTGCGATGACTCGACGAGAACGAGAATGAACAACATAACAACATTCCAATTTTCGAGTAAACATACTTTAGACCTTATGAACCTGAAGGAACACGAACTAATCATCAAAGACTAGTTGTCGACACAACGACGTGTTGTTTTGTCGACTAGTTTTGGTCGTCGACGACTGTCGACAAAATGGCATGTTGTTTTGCCGACTAGTTTCGGCCGTTGACGACCGTTGACAAAACAACGCGTTATAAAGTTGACGGCCGAAACTAGTCGAAATTTAAACTGTTTTTTAAACTAGTTTATCGTTGACGCTAACGGTCTCGTTGCGTTGTGTCGAAATACGTCAACGACCCACCACTAAGCGGAACGCGGCGACCACTTCTTAAATAGTGGCACTTATTTTATACTGCACACACACATTCACACTCACACTGCACACATTCACTGTAACCTGTGACTGACTGCGCTACAGTGATGCCACGCGCGGACAGACGCGGAGTTATTTGAAGCGAAACGTGAAAAGTAAGCTTTTGATTGGATATTCGTATCAAGCAGACAACTGCAGCATATTAATGATTTTAGTTTGAGATTTTAATATTGTATAACGCTCCTGATTGGTCAACAACCAAAATGCGCTCATGTAAATACCATACCTGTGTCAGACTACATTTGTATATATAAACCGTGCCATTTTTGTAAATAAACATTGTACAGTCATATCTCGAGTATTATTCAACACTACCTATTAAGTCTACGGTACGAAGGTGGAAACACTGGGCCGGTCTAATAAGTAGCTCTACAGCAGTACCAAGTAAATCAGGTGATACAGTTCATAGGGAAAGTACCTCGGCCGTTGACTCTCTTTATCACTAGTACCTACAGTAAATCAGATGATACAGTATATTAGGGACAGTACCTACAGCTGTTAACCCAACAGCTGTCTTCATACCTACCTAGCATACATACCCCTAAATATTTATTCCCTTACAAATATTACATATGTAAAGTGACTGTCACTATCTATCTTAAAACTCTCAATTATGAAAAAACTGAGCTCGCAATGTCCATTTTAAAATGAACCAGTATCATTAATGATATATTTAATAATTATTTAAAAATTATGCCACCATACCAGCAGTTTTAAGACGATGGCTGTTGGTATGGTGGCCATCACTTCTGGATTCCACTAACTGCTTACCATCAGGCGGGGTGGAGTCACTTTGGTAGGCTAATATAAAATGAAAAAAGTTCAAAATTCCAGTATTTTGTACCAACAACAGACCTTAAAAACAGTAACTTGTCAGACTGCCAACCAAACACCATAGATTTTTTTTTGGTTTTATTTCTTTCGATACGATTTAATTATATCGATATCGGCTCGCATGGTCGATATTATTATATCGATATCGGCCTTAGAGCATTAAACCAAATCGGCGCATAGTCAATCATGATGTATCGATATCAGCGCATAGCCGATATCGATAAATATCGATTTTTTTAGATGTCGATATATCGATATTTATAAGTTAACCGATATATCGTTGCATCCCTAGTCACTTGTGTAGTTAAAACCAGCACAGAGTACAATGTTAAAACTTATCAGTCACTTGCCATTTTAGATTGTTTAAATTTTTAAAACAAGTAAATAATACTACGATAGAGTTAATATTTATTTTTAAACGTTTGTCGCTTTTGTTTTCTCTGCCTTTCGACTGTCAGATTACCTGTTAATACGTTTCAAATTAGTAAACAACACCCGCGAATTATATGTACGTCGAGAATCACTGTTGACTGATACCTGCATGTTATTTAAAAATGTGAGTCATTGGTGCTTAGCACGAGTCAATATCGGTTAGTAATATAGTGTCAAGGAGACTGCTGACTGAATTAGTACGGAACATCCTTCCTTAACGATTGGTGATTGTTTTAGTTTACGTGATTGCTTCGCCCGTTTGTGTGCCGTGATAATTACACTGAGTTAAGTGCTGTATAGGTAAGTTTAAATATAAATTTATTTACGTAGTACTAACAGTAAGTAAATACCTAATGAAAAGAAAATAAAATAGTACCTACATATTTAGGCTGGTAAAACATAATTATTTATTACTGTCACTGCACACTTAAACACTGTCAGTGCAGAAAATATCAATTTATTGTTTCTATTATTATAAAGTGCAATATGGTATATTATAGAATTTAACTGTGAATTAATAAGATAAAATAACAATATAAATAAAATTTCAAGATGAAAATTATATTACCAAACTATATAGTCATCAGAGGTAGTTTTGATTCCCATTGCTATGTTTATTTCTCGTTTTAATTAAAGTTTTTCAGATCTAGTGTTCTTTATTTGAAATATTTCTAATATTAAAATCATTGACAACACAGAATTATTTGTTACCAACAATAATTATAACAATATTTTTAACAAAAAAAAAACCCACTTGAAAAAGGAAACTAAAAAGTAAAAAAAATTACTCAGCACAATTTAATTCGTATTTCGATTTAGTTAATAAGAAATGATTAAATAAGTATTTTATAAATTAGATGTTGGTGCCAATCGCAATCACGCAATTTAAATTTAGTGGCAAATGGACACATCACATCAACATGTCTAGTAGGAAATGGTATTCCTATGTAAAATTTCAATCTTAATTAGGTATTATTTTTGTACAAACAGAACATTTTGGCATATTGAGCCATATGAAGTAAGCCCAACATAACTGCCGTAAATAATTGAAACATTTCCTCGACTGTCTATGTTTTCCTCGTCAGACCTGTAATGGCACTTATAACCCATATGGGTGCGAAGTTCTTATCAATAGAAATGAATTAACTAGACGGTAGTAGATCCACGCTGGTTTCAGCATGAATGGGCCGGATCGTCCGGGGAAGTACTACCCTCTCATAGAAGATCGACTTAAGAGTAGTAGTATCCTTACTACTGCGTTTCGTTCGGTGAGTGAGAGTGCCGGAGGCCCAATTTCCCCCCTTTCCTCTTTCCTCACCTCCCTCATTCCCTTCCTCTAACCCCATTCCCAGCCGCCATAGTGGAGGCCACCATACCAGCTGTTTAAGACGATAGCTTTTGGTATGGTGGCCACCACTTCTGGATTCCACTGACTGCTTACCATCAGGCGGGGTGGAGTCACTTTGGTAGGCTAATATATATATATATATAAAATTAAGTCAAAACACCACATAATTGTTGTAAATCGTTGAGGAGTTCCCTCGACATAAGATCAACTCCAAATCGTCACTAAATAGTAGTGCCTTACAATACTTAATGAAAAAAATAACAAATGCACTATACGCTACTACGATTTTCCAAGGTTCCTCTTGATTTCATTGGGATGCCATCATTACATCCTGGTTTCCTTACCATGGTACCACCCTTGGGATATCTTGTTTCCAACAAAAAAAGAAACAATAAAAATAGGGGAACGCACATAAAAATATTATATATCCTCCTATTCTTAACTTGGATAGAAGAAAATATTATTCTGTTTTTAATATAACACATATTTTTCTATGATGTTTGTTTGTTTTTGTTTTAATTTTATCTTATCTAAATCACCAGAGTTCTTAATTTGAAGAATGAACACATGTTAAAATGTTTTTGTAAATACATACTTAGAATACATAAGAAAAACCAAGACTGAATACAAATAAAAATGATCATCACACAAATATTTGCCTTCTGCGGGAATCGAAAACCCCCACACCGGGCGTTGAAGTCCTAACCACTAGACCAACGGTGCTGTCGTATACATAATAATATGCTATGTCATCAGTTTTTAATAATAATAATATAATATATATATAATTAAATAATTATTATAATTAATTTTTCGCCACAACAATAATTATTATTTATTTCTCTCCACAATATAAATGATTTTTACATCGTTTACATAAATAAATAAGTATGCAAATATATTGTTGGAGACTGGTGACTGAACTAGGCTCAAAGGCCTGTGTTTCCTGAAACACAGGTCTTTTTAACATAAGGCAACAAAAAATACAAGCCTAATGTTAATAAAAAAATAGATACAAGTAAGGGACACAAAACCATCCACAATACAATGGCTACTATATTTACTGTAGTTTTGTATAGATTACAGAATCTGTACATTTATTTCGTTACTAGCTTTCCGTGGCGCGGTTTCACCCGCGTTTTTGCTTACTGCTCTGCTGCTGTCGCTAGTAGCGTGATGTTACTCCTATAACCTTCCTCGGGAAGTGGGCTATCATACGCAAAGAACAATTATTCAAATCCAACTGGTAGTTTCAGAGATTAGCGCATTCAAACAAACAAAACTCTTCCACTTTATATAATAGTATAAATAACCAACTTATATGTACGAGCAAGGCTACACATAAAAGTTCTAGGTCATATTGACCTCTATTAAATCTAACTATGCTTCAGTTAGGCAACATTATTCATACCAATTTAAATTTTATGGTCAATTAATATTAAATTAACCTCATGCGCTGAGTAATGTAATGAATCAGTGTTAAATGAACTAATATGATCTGTTCAATGCATCATTCATTTTATTACTTAATTTTTAGTAACTCGTGTCATTCTTGTCTTATTATGAGGTCTTCGGTTGACTCGGTGTTAGGTCTTGGGTCACACTGAGTTTGGACAATGTTTTGCAGTAAAATACTCCGTTTACATAATACTGTTAGGGAGCTTGTGTGCTAAATACTGAAGGGCAGTTTTTGTTGACCTACCAATAGTAGCAATACCAATAGTAGTAATATACACACCATAGAAGTTGTAATAATGAGTCTTATTATTCTACACGCAAAATACACTTATAATCTCGGCGTTGCGAAAAACGCATTCGGTCTCGTATCTCCCCTAACAGCCCGTTCTTAATCTTATTATTACTACTTATTTCTTTGTCACCATTTCCGTAAGACGTCCTCTGATCTTAATTATCATTGTTTTCCATAATTGATGGCGTACAAAATATAGGAACCTACTTCTGTGCAATTCTCAACAGGTTCCATTTAAACAATGCGCATTTTTCACGTGCGGCGGAGCGTAATCAGATGCTTCATTGAAACTCCGTAATGTGTAGTACCTAGTAAGACGTTACTCACCATTGCCATACGGTCAAACGGCACGATACCAGGCCAGATTGGAATGTCACCCATTTTTTTTTAAATTGGCGTACAAGCATACGGCTTTTCGTTGCCCAGTTGTCAACAAAACCAAGCCATTGCCAATAATGTAAGGAGATAAAGAAAGAGGACCGAGGAGGTAATTGGATCTCCATCCCTCCTAGAAACCTCAACTTTTTGCTAAACTATGAGCTAACACTAATAGCTTTCTTATTCCAGATGAGCAAACATGGCGTATCCAAACCAACCTCCGCCTGCGCCACCTCAAACTATGGGCTCTACGAACACTGTGTTCAATACAAACACGCGATTTGACCTGTCGTACATAACCACACTGCCCGGCATTATCAAGATTATTGTTATTGTAAGTGATTTTTAAATAATTTTGAATAGAGTCCCTGACAATTTATTTCCTTCCACGTATCTACATAGTTTATCGACGATTTTTAGCCCAAGTTGTAGAAGTATGATAGGTATAGCATACTTCAAGAGTTACAGGTGCACTATCTGTGATAGTACATATGAAGGAGAGTGACTAGCTGCTGGACTAGTGACCTACCGATGAGCAGGATCCAGGTAGTGATAGAAAAACTTGAACCTTTTAGCTCTAAATTTAAAGCACGAGTCTTACTCAGCTCAGTATACGATTTTGGTTATTTTCTCTTGGTTTTCTTAGTTTGTTGCACCTTTCTTATGTTCTCATTCTCACCTACAGTTATATTTTTTTCATTCCTCTAGCTCGGCTTCATCGCCTAAGTTCGTTAAGCTAATTACTTACTCATTAATATCCCATTACTACAGGTGGCTAATTGGTTAAACATTTTTGTTTATGACTCCGATAATTTGTAGGAAAATTATCTAAAGGCATTATTACACCCATTAATACATTTGAGCACGATATAATACGAGTATGTGAAAGAATTTATAAAACAAGCCTACCAAATTATAATTTTTTTTCATTGTGTGAATAGTGACTATTCAATGTAAAATAAAAGAACAATATGAAAATGATGTTAATAAATGCCTGTTATCAATTATTCGCTGGTTAGATAATAATAACCTAAAAATAAATCTAACTAAAACTCAAATAATGCATTTTAGCCAAAGACCCCAGATAAATCAAATTAAAGTGGGTTATAATAATCAGTACATACGTGAAGTAGACACTGCAAAATTTTTAGGAATAACAGTTGATAAACAGCTAAACTGGAAACGACACATAGAAGAATTATGTAGAAAAATAAGTAGTTCATCTTATGCTCTCTACAAACTTTCATTAATTGTAAATACAGATTCTGTCCTAGTTGCTTACCACAGTCTTACGGCACCCTTATTACGCTATGATATTATCTTTTGGGGCAACTCAACGAATAGCATAATGGTTTTCAAAGCCCAAAAGCGCTGCATAAGATCGATATTTGGTTTGCAGTCAACAGACAGTTGTAAGCCGTATTTTACCGAACACAAAATCCTGACACTTCCGTCGCTGTACATATTAGAGGTATCATTATTTGTACACAAGAATCCTCACTTGTTCGAAAGAATATCAGACGTTGTGCAACGTAACAGGCGCAATAATCATAGGTTGTGTGTGTACAGTGCAAAAACGACTTTAATGAGCAAAAGTTTGTTATGCTTAGCGCCAAAAATTTATAATAAATTACCTCATGACATGCACCTTTTCAATATTGTAATGTTTAAACATAAGCTAAAGGCTATCTTATCCAAAAAATGTTATTACAATATTAGTGACTTTTTGAATGATAATAATATCTCTGCGACATGAATTACTTCTGACATTTTACTATATTTACTTAAATATATTTTTTTTTGACATTTACATTATTTACCTACATAATCATAATTGTCTGTATTATTTTTGTTCATGACTAATTAATTTGTTATTTTATTTTACTTTTTGACATCAGCTACTATCTTTTCTAATTTTATCTAATGATATTTGATTTGACATTTTTATTTTTTTTTCTAAATTTTTTATTATATAAATTAATTATTACTATATTCATACGCCCAACCGGGCAGATTTTGGTGATACCTATTTGTAATATGTGAACCAGTATGATACCCAAAATGTAATGAATAAATAAATGATTTGATTTGATTTGATTTGATTTGATTAGCTCGACTTTTCTTTTACTTTTATTATGGCAACTGAGCCGACGATTGTGTCAGCTATTTTTGTCAGCGTCAAAAATGTATGTATATGTATGTAGGTAATTTAATAGAGATGTTAGGTATGTCTAATGAAACAAACTCTGTCTATTACTAAAATCTGCTTGCTCCGTATTACGTTAAACACGACGCAGCTGACTAATTCATGCTTTACACACCTTTGTTTACTCTCAAGGGAAATAACTTTACAGTTCCAGAATTGGCTTTATAAAATTTAAGTAAAAACCGGCCAAATGCGAGTCGTACTTGCGCATCAAGGATTCTGCATCCAAAAGCTTTTTATCTTTTGATTGTGTTGAGTTAGAAATTTGAATTTATGGATTTTATGACAGCTTTAAGAGCTTGCAGACAAGAGTACCTATCTATAATATTAAAAGTTTTGTTTGTTTGAACACGCTAATCTTTAGTACTAAACACTAGTCGGATTTGAATTGTTATTTTTGCGTATGATAGCCTAGTTTTTGAGTGAGGTAATAGGCTATGTAACATAACGCTACTGGTGACGGGAGCAGAGCAGTAACCAAAGATGTAATTTATGAGATACGGCACACTAAAAAGCGAAAGAAAGCTGATACTATAATAATTGTCAACAGATCTTCAACCTAATCGGCTTCATATGCATCCAAGCCTCCGCCTTCTGGTCGAACAGCCGAGGAGTTTACTTCAACGTTGTAGCGCAACTAGGCCTTTGGTACTCCGGGATCCTTCTGATACTGTACCTGTTCCATGTGGTGGAAAAGTACCACAACATCAAATGGCTTAAGATAGAAATGATCGCGTGTGTAGTATTCGTGTTCTTGTATCTGATAGCGTCCACGATAGTCGTCGCATTTGGAGCGGCTGCGTATTCAGCGGCAGGGGTAAGTGTTAAAATTTTTCTTGTTTATTAATATGATGGTACTAGTACGTTCCCATCGTCTTCTAGCGAAGTTAAATAAATGATGGCGTCTAAAACACAGTAGGACATAAGCACTGCGATCTACAATCCACCTGCAGTAGTGATTGTACCAAAAATGGTAAAAATGTAATGTTCGGGAATGACCTTTGTTAAGCAGTGAATGTTTTTTTTATAGCCGGTGATGATGACTGACAGACCGACAACCCGAAAAGATTGTGAGTTCCATTAACAAATAAAATTTTGTTTAGTCGTGTTTCATCCACAATTGTTTGTTCCAAGTCCGGGTAAACTTTATTCCTTAGGTCTGCTTGCACGTAGAACAAATGTTTACTTTCTTATAATAGAACCTGCATACAAATAGAAACAAAGGCCGTCATTAGCACAATGACATACTATACCTACTATCGCTTAACAATGTGGTCATACGTGACCGAGGTATAAAATATGTAGATATAACTACGCACTAATGTGTTACACCATTATTATCAATTATTAATATACGTTGTGGTTTCATAGTTTCCTCATCCTCATAGTTAATTAGGTTAAACTATTCCATAACTTTTGTATTTATTGTTTTTTTGAAAATCAATGCTTGTAAAACTATTTAGGTGTTAGACCACTAGAGTTATACGGTAAACAGTCAATTTAGATCGTGGTGGTCAATGTGCCAGAATAGCTCTTACCAAGGCTGTGTTGCGTTTTCACGCCGTTCACGATTAAGGATCAAATTATAATATAATAATAATATAATATTCTACCACATTCACACAGCGCCATTTAGTCCCAAATTAAGCAATTATATTTGCTTGTGTTATGGGTAGGTACTAAACAACTGATATATTACTTATATACTTTTACTTTTTTTGTAAATACATACATATTATAGATAAATTACACCCAGACACAGAACAAACAATCATGCTCATCACACAAAGATTTGTCCTGGGTGGGAATCGAACCCACGACCTCCGGCTTAGCAGTCAGGGTCACTAACCACTAGGCCAACAGGCCAGTCAAATTAGGATCGTGAAATGAGTTGGACTATATAAAAGAAGTACCTACCCTCAATCTTTGTTAAGTGCCAGCTATATGAACTTTCATACATCCTTGTCACGTGTCTAAAAGAGATTTATGAAGGCTAAATGCATAAATAAGTTGATAGTTTATGTTGGAACAGGGCCAAATTTCAAGCACCCGTAATCTAGGCATGTATTTGAAGACATTGGATATGGAAAAAGGAAAGAGTTATGTTTATATGGCTACCAGTAAATGATGGTCTATTTCCCCTGCTTACGTAAGGCATTAGGCATGAGATCATGTATCTAGTACCTATCGTTATTTCCTCATTTTCTTCGTACCTCTGATGCAATTCGTTCCGCATATATAGGAAGGTACAATGAGTTAGTAGTATATACCTACGTTCTTTAGCTTGTCCAAAGCCTACAAAATCAAAGTTTTAACCTGTTTTCGTTTCAAATTTTGATATTTGTACAAGTTTTTGCTTGAAATGCTAATCAGTATCATGTTTTAATGTACTTTTCGTGCCTCGAAAAAGTATCGATGTGCTTTCAAAAAGGAATTGACGGTACATAATATTTGCATAGCAATGTTAACTGCGAATATTTTCGCGCGATGCTTTTTTTTACTGAAGTCGGATATCAACTTAAAAAGTAGATGAATTTAGAAAGGTCGCATCAATACTTGCTCGATTTTGAACTAACAACCTAATGCATAGAAGGCGGTGGTTCCCTTAGTGGCTATTACGTCCTTTTTTACGGAAGCCAATCCTAAATTTTAACAGCGTTCCCTTCTTCACAGTTCTTCGGCTACCTAGCAATGGTGTTATACGGCGGTGATGCCTTCCTCAAATACAAAGCGTTGAAGGCAGGTGAACTGGCGCAGGGACATCGGGTGGTCACCAAACAGACCCATGTTACCACACCACCGGCGTTGCCATAGCAACAGGGAATGTGGTGAATTACTGCTTGCAAAGATCTTACAACGTAGGCGTTACCATAGCAACAAGAAAAATGGTAAAAACTGGACCAAGTTCTCAACGAATCCAGATCGCAAATCTTCGTCTAATGGTATGTGTATGTGGACTTTAAGTTGGTAGTTTATAAGTATTTATTTTGTTACCATAGTTTATTAAGTAATTTTATACTAGCTAGAAATCAACTCTATGCTGTAAAGTATTAAGATACACTTTTGTATGTACATTTTTTGTAAAAATATTTGTCACATCACAAATTACTGATAGATAACCTACAACAGTTTGCAAAGACTAGTCTTTAAGTGTAATTGAAATGTATTTTGTACCCACCTATTTGTTAAAGTTGTATGGTGTTAAGGGAAGAAGCGACTATTCTATTTTTGTTTTATTAAATAAACTTTGCAATTTACATGCTTGTCATTACACACAGAATGGCAATTAAGTTCGCAATTAAAAACCGTTTTTCCTGTCATTATTATGTTTTGGTTCGCATGCGTAGTTATATCGTTATTGCATGTGTCCCCGCACACAGAGCACTAGCTTACGCATGTAGGTGAATACGCATGCGAATGCACACATGCATGACAGGATAATTGATCAAATTTTTCAACTTATACTTAAAATGTATTTTGTATTTACGAAAGATTTAATTTTATTTTTAAGCCTTATCATTGAACCACCATGGCTTTGTTAGAGGTAGAAATTAATTGCGTCTACAACGAATGCAGTCATTATTGAGAGTAAGCAATAATTTTAAACATTCATCATAAGATCAAAGGCAGATCAAGTTTGTTCAAGCTACATTGAAATAAGTCGCACAAGCTAAAATTAAGATTATTTGTGTTAGCATTATCTACCACATCCTTTGATAAAATTTTAAACTGACACGCAATAAATGTATGCTGTGTTATTGACACATAATAGATAATAAGTACATATTTTTTTTCTGATTACGCCACTTTAAGAGGAAAATTTGACCAAAAGCGAAGGGTGTTAAAATGTAAATTGGCAAAGGTTTATATCCAACAGAGGACTGCAATAGGTTGATGCATTGAATTTATAAACAGGCATGTAGTTCCTACAGGACCAAACCAAGTACCTACTTTTTGCCGCTCCATATTCGACCACCACTTATAAAATAATAAAACAAAAGTCAGAAGTTCGTCTCAACGTTTTCACGGCTTTACATACCTCAATGTGTACTTATTTTATATCAGTTTAAGTGTTTTATTTCACATAGCGCATTCTACAAATGATTGTAAACCAATTTCTAGGTATAGACAAACGACTTTAAATCGTATTTGTCTCTGATTTGATTTTGTTATAGCGTATCGATAGTTAGTAGTAAGCATAACACTTTTTTATTATTATTACGAAGGCAAAACGTACTTAGACGAAATTTTACGCAGACAAAAAACGGAAAATGTTCAAAATTTGTCATATAAAAGGCATTCTTACAGGACAGATAACAAATCTAATGTATCTGTCCTAGAAAAGAAGAACGCTAAAATTACATAAGTAATACAGACAAATTTACCTAAATCATCTGACTTAATATTTTCTCGAAACATCAGTAGAGATGTTGATTCTATCTCAAATGGCGCTATGTGATATAAAATTGTAAATTTTGTTTATAAATGTATTGTCAAATAAAAACTGTATAAAATTATGTTCTTTTGTAAATATATACAATATTATTGATTATAACTTTGATATACATATTGTGTGATATAATAATAGTGTACACTAACTTTACGAATTCTTTATATAAATATTTTTAATGTAAATGTTATAAGAATAAGCATTTCTATCGTTCTTTGTTTGTCTAGGTCAATCACTCAAATAATAAAAAAAAAATCATCATTTTGGCGATTCGCGACCGTTTTCCTTACACTCAATAAAATATTTATATACACTTACACTATTAATGCTTTGAAGTACTTATTACATATATAATATATACAGAATTGTAGTAAAATGTCATAATTAATATACCAATATAATAGATTTTTTATCATTTTATCAAACAAGAATGTTCACTATGTAGCATTTACTTACTATGCATTATGTATAACTGTATCCAATATAGTTTTGATGTATGTATTTATAATCCGTCCAATATATTTCTATGTTTGCTCATAATTGTGTCAAATAATTAATTATGTGCTCATCTTTATGCTTCGATTTTGAACTCTAACGACTTGTAAATAAATGTCAAAAGCACTTGATACAAATATTTAAAATATGCTTTATTTATAATATTACGTGTAATTTCAAAATAGGAGGCCTATGTTATGACTAGTAGCAGATAAAAGATTTGTGCTATTAGGGAGCTTGACCCCGCCGGGATAGGTTTTATCAACGTAAACACTGCAAGCATTTAATAGAAAAGATGCGTTTAGGGAGGGCTTGAGATCCAGGCACCTGTCAAAGCGCTTTCCATCGACCGTAAACGATTCTATTGATTTCAAACTGCGAATGAATTTGGAATTATTATTTTGAATTTTTGTAAATGGAAGATCAACTAAGTGGCGCCATCTGGTGGCTAAAATTTCCTACACAAACTTATTGTTATTAGTGTTATTACTGTAATGATTGTTATTCAAGTAAGTATCTACATGCTTTTATTTGTTCTTGAATTGTAGAAATATAATTGTAAAAAATTACCTTAATGTATTTTAAATGAGTTGATGTACTGTTAACTGTGAAATTATTAGGCACTATGTATAAAATAATATATTCATGCTAGATTTAAGATTGTTGCAACAGATCATAAAGTCGGGTAATATTGGATCAAAAATTCAAAAAAATGTTGCCAGTTGATTTATCTCTGGTTTATTCGCCATATACGTGATTCTCTTTCAGTGGTAAGCTGTTCTGTCGCTGTGTAACATCATTTACTACATAGATTACCATCTAATAGATACCGCATCACTATACATTTGTTCCGAATCAAGCTTACAACAATAAGGGGCAGTATCGGGATGCACGGCACGCTGTGATTGGCTATTTAAAGGTCAAACGTTGGAATGCACCAATCGTAGTGTCCGGTAGTGTTTTTTATACTAGCGAATGCCAGTATGAGTTGTGCGTGTCTGTTGCGGAATCTATTAGGAGGAAGGGGAAAGGATTTGTGTACATAGCTCATAAAATGCTCTATGTTCAACATACTTAACTTACTTTTGTTAATGTTTATATTATTGTTGTATAAAATAAAACAATTCAAAATCTTTTACTTGTTTATTATGTTAACGGTATAGGTACCCTTGTATAATAATTGTGAAAACTTAATGCATTGTAGTTTTAATAACATATACTAATAAATAAGTTTATCCGAAGTTAGGCAAATTAATCACAAAAGGTCACAAAAATCAAAGTATGTTTGTGTTTCGGTCTATTAAATAGCCCAAGCATAAAGTTAAGTGTACAACGTATAATTAATTCTTAAATCTATGATACTATAACAGGTACGGAGCAATGCCCTTTGGTTGTTTGAAAATAATAAAAAAATACTTAAGTGAAAATTAAAAAATATCTTTAGTATCTATAGTAGATGTTCCTTCGCCACGCACCCCGCAGCGTGATGCGGGGCAGTGTGTGAATCGTCTAAGCAACAGCATGCTGGTTTGACTCGCATGCGTTGCTTATTTCATGCACGTCAGACTCACATGCTTGTCGAGTCGCGTCGCTTATTTCGAGCGAGACAATTCACATCAGCGTTGCCAGACGTCCCGATTTTGTCGGAACGTCCCGATTTTTAAATCTATAAATGGGTAAATCTGATTTAAAATATCAGATTTTTATAAAAATACATTTTCTAAGGCTATTTGTTTTTGCTCAAATAAAAAAAAATTGAAAACTTCTGATTAATATAAGTACGTTTTTACTATGTCCCGCTTTCGACGAAAGAATCCCGTATTTTTCACGCAAAAAGTGCCCAAATCCTGTCTTGGCAAGAAAAAAATGGCAACGCTGATTCGCATGCATGCTATAACATTGGCAAAAATACACGAAGATCAAACTCACATGCATAAATGTATTTATTTCCTCTGCCTTAATTATACTGAAAGGAGTAAAACTCAGCTTAACAAACATGTCTTAATAACTAAAAATAGCTTTACAAACCTAAATTAGAAATATAAAATACAATTCGATTTTAAACATTTTTCTTGATTAAAAAAAAAGTGTTACACAGAAAATAGAATTTTGCAATTTATTTTCAATGTCATACTTTTAATGCAATGACTCAAACATACTCAACTTACCCAAAACAGGTTGTACAAAGTGCATGCGTGTGGATAAGATTCCCACTTTATTTGTTACTCATTTAATAACAGTAATAGTTGAACATTTCCGTATAAATTCAAAAACATTTAGTTCCCTTCCCATTAAAAAATTAAACAATATAGTTACAACATGTGGTAGGATAACTACAAACAAAATTACTTCCTATTTTGGGAAACTAGGGCGTATTGCCATACTATAATACTTACTAATGATTTTAATACATATTTTTTTTGTTAACTCTTTCTATCTTATCTTTTAAACCGTGATTTGGACCTTGAAAAAACTATATATAACGATGAGACAAGCAAACGGCCCATTATTAAAATAATCACAATGGGGCAGGTGGGAATTAAAATTCTTATCTGCCCCATTACGAATTTTGATGGGGCAAAAAGGAAATTAATTTCCCGTCTGCCCCATTGATGGGAGCGTGATGGGCAGTTGGGAATATATCATTCCTTCATATACTTACATAATAAATATTTTTCCAAAAACTACAGTAGGTAAATATAATATTTTAGGGTCAGGTGGGGCATTTGCGATACCGGGGCAAAAGTGATAACGTTAATCTAAGTGATTTATATTAAAGAAACCAGTGCTGCCATCTCTGATATACCATACTTACTTCTTCAACTATAAGCAAACCACTTGTTGACACTGTTTTACCGGCGGATGAAGGAGTGACGTATCATTGCGTGTCGGACTTTGTAAGAGCGTGCTGTACAAATTCATAACCTAACTTTCCATCAAGGTTCATCTAAGGATTTAAAGTAAGTTTTTGATTTGTTTTGTACCAGTATGACTACTTATACGTTAGAAAGTTGTTTTAAACGTGTATTTTTTGATATCTGGTACCGTCTACATCGTACGTTCATTATTACATTTGCCCCTGATTTTTGTGTCACTGGGGCAAATGTAATACATGATTATTACATTTACCCCTAGATAAATTGCTTGTTCCAGATGGTGCGAAATTATGTTAAAAAAAAGGAAACGGGCCCCAAATATTCCGAAGACAGATTAAACCGAGCTATTGAAGAAATACGGGCCGGTAGATTAACAATACATAAGGCGTCAACTTTGTACGGAATTCCTTTTTCAACACTATATTGTCGAATCAAAGGTACGCGAGGAGTTATAAAAAAATCAAAGGGTAGGAGAACCGCACTCGCCGAAAATATAGAGAACGTGTTAGCAACTTCCATTAAAACCCTAGCAAAATGGGGCTTTGGCCTCAGCAGGAAAGAAATTCTGGAATTGGTGGGTCAGTTTGTTACTAAGAATGATGTTCAAACACCTTTCAAAAATGGGATTCCAGGGGAGGACTGGTTCCTTAATTTTAAAAAGCGACATAATCTGTCCATTCGAAAACCAGAGCCGTTAGAATATGCTAGAAAGAAAGCTGCCACAGACCCATTTATTATTTACGGATATTTCAATCTTCTAAAAAAGCTTTTGGTTGAACTGGATATAGAGGACAAGCCTGGTCGTGTCTGGAATTTGGATGAAAGCAGCCTAAGTAGCGATCCATCCAAATCAAGAGTCGTCGGAGAAAAAGGTCAAAGCTCATCCCGAGTTACAAGCACCTCAGGTAAAGAAAATACTACCTTTGTTTTGGCTTGTAATGCTATGGGTCAACGAGTGCCTCCTTTGATAATATTCAAAGGAAAAAATATGTGGGATCAATGGAAAGCACCACCAGACAAAGAATTTCCCGGCACAGCTTACGCGGCAACACCCAATGGTTGGATGGAAACAGAAGTTTTCAAAAATTACTTTAAAAAAACCCTGGTACCGGCTTTGGGTGATGAAAGACCTGTCTTGGTTATATACGACGGCCACTCCACTCATGTTTCACTTGACTTGGTAGAATATGCTTTGGATCAAGGAATAACAATTTTAAAACTCCCTGCCCACACAAGTGATATTCTACAACCATTAGATGTATCCGTTTTCAAGTCTTACAAACAAAAATGGGACCAAACTGTTGCAACTTGGCAGCGACAACATATTGGTCAAAAGTTACCCAAATCCCTATTTTCTCAATTCCTGGGAGAAACTTGGACCAAAGTCAGCGACGACGTCATCAAGAATGGTTTTAGAAAGGCAGGCATTTTCCCGTTTGATGCTGATGTTGTCCCAAAGGAAAATTTTGCCAAAGAAGCTTTAGAGCGTTGGGAGAGACACCAACAACAAATTGAGAGGGGTGTGCAAGATAATACTATGGAGCTTGTGAATACCGAGCACATTGATAGTGCAAGGTGCGAATCGCCATCGCTTTTAACGTCGTTTTTTGAGAATGTTGATGAGGCGTCTAGTTTACAGTCACTGAATGTCAATTCTGTAGATCTACAAAGCTCCATTATTGAAACTCCACGTTCTCAAGAAAAGCCAGTTCATAATTCTGAATTCTCACAAGCCGCATCTATGGAGCAATTAATTCTGTCAGTTATTCACCAAAAACAAATGCCAAGCAAACAAAAGAGACGAAAGGTGGCCTCAGGTGCTGAAGTTATTACGTCTGCTAAAATTGTTGAAGTATTGAAGGACAAAGAACAAATTCAATCAGATAAACGAGTAAAAACTACAAAGAAATCGCAAATAAAAAGGAAAAAGGCAAAGAAAACTGAGAATTCAGACAGTGACATAACGGACGTAGAATCTGTACAGGTTGGTAGTGACATAAACAAAGTAAAAAAAAAATGAAAAGGAAACAAAACACGAAATTAAACCGAAAGAAAAAGTCAGACGATACAGAGAGTGATGAAAGTTCTGAAGGCATAGTGTCTTATGCAGAATCAGATGCTAGTGAATGGATGGAAGAGGAAAACGAACGAGAAGAAGATGAACTATATCATTCTGATAAAGAAAATTACGAAAGCAGAAAAACACCTGTGATAAAAAGTAAAATTGGAACAGTTGAGATGAAAAAAGTAAAGAAAGCAAAAGAACAAGAAAAAGAAGAGATAAGAATTGAAAGAGAAGGATCACACGAAAAAGCAACTGAAGAGCAAGAAATAGAGAAGATAGAAACTGAGAGGACACGAACAGAAGAAAAAACAGAAAAGAAAATTCAAGAAGTCCTTGTGAACAATTGGGTTATAGTGAAATATGCACTGAAAAAAGGACTTAAGTACTACGTGGGTGTGGTACAAAAAAAGGTGGGCCTTCGTTGGGAGGTGAAATTTGTAAGACGTAAGGGAAGTATATTTGCATGGCCAATAACGGACGATGTTGATCAAATTACGGCTGACTCCATCGTTCAGATACTACCTAATCCCGAAATAACCTAACGTGGTTTAATAACATTTGATTTTAAGTTCAAAAATATGATTATTTCCTAAAAGTTTATAACTTTTGATGTGATTGTCCGATTTCGTTGAAATAAAAACTGAAATATTTCTTTATTTCTTAATTTTTTTGCTTTTGCCCCAGATTTCAGCCTATAAACAGGCTTAACGAATTAGATATGATTATTACATTTGCCCCTTTACACGGGTTAAATGTAATAATGAGACACAGTACCTACTTTTTTTGGGTCTCACTATTGTAAAAAAAAAAATATTTTAGTTACTTAAAATACATAAAATAACAGCTAAATATATGCTTAATAACATCTATAAATGTGAATTCTTTGTAACTAATTAGTGAATAAGCAGTATAAAATCGAACTTATAAATTTAGTTATGGCCCTCGCATTTCCCCCATTTGACCCTAATAGTAAATACACATAAATATATTTTCATATAAATTGAATATTTTGATATAAAATATAAGTTTTTTTGTCTTTGCTATATCTATCAATAGGTACATTAAATGCGGTATAGGCACATAGACATTGAAGGCACACACATAGCATACTTAGTGGTAGGGCAACACTCAAAAAACTTGGCGTTAGTAGTTTTTACTGTATAATTTGAGCATATCGTCGTTGCGCCTGCAAAAGTCGCTATGTGATTTTTTACATATTTTGGTTTTTGATGCCATTTTGACCCTTATTGACATTTGAATAAGGATCAAAATGGCATCAAAAACCAAAATACTTAAAAAATCACATAGCGACTTTTGCAGGCGCAACGACGATATGTGAACTAACAACGATTGGTACGGTATTGGGTATCTCCATCAGTGTCACCATTTTTCATTTTCGAGAGCGTTTTGTTTCACTTCGTATATAACCTCAATAGTTTTCTACGGCGCGGTTTAACCTGCGTCTTTGCTTACTGTACATTAGCGTGATGTGATTGATTAGGTACATAGCCTATAACCTTCAAGAACTGGGCATCATACTCAAAAAGAATTATTCAAATTCTGGTAGTTCTGATTACTAGAACTATGAATTACCTATACGATGGACAGGCAGTAAGCGGCAGTTTGTTTATAGCGAAACGTCATTATTATTAAGCCATTTCGTGATTATAGCGACTCATAAAACATTATTATATACATCATGGTTATTCGTGCGATGTAAATAACTATAAGTTATAAAAGCACAACTAACAACAATGTCTTGTAAAAAATTTGAATAAAGAAGAGATTACATTAACAATACTAAAACATCACTAAATGTTAAGTCTATCACTGTCGTGAACTTTAGCGATGGGAATACTTACTAACAAATACAAATGGAATATCTCTTGTATTAACATTAACAAAAATAATACTTATAATTGTTAGAAATACTGTTCAGTCGTTCAAACAAACAAGATACTCCACTGTGTACTAGGTAATTAAATTCGACTTTTATTTGTATTAAACCTAATTCGACAACAAGTATTCCTTGACATAAGTTTTCCTTTGGTCCCAATCTAAGCTATTGTATATTCAAAATATTCTAAAAATCTTGGGTTTAAATATTTTTGTTTGGTTTGAATAGAGAACAAATTAGGCACATAGTGACAAAAATACTATAAAAGATTTGTTTTAAAAATAGTAAATAGTATTAGTCTTTTAATAGCATAGCAATTAATTTTCAATTATTGCCATGTTTATGTTCAAAACAATATTTAATATATTTTGATACTGACTGTACTTCAATACAACATTAAGCTTTAAATACATCAGTGCACAGAAATGATTATGACTCATTTTCGTTACACCTTGTACTTAAATAATGTTCTGCAACATGTACTTGTACAGCAATAAAACTAGAATTACACAGTGGGACACCAACATAGCTTATAGTAACTAAGGAATTTTAAAATACATACAGTCACAGGTTTTGATTATTCTTAAACAATTACTGAGGAGGTAATCCCCTTTTCCATCCCTTATATTTTAGGTACGCGTCGAAGCCATACGCAATAATCGCACATAATCCGAAGAACTGAAAATGAAACAATAATTATGTATGAGTTATGTGCTACTGAGAAGTTTACAAGCGATGATCATGTTGGTAAACTATTGATATATAGCTAGCAAAATATGAGTGTAACATACTTTTGCCTTTCCTTTTTGGGTAACGGCGTGATTATGTATTATATGCTTAACGCTATGTAAGTATTGAGTATTTACAAACAATTACATTGATTATTAGTAGTTACGGGTGGTCTGCAGTGGAATCTAGTGCAAGCCTATCTCCAGCAGTGGATTGCCATAGGTCATGATAAGTTATATTTAATTATATTAGTTGGTTGATTTGTAATAATTACTTTAGTATGGATTTTTGATTGCATTAAGTGTTAAAATTGTAACTCATACAAAAATCTGTAATTATCTGGCGATTGAAAAGTTTCATGCCAGTTCTTCTCACGGCTCTATCTCGTCAGCTAACTGGTATATATACATATATAACAACTAATGTTATTATATATTAGTATATATTATGTTATTTTGACATTCATAAAGCATCATGCTTTATGATCGAAGTGAAATAAACTCTTTATAGAGTTATAGGTAGAGGTGTTGTATCAATTTACTTACCCCCACAGCATATCCCACACTTTCTCCAATAGTGGTCGCAAATATTGAGCATCCAAAGTAAGTCAATGAAACTATGATACAGAAGAAGAATTCTAATTTATGCCATGGCCATTTATCGAACTTCTCCACAACATGCATGGTGTAGAACAAAAGTAAGAACGCACTGACGATTGTCGCAAACCAGTACAGGATGTTGTAGAATATTGATGACACCCATGTCCATGATATCTTTATGCATATAAATCCTATTAGGTTGCATGCCTGGAAAACAAATTATTAAATATGTGTTTTAAAAATTTAAGGAAAGGTTTGAAATTAGTAACATCAAAGAATAAAAATTTTAACATCAGAACAGTAAATGTTTGGTAGAGGCGTGTTGTCCTTTTTTGCAGTGGAAAAGGAAGTCGTAAGCTTGACTTTTACAAAATATATAATATTTTACATGATCTATAAATTTTTTTTCTAAATCAATACAGGACTTGTTCTATAGTGCAAAAATTTTGTTCTATAGAGTTGTAAAATAAATATAATTTCCAAAAAGAATAAAACATACTTACTATCTCTACCAACTTCAGTATACCAGGTACAGTCCGAACATACCCTGTATCAAATCTTATGATCTTGGAAGGTCTCTCCCTCTCCATAGGAGATGACGGATTTGTGTTATAGTTTGACATTGTGCGTTGATTGCTAAAAGGGTATACAAAGAAATACAAATTATTGTAATAGAAAGATATGCTATTATTGTTAATAATATTGGGGGTTACTAAAGGGAGCAGGTAAAAGAGGTTTAACAATAAAGTGTTAAGTATTATAATTTTTCGATTATTTATAACAATAATAACAACAACACAACACTATCCCAAAGTAAGCAATGTTATAGATGTTTTATTATTGAACATGACATCATTACATCATGAATATAAGACTTTACAGTTAACTGCGTTTAAAAATTAAATTAGTTTTTTAGTATAACTTATATAATATTATGATTTATTTAAAGAATTAAAATAATAAAAAGTAATGATTTCTTAATCGTTTGGGTTGTCCTGCAAGATACTAATCTTCTAAATTATATGAAGACACAAAAGTGGTAAACAAAGCGTTTTGACAAAATATTTGTCAATTTTAGGCAATCCCATGTTTGTTTACACGTTTAAAACTTGCGACTATGATTGAAGGCACATTTTACGTAATTTATTAAAACTATAAATATAATGAATAATAAAATTATGCTAATCAATAAGTTATGGCTAAGAAGTATCTTGCATTCTGCAGTATATAGTAAAAATTATTTCTTGACTATCGCTTTTGTAACATAGCTGTTTAGAGAACATGATTGAAGGCCACGCCCAAATTTGCTATATGTTACTTACATAAAGTCTATCTGGCTAATTAATTGGAATTGTAATTTATTGACAATAAATTACGTACGTCAAGTTATCTTACCGTTGTAAGTCTAAATGGCTTTCAATTGCGTTACTCTATTTTTTTTCAATTTCATAAAACTCCAACGATGCGTTTTAATATTACTGCACAGAGATTTCTAAAATTTTCCTGTTTACAAAATATTAATTTAGAAAATCTAATTTGTAGCTCTAGCTGTAGCTCTAGTTTATCATTTGTCAAAAATGTCAACACTCAAGTGAACACTCAACACTCTTTCATGTCAACATTTGAGTTTTCTTTTTTCCAGTGTGGCACTAGTTGGACTTTGTGCCAATTTCAGGTGAAAAGGTAGGGAAATTATAAAATAAATATTTATGGGAAGTTATAGAAATTTTGTACGGTTCGGGAAAGGAAGAAGAATAAATTGTAATATATTATTAAATAAATATAAACATAATTATAATATCTAAACTTTTATATCATTATATGGCAAGATACGCAAGTAGGAAGGGGAACGTTAAAAGAAACAAGAGAACGAAGGAAGGCGGAGGGAGCGATCATGACGGAAACAGGAGAAAAATATATGTGATTCAACGTGCCCAACATTTGAGTTCATTTGACGCTCAGAACTACAGAACAAGGACTAAAGCATAGAAGGAACTGTTAATCGCCCTCATGTACTTATTCTATTTTTTCAAATGAGCCGGATTCATTGAAAAGAAAGACACAAATAATTTTGCTAAGAACGGCTGGTGTACACTGTGGAAACTGGAAACGTCAAATTGGTTACCTTTGGCTACCTTTGGATGCCGAAATAAGAAGCGAACTAATGTCAAATGTTCCAACTTGTCAAGGCCCCTAGACAATTTAATTTTCATTGTTGTCTGCCTGTTTTGTGAAATAATGTATGTTATTTAATAATTACAAAGTGCTATTGTGAAGTAAAATTAAGCCCATTGGATAAGCAATGTCCTGCGTTACTTTAGGATGTAAATTACATTCTTCTCGCAAAGAAAATCAAGCTAAAATCGTCAACTTCCATCGGTGAGTAGATAACAAACCAATATTATATACTAAAAACCTATACATAGGTGCAAAATACCTAAGTGATTTATACTTTACTATACTGCAATCATATTATAATCGTCTGTTTGCCATTCGATTCAGTAATTTCTAAGTATTTTACATTTTTACTAATTTGTGTAGTCATGTTCAATAGTGTTGTGACTTAGGCTGCATATTTTATCGATGACAAAAATATTACTATAATTTGAAGTTAACGATTTTGCATACAATTTATACAAAATCGGTTACTATCTTTGTACCTTTCATTGTGTTTCATACATTGTGTTTTTTGCAGGTTTCTGAAAGATAATGCTTTGAGACAAATTAAGAGAAAATTATTTTCTAGATGGCTACATAAATTTATTAATAAAATTGATCGAAAATGAATTTCTAAAAGTACTAATTAAACCAACTGTACCGTTCTTCCAAACCTAATTAAAACAAGAGAGTAGCTAACCTGATTTCCGGTCGGATTCGTGCCTTTTGTCTCCTTTTTACCTGTATACCCGTCTCTTTCTAACATGTCACGTTACGTCACGTCCTCTTTCTTATGGTAGGACTTGCTATATAAAGCATGGCCCGCTGTGTTCTGATCATTGGCGTCTTGATTTTCCGTTGGAACGGTTGTGTCTTCAGCTAGACACTAGCCTCACACATACCGAAGTCTGTGCCTATAGATACGTGATTGTGTTTTATTTCATTAATAATATGTTAAGTCAGTTCAAAGTGGTAAGAATTTTACCTTTTTATCTACATCGACGACAAATCATGTAAGTGCTGAAAGTAACTACAACTATCTTTACTGAATATTATATTTTAATATTATAATATTTAATATTTCGTATTAGCGCCATTTTGCGCAAATTAACTACCTACGTAAAATTTAATGGTGTTACCATTTCTGTTTATTAAATGTAGTAAGTAGGTAGTTGAATATATTTAGATGGAAGTAAAAAGTATACCGTCTATCTTCACGGATCAACACGGAAAAGAAGAGTGAATGCAACGAGTTCAACGCCGGCTTATTCCTCTAGTGCTGATATAATAGTAGGTCGACTACTGCCCAGTTTGGTTTTCAGCAGTGAATTCTAGAGGAATAAGTCACTACTCGAAGGCAACGGCGCGCGGCATAACCGTAAGTTTGGTGCATTACTTTCGAGATTTAACCATAATATATTTATTTTACACTTTTGAAATGCTTACATCGTTTATTCTCTCAAAGTATGACTGCATTATCTTGAATATAACTATCATAAAGGCGAAGCATGAAGTCATATGTTTAACCAATTATTTTCAGGATAAAATTAAAGTTATTTTAGACCTCTAGCTATCTATGGAAGAGCTCATGATGTCTATCCTCTCAGGTATGACTGCATCAACTTATTTGAATATAACTGTCATAAATCATACAATACGTTTAACGAGTCATTTTCAGGATAAATTCGTCTGATTGACATCAACTGAAATACGAATCTCGTATTTGACGAATTACTTTCAGGACTTTTATTTCAGACCCATAGCCTGACTATAAACTTTAACATAGTATCATAAAGCGGGTATATACTCTCCAACGGAGAAACCCGTAGATACATGTTACCCGAACCTTGGCTTGCTCGGTTGGGAACTTTTAGCCTATAATGCTATGATATATACGTACCTACTGCTTAATGTAAAGCTGAAAAGGTGAGTATAAGATGTGCAGATATACAGAAATAATACGCATCCAGGCTACAATACGAAGTTGAATTTGAAGCGTTACAATGAATCCACAAACAATGCAAGGAAAATGGCCTGCCGAGGAACACCTACCCTGCAGGATGACTTTAAGAGTTCAAAGTTACCCTCGCAGTTTCACGACTCAAATTCACGTACTCGTATAGCATACTGTACAAGAAAGCAAATGGGATATCTTCATCGATCTTGGATACCTATTCATTTCGCCGAACAGGCAGCAGTGACCCTGTACTATTTTGGAGACCCTGTACTAGTGCAGATCAGTTCCATTGCGGTTGCCAGTCGCCTTCTCAGCGAAGCGTCTATGGCTTTAATCCTCTAAACGAGAGAGAGAGAGAGGAATCCTGTACTAATGCAGGTGGGCACCACTGCGTTTGCCAGCCGCCTTCCCAGCGAAGCGACTATGGCTTAAATCCTCTAAACTTGAAAGAGAGAGAGATTCTGTACTAATGCAGATGGGCACCATAGAACTTGCCAGTCGCCTTCCCAGCGAAGCGATATGGCTGAAATACTGTAAACCTGAATGAGAGAGAAAGAGAGGGATCTTGTACTAATGCAGATGGGCATCACTGCATTTGCCAGCCGCCTTCCCAGCGAAGCGATATGGCTTAAATCCTCTAAACCTCAATGAGAGAGAGAGAGAGAGAGAGAGAGGAATCCTGTACTAATGCAGATGGGCATCACTGCGTTTGCCAGCCGCCTTCCCAGCGAAGCGACTATGGCTTAAATCCTCTAAACTTGAAAGAGAGAGAGATTCTGTACTAATGCAGATGGGCACCATAGAACTTGCCAGTCGCCTTCCTAGCGAAGCGATATGGCTGAAATACTGTAAACCTGAATGAGAGAGAAAGAGAGGGATCTTGTACTAATGCAGATGGGCATTACTGCGTTTGCCAGCCGAACATCACATTCACATCATCACATCTCTAACCCAAACATATGGTATAAACTGAGCTATCATCCAATTGTATAGTTGGTTCTGTGAGCCATACCTACCCGTGGTCAAGCCTTCAGAAGTCTGAAGCCAACCAACAACTAGGAACTAAGTACTCCTATTTGCCACTATCTTCGCTGAATGGGATACCGCACTTACCAGCAGTATTGTGTTACGTTCAATAAATTTTCAAAAACTCTTACTATGGTACTAAAACGGATTGAAAGTAAAACAGGATCGACCCACCGTTTAGAACTAAGGTCTAAAGCGAAATAGAAGCATCCGGTTTTAACAGTACTGCTATGACACAAAAACTGCAATTATTTCGATCTGAGTCAATCCCGTTTTGCCATTCGGTCACATGAATTATCTTCTCATGTCTATGACTAGATGGAACAGGTGTAACGTTTTGAATACCTGCCTGTAAATGGCAAAATTAAATGGTGGAGTGTATAAATTCTGATTGTTTCTACTGTCAATAACATTGTCAATATTGCATCTCTTCTCACATAATTTACATTATGTACACCTGAATGTTCTTGCTCACGTTTCATTATTCGTAAATCCAATTAGCACAAATAAAACACATTATGATTTATACTTACTAAGACATATGTTACCCTTTCTCAACATCATTAAACATATGTGATCACATTGACGTCCTCTTTCACCAGGCGATAACAAACAAATCTCATGTTTTAATTAGGTTTGGAAGAACGGTACAGTTGGTTTAATAGCAACGTTTTACCTGAAAATAAAACGTTTATTAAACATACTTACCTTCTTCCAAACCTAATATTTCTAAACTCTGCCTGGTGACAAAAAACATTCGAGCCAATGATCAGAACACAGCGGGCCATGCTTTATATAGCAAGTCCTATATAGAAAGAGGACGTGACGTAACGTGACATGTTAGAAAGAGACGGGTATACAGGTAAAAAGGAGACAAAAGGCACGAATCCGACCGGAAATCAGGTTAGCTACTCTCTTGTTTTAATTAGGTTTGGAAGAAGGTAAGTATGTTTAATAAACGTTTTATTTTCAGGTAAAACGTTGCTATTTATAACATAACAAAAAATATTTCTGCTTATGCACAAAAAAACAGGACATTCTTAAACAAAACTGTAATTTTAAGGGGAAATAATAATGTGTTTGAATATTATTGGAAATATAATCATACATTTGTGACATGAATGGTACAGCGGTGTTTTATTTTTACCTTGGGATATCTGTTTAAATGCTAAACTAAGAAAGTCAGAAAAGAACAGAGGGCCGATACTGGTATTTTGGCGATCCACACACTGCCCCGCACTGCGCTGCGGAAGCGTGCGACGCGGCGAACTGAGCCACGCGTGCAGATGCTAGAGTGCTGGTCTGCATCATCAATCACGCACGTTACTGCAGAACTCGGTGTCCATACCGTCTGGCCCCGAACCCACGCGCGTGAGTACGTGTTTCTCTGCATGTAAGCGTGTGATTTGCAACACATTGCTTGAATGAGTTTTCAGTGTGTTGCACCACGCGTGATTTCTATACAAATGGAGATACTTACCAACAATACAAGAACAGGCACGCTCGCACTATGCTCCGTGATGCGAGGCAGTGTGTGGATCGATCATGTATAGTACAATTTTCAATTTAATTTATAGTTGCTTGAAACTCTCGAGACGAAATATTAATTTACTAAACAAGTAGTCTTATTTTTGTAGTGCCTATATTAATATTATTATTAATTATCCGACATCAAACTAGTTTATGATCGAGTCCGTTCCCTCTAGGCATGGGCTTAGTTATTCTGGTACAAGATTGGATATGTCGGATATCCTTCCAAGTATGGATAAATATCCGATTAACATATCCATATCCGCTTGATATATCCATAACTCCGCGGACTTATTCTCGCTTAATCACTCCGGGAGCGGTTGAGCGATGACCAAACGCGAATCAAATTTGACTTAAGATTCATGTTCGGTCATCGCTGGGACACTTAGATATCGATTTTGAAAGCAATCGGTTCAAAAACAGCAAAGTTCAAAATGGCGGCTGCTTTGATTAAATTTGACTTGAGATTCGTGTTTAGTCATCGCTGGGACAATCAGATATCGATTTTGAATGCAATCGGCTTAAAAATAACAAAGTTAAAAATGGCGGCTGCTTTTAATAAATTTGACTTAAAATTTGAGTTTGGTTATTGCTGGGACACTCAGATATCGATTTTGAAAGCAATCGGTTCAAAAACAGCAAAGTTCAAAATGGTGGCTGCTTTAATTAAATTTGAATTAAGATTCGTGTTTGGTCATCGCTGGGACTCTCAGATATCGATTTTGAATGCAATCGGTTTAAACATAACAAAGTTCAAAATGGCTGGGTTTGTTTATCGCTGTGACACTTTGTTATCGATTTAGAAAGCAATCGGTCCAAATATAACAAAGTTCAGAATTGCGGCTGCTTTTGTTAAAGATTCGTGTTCGGTCATCGCTTTATACGTCTCAGTCTCAGTCCGGAGTTGCGTGGATACATGGATATGTCGGATATATTAATATTTTGGAATGGGAAGGAGTCGTGACATATCCAGTCCCGGATATATATTTGAGGATATACGTGTGTCCGGAGTTAACATGCCTAGTTCCGTCAGTCAAAATCTGCTGTCTGTGCGTACAAGTATTGTCAAAATTATCAAGACGACTTTTTATTGGAGTCGTGTGTTGAGTGCTAAAATGAGAAAAGTGCTTAAGATGCGTAGTACATTAGTTTGCGATTACTGAAACCTTTACGAAATCCTTGGTTTGTCATTTACCGGAAACTAAGGCAAAACGAAATTTCCGAATCACCGGTAAACGCTACATTTTTATTAAATATCTCGCATGTAATGGGAAATAGTGACTGGAGACCGTTTATTTACGGCGGCCTTGCGTCGATCGTCGCCGAATTCGGTAAGGAAGCACATAATTTTAGTCAACACTGACATAACCTCAAAATAAATATTTAATCACATATTGCTTATTTTAATAACTTTTTATTATATTCATATCACTGACAGTAAGTAAATTAAAATGTAAATTATTGTATTTGGTATTGTAGTTGCTAAGAAATTGAAGAAGCTGTAAGCTTTTCAGAATGAAAAAAATTACTTAATTAGAAATTTTTATTTAGAATGAAACACACAGTTTATTCACATGAAATTAGGCCCAAATTTAATGATGTAATCTTATTTAATTATGTTAGGATCAAAATTCCTATAAAATGATCATTAGCATATTATGATGACATATACTAGTGTACCTAATTCGCCTTTGAATTTGTATTTAAAGTTTAAATTGATATACTTAAGTTCTTTGTTATTTTATATTAGCAGCTTGCCCCTTGCTCTCTTTAATAAGCACTATATCTCCTATCTATAAACTATGTATATTTATCAGTTAAATCAAAATAATCTGCAAAATTTTAGCGTATAGTTTTAAGTAGTTAATATTTGGTTTAGCCAACAATTTCATATGTATAGATTATCACATAATTTTGTATTTGTTGCACAGGTACATTTCCAATAGATACGACAAAGACTCGTCTCCAGATCCAAGGACAGAAGATAGACCCTCGCCATGTGGAGCTCCGGTACACTGGCATGGTGGACTGCTTCGTCAAGACGTCACAGCAAGAGGGTGTCAAAGCCCTTTATTGTGGGTAAGATGACCTTATTATTATTAAATACATATGTATATTTCAGTATCAATTAAAAATTGACAGTTATGAAGCCATTCAACTTAATAGACTTTTGGAATAGTGTCTACCACTTTTGGAATCCACTTACTGCTTACTATTAGATGAACTGGAGACATTTTAGAAGCTTCTCACTTAGCCGCCATAGTGGAGGCCACCATACCAGTAGTTTGGCTTTTGGAACCACTTCTGGATTCCACAGACTGCTTACAGGCAGAGTGGAGTCACATTGGTAGGCTAATATAAAAAAAGCTGGACAAAGTTGTGATAAGCTCATTGTTGGCATTAAAAGAAAATATAGAAATATGTTGTTTGCATGATGTAACTTGTAACATTCCATATTTATATTAAATCAATGTTAATTTAAAATATGATATACCCTAATTTTAAACCCTGGGACCCATTGTTATCCTACTGCAGAGAAAGGCCTCTTTTCATACAGAGAAGGTATGAGCATTGATTGACATGTGCACTCAACTTCCTCGTTCCTCAGAAGTCCAGGCTACCTCACAATGTTTTCCTTCTCCCTCAGTGAGTAATGTTTAGATAAACTTAAAAAGTACATATGATTTGAAAAATCATGTTGATACTTGCCCGGATTCGAACCTCCAACCTCGTGTTTATGAAGGCTTCAACATTGGGCCATTTCAACTACTTTACTTTTTTCTCATAACATAATGTGTTTAATTAATGTTGGTACTAGAATCTTATAAGTTCTTCTCCGTAATATATTCTTTACAACAAAGGCTTTAAGAAAAAGTAAAGGCACTGATACTGTGTTAAAGTCTTGGGTAGTTTAAAAAAATGTTTAAAGTTTTGTGCCCATAATTTAGGTCTACGACATAATTCCTATGTGTGTATTATAATATACTCAAACACCAGTTAGTACAGCTAATTTAGTGACTTTAACGACACGCCAAAGCATACCTATGATATATCTCGCTTAATGTTATCTAGTTTCCGAAATACAAGTATTAAGAAATAAGTACCATTTTACTAAAGATAAACGTTAAGCTATTCTGATAATTGTGTTCACATTATGTTGGAGGTCAAGAATGATAACATTAAATTGAGCATTACGATACAGGTTTTCTATTTAGGGAAAATATATAAAAGCGAAAATAAGGTGAGATATCACTTATTTATTAATTAAAAGGCGAGTCTTAGATCCTATCAGGTCACACTTTATTTGTATTGTCTCCTTGCTGAGTTGTTTGATTTTCCTATGTTTTTCCAAGATGTCTTTTAGGAAAAATCCACAATTCCAATTTTTTTGGTAAGTAGATACTTAATGAAATTAATTTGATAAATAATTAATCTATTAAAATAAAACGATAGAAACACTTTCAGATTCAAGTAGGTACGTGATTTCTTGTAGTAGTGGTCGCCAAGTAAGTAAGTAGTGGATTAATAAAAATGTTATTACGATTCTTTTGTCAAGTTTATTCATAAGCATATAATTATTTTTTTATATAAAATAACCAACTCAACACAATGTATCAAAAAGTTCTAGATTGCAATCGCATACCTAGTCTTACACCATCACGGTGGCGTTAGTTTTAGATACCATTTGCGAAATCACGGTTTATCTCAAACAAACTTCAAACAAACAGCAAACCGCACTTTGTACAAGGACACTAGCTATTTTTGTACAAGTTTTCATTGCTAAGCAAAATAATCAACAAGAACCGAAAGAAATATTCGGTTTAAAGATAACACTGATATTATTTAATCTCTGCAACGTTTAACTTACGAATTCTATGGCATAGTTACTTAAAAGAAATCCCGTGGGAGGATAAAATCTCAAATTGACTTTATGTCGTAAATCGACTGTAGGGTCATAGTTCTAACCGTCGCGTCGCTCGCTGCGTCGTTCCAACGAAGATTTCGGTCAGGTCTATAGGGCTCGTGTAATCTCCTCCTGTGTCTGAAAATAGAAACGAAATAAAAGTAATCGTTGTTTTGATAAGTTACCCATGAGAGATTAAATAATAATGGCTCTGATTCTACAGTATTTTAAATATCGGATGATAAAAATCTCAAAACTCTTCGAATTTAATCAATATTCTGTATTTGGGCAAATTATTATGTTCCTCAGCGAGTAGCTTGCGGTGTGCCAGACTGTCACTACGTCATAAACTGTCGATTAATGCTCTACTTTAAGTCCATCCAAAGGTTATCTGGAAAGGATCACTTTTAGCGATAAGGCCGGCCAATGTCACTACTTATGTATTAGATCGTTGTGGTCTGCAGGAATGAATAGTCTATTTTAGGAGTTTATTAAAAAAATGGCATTACGTTTCTTTAGCCCGAATGGGTAGGCCACAGACATTAATTCAGAAGTAATAGTGAGCGAGTCAATCGCCATTTAATGTTGACAATTTCTGACAGCAAAAGCAATCTCAATAGGTATTCAATATCACTTTATCTGACCCGATTGAACCCAAGACCTTTGGGTGGCAGTCCGAACACAGTAACACAAACCACGAAGGCAGACATGACATAATAAAAAAGAGTATTATTGAGAAGATTGTTGGTGTGACACTCCCCTTAGAAGGTAGGAAAAGGGAAGGAGTAATAGGTCTGTAAGAGTTAATTTATGGAAAGTATCACAAGAAGTCACAATATATTGCACCACCCGATAAGTCAGTTAATTGTTTATCTAGAGAGAAACAACATCTTCTTTGTTCATCGATGTTTGTTGTCATGTACACACAACGTGCTTGTGTGCGTGTGTCTGTGAGTCAGGGTTGAACACCGATTAATCAAGATATTAATAGAATTCTAATTCTACAAACAACACAAACCAGTTAAGTATTTTTGTATGTCTTGTTGATGATTACGCCTTTGAATAGACAACTATATTTTATATTGAGTCGTTTAATGTTTTTATATTTTATGTAATTTCAATGGCATTATATGGTCCATTTGATTGTAAGTGGACAGGACATGGCACTACCTAAAGACATGGTCTACTATGTTTTTTTTATATTGCATAAACAATATTATGAATGAGGTAAGCGAAGTAATCACTACATAGTATAAAAACAAAGTCGCTTCTCGCTGTCTGTCCCTATGTATGCTTAGATCTTTAAAACTACGCAACGGATTTTGATGCGGTTTTTTTTAATAGATAGAGTGATTCAACGGGAAAGTTTTTTTTGTATAATACGTGCAAAATATAGTAGAGAAACACTGATAATTTTAGAGGTTTCATATGTAATGCAGAGGGACATAGCGGTTGCGGCGGTATATACCGGCTGGGAGCCGCCGGCCTCTAAAGAAAACATGTTTGTATTGTCTAATGACAAAAAGCTGTGAACGTTGTATATAGACATTCTGTAGTATATTTAGTATCAGCATAATACCTGTGCGAAGCCGGGGCGGATCGCTAGATACATAATAAAATTTTCTAAAATATTAATACGAGTGGCAACCCTAGTTACTATTTATCCGTAGTAGTTGGGTGTGTACGCAATAGACGGTTTCCATTCGTCATTTCAACGCACGCTATACGTGATGTTGATTTTAGGTTTAGGGTTAAGTTCTACTCTGATATCGCTATCTACAGCTGTTATTACGTTGTTTTGTTGCCCTTCAGACTGACGAAAATGTTCTTGTAACGGTCTATATTTGTTTGGTCAGAGTTTAAAGATTGCATTGACGTGTTGCGATCTGTTTTTGTTATTATTGCCTACTTTTGATGACGATCATGTTTTGTTTAACACGGAGACGTAGATTTTGTAGGCATTAGGTACCTATACATATTATTGAGTCTTGGTTTTGTTACGTTTTATTTATTTATTTATTTTACAGAAAGCTTACAGACTAATAGTTATTATAAGTAACATTTATTTGTAGAGACATTTGCCAATTACAAGCTTCCGCATTTATGTAAGATATATAATGTGTAAGTAGCGTTAACAGCATTTTAGATAATATTATTAGCTATGAAGGTATATAAAGTAAACTGAAGAAGAGAATAATATTAAATATATATAATATTTTTGTTTTTTTTTTTAGAAGTACATCATAAGTAGGTTTTAAGTCGTGCAATACTAAGATAATTATAGGACTAAAATTAATAATAGTCGATTTGAAATTGAATGAATAATATGTTTATTTATTTTTGGTACCGAAATATTCATTGTTTAAAATATTTCTGATTTTTTGTGCGCTCGTGCAAAATAGATCGATGTCTAAATGTGAAGGTAGACTATTGAAAGCTATTACACTTCGTATGCAGAAGGCATTACGTCTATAGTTTGTAGTTGCGAAAGGTGTATCCAATAATGGTTTTGCTGATATACTTTTAAACAATGGTCTTCATAAGCATTATTGACGGCAAGAATTCGACCTGATAAGAAGCGCGTGGTGGACATGGAATTCACATGTGTACTTAATTTATACAAGACCAGATATCCGCCCTCGCTTCGCTTCAGTATCAAAACTTCCATTCGGTTTCACAACAAACGCCTACGTAAAATATCATTGCAATAGTATCGTATTCCATCATTTAGATTTACAAAGGCGCTTAAAATATTAATATTTTAAAATCGACTGAAAAATATGTTAAACATAATAGCATTATTAGCCTATTTTCACGTCCTTTTTGTAGCTTTCTACAGGTGAAAGAATTTTTAAATCGGTTACGTAAATCTTGAGTTAAATCGCAACATACAAACAAATAAACAATCATACAAAAAATCTAATCATTTCTTTTTATAATATTAGTTTAGATGTAAGAAACTCCGTTCCGTTTCTTAGGCATGAGGCTTCAGCTTATTATACCCAGGTGATCAAAGTGGAATAGACCATTTCTAGAAGCTAACCTCCAGTTTCTGAAAGGCTGATCAACGAAGAATTAACTAATCACCTGTTAAATCTCATGTAAAGTACCTAAAAGCATGGATAATTAATTAGTTAAATTTGATCTAGTTAGTTACTAATTAGATCAAAGTAAACTAAATATTCATGCTTTTAGCAACCCAATTGGTACTTCACCTTAGATTTAACAGGTGATTAGTTCATTTATCGTATTTATTGTGTATTTATGTATTATACATTTACATTTACCGACATGTCAACCGATTTTATAAGTTGCTTGCGATATGAATGGCGTTTTATAACTGCTAGATCCTTTATAACAACATTGAAATTGCCCATGTAAATTAGCAGTATAAACATTATAAATGTTATCACTATCACCGTACTCGTGTTATCAACTGGAATCACGCTCCACCTCGTTAACAATGGCGCGAAACATTCAACAACATAGCCCTTGACGTTGATTAAAGTGTTTGTAGGGACGTAATGGTTTTACAACTGACGGCTATTGAGTATGATAGCTAATCCCTATGACTTTTTAATACGGACTATTATTGCTCCACTGAAGGACAAGGTCATTTTCTATGAGCATTAGTCGCCATACTTGCTGAAAGCGCTTTAACAGTTTCATACTTAACAAGTTCTAGATATTTTCGGTATCTTTCTTCACTGTAGATATATCGAAGTAATGATAGAGTCGCAATTACCTTCTCAGTACTCATTTCCTCACGATAAACAACATTATCGCTTGCTTAACACAATCATTAACATTGTTATACCTGTTTTGTATTAATATAAGGCCACAAAAAATTGTACTTTTATTTAAACTGATTAAATGATTTGATTTGATGAAAAAAAAAAAAAAAATCGAGGCAATACCCTGATCAACGATAAATGAACTAATCACCTGTTAAATCTAAGGTGAAGTACCAATTGGGTTGCTAAAAGCATGAATATTTAGTTTACTTTGATCTAATTAGTAACTAACTAGATCAAATTTAACTAATTAATTATCCATGCTTTTAGGTACTTTACATGAGATTTAACAGGTGATTAGTTAATTCTTCGTTGATCAGCCTTTCAGAAACTGGAGGTTAGCTTCTAGAAATGGTCTATTCCACTTTGATCACCTGGGTATAATAAGCTGAAGCCTCATGCCTAAGAAACGGAACGGAGTTTCTTACATCTAAACTAATATTATAAAAAGAAATGATTAGATTTTTTGTATGTTTGTTTATTTGTTTGTATGTTGCGATTTAACTCAAGATTTACGTAACCGATTTAAAAATTCTTTCACCTGTAGAAAGCTACAAAAAGGACGTGAAAATAGGCTAATAATGCTATTATGTTTAACATATTTTTCAGTCGATTTTAAAATATTAATATTTTAAGCGCCTTTGTAAATCTAAATGATGGAATACGATACTATTGCAATGATATTTTACGTAGGCGTTTGTTGTGAAACCGAATGGAAGTTTTGATACTGAAGCGAAGCGAGGGCGGATATCTGGTCTTGTATAAATTAAGTACACATGTGAATTCCATGTCCACCACGCGCTTCTTATCAGGTCGAATTCTTGCCGTCAATAATGCTTATGAAGACCATTGTTTAAAAGTATATCAGATAGCCTTATCGGTTTGTTAAGGATATCCGATGTTATCAGATCTAATCAGTTGTAAATCCGACCTTGGACTTATACTTGAATGTAAATGTCATGGTACAAAAAAAGTAATACAGTTGAAGGTCATAAATCGGGATGGCAGTGATATTTCTGTAGCTGTGTAGCCTTATTTAAGGACATAGTTAAGTATACGGTATATAATAACGAAGCATAATTTTGTAAAACTGTCTGCAAGTTTTTTTAAAAGACACCTCGCGTATTGAGAACACAATCAGTGTCGTGTCGCGGTAGTTTCGTTGATTAAACGCACATATATAGCTTTCTATATAGAGCACTTTGATGTACAACTAGTGTGCCAAGTGAGTCATCGTGTTGTGTCCATACGTGATGTAGTCGCGCGATTTATTTTAAAATTACCTATACGAGCTTTTGCCATTTGTCGTACTATCGCAAACTCCAAGGACCTTAATAGACACGTATAGAAAAGTAGTGTTTGAAGACAAAACAGAGGCAGTTTTACACAAAAATAATTTAAAATTCGTATTATCCAAACGTGACTTTTTACCTTAACCTCACAAAGAAATGGCGTGAAACTATAGTATGTTTATTCTCTTTTATAGAACAAATCTTAAATTTTTTGAGTATTTTCTGCCTCCAAACGTACGTGACTTTATTATTTAAATCATGTAGATTTTATTACAAGGATCTACAGTAATCTGTAATGTACACTAAGCTAAAACCTCGTATGTCTAATTACCTAACACTTTCCGGGACAGTAAACGTATATGGCCGTGATCACAATAAAACATTTATTGTGTCTACAGTAGTGTCCATGAAAGCGTTAAGTAGGTCGTATTTCCAATTGTGTTATCTAAAAACTCGTGGATATTTGCACAGACAATGTTTGCCTACAGGGTCACCAAAAGCCCACCTGATGGTAAGGGACAAGTAAGGCTCATAGACTTCTGCAATGCCAGGGGCTCTGCAAACAGCTGCCTACCGTGATATTAATGCTCTCTTTAAATCTCGTTTGAAGAATTTTTTTGGCGTACGTTCAACTCTGCTGCTCGATAGAATTTTAATTTAATCATTTGTTACGATAAATATGTATTTGTTTGTTTGTAGATGCTAAAGACGAACCGAAATGTGTTTCACATTATTACTATTAGTAATAATACAGGAATGAATGAGAGCGTCTAAGGTCTAGGTTCCCCCAATTTTTCAATTTTCAAATTTCAATCTCTTTTGTGTCACGATGAAATTGTCCATCGTTGTCCAATCAAGACATTGGACTTGGTTGTGTCTATATCAGTACCTATCTTTGCAATTCGTAGAGAACACAATCTATTTGTAAAGGTTAAGGTAAGCATATGCCATCAAGTCTTATGAGCTGCTGATAGTTACCTAACTTGCGTAAAAACCGTAAATAATATCATAACATTGATGTACTGCGAAAATACGGTTATATAAGATTATATTGGAAAAACAATAAACCTAGTATGAATAGTTATCGTGTTGATAGAATATAGTTTGTAGTATTTACGGCCTCAATTTTAAATCGTCATCGCATTATTCAAAGAAACATGTGGTTCGTTTACACGTGTTACATATGAAAATGAAAATAAAAATGTATTTATTCATATAGGTTAATTAAATTAATAATTTTGAACGTTAAAATTTACAAAATCAGCCAATTAACCTACAGCCTGTTCGCTGACCAAGTAGAACCATGAAAAGAACTGGCAAGAAACTCAGGCCACTCTTTTTAATCGCCAATACAATTTTTGTAAGTTACAATTTCAAGTAGCATGCAAAGTGACTCAGGCAATACACTTAACTCTATGACATGAAAAACTAATCCATGTCATATCAACATCTCCAGTCTAAAGCCGTTCTTTGTTCTATATGATCATCCTCCAAGCTCTTCCATTTAACCAGTCCTAAGTTACCCTTAGCCAGCTCACAGAGTTGCCTTATTGAAGAGAGACAAGACTTAGTAGCACGCAGAACTAATATCTGATGAGGCGGAATTGTTCTTAGTGGCGACCACGAACTATCAATAGTGTCAACATAAATATTACGAATTTAACTCATGTTTATTTCATTAAATAACTAATAATATAATTTTTTTATGGGCAGTGCGCGAACTATATGCTGTTGGTTTAAATGTAAATTGCATCAAAGTATTGTTAAATACGCAATGAATAACTACAGCTGTTTCTTTTTATGTGTATTAATTCTTATGGGTTAAGGTTAAAGAAAACAAAAAAGTTTATAGTGGAGGCCATCATACCAGCAGTTTGAATAGATGACTTAGAATGGTGGTCACCATTTCTAGAATCTTATGACTGCTTACCATCAGGCAGAGTTGAGTCACTTCGGTAGGCTAATATAAAAAAGAGTCCATTAATCAATGATGACACGATGGAACGTACGCTTGTTCACCAGCTTAAGGTGAACGCAGATCTAGCCGCACCGCAGTCGTTGCTATTCGCTTTTGTACTGGTACTACGGTGATTGCGGCGCAGGGGGCGTACCACCAATTCCAGCAGTATTATTTTCATGTTACTTTGTGTTTTTGTTTTGTTGTACCATTAAAACAAGGATAGAGACAAGGTAAGGTAAGGTAACCAGGTGGGTGTGCGAGGTTGCACAGAATATCATATAAAGAATTCGCATGCGGTGACTTACAGCGCGTGCGGTGCGGCCAGGTCTACGTTTACCTTAAGTTGCATTAAAAATTAAATATGGACTTCAATATGATTGATCAAAGACACTGATATGTCTCTCCATTTTTCCAGCATCTGGCCAGCAGTTCTCCGTCAGGCTACATACGGCACGATTAAATTCGGCACGTATTACTCGATGAAGAAATGGATAGCCAAGCACCGAGCTGATGGTGGAAGCAAGGAGCATCTTCCTACCAACACGTTCTGTGCGGCGTTTGCTGGAGGACTTTCCAGTGCGATCGCCAATCCTACTGATGTGCTTAAAGTTAGAATGCAGGTAAGGATAATAAGGCATCGTTATAAAAGTTGAAGCTTAGGTTATCTAGTGTTCATACCTAGAAACTGTCAGCCGATTCGTCCAGTAGACTCATTTGGTTGCTTCATGTGGTTTGACACAGTTAAAAAAAACAGAATAATATTACTGTTACTACTGCTAGTTTAACTAATTTAAAAATTACTTTCTATTTGTATTATTTGTTCATAATATTTTTAGAGATAAGATATTTTTGCTTTTCCTTTTGTTTGTTTTTTTTTAGTTGTCTATGTATTTCATGTTTTTTTTCTTGCACAATAAATTCTTTTTATTCTTTCATGCTATTATTTATCTTAATATAAGTGAGAACAATGAAAGTAGTAATAAAAGTAGTAAAAACAAATGTCGGGTATATCTTATGTCAATGGTTTCGAAGACAATACTTGTGGATTAACAAAGACACCCAGGCTCTTTACTTTGTGTCCGTTAATTGTTGCTTAATTTTTCTTTTTTAACCCGTCGTATGCTTAGATGCAGATCTGCACGAGACACAATGTTATTTCTATTGTGTCTGATATTGTAGCATACGAGTGGTTAAGTTATTTTAATAAATGTGACTAGCTTCCCGCGGTTTTACCCACGTCTTTGCCTACTGTTCTGCTCCCGTCGCCAGTAGTGTGATTTTGTTGATGACCTACAAGAATTGGGCTATCACACTGAAAAAAAATTAAATCCGAGTGGTAGTTCCAGAGCTTAGCGCGTTCAAACAAACAAACTCTTCCGCTTTATAAATAAAACATGATCTACAATTTTAACCGAACTCATATACAGGTAGGCGACGAAAAACGCGGTATAATCCGGTGCTTTATCAGCATATATGAACTAGAAGGGACTCGGGGGTTGTGGCGGGGCGTGGGCCCCACGTCGCAGCGCGCGGCCGTCATCGCAGCCGTCGAGCTGCCTGTGTACGACGCTTGCAAGAAGAGGCTCACTGTCCCTTTAGGAGACACACCTTTGAACCACTTCGCGTCAAGCCTGCTAGCTAGCTTAGGGAGCGCTGTTGCGAGTACTCCACTAGATGTTATAAGGGTAAGTCTTCTTCAATTGAGGGCTTCGTAGAGTCCCTGGAATTGCAGAAGTCCATAAGCGACAGTTACTTGGGGCTGTTGGCACGTCTGCTACTGTAGGCAGTAAAAGAGCCCCAATTATCCCCTCGGTTCCTTTCTTTTTCCTCCTTCGTCCCTTCATCACTATACGGTCGACTACTGGCTTGGTTGTATTTTCTTAGCTAGGATGCTTAGGAGACGTAACCAGGTCTACAGATTACATTATAAGGTGGATTGTACGAGTATTCTTCTGAACCACTTCAATAAAAAACCATACTAGTGGTGACAAAACAGCTTATGAGACACTAATCTTTTGTCTGAATCTTAGTTATACTTTGTCCCAAAATGCCTCAAAATACGGTTTCATAATGTACATGTCACTACATTCATACATTTACATAATATGTACAATATAACTAAATTAGCAATAATATAAAACAATAATATTAAGTGTTGGTTTAGTGGTACTGTGGACTGCCACGCAAAGGTTACGGATTCGATTCCCGCTCAGTGCAAATATTGTGTACATAAACATGTCTATTTGTTTTAATTTATGTATTGCCAAAAAAAGTATGTATATCCGCATTCTAAACCTCAATATATGCTTACTTTGGGTCTAGATGGCGTTGTGTGTAGTTGTTGTGTTATTGTTGCAGACGCGACTAATGAACCAAAGAAATGTAAAGGACGCGGTGGCGCGACCTAATGAGAGGATATACAAAGGAACTGTGGACTGTCTATTACAGGTATGACACATAAATCAGTATCATACTGGACGATCATTTTACCTTCATAAGTTCTTTCTATTAGTTGATCCTAATTTTTATATATAGCTCACTAAAAAAATTAGCCAAGGTTTATACTCTACCTACATTTTTACGATAGTAGATCCACGCTGGTTTCAGCATGAATGGGCCGGATCGTCCGGAGAAGTACTACCGTCTCATAGAAGATCGATGTAAGAGTAGTAGTATCCGTACTACTGCGTTTCGTTCGGTGTATGAGGTCCAAATTTCTACCCCTTCCCCACTCCCTTTACGGTAGGCAGCAGCTTCGTAGAATCCCTGGCATTGCAGGAGCATTGGGACTCTGAGTCGTTCATGAGCGACAGTTACCACTTATCGTTACACCATCACGTGGGCTGTGTGCTCGTCTGCTACTGTCGATAAAAAAAAATGTATTCAAAATAAGTTCTAATAACTTAGCGTGACCTAAGGGAGTAACTTAATTTACAGACGGTCCGTAACGAGGGCTTCCTCGCGCTATACAAGGGCTTCATCCCGACGTGGCTGCGCATGGGTCCCTGGAACATCATCTTCTTTCTCACATATGAACAACTGAAGCACTTCTACTGAATTTTGGACTTGGTTGGATTGCTGGCCGAGTTGCGTGTGTTTGAATATGTTGTGATAAGGTACGTATTAATGGTCTTTTAATTGAGTGGTTAGTGGACAACCTAGTGTCAGGATTTAAAATCTATTATATAATCTTATTATAATTATTTAGACGGTAGTAGATCCACGCTGGTTTCAGGATGAATGGGCCGGATCGTCCGGGGAAGTACTACCCTCTCATAGAAGATCGACTTAAGAGTAGTAGTATCCGTACTACTGCGTTTCGTTCGGTGAGTGAGAGCGCCGGAGGCCCAATTTCCCTCCTTTCCTCTTTCCTCACCTCCCACATTCCCTTCCTCGAACCCCCTTCCCAGCCGCCATAGTGGAGGCCACCATACCAGCAGTTTAAGACTGTAGCTTTTGGTATGGTGGCCATCACTTCTGGATTCCACTGACTGCTTACCATCAGGCGGGGTGGAGTCACTTTGGTAGGCTAATACATATATGTATAAAAAAAAAATAACCTTACTTTGTCTCTTACTTTGTTTTTAATGGTACAAAAGAAAAAGACAAAACACAAAGTAACATTCAAATAATACTACTGGTAGTGGTAGGCTCCCAGGTCGCCCTTAATTTATTATAGGCACTCCGAAGCACGGAATGGTTTATATCGGACCCATTACTAGAAAAGACCTTTAAAGAAGAGGTGGATTATCAATCTCGGAAATTTTTGTTTCACCTTTGCTTACTTCTTGCGAAATCTTAACATGACTCAATTTTGAGTTTCTTACAATATTTTCTTTACTATGAGTACTATCGAACTAACTGAATCATGACCCATTTTGCTAATACATATTTCACTTTTCAAATTAACAAATTTGTAAGATTTACCATATGTTAACGAACGAATGCGCCCTCTTATTCGACTGGCAACACTGCGCGACCTTTTCTGTCTACTTCCGCCGACTCTCTTCTCCAAGTTTGGTCTTACACGTGTTGTGCGCTAATTGAATTGTTAATTATATAAACTATACTGATAAAACAACGTGTCATCATTTCAAGAACCCTCGTTAACACCATGTCTAATCAGATCAATCAAATCATTTAATCAGTTTAAATAGAAGGTATACAATTTTTAAAGGCTTAAAATTAATACAAAAATAGGTATAATTGTGTTTTTTAATTGTAATATGCTAGGTTTATATTACATTGTAAATAGGTACTTAAATATGTACAAACCTATACCTTTATATGTGATAGCAACAATGTAAGTATACTGACAGTTTACTGTCCGTGTTCATCACTGTAGTAAGTAAGTAGGTTGGTTTTAGCAGAATATCAGCGTTAACTGTTCTATAAAGAGGTAGCAAGAAGCTGAGGTAAGACCATTTTTGTCTCTCACCTAATTTGAGTTGACATATTATGTTGTTTTATTGTTTTGAGGGCAAAATAAATATATTTTCTTTCTTTCTTTCTTGTATAATAATGTTAGGTGTCTGTGCTAGGAGTTTCCTGTATCACAGGCGGTTAATGTTTTAATTTTAAGTACTCAGTAAAATGACAGTGTAATAAAATGATAACAAGCTCTTTTTAAGGAAAAGTTTTCAAAAAAATTTCGACCTATTTGCATTTAAATGGATTGACAAAATATGCTTATAGTGTGCTAAGATTCACTTGGTTCGATTGTACATAGTAAATTTAAAGTCAAAATCATTTGTTCATATAGTTTAATTAAATTAACATTTATAAACGTTAAAAATTACAAAATGTCAGCTAATTAACCTAGCTAGTTCGCTGACGAAGTAGAGTCATGAGAAGAACTGGTAAGAAACTCAGGCCACTCTTTTTAATCGCCAGGTTATAAAAATTTTTGTAAGTTACAATTTCAAGTAGCATGCAAAGTGACACAGGCAATACACTTAACTTTATAGGTAAATAATTAGAAACAACATTCATTTTCGAATTCTACAACATTATGTTAAAGAGGCCTAACTTTAATCACTAGGTAACTACAAGCATTACAACTTGATGACCAAAAACATTTTTTTTTTCAGATTATCACAAATATGAAAGAGACAGAAGATATGTGACGATAGAGTGAGCTTACATTAAAGAAGTCTGGACACGAGCCGACTTAGCATACTTGTATAAAACCTCAACATTTTTGAAAGATTTTTTTTTGGATTTTTGACTACAACAACGTTATTGTAGGTATATTTTCACTCTAATACTGGAATGTACGTCCGTGTATACATATTAGTAAACTGCCCACGATACATGTATAGTTCGTTTAATTTACGAAGGCCAATATGATTCTTATTACCGTGGGCATAAGGTTGAAATTTATCATTTGATATTCTTTTAATGTAGCCTATGGAAGCTTGCAACACTGTTGCTTGCCATAAAAATATACTCTGGAGTCTATGAGAACCGTAACAAAGCGTTTACCTCACAAAGTTGCATGACCCTTATTACCGGTACATAAGATTGAAATTTAAGCATTTGACGCCTGTGAATTAAACAAACTATACCTGGAACGGTAGTCCTTATAAAATAGAAAATTATGCTTTTTGTGACATTAATTTATACTGTTATATTCCTGGTATATTAATATATCGCAATTGTTTAGCAGTTTCTAGAAAATATCTGACAAACAGACATACTGAGCACCTAAGCGTGAAGCGTTTTGAAGCGTATACATACAGAAAATCATTTATTTTATATGTAGATGTTGTATAGTTCCTTTAGATATGATAATATTAAGATATAAGTAAAATTGTATTTATGTAATATATTCGTATAGCATTTAAATATAAGTAATTGTTGTTTATGTTATAAGAATCTGATCTGATTGAACAAAAAACTATGGTAGCGAATATACTCATTTTGTACGTACTGGTATACGCACTTTACGTACGACCATTACCACGATATTCAGCTGCAACCTTCTTATCGAGTGGTTAGTGGTCAACCTAATGACAGCAGGATATCCTCAGCTTTCTTATAGAAGCAACCGACTTGACCTAACGACCGTTATGAACATGGTAACATTCGAAACCGAATTTTAACACCGAAAAACTCAGATCAAATACCACTATGCGGTCACCCATCCATAGGCCAGTCACACTCTATGTAGCTTATCCCGCTTATCGTTTACCGATCAGTAAGCGCAACGGGCTATAACCGCTTACGTGCTACCAATATAGTCAAGCAAAGGCATGTAGTAAAGTATTACGTATACGGACATTTAAGGACATGCGTATTGCGTATACGTACCATCAAATTGAACTGAATCATGATTGATGAACCATTTTGTTGACAATTAGCTTAAAACTGCCAAACTTGTAAGATCTGTTGTGTATAATGTACTTAGGACGTTTTTAATACTAACTTAACAACAGTGTACTCAGTAAAATGTCAGTTTCGAATAAAATGACAGCAAGCTCGTTGTCAAGAAAATTTGTCTTCAAGCGAATTTCGACTTACTCGCATTTAGATGAATTGACAAGTTTATGGCGGATCATGATTCACTTAGTTCGATGGTTAATTGACCACATATTTGCTTTACTACTTTTGGAAAAAATCCATCAAAATTAAAATTCAATAAGACTCATTATGACAGTGACTACTGTTACTGTACTGAGGTAACTTGCAAGCAAAAATAGACATTATTGTTTTGCGATATGCAAACAACATTTACTCTAAGGGTCGACTACACATTCACCTATTTATATGAATCTTTGTGTACATTCAAGAACTTGTGTTATATGTTGTAAAGAGCTTTGTTTAACATTGATTACTAGATTATTGCCAATATAATTAAGTTGTAAGTAACTATGAGACATATCATAAGGCACACAGTGTCGATTTTTAAACAAATTTTATTTGTTAGATTTTTTATTATGGCTCCAGTAGGCGGGTATTGGCTATCGTACAATGCTACTTTAAAGTAAAGGTACTTCCACTGTATGTCGGTCTGTCGTTCATGTTGAGTGAGAAATCACGTTCTTTCTTATCTATACTATTAAAAAAAGAGAGAAGAGTTTGTTTGTTTGTTTGTTTGTTTGTTTGAATGCGCTAATCTCTGAAACTACTAGTCGGATTTGAAAAATTATTTTTGCGTATGATAGCCCAGTTCTCGAGGAAGGTTATAGGTTTTGTCTGGCCTGTTAGCCTGGTGGTTAGTGACCCTGACTGCTAAGCCGGAGGTCGTGGGTTCGATTCCCACCAAGGACAAATCTTTGTGTGATGAGCATGATTGTTTGTTATGTGTCTGGGTGTAATTTATCTATAATATGTATGTACTTACAAAAAAAAATATTTAAGTTATATATCAGTTGTTTAGTACCCATAACACAAGCAAATATAATTGCTTAATTTGGGGCTAGATGGCGCTGTGTGAATGTGGTAGAATATTATTATATTATTATTATTTATGTAACATCACGCTACTGACAGCGAGAGCTGAGCAACCTAAAACGCGAGTGAAACCACGCTGCGAAAAGCTAGTTTTTTCATAAATTCACTATATTATGAAAAACAGCTAAAGATACTTACTGATTTCTGATTAATATCGAGTAAAAACTTGCCATGTTCTTTTATTTCTATATTTAAGTTAGTTAATGGTACCTATATTTTGACAAGAGCCTGGCTCTGAAAGCTTTTTACATCTTGAGGTTATGTTATACATAAGGTGATTAATTAATTTTTCATTGATCAGCCTTTCAGAAACTGGGGAAGTTTCTGAAAGGCTGATCAACGATAATTAACTACTCACCTCTTAAATCTCATGTAAAGTACCAATTGGGATGTTAAAAGCATGAATAATAGTTAAATTTGATATAATCAGTAGATAATTTATAAATAAACCATCCATGTTTTTAGCATGCTTTTAGGTACTTCACATAAGATTTAATAGTTAATTTTTCGTTGATCAGCCTTTGAGAACCTGGGAGTGACTCAATCTGATCTGAGGGCCTAGACAAGTGCCATAAATGTTAATAGAATAGAATAAGATTATAAAATGTATGGGATTGACATAAGCTAACGACATTGTTGTTAGCTTATGTCAATCCCATACATTAATTAATTTAATCTATTCTACTAGCAACTTGTCTATGCACTCTGTCTGGATAACACTAAAGTTTTGAACCTTTAGGCCATGTTTTACCACTAGCTGTTCTAATATATATTTAACAGATAAAACATCTTGTAAATCTGTCTCATATTGTTCAGAATTTATTTGCCAGTTAAGGTTATCAGGCACTTGTGGAACTGATTTATGAGTACTATCTGTCAGTTCTGTTAAGCTTCGAATAGGTTATCACACACTTTATCAGCAAGTGGTGAAACAGGACATTAGTGATGTGAATGACGCTATATTATGTAGATGTTAAGTAGATAAATTTGTATATTATTTTCTCTTTACAATCTTTTCTTTTCATACAAAATCAAATCTGACAAACCATACCAGCAGTTTGAGCGATGGCCATTGCAAGTCCACTGCTCAACTCTACCAACTGCTAACCACCAAGCAGAATATTAATTTTGTTGGATTTTTAAGCAGTAACTAAGGTCTAGCAGTGGTTAGACACTATTACAAAAGCTATCATGTATGACTTTATTAGTCGTTACACTATGTAAAAAAAAATTCGTGTCGAGATTAAAATGATTGGCCCTTTTTTTTGTTAATTTTGCAAAAGACGTTCTATAGTCTGCTTACCCCATTAATAGGAGACAAGCGTGAAGTTATGTATGTATGTTAATTTTATTTATTAATTTCAAGGTTTAATTAAGCATCACTTTATATAAGGACATGTACATACTGTTGTCGCTTTATAACGTATATTGTGTTCTAAACACAGCTTAATATGAGTATACTAGGTACAAAGAATTAGCCAAATTATTATCTTAATAAATTATATACAATTGTACATTACTGACTTTTATTTGCTACTATACCTGTACCTTTACGACTCGCTTTACATGTAGCGAAGCGTAGTGCAGAGCATCAGTGGCAAAGCGTCCATATAACACGATTCCTGCCCGCTTCCCTTTTAAAATATGCCCTGACCTCCTTATACCTATCACTGCTTGAGTGTCCACTCAAAGTCTAACTGGCCTTCCGAAACTCAAAGTATTTTAACCCCACCGGCTTCCCTCATCGGAAAAGTGACTCTTCGCTACTGCAGAGCATATTTCATTGCCAAAGCAATATTGTCTTTTGTGTGTTGGTATCGCGCATGCTCGCGCAATAATTTTTGCCCGCTACCATTCTCCTGCAGTCGCTCTAGAAACAATTTGCGTGGATTAATTTTTAATCTTATTTCAATGCCCTCAGAGACGTTATTGCTTTGTTAGTGAACAATGTTCTGCGCTGCGCTTCGCCATATGTGCGCCGGCTATATAAGTTTCAAAGGCTATGTTTTGCTGTAGACGTAGCTAATCCACAAAGATTTTTGTTGCCTACCAAAGTAAAGTAGTAGTTTTCACCATATTGTTCTTAATGATTAGAGAAAATCTATCCAAAAATGGCTGTTTAATACAAAGTGTTATCCTTGTTTGTAAGTAAAATGGCAAGGGTTTTTAAATTACCTACAAGAAATAATTTTAGAAGCGTAGAAATAAGTTATTACAAAGTAGACGCCGAAAAACGCAGCGTGTGCCTCTCACAAGGTAGACCAACTCGTAGCTGACGAGCAACTGACAGAGATCAATGATAGATGTTGGTAAAAGTTCAATCTAAACTAATACTCCATCTTTTGTTTTCACGGAAGATGGTTGTCATTTAATTTTATCCACATTTTTCTATTTTATCATTGTAATATACCATTAATATCATCAACAAGAATATTATTCTACACTTGACGCTGGCAGAAATAGCTGACACAATCGTCGGCTCTGTTGCTAAAAAAAAGAAGAAGAATCTAAACTAATACTTAATAAAAAACAAAAGTTTTGTTTTATGTTTTTTTATTATTTTTATTTAACTAAAGATCTATGTTACCGATTTGAAAAATACTTTCACCTTAAGAAATAATAATAATAATAATATTCTACCACATTCACACAGCGCCATCTGGCTCTCAATTTAAGCAATTATATTATATAGACTGGTAGAGAATGCCGTTGGCATTAAGTCCGCCGTTATACATTCTGTGTGTAAGAAGCTTAAATAAATAAAATAAATAAATAAATAAATATTCGCTTGTGTTATGGGTACTAAACAACAGATATACTACTTATATACATTTTTTTTTGTAAATACATACATATTATAGATAAATTACACCCAGACACAGAACAAACAATCATGCTCATCACACAAAGATTTGTTCTGGGTGGGAATCGAACCTACGACCTCCGGCTTAGCAGTAAGGGTCACTAAGCACTAGACCAACAAGCCAGTCAGAAATCAATAAATGTATCGGGTAACATAGACTATATTTTATTATGTTTAACATATTTTTTTGCAATTTTGTATTTCAATATTTGAAAATTAAACAGAAGACAGCAAAAGTAAATTTGCAAAATCTATAGCAATATTATTTCGCAAATAGATTGCAATCATATTTTATGCAGGTGATAGATTATTCGAAATATTTTGTTTATATATTCAAAACAAATATCTAAATGAGTACGCTTGGATATGTGTATGTCTCATTTGTAAGCACCTAATTATCCCGGCAATAGTGCTGATAATAAACTGTGTTATAAAAGTGGCTAGATTGCATAAAATACCATTCTCATTTATAGGTTAGATTTTAGGTTAAGTTACAATAAGATCAATGTTATGGTTATTTATATGTTCAAACATCATGAAAAACTAAATTATGATTTAACAACATTATTAGCAAAAACTAGCAGCTCAAATATAATCTTTTCAAAAAACATGTAGCCGTCCGACTTGTTTGTTCACTGGTATAAAAGGACACGCGTCGGACGAATTAGGGCACTTCTTGATTGGCTGTCGAACCGAACGGAGCTCCGAGTTCGTGCTACTTCATAAAAGCTGAGTAAATATTATTTTAATATTATTAAGATATTATGATTATTTTCATATTCTGATTATTGTGACGTATTTGTAACTATATTGAACATTTAATTAAAACTTTTCTTGTCGAGTATGTATTTTTATTTTGCCTCTGTATGCTGTATGTGTATATAAAAATCCAATTTAACACTATATTTTTACATTTATCTTATAAATACTATTGAGACTAGGTTTTAAATTATTTAATGGATTGAAGTTATGTACACCTGTATGAGTGTGCTGTTAATGCATATATATATATATATATATATGTAATGTGTGTATATATGTATGTGTGTAATATATATATATATAATATATATATATATATAATTATATAGGCTAATATATACGACTGTACACTGTATTAAATAAATACCTATAAATAAATGATTGGTTGTTTCCACAATATTTTAAATACTACTATAAATATATACACATAGATAAAAATATTAAGTATTTAAATAAAGAACCTATCATCAGAAGTGGGATAACGAACAAACGACTAATGTGTTATATGTTTTCAGATATTGTGAGCGTGGTTTCATAATGGATCCTACTGTTTTTGAAAGCCTACTGAAGACGATTCAAGCTGCACTGACGGATAAACGTAGAGGTGATGATGTCGTACTACCGCCTTTTGATCCAGAGAAAAACGAAAATGGTGCTGTTAGCTGGTGTCGCGCTATCAACTCTATGGCTGTGGACATGGCATGGAGCGACATAACAACCATCGCTAAGGCAGGTAAAACCCTAAAGGGCTCTGCACTATTATGGTATGAGACTTGGGATCCTGAAGAAGGCAGAACATGGGAACTTTTTAAAACGACTTTGACTGACTTATACCCTGAGAAACGTAATCTTTCTGAAAAACTATCCAGAGCAGTGTTATTAACGTCCGAAAACACAGATTCTTACTGTGAATACGCTAGGGAAAAACTGAGATTATTTAAGCAGACGAAAATAGCATTTACCGAAGAACAGTTAGTAGAACTTATCTGCGGTGGCATTCATGATGCCACGGTAAAAATGGCAGCACATAACAGTCGTGTTAACACTACTGCCGAACTAATATCATTATTTACGACATACGCTAAGGTACCCAGAAAGCGACCACTAGATCACAAAGCTGACAAGACTGACTCCCCGTCCACCTCCAGTAGTCATAAACGATCTAGAATGGATGACAAACGTTGTTTTCTTTGCAATAAGGTTGGTCACACTCGTGCTCAATGTTTTTACAACCCGAATCGCGAAACTAACCAGTCAAAGACTTCTACCTCATCACCAACTCATCACCCTGTTCAATGTACATACTGTAAAAAGATAGGGCATGCAGAAAATGTATGTTTCTTTAAACAACGAGCTAATAATACAAAAAATAATACAACCACAACAGATAAAAATGATGTTAACTGTCTTACTAAGGCTAACAATCTCAAATTAACAAGGATTAACATTAAAGATATAACTTTGGACGCTCTTATCGACACTGGTGCCTCTTGTAGTATTATTAAAGACTCCATAGCCAAACGACTGGATTGTAAACTAGAACCCCATTACACCACATTGTCTGGTATTGGAAAAGGTATATTGCATATTTTTGGTAAAATCACTACACCTGTAAAATTTAATGAAATTTGTATAGAAATAGAATTTAACGTAGCTAGAGATAGTGAATTCAATTATGATTGTTTGATAGGTCGTAACATTGTACAATATTCAGATATTTCTGTTATTATGGATTCCGCGGGTTGTAGAGTGACTCGTAGAGTAACTCCATTATCGACTGACGTTGTCAACCACTCTGAAATGAATACTGATGGGTTAGGGCTACTAGATAATCTAATTAATCATTTAGAGATTGACCTACAGACTAAAATTAGGACTGTTTTTGAAAAATTTCCGTCTGTATTACCGTCCGAACACAACATTGGGACTGTCAAGACTGGTACATTGCACCTACGATTAAAACGAGACGAACTTATACATTATAGGCCTTACAGACTAGCACCCATTGAGAGAGAAAAGGTCGGTGAAATTTGCAAAGACCTTTTAAATAAACATATAATCAGAGAAAGTAACTCCCCCTATGCTAGCCCTGTTTTACTCGTAAAAAAAAAGGACGGGACTGACCGTATGTGTGTTGATTTTAGAGCCCTCAATAAAATTATTGAAAGAGAAAGATACCCTCTCCCTTTGATTGAGGATCAACTTGATAAATTGGGTAACTCTAAATATTATATCTCGATTGATATGAAAAGTGGATTTCACCAAATTCCCGTTTCAAAAGACTCTATTAAGTATACTGCTTTCGTTACTCCAGATAACCATTACGAGTTTATGAAAATGCCTTTCGGTATATGCAATGGTCCATCTGTCTTTCAAAAAGCCATCAGCAAAGCTGTCCAGCACTTGAAATTTTTATTAGTATATATTGATGATCTACTGATTCCTTTTAAGACTGAAACTGAAGGCTTACAATATTTAGAACTCACTTTAGATGCCCTTAGTGTAGCTGGATTTACTATAAACCTAAAGAAATGCAAATTTTTTGTAAATGAAATAGAGTATTTGGGTCGAAATGTCTCTGAAGAAGGAATAAGACCAAGTCAAAGCAAAATTATAGCTTTAACTAACTCTCCAACTCCTACGACCACCAAGGAGGTACGTCAATTTATGGGATTGGCTAGTTATTTTCGTAGATTTATACCAGAGTTCGCTTCAAAAACCGCTAGTATCACCAAATTAACAAAGAAAGACCAAAAATGGGAATGGGGCGAGGACCAAGAGAAAGCTAAAGAGTACGTTATAAGACACTTAATATCAAAACCCCTCTTGACTGTATTTGATCCAAAATTACCGACTGAGTTACATACCGACGCCAGTTCCATAGGTTACGGGAGCCATTTTACTACAAAAAATAGATAATCAAAGCAAAGTAGTGGCATATTTTAGCAAACGTACTACCCCTACTGAATCCAAATACTGTTCATATGATTTAGAAACTTTAGCTATTTATAATGCCCTTAAACATTTTAGAGTATATTTATTGGGAATAAATTTTACTATAGTAACAGACTGCAACTCTATCAAATCTACTATGACAAAAAAAGACTTGTCCCCCCGTGTAGCTAGATGGTGGACCTTTATGCAAGACTTCCAGTTCCAAATTTCATATAAAAAGGGAACGTTTGTGCAACATGTTGATTACTTAAGTCGCAACCCAGTAACTGTAAAACCTTCGGTTAATATTATTGAAAACTTAAATTCTGATCCACCATCATGGTTAATGATTGCTTAGCAAAATGATCATGAAACCCAAGACTTACTAAACAAAGTTCGAATCGGTGACATTGACGTCAACCAATATGTTATCATTAACGACCTATTACATTATAAAGCTGACCCTAATGATTTACCCAAATTATTTGTTCCAAAGGGATATAGACTGAGTATGCTACGACTCTATCATGACGAAAATTGCCACGTAGGTTACGATAAAACCCTTAATAAACTTAAAGAACATTTTTGGTTTCCTAGCATTGCAGCTTTTACAAAAAAATACATCTCTCATTGTCTAATTTGCACTATTCGGAAAGGTCATTCAGGACCTAAACAAGGTCTGCTCTACCCTTTAGTGAAAACTATTCCCTTTCATACATTGCATCTTGATTGTACTGGACCCTTTCGACAATCCGAGAATGGATATAAACACATTTTGTTAATTGTCGATGGTTTCACAAAGTTTTGTATGTTAAAGCCACTTAAAAACTTAGGAGGCGAGGAATTGGTATCAGTTTTACGTGAGACTATAACATTATTTAGCACCCCTTCCCTGGTAATTACAGACCGAGGAACAAACTTTTCTTCAAACAATGTACAGTCACTATTTAGAGAATTACGAATTCGACACCATATGATATCTACCGGTACACCTCGCAGTAACGGCCAAGTTGAACGTTATGTAGCGACAATTATAAATATGTTAACCACAACAATTAATGATACTGCAGAATGGCCGAACGCTCTTTGGAAGGTACAGCAATCCCTTAATACCACTATTCAGAAAACTACAGGATTTTCCCCTCTTAGGCTGTTAATAGGTAAAGATGGAAACATACCTCCCATACAAGCTTGCCTAGATGATGTGGCAGATGTATCTAACCAGCCCCATATTAATATAAATACTGACCGTGACTTAGCACGACAAAGACTTAATGAAAGCGCTTCTAAATTCAAAGACCGTTTTGACAATACTAGACGAAATAATAAGACATATTCTACTGGCGATACTGTTTATATTAGCCAAGAACATAGACGTCATGACAAACTTGCCCCAAAATTTAAGGGTCCATATAAAATTCTAGAAGTGCTAGAAAATGACAGATTTAGGCTAAAGGACCAAAATAATAATAGGACTATTATAGTAGCTAAGGAAAAATTACGAGCCTGGCCAGGCGAATGGCTAGAACAAAATATTCATTTTGAAGAATCTTTGTGAAATTGATCCGTGATAGATTATTGTTATAAGATAATATGATTCTGCATGTACAATAGTAATATTTACTTATGAGATGTAATTAAACTGTATACAAATATCTTTGTCAATAATAATGTTATAAAGATTATTTATTTCTTATTAGCCTGTAAGAGATTACTTTCAGTGGTAAGGCCGCTCATTGTACATTACATGATGCGTAAACTCTTATTTAAATGGTGTGCAATAAAGATTATTATAATGTATCTATCTATTCTTTATTCTTCTACAAAAGACGTACACATATTTTGTTATTTTACCGCTGGTCGGCTTCTGATCAGATATTAACCTGAATATCATACTGCGGCGGGTGATAGGGTTGATATGTCATGGTTAGAAGTCACAAAAATGCCGCTGGTCGATCTTTGCCCTGATACTTCACTGAAATTCACACTGCAGCGGGTGATAGGTGCTTGTATGTCAAGGCCAAAGATCAAAACTGCTGGTTAACTAAAAATTAATGCAGCAGGAATAGGAATAATATTATATAATGTATACAGACTAATATAAAGGGTACTTCGAGAGCGAAGTACTGGTCAGTCTGGCCGTGATAGATTATTCGAAATATTTTGTTTATATATTCAAAACAAATATCTAAATGAGTACGCTTGGATATGTGTATGTCTCATTTGTAAGCACCTAATTATCCCGGCAATAGTGCTGATAATAAACTGTGTTATAAAAGTGGCTAGATTGCATAAAATACCATTCTCATTTATAGGTTAGATTTTAGGTTAAGTTACAATAAGATCAATGTTATGGTTATTTATATGTTCAAACATCATGAAAAACTAAATTATGATTTAACAACATTATTAGCAAAAACTAGCAGCTCAAATATAATCTTTTCAAAAAACATGTAGCCGTCCGACTTGTTTGTTCACTGGTATAAAAGGACACGCGTCGGACGAATTAGGGCACTTCTTGATTGGCTGTCGAACCGAACGGAGCTCCGAGTTCGTGCTACTTCATAAAAGCTGAGTAAATATTATTTTAATATTATTAAGATATTATGATTATTTTCATATTCTGATTATTGTGACGTATTTGTAACTATATTGAACATTTAATTAAAACTTTTCTTGTCGAGTATGTATTTTTATTTTGCCTCTGTATGCTGTATGTGTATATAAAAATCCAATTTAACACTATATTTTTACATTTATCTTATAAATACTATTGAGACTAGGTTTTAAATTATTTAATGGATTGAAGTTATGTACACCTGTATGAGTGTGCTGTTAATGCATATATATATATATATATATATGTAATGTGTGTATATATGTATGTGTGTAATATATATATATATAATATATATATATATATATAATTATATAGGCTAATATATACGACTGTACACTGTATTAAATAAATACCTATAAATAAATGATTGGTTGTTTCCACAATATTTTAAATACTACTATAAATATATACACATAGATAAAAATATTAAGTATTTAAATAAAGAAAACCTATCACAGGCGTTTGTTGTAAGACCGAATGAAACTTTTGATACTCAACTTGTTTTTGTACTATGATTTAACTAGTTCATATCATCATAGCCAAAAGACGTCTACTGCTGGACATAGGCCTCCCCAATTTCCCCTACTTTGTCTGGTCGTTATAGTTCTGTATAATAGAGGTGAATCTAGCAAGCATGAAACTATCTTCAATGCAACCTTCACAGAACAACAACTACATTTAGCAGCTTCTTTAGCCAATTAAAAACTTAACACGTCAATCAAGTCTTAATATGTCACCTTTAGAATAATGTAAAAATGTACAATGAAATATTAATTACATAATATTTGAACCAAGTAGCACTGTAGCAATATGCTTGATTGTGAACAAGCCGAGAGGGACCCAGGGGTGGGTAGTAACGGGCCGACTCTTGCCATACTCAAAGATGTACAAAGAGTGTATGCGGAGAAGATGGAGCACATTGAAAGAGCAGGAGGCAGTAATAAGCTGGCGGTAAGCTTTAGATTCGATTTTATGTAACGAACTAAAACTAATCTTTATTGTTTGTTTTTTCTACCTATTTCTAAGATTCCGTAATCAACAAGGAACCCTTATTGTTTCCGCCATGTCCGTTCGTCCGTCCGTCTGTTCGTCCACCCTCAGTGACACTTGGTACTATCAAGCTGAAAAATGTCATGAATATAATACTGTCTAATCAAGCCGACAAAGCAGTACCTACAATAAAAACTTAAAAAAATATTTTTATTTTATGTATCTTAGCAGTAGGATGTCCACTGCTAAATGTAGTCCATTAATATTGTTTTACAAAAGCCGTAAATCAACTGTACAGCTCTTTCCAAAACATACTAAAACTTTATTATTTATAAATTTTAATGAAACCCTCGTGTTTTTTAATTCAGTTATAATCTCTCTGCCTATTTATAACCTAGGTACCTAGTTTAGGTAGATTTTATTTTTATTAAGTACCTATTTACTTATTATTTATTGTACACCATTGATAATACATATTAAATTAGATACCTAGGTACTTTTAACAGGCATCGAAGAACAAGTAAGTAATATCTAAAAAAATACTTATAGTTATATGTACGGTATGTACCTATAGTATAGTTAGGTTAGGTTACTTATTCTTTAGTCAAAGTAGGTACTAGTAAAACCTATGACCGTGATACATGGTTATATTTATTTATCCTGTTACCAGTTACAAGTGGAGCTCCTCAAGTCGTGGGTAAACGACCTGGCTGACCAGAACACTTTGCTGGCGCGTACTGTCGAAGAGTTGGAGCTGGAGGCAACAAACAAATTGCTGCTCGAACGCAAAAAAAATACTGAGGTAAGTCAATATAACTTGAAGAGACACGTATAACTTTAAGGGCTCTTTCAATTTAGGCGTTTCGTGTCACGACCAGTCGATTTTTGCATACAATTTTAGGACTAAGCGTGCATGACAGCACGCGCACGACAGCAGGACGGAGAACGTCCTGTACGCTTAGTGCATTAATTGTATAAAAAAAGCTGCGTGCGTCAACTGGCCGTGCGCAGTACGACAACCGCACCGCTAACGCACTGCAGCAGTCCGACTGTCCGGCACCAAACGCCTAAATTGAAGGAGTCCTAAAGGTTGTAGGTACCTATTTAGTAAATTAGCCTGAGTTGAAGTGAAACATTGAGCTTTTAGCTTGCTAGCAGTGTTTTAAACTCGAAAACTACGAACCATACAAGCTGCTTGCTATCATTGTATAAATAGTCTTAAAGAAACCTGTAATTACTCAGCTATATACCTAGTAAAGTGTATTGCCTGCGTCACTTTGCATGCTACTTAAAATTGTAACTTACAAAAAATGGCGATTAAAAAGAGTGGCTTGAGTTTCTTGCCAGTTACTCTCATCACCCTACACTGCGTCAGCAAACTGGCTGTAGGTTGATTGGCTGACATTTTGTAATTTTTAACGATTAACCCAAAAGAATAAAGTTTTTGACTTTGACTATTTAGTATTTACCAATCTCGTATAGGTAGGTATGTCGCAAAGTCACTATTTTCTTTTGTCTATTCCCCTGTTATCTATTTATTCTAAACCGTTTTCAAACGATTTTTAAACTGTTTTTACTATTATACAGCACATTTATTCCGAAAGTACTAGCAGTTTTCATTTTTATTATTTCGATTCGACTTGTATTTTGCGTATTTGGGGATGCGTAACGTTTGGTGTCTTGCAATTTTTGCGTGTAGAGTTTGTGGATAATTAGGAACTCGTACACCATCTGAACTTTTCACATTATTTTAATACCTAAATTTAGATACTAAAGCTGTTTAAAATCAAAAAAAAATCGTAAAACGAGTCTGGCAAAATACGATTTCACCTCGTTGACTGCAAATAAGCGCGATATCTTTGACGATTCACATGCTTTTTATTTCTTAAACTGGTTTCTGGCTGTTCAGGTGGTGTTCGAGCTTCGCGCCGAGATATCCGCGTTTCGTCGTCGGCTTGCCCGCAAGGACTCCGACCTTCGTGGCCTGATCGAAGTGTTGCGACGTCTTAGAGAGTTAGACTACTGCACTCTCGACGGCATTCACTTTTTCGAAGTCACCGAGTCTGATGTTTTCGGCTCGCTTGAATGGTGAGTTTGTTTACAATGTATTTATAAAATAGAAAGCATAGGAAGGAACGAGCTGTGACATATGACCTTCTTTAAACGAGAGTTAAAGATGACGTATCACGTATCACGGCAGCGGTTTCGCAGTACCCCTGGCATTGCAGAACTCCATGAGCGACAGTTACCATTGGCAATAAAAATAAGGACACACATAATGGCTTACCATTTGATGGGTTATATACTTGTTGTATTGTAACTTCTTATGACTGAGTTTACAAAGAAATAACAAGAAAACAAACAAATCAGGGAAGAGAAAAAGGAAAGGACTTTAAGGTAGTAGTAGTAACCTAAAGTTGCCTGAAATGGTAATTTTCTTGCAATTTCATGAAGCTTTTTCGTGTCGATTTTATGCAGTTCAATATGGTTATAGTCAAACATTACGTTATCTTTCTGCATCATATAAGTCTCATCAATTTACTGTCTGTTTATCTTTATTGTAATAATTGAATATCAGCGATATTTTCTCGCAGGCGACAGAAAAAGCTCGAGCAAGGCGATGCCGCGCCGCCGCGCACTTTCAAGGAGGACGATAAACTGAAGGGCAAATATTATAAACTTTCCTGAACTTTTACATTTTGTTTACGTTGTATTTATTATTTTTGTTTTTGAGTATTGTTTGGCTTGAGTATATTGCTTTATTATAACTAAAACGTTGTTTTTTTTTATTAGCCTACTAAATGATTCGACACTGCCTGATAATAAGCAGTCAGTGGAATCCAGAAGTGGTGGCCATCACACCAAAAGCCATCGTCTTAAACTGCTAGTATGGTGGTCTCCACTATGGCGGCTGAGAATGGGGTAGGGGAAGGGAATGAGGGAGGTGAGGAAAGAGAAAAGGAAGAAAATTGGGCCTCCGGCGCTCACTCACCGAACGAAACACAGTAGTACGGATACTAATACTCATACGTCGATCTTCTATGAGAGGGTAGTACCTCCCCGGTTGATCCGGCCCATTCATGCTGAAACCAGCGTGGATCTACTACCGTAAAGATTATATAGTGATTTAAAAGATTTTCCTAACTATCGCGTACCCATCTCCCCGTTACTTGTTTTCAAATAGTGAAGTAGATGTTTCTACTTAGGTAGCTTTACTTTGAGCATTAATTACTAAGTTAGAAACTATAAGTTACCTCATCTCTCATTAGCATTGGATAAGTTCCAAATGAATCTCAATTCATCAATCAAAAGACCGGATACTACAGTAGACAGAGTCCAGTAGTTTGCTTTGGCTGCAAAATATTTACAAACATATTTTTGATACAAGACGCAAACAAGGATTCTGGTCTACCTGACAGAACCGAAGTAAGCGTCATTTATTACTAACGAAAATGCTTCTTTCGCTTCTTCACCATGCAGTAATCTTCAGAAACGCTTGTCAGTTACGGCTAGGGCATAAGGGTGATTTGGCTCTGGGAATATAACACGTCGTTAGACCTACCTATCTACTGCAGAGGTTCTTACGACTACATTTTTTAGCGTATCGTAAAACGGGGTGAATAGGAAAGATTTCAAAGTTTGTAGTAGTTTTTAATAAAAGTTTTTGACGGCTGGGTCAAAAGTTTGTTGGGATTAAATTTATTCGATAAACGGACTGATGGGTGGAACTGTTGTCTGGTTAGTGTAATTTGCGACGACTCCTGTGTGAAAACTTTAAGGTAAAATAGGTAGGTAATTACTTAATATTTCTGTGCTTATACCTTTTCGATTTTCATGCGATTTGTTCTATAACTGCATCTACTTAGTAGTGCTCTGGCAGATGCTTAGTTTTAAATTTATTTATTATAAGTACTTATTTGCCTTACTAAATGACTCTATTCTGTCTGACGGTATGCAGTCAGAGATATTAACATTATACCAAAAGGCATCGTGACAAACTTCCTGCTTGGTAGCCCTCGACTTACACCCCGCTCAAAAGACCCGTAAGACTTTACAGTAACATCATATTTCTAATGTTTTCTTTGCCGTAAATTACGTAATTGTTTAAATAGGTTGTTTGTTGTTCAGAGGGGTGGCAAGAAGAATTGCAGCAAGGTTTGCGAGCTGAAGGTGGTCAATGAAACGCTAACGAAACAAAATGTGGAAAAGGACAAGTAATATTATACTTTTATTTTTTTAATGTGGCAACTTTAAACTACTAGTGTACGACCCGCATGATGGTAAAGGTACCGTAGCCTAGTGGCGCTTGTAGAACCAGAGGCCCTAGACAAGTGGCATTATATTTCTATTCTATTTATAAAATAAGTTAAAAATGTATGTCAATCTCATACATTTTTTAATTTATTCTGCATTATCGATTCAGTAAAATACTTAAAACTTTTTCCCCTTCCACGTTCTAGTATCAACACAAACTAATTCAAAGACTACTGAAATCATTTATCAATGGCAATAGGTTCACCTAGGTTCACCTTCTGTCAGACAAAAGTCGCTGGAGGTCGCAGAAAAATGGTCTACCTCAGGGCAGTGTCCTTGCTCTACTACTCTTTAACATCTACACGAACGACCAACCATCTAGCCTGAACACCTCCCGTTTTATTTATGCTGATGACCTCGCCCTCACCTCCCAAGCTACTACCTTTGAGGAAGTCGAAGCTAACTTAACTGTAGCGCTAAACAACATAGCTCTTTACTATATCGCTAACTGTTTAAAGCCAAACGCGAATAAAACACAGTCCTCCGTGTTCCATCTTCGCAATAGAGAGGCAGGTCGTAAACTCAACATTGTCTGGTGCGGGGTCCCTATATTGCATAATGACTACACAAAGTATCTTGGTGTATTGCTGGATAGATCACTTACATTCCGGCGGCACTGTGAGACCATTAAGCAGAAAGTGCATGCCCGGAACAGTCTCCTACGTAAACTGGTCGCGACAAAATGGGGCGCTACGCCTAACGTTATGCGGACAACCGGACTTGCACTTTGTTTTTCTGCGGGTGAGTATGCGTGTCCCATCTGGAGTCGCTCAGCGCACGCAAAGCTGGTGGATACGGCTTTGAATGAAACGTGCCGGATCATCACTGGATGTTTAAATCCGACCCCGGTATCGAAGCTGTATCCACTAGCAGGAATTGCTCCTCCAGCGGTTCGTAGAGCGGTGGCAAGTTCTATTGAGAAAACCAAAATGGAAAAAGAAAACCGACATCCGATGCACGCTTACACCCCGGTGCCGCAAAGGCTAAAAAGTCGCAACAGCTTCGCCAACCGTGTCCTCCCACTTACCGGTGAGAGGTCACAGGTCAGACTCAGGCTGTGGCGGGATGATGTTTCTGCTACTATACCGTTCGTCCCTCCATCGGAGAAACTCCCTCCTAGACATGAGCTGCCTTGGCCGACTTGGAAGTCCCTAAATAGACTTCGGACTCAGGTTGGACGGAGCAAAGATAATCTTGCCAGATGGGGATTCGTCGATGATATGAACCTAAGTTGTGTTTGCGGTGTCGCTCCACAAACGATGGAACACCTTATGTCATGTCCTGCGTGTCCAAACACCTGCACTCTGCAGGAATTGTTCGACGCTACAGATAACGCAATATCTGTAGCTGAGTTCTGGTCTGATAAAATTTAATTGCCATCGATACGCTAAGAAGAAGAATGCTAAAACTATTTTATAATTGTTTCATAGTTTTTTTATCGTAATATTACGCGCTTAACAACTCAGTTCTACTCACCCTCTAGAAACACTAGGAAGGAACAACACTATAAATAAATATTTATATAATTTTTACAGAAAGATAAAACAACTTCAAAAAGACGTTCAGCAGTATGAACAGAAGTTTTTAAACTTAAGAAATGAGTTATCACACGCTAAATGTCACAGTCCGTGAGTATTTCAATCTTTTTAATTAGTAGTCTGTATCCAGAGCGTCTAGACAAGTAGCATATTGCTAATAGAATAGATTAAAAATGTATGGGATTGACTTAAGCTAAAGACAATGTTTGCGTTAGCATATGTCAATGCTATACATTGATTAATCTATCCTAATCCAATAACGTTTATGCCACTTGTCTAACCTCTCTGGTGTTTTTCTTTTTATTTTTTTATATTCTAGCCCACCAAAGTGACTCCACCCCACCTGATGGTAAGCAGTTAGTGGAATCCAGAAGTGGCGGCCACTATACCAAAAGCCATCGTCTTAAACTGCTGGTATGGTAGCCTCCACTATGGCGGCTGGGAATGGGGTTAGGGGAAGGAAATGAGGGAGGTGAGGAAAGAGGAAAGGGGGGAAATTGGGCCTCCGGCACTCTCACTCACCGAACGAAACGCAGTAGTACGGATACTACTACTCTTAAGTCGATCTTCTATGAGAGGGTAGTACTTCCCCGGACGATCCGGCCCATTCATGCTGAAATCAGCGTGGATCTACTACCGTATAAGTGTCGGTGATTTCCAAGAATTTGACAGCCATTGCACAGATTTTGCAGTGCCCATATCATTAAACTAAGGTATGACCACACTTATCTATTGTCATCATATCATTAGCCTTTAAACCTTTTTATAGACCTTTTTATAGGCCTCTTTGTGAGGTCCATGTCAATAGCCTTACTTATTTAGCTGTTCTTAACTGATCACACTTGGCACGCGAGATAACTAAATTTTAGGTGATATTTACCATGCACATAAAGCTGCTACTACTACCGTTGCCTCGTGAATCCTCAATCGCCTGTTAGTACATATAAGTGTTTGTATCGCCAAAATTCATATTAAAATAACAGAGATAGAAGATATTATAAACTAAACATCCATATTCAACTAAAGGATGTAACAAATCATTCTTCGCCTAACTTCAATGTTCTATTTGTAGGGATAGTAGTAAGCAAGAAGGGGAGGCGAACGGCGCCGCCGTTTGTCACACTGGTACTGAGGTATATAAGATTATCTATTTGACTCTATAGAAGATAGAAAACACAAAATTAAATATCGACTTTAACCTATTGCTGTTATTGTTTATTTTCGTCTGGCAAATTCTTATTTAAAATGTCCATAATTTTTCTATCTTCTACTGATGACTTGTTAAAAGTTATTTTTAACTAGGAAAACTTATCTGAATTGTCATAATCGCTCGATTCGTTTGATTTTAGATGTTGATATAGTTGGTCCAAACATTTATTTTTGTATCATATAATTTTATTAGGGCACTGTATTTAGAACTATTTTAGTAATAGTGTAAAATCGAGATCGAAATTGTGTGTGGACTTCGCCTTATTCTACGTAGTGTATTGAAATATTGAAGTCATTCATAAAAACAATTAATTCCAAATTTAGACCCACACATTTTGGCGTAACATTCAGACAACCAAAATTTACTGTATTATTTATATTACTTACCTTCCCAAAATAACCGCACTCTGCCTGATGGTAAGCAGTCGGTGATCCAGCAATGGTGGATACCATTCCTATGGCTATAGTACTTACTTTAGGGACACTGGAAACTACTACTTACCAGCAAGAACACAACACGTGGTTAGTATTATGTTGACTATGATCTTCTGTACCAAGTCTGTCTTCAAACTGACTACACTGCCTGATGGTAAGCAGTCAGTGGGTTGCAGAAAAGATGGCCGCGATCCCAATTGTCATTATAGCAAACTGATCGCATAGTGACTCTCACTTACGAGTTATAATGGCTTTGTTGACTGGCCTGTTGGTCTAGTGGTTAGTGACCCTGAATGCTAAGCCGGAGGTCGTGTGTTCGATTCCCATCCAGGACAAACCTATGTGTGATGAGCATGAACACCCAGACACAGAACAAACAGTGTCTGGGTGTAATTCATCTATAATATGTATGTATTTACAAAAAAAAAAAATTGGTATGTAAGTAGTATATCAGTTGTTTAGTACCCATAACACAAGCAAATATAATTGCTTAATTTGGGGCTAGATGGCGCTGTGTGAATGTGGTAGAATGTTATGTTATGTTATGTGGTTAGTATTATTATGACTACGATCTTCTGTACGATGTCTGTCTTCAAACTGACTCCACACTGCCTGGTAAGCAGTCAGTGGGTTGCAGAAGAGATAGCCGCGATCCCAATTGTCAATATAGCAAACTGTTCGCATAGTGACTCTCACTTACGAATTATAATGGCTCACTTAAAAAGGTTAAGAGTTCCTGGTTTTAATTTTGCGACATAAGTATGAAAATCCTTTAACAATAATGAGAATTATTAAGGGCATGTAAGGTATTGTTAAGGGTGTTTGTCTTTGATTGGGTTTAAGTACCTAGTACATAACTAACAGTGTGGAGACTGCGAGCCAGTGAAGGATTTTACAAAACTATTGCAAGATGAAACTCAACAATTTCAGGAGCGCATCAACAAGATGGAGGCCAATCTGAAGGTAAATTGGCATTGCTTTTTTAATGGTAGTAGAATGTAGATCCCGACAAATGGACGAAGGTTGCGACCGAAGACGGGCATCTTCGCCGTGGTAGGCCCAGAAAGCGTTGGCGGGATGATCTGAATGCCTCAACAAGAGCTGGACATCGTTGTTATCAAACAAAGAGGTGTGGAAAACCATGGGGGAGACCTTTGCTCAACAGTGGGACAGCGTAGGTTAAAATAGAGAATGTAGATGTTAGCTGGTTGCAGCATGAATAGGCTGGGGAAGAAGACTATTCTTTTTATATTATTTTCTTTCTCATTCCTCATGGTTGGTTACTGTAATAGCTCGCGTCTGCAATATTAGAGGATACAGGCTGTGATATAGGCATGTCCATAAGCTATATACGATAGTTCCGAATCGTTCGACAGTACTGATCTTGCGACCTTTTCTGTTGTGGATTCACAACTGCACATTTTCTAGTTTGAGCTAAACTAGGTCTTCATTTCACGCATTTCTTGAGAAAATACCAAATTATCTTAACTGTTTTGACTTGCCTTGCATAAAGTGTGGGTATGGAGCTGCGTTCATATTATATTGAACTAACGATAGATACTCCAATTGACGAAGACCATTAAAAATGGCGCAGAACACAAATTAAGGGTGATGGCAACAGATGTATGAGGGCGGCTCACGTGTGTTCCATTCCACAGACGAGCAGCGAGAACGTGCGGTCTCTCCGCAAGGCTAACGTGTGTCTCATCGAGGAGGTGCACGCCATGCGCCGCCTGTGCGCCGTGCTCGTGGAGGAGAACCGCACCGCCGATGTACGGGCGCAGTTCAAAGATGATATCATTAGAGAGATGCGACGACAACTCAAACAGGCTAGGACTAAGGTAAACTATGTAACTGTATGTAACCTTTCAAAAAAAGGTTAGATAATTTTGCACTTTTAGAGCATTTTTCCTTTTTTAGTCTTTGCGTTCCAGTATTTGGCCATAAGATTCTTATACTAACGTAATGTAATTATATTCTTCTTTTACCTTTTTAGTGACTAGCTGACCCGGCGAACTTCGTTCCGCCTAACAGTCAATGAACATTACGTTATTTTTCTAAAATAAACGTAGCCTAAGTTATATACACCAGTTACCTGCCAATAAAAGTCCCGTCAAAATTGGTCCAGCCATTTCAAAGATTAGCCGGAACAGACAGATAGACAGACAGACAAAAATTGTAAAAAATGTTATTTTGGTGTATGTACCGTATCCAATTTTATTATATGTATAGATAATGTAAAGTAAGAGCTCTTAAAATAGTGTTAAAGCAGTCTTAAGATATATTGTTGAGAAAAAATCCGTTTTAATTTTTAGTGCCATCAGTGCAATGTAAGGTATTTTGTCTACAAACTTTAATAAAAACTATTAAATTTCATTTATTAGCGAAATTATCTTGTGTGTTGCATGCTAGGTCAGTATTAGTAGCTTGGGAAACTTTACTTAAGACCGTTTGAGAGGTACAAAGTTGTGTGACAAAATACGCACACAATTTAGTAAAACAGCAGAATAAACTCTAAAAACCATTGCTAGGTTTTTACTGATAATTGTACTTACAAAAATCATATATTTACAGTTGAAAGAAGTATCAGACGCGACAAGCGTAAAGTCAAACATCGCGGGCGGTGACAATGAGGGTACTAGGTCTGCTTCGTACGACTCAGTTACAATCGCTTGTGTTCGCGCCCAACCAAGACGCAAACCCGACACTAACCTCCATCGAGAGGGCCGGGAATGTAACCAACGTCGCCATACTGACCGGGAAGGCAACGATAGCGCGTCCGCAAACATGATGGGTGACAACACCCCCTCGGATACTACACGCGCTTACGAATGTGATAATAATAGAGAAGACTGCTTTAATGAGGAATAATTTGTTATGTTATTGTTATTAACTTATTAAATATTTTATTTAGTTTTATTTATGTTTTTAATTTAGTAGATTAGAATAAAACTACCTAGTGCAACGCATTCGTTGTCTTTTTTTAAATAATAACAAAGTACCTAATACTCGTTCGTAATTATGACCTATCTTTAATATAAAAAACAAATTTAATATATACGTACTAATAACCTATAACATTCAACAGCTGAGGCGCCTTTCCATGACCTCCATACTTTTCAATTTATATAGTTTTAATTTGTTTTGTCGAATCCATTGTTATTTTTTCTCAGCCTGCAATCTATTTGCTGATTAAACAAAAATAATGAGGGTACTTTTGGAAGGTTTTAAACATTTTGAAATGAAGAAGAGTGTGGACTTGTGATCACATTAAATTGTTACTTACATCTGTTTGAAACTGAAATCTTGTAAGCAAAGTAAGTATCATATCTCAATATATCAATTTGTATCATGTTTGGACCAACTATTTATAATATTAGATTTATTTAACTGTTGTTTTTGTATTTAGATGCCGTGGTTCTCTTCGTTGTTTCGTAAGAAGGCAGCGTCAGCGCCGGGCACGAGCAGAACAGTCCACGAAGGAATTGATGTCGAGATTATAGAGCCAGTGCGTGTGATATTATTTTATTTTTCAACACAATTACAGCTTTATGCTTTTGCCCTCGAAGAGGTAGGCACATGTGTATATAACATCTAACACCCACATATCGCCAGCTCGATTAGGTTCCATAAACACGGGTTGAACCTGTCGTCATTTACCGGGTACACTTAGTTTGCAGACTTACAGACAGAGTTAATAGTGCGAATTTCACGTCAGAAAAACTAAATATTGCTTTACCCAATCATGGGATCGAATCTGAGACCTCTACTGGACGTAATCCACCCAGAGTACCCATCCGAAAAGCACCTGCGCATTGAGCACCTATTCTTGTCCACTATTTTTGATAGGTGTTTGGTAGATGCTCTGCTTGTTAAAAATATTGATAGGTGCTCAACGTAGACTAGGTTAGGTGTTCAACACGCAGGTGCTCTTCGGATGGGTGCTCTAGGTTTACTACGTCCTCTACTGAGCAGTACGTACGCAGTACAAAATCACTGAGGCAGTCATTTATGTTTCTTTAACTTTAATATTTATTTTTATCTATAACCTTAATTTTCAGTCAGAATCCCCAACCATATCCATATCAGACGATTCAATTAAAATCCTTGAAGATAAATGCTGCTCTCCTTTCAACTGTCCTCTCCCCGCATCATCTAGCAATTGGTCAGAGCCTTGTACTTCGAAGCTTTGTTACGAAGAACCAACGGGCAGCTTTACTTCACAAATACCAAGGTCTTGCTTACGAATGAAACCCGTGGACTCGCCAAGGTCTAAATGGGTTAAGATAGAAATACCGGACAATAATGAAGTTTGCAAAGTTCGGAAAACTGATGCTTCGACTACGTAAGTAATATTTTGTTATTTTGTGTCGGGATATTTTACAGTACCTTACTTGAGAATCAGTTTAAAAATAGATTATAGTTTTTTCGGAGACAAATTTTAAGCATTAACGCAAAATCTGGAATTGAGTAAATGACAACAATTTCACCCTCTACATGGCTTGAGACAACGTAGGTAACGAAATGTGATTGTTAAATACCTCCGTCTATCCTTTCGGGAAAACAAGAGGAGAGGGGGGAAATGGGAGGTCGCTATTATATATAAATTAGCTGTTACTCGCAGTTCTGCCCGCGTAAATGCCGTGTATCGCATTTTTCAAATAAACTTTCATCTCCTATTTCAACCCCTTCAAGCAATGTTTCACGATAAAAGAAAAAGCCCATGTTGTTGTCCAAGGTCTATTCTATCTCTATACCAAATTTCATCAAAATCAGTTTAGTGGTATAGCCGTGAAAGCGTAGGTAACAGACAGATAGATATATCTTCGCTTTAATATTTGTATGTATTTATTGCATATAATAAAATGTTAAGCTCCGATCGGTAGATTTTACACAAATGGTCCCTACTTAATCTACCTCATAAAACTATTAACAGAGAAACTAAAATCCCGACGAAAGCTCTATAAATGCACCCAATAATAGTTTATTGTCGTTTATAAATAACTGGCAACTAGTTTAATGTGTTTTCCAATTTATAATTGGGACCTATATTTGCAGGCTATGTCGCTGTAAAAACCTGGACTGTCAACAGCCTAAGGAGGTGAGAATTTGTACTATTTTTCTTTTTTTAAAACAGCTTTGGTGGCAAACAAGCAGCGGTTCATCTCTGGATTGTAAGATGGTAACTATAACATTTGATGACTATTTTTTCTAAGCATTGCAGAAATAATAAATTTAATCGTTTTTTTCTATCTCCTTTTTATTATTTTAAATTGTAATTATTGGATTGTAGTTTTTATTTGATTATGTTCTTATTTTATTGAATGTAAAATATGTATGCTTTGCGTATGTATGCGTACCTAATTGAATAAATAAATAATGCTCAGAACAACTAAGCCGTTGCCGATTATGTAGGGAAAAGGGGATGAGGAAGGAAAAAGGAAAAGCGGAAGAGGACTGTGGGAGAAATGGGGCTGATGAATGCTTGCTTTTTAGTGTTAACTTTCTAAAGCTCCCGAATCGCTGTCACTGGAATTTTCGACTCAGATCAATTTTGTTACTCACTCGTACTGTAATTGTGTAATAGTGAGATAAAATATTGTTACAATCATCTTTACTTTATGGATTTTCTTAATATAGAATGCAGTCATGTTGTCTAGAATATTAAACCATTCTATTTCTTCCCGTAGGTGTCATAAAAGGCGACTTAACGGAATAAAATATATCAGATAGCGATTCCTACTTAGTAAAACATAATTTTATTGCAGTCATCAATTTCGTCTGTCAGTTAGGTCAAACTCCTCCCTTTGGAAAAGACCTTTTGTTATTATATTTATACCCGTACCTAATCCAGGTTAAATTTGGTGTATAAGCCTGGCCAGGTTTCGAATCCATTAACACGGTGATTATATTTAACGAGTGGAACCGAGCACTGTAGAGACGTGTTTATTTTATCACTTAAGTCGTAAAATGTACAACTAGTTGTGAACTAAGTTTTTATGTTATCAGGAGAAGAAAGTGGCGTCCTGCATGACAGAGTAAGTTTTGTTTATATCAATAGTTTGTATATTTTGTTTTTATGATAAGGTCGTCCTTATAAGGATCAGGACGACCTTATAAGGGTGACGGACAACCGATGGATGAGGGCGGCTTACGAACGGCCACAGTGGCGAAAGTTGAGGGATGCCTATGTCCAGCAGTGGACATCTATCGGCGGAAGGTAAATTAAGGAGTATTAGCAAACGCGATGCGATGCTCTAATAAACATTGCATTTTTCTTCTGTAGAAAAGTATGTCGATGTTAGCATATTAGTAAGTAGGTTAAAAAAAATATTCATGTTCATGCATACAAATATTTGCACAAAGCGGATATCGAACCCACAACATCTCGTGTCAGTCCGTACACAGTACCACCGAACCACGGAGACAGAAATTATTTTTTGCTTAATTATGGTTAAATTTAGTAAATTCGCTAAGCCTTTCCAGTTTGGCCGCCTCCGTTCTCGTTATAAAATATGAAACATCAGAGCTATCTTAGTTTTAGCGACTACAAAAGTTTTATTTTTGTTCTAGGTCTGTCACAAAAAAAATGGTTGACCAGTCCTGCTCTGCGATGCAAGTATGTATAATTTCAGTCATTTGTTTATAGTTTCCCGCAGCGCGGTTACACCCGCGTCTTTGCTTACTGCTCTGTCGCCAGTAGCGTGATGTTATATAGCTTATAATCTCCCTCTTGAACTGGGCTATCAAACGCAAAAGGATCTTTTTTTTTTTTTTTTTTTTTTTTTTTATATTATAGCCTACCAAAGTGACTCCACCCCGCCTGATGGTAAGCAGTCAGTGGAATCCAGAAGTGGCGGCCACCATACCAAAAGCCATTGTCTTAAACTGCTGGTATGGTGGCCTCCACTATGGCGGCTGGAAATGGGGTTAAGGGAAGGGAAAGAGGGAGGTGAGGAAAGAGGAAAGGGGGGCAATTGGGCCTCCGGCGCTCTCACTCACCGAACGAAACGCACTAGTACGGATACAACTACTCTTAAGTCGATCTTCTATGAGAGGGTAGTACTTCCCCAGACGATCCGGCCCATTCATGCTGAAATCAGCGTGGATCTACTACCCTCATCATTCAAATTCGACTGTTAGTTTCATAGATTAGCGCGTTCAAACAAAAAGTACAGAAACAACTGTAGTGTCTTATAATAGTAGAGTTTGAAGCGCAAATTAAAAACTACAATTCCTAACACCTATATTTAAAATCTTGATAAATGTAAACTAACTACTAAATAATATTGTCCCGGTTTGGATCCATTCATATTAGAGTGTTTTGTGTGGCTGAGTCTATGTTTAACTGGTGGTGACGAAACGGGCGGACGTGCTCGTCGGAAACTAAACCGCGCTTTTTACTAATGAACTACCTGATCATAGGTATAGGATGATCTATTTTATTAATTTAAATAGATGGTCGATATATAAAGAAGGAAACTTGATTCAGGATAAGGATGAAACCAACATATCAATGTACTAGCTGCGCCCTACAGCTTCGCCCGCGCGGAAAATGGTTTAGTGTAATTCGGGAACTAGACCGATTTTCGAAATAAAAAGCATCCTACGTCCGTCTTCGGTACCCAATCTATGTACCTAATTTTCATCGAAATCTGTTCAGCCGTTTAGGCACTGAGTGGTAACAAACACACACACTCACACATACACCCACCCACACACACACACACACACACGCAAACGCACACACACACGCACACACACACGCACACACACACGCACACACACACACACACACGCACACGCACGAACGCACGCACGCACGCACTCACACACACACACGCGCACGCGCATGCGCACATACGCGCATATTATTAATACTTTACATGATAGCGCAAGTGACGCTGCTGCACTTTACTCACTTAGTATTGCTCCCCCTAGTATTCTTTGACACCCACGGGAAGGGGTGGTCCTATATTTTAGACCGGTGACTGCCCAGCCTTAGAGCTTGCAAACTCTCAGTATTTTTTTTCACGTTCATTATCAAAATTGTGTACTCATACGCCAAGTAAAATAGGATAATTCATATGCCAAAATTATTTTTCCTAAGAATTTTTAATAATTTACTTTAAGTTTAGTTTTTTTAAACAGCTTTTTCATGTTTATTTTGCAACATACAAATATTTGTATGTAAGCAACCATCGATTTATTTTTGCCTTTGACGTTCTAAATAAAACACACTGTTGAATTCACAAAGCCGTATCCCATAAGAATAAAGAATACAAGTGGGCCACCGGCGCTTCCTTCAAAAACGTTATTTACGTTGGTCTAAATATACCTACGCGCGGTGCATCGCGCTTCCATTCGCGCACACAACTCCAGCGCATCTATACCACACCGCTCAGTTTACAAACAAACGTACAATTGTACACTTATTATATACAAGTTTACGTGTGTACTATAGACGAATTAACAGTTTGGAAACCAGTCTTTGCTATTTGATAGCCTATAATATTGTTTATTTCGATGTGGATTTAACAGGAGCATATAATAAATAGTAATAAATGTTGTGTTGTGAACCTGTGATGATGTTTAATGGACTTCTAATATGCGGGGACTTTGATAACAGTGACGATGTCAAAGTAAGATTTGTTTTTTCTTTATTTTGTTATTAACATGAGCATTAATCACCACGATTATTAAATAATTTTGTGATTTCAGATTATTTTATACTTAGTCTATAGTAGATTGTTAGTCTAGGGTTGAAAAGAATCAATTCCCGAGGTAGTTAGACGGCTATAGTCCGAGTAGGAATTGATTCTTTTACCCGTGGCAAACACTTTTCATTTAGAATATGAGGAAAATAAAACTAGTTGTTTATCTAAACTATTTATTGATAATAATATATTAGTAGTACCTATTTAAAATTAATAGTCAAATTAGGACAATTCGTGAAATTAAAAGCTATATTTCAATGACACAATTTGCCTCGTCTGTAATGGAATCTGGTGTCAATATTTAGCTTGAACTCATTTTTAATATTTAATTCAAATCTTAGCACAAAAGGCCGTCACAGATACATACATAACAGATTTTAGTATCCCGCTAATCCCGCCAATTTGTGTTGACTTTTTAAATTTTAAATATGGAACTCGCCGCTCGCCGCGTAATTGTCGCGGCACTCGTGGCTTATTCCGCTCAAAGAAATTTGCGCTAAATTCACACTGGCTGTTTAGAAAATCATGCATGACATTTTTTAAATTCGTTTTTTTTACATAAAACTCTTTACAGCTTAAAGCAGTTTTATTTTTAAAGTTCATTCCGGCCCGAGGGTCGGGATGAATTTGTATAAGTTTTTCCCTCCCTATGAAAAGAAAGCAGCATCTTCCACCCAATAATCAAATCAAAACAACACTACTTGCCGAATACGAGAAATGAAAAATTATTTTCTCTTATTTTTTTAATTCTATAATTATTTTTTAATTTTCTTTTGATACTATGCTTTACACCTGGGTGTGTAGGTATCAATCTATCGAATAGTCACCTAAACTGAAGCCAAGTACCTTCGTTCTTAATTTTCTTATCGAGAGATTAGTGTGGTTGGTGGTCAATCTAGTGTCAGGATTGTTCAGGTTTCCTATAAGCACGAAGTCGCTCAGATCAAATACCACTATGCGGTCACACGTACACCTACCTATAGTGGAGATACAAATCTCTCACGGTCTAGGTTATGCCACGTAGATTGGTACCTAGGTATTTCGTAGAGCATTTAGAGCGATAGGCAACAAGCATAGCATGTAGCCATGCTCCATCGTGTTATGTATGTATCACAGAAACAATAAAAGAAACAGTCGAATCATTACCGAATGTGAAAAGGTGATGAGGTAAGACTGCAGGAGTAAATGGTTATTTGAACTAATGATGTGTAGCATAGGAAGTTACTAGTGCTTTGTAAACATTTAAAAGAATAAACTGAAGAGTTAAAGTAGTAAAATAAAATACAAGAAATGAAACAAAAAAACAACCGCATGCGCCGTCGCTCATCGATCTTTTTGTGTCAGAAGTTTGTGTTAACGATCTACATTTTAGTTCGTTAACGCCACAAACTCAATATTTAGTTTAATGTTTCTTTTCGAACATTTTTACAGCTGTGTTGATAGAATTAGCTACCGGGAAAGTTTGACAGGTAAATGGGGTATCAAGGTTTGTAAATTGTTCTCCTGAGCTTTAACATAAGCTTAGGTATCGTTCTGTGTATTTATTTACCATCAGCTTTAACGTAAGCTAGTGATAAATACTTAATCAAAGTAATAGGGTAGTTGGTCGATTTTAGTTTCAGAAAGCTATTTAATAGAATATCGACGTTAAGTAGGGTTGCCATCACTAAAACTTGGCGACCAGTACAACACACGTAAAACCCCGGCTTTTAGAGCCCAGAACATGGCCATGTCAACAGGTGTTTTTCAAGAGCGACCCACGATTTTAAATTTTTTAAGCCCGGACTCCAATGAAGCTCCGCCCGGACGTTCCCCAGATATATATTTAAACTAGAATACATCCAGAGAAACCCACATGAATGGCAGCCCTAACGTTAAGTAGCACTACCTACCTATTTATGTCTTGGTTTCCTTTTTTTTTCCTCCTTCCTTCACGTTCGGTAACGGCTTGGTAGCATTTTCTCAGGGGTTTTAGAAAACATAGCTATATTCATTACATTACATTAAGGAACTTGTCCACTTCACATCAGGTAGACCGTGTATAGTCTTGATTAACAAAGTCTTAAATCGAAAGAGTTTTCTTTCACTACTAACTTCACGGTTGAGCATTGCAGAAGCTATTAACAATAGAATGTGTCACTAGCTTGACTAGCAATAAAAAGATGCGAAATTTCAAATCACATAATATTTATTGTTTCATAATAATTACATGATGAGGCCCTAGAATTAACCTAGAATTCTCCGGCTTCTCCGGACTCTCCGGCCACAATGAGACAGCGGCCGGCATACCGACTAAAACCCACGGTGTTCCTCCAGACGGCCAGAGTGTCGGGGTCACGGGAGACGCTCACGTATTCATCCGCGACCCAACCTAGAATTCCCTGTGTGTATACCTTTTTTCTTATTTAACCCTACGTATTGACTTGAAATAAAAACAAAGTGTAACACTTCACATAATATTTATTTTATAAAAACTTATTGGTCTATACGAGGTCTATATTAAGATAAAAATAACTTTGATGGGTTGCTTTCATTAACCGCCGAATAGTAATTATTCTTTGATCATTTTTATCACAACGCCAATTAAGATGTTTCGGCTTACGATAGTGATCATAAAGTACATCTCCGAGTAAATATTGATGTACACATCAATCAAGTTGAGTGCTGTCTTAATTCATAATTGAAGTTTTATTGAACTGTGTACTTTGCCGTTCGTTTTTTTAATAGGTCCTATAAGTTTGGGAAGTAAAACAACCTATAGTGTTTTATAGGGTAACTTCACAACATTTTTGATAAACTCCCATCATTTCAGAGACATCCATTAATGGGCGTAGCAAGGTATAGGCAGCAGCTGCCCTCCCTCCCCTCTCCAGAAGTGTTGTAGCAACGGTTTTAAGTATTGGCGTATAAGCAGAGGAGACAGTTGCCCATTACCCTCTAGAAGGGTTTAGAAGGGTCTAGAAGAGGTTTTCTCTTACCGGAATCCTGGCTACGCCCTAGCGTCCACTGCTGAACATACGCCTCCCCAAGCTTTTTTACTTTAAACAGGCGTGAGCCGCTCTTAAACCTCGGTGACCGCTACCGTTATCAGCTCGTCAGTCCACCTTGTGAAGTTGTGAAACACTCGTTCTGCGTCTTGCTGATATATCAACTACTTTGGTTCTTCTGCGGATTTCTTACTAAGATACTATTTAAATTATGTAGTCTCACGCCGCGTTCTCTTGACTTTCCCAGTGCAATATTTTTAAACAAAAATAGTTAAGGTTACTAATATTATTAATATTCTTAATATCGAAGCGTATGCCAGTTTACCACCCTCCGTTGAAATAACTTAGTGAACAAATTTTTTGTTTTTGCCCCGGGTGCTTTGTGCACATTTGTAGTTTGTACTCTCGTGACAGGATTTTGTCTTTAAGCTAGAGCAGACGTAATTTTTTGTAATATAAATAAAAATAGAACGGCTTCACACCAACCTAAGTGGTAAACTGCCAGTTTTCAAATTTCATTACATAATATTTTCTATCAAATTCTGCTAAGTCTCAATTTAAAATTCTGGACGGAAATAAAGGATTTAATAATTTTAGAGTGGTAGTACCATTTATATAAAATACTAGCTTTCAGCAGCGCAGTTTCGTCTGCGTCTTTGGTTACTGCTCTGCTCCCGTCGCCAGTAGCTAGATGTTACATAGCCTATAACCTTCCTTGAGAACTGGGCTATATACAAAAATAATTTTCAAATCCGTCTGGTAGTTGGAGAGATTAGCGCGTTCAAACAAACAAACAAACTCTACCGCTTTATATAATAGTATTTAATAGTATAGATTTTAGATATTTGTTACAATAACCAGCCACTTGAGATAGAAGCTGTGAGGATAGTTTTAGAGTCAATAAATAAGTAAAACAGCTAGTCGGCTCTTTGTTAAGTTCCATGGACTTGTATTAGAGTTGAAAGTATTCCATTTTGGACTGTTTATTTTGACAAAAGCGCGTAGTGTTAATTCAAACACAAGAAATGTGTTGAAAAAGGTTTTCTTTTATAAATTTGTACTAGGGCGTGCATTCAACTTTCACGATGGGTGTAATTGATTTTGACATTTCTTTACTTTTTTTTTATATTATTGTAAGAATTGTTAACATAATTATCCTTGCATAATCTATTTATAGATTTTTTTTTGCATTTGATAGCCCGTTCTTGAGGAAGGTTATAGGCTTTGTAACATTATGCTACTGGCGACGGGAGCAGAACAGTAACTAAACCGCGCTGCAGGAAACTAGTATTCACATAAAATTACTTGTTTTATATACCTACAATAGTAATGATATGCAGCAGGACAACGGTGGTGTCTGCAGTACGGTGGACAGTGCTCAAGGGATGTGCGCCGCGCACACAAGAGCGAGGGACTATCACAATAAACTGCGTTTGGCGCTACAAATTGTAAGTATTGAATCTTGCTTTCATGGCAGTGATCAGGCAGGCTGAACAGAGACAGCAAAATTATACATGAAACGTAAAAAGAGACTGAAAGCTCCGTGAAAACATAATATGAAGGTTGATAATTAAAAAATGGTTTTTAAGAACACAATCATATTAATTGATGACTTTTGATGGTGTCAGCCACTTCTTGTTCCCACTGTTGTTTACCATTAGGCAGAGAGGAGTTATTTGAGAAGACTAAGCACTGAGAGAGTGCCCTGGGCCCAATTTCCCCCCTTTCCTTTTTCACATCTCCTTCTATCCTTTCACCTACCTGCACTCCCTTTACGTTATCTTGGCATCGGCTTCACAGAGTCTCTGAGCCGTTCATAAGCGACAGTTACCACTGACAATCACTGCTAGCAATAAAAAATAATTGTTGAGATAGACTTAGCTTAGTTGTCTTGCAATGCACATCACATATGAGCACTTAAAGTACCCAATGCCCTCATCCTCAGTCTTCCTATTAAAATTAAATATTAATTACCCATTAAGACAGATTGTATAATTAAGTATGTTCGGTTATTTAACCTAGCTACAAAACAAAGACGACACGATCAGAGAGCAGGAGGGCAGTCTGTCGGTAGCCAAGGAACGAATTGCATCACTTACAGAGCGGGCCACGGAGCTAAAGAGAGAACTTGATCGAAAGAACAAAGAGGTAACTATTATTTAATTAGCGCCTTTTCAGATATACTGGTAAAATATGGATGAACATGATACCTAAATTTAACCGAAAGTAGGTAGATGCTGGTTTCAGCATGAATGGGTCGGATCGTCCGGGGAAGTACTACCCTCTCGTAGAGGATCGACGTAGAGTAGTAGTATCCGTACTGCGTTTTGTTTGGTAAGTGAGAGCGCTGGATGCCCAATTTCTCCCCTTTCCTTTTGCCTCACGTCCGTCATTCTCTTCCCCTACCCCATTCCCAGCAGCCATAGTAGAGACCACCATACCAGCAGTTTAAGACGATGGCTTTTGGTATGGTGGCCACCACTTCTGGATTTCACTGACTGCTTACCATCAGGCGAGGTGTAGTCACTCAGCCCTACTTATAATGTGTACCTAATATATTATAATTGTGTATTATAGATACAATGTTTACGTAAGGAGTTAGAATCTCACTGTCCTGTTGAACAATCCGACGCGTGTACCGCAGCTGAGGTGAGAATACCTAATATACCCACTAAACATAATACAATTTAATTTTGAAAATAGCTTAATTAGCTTTAATATGTTATTAACTAATTGCGTAAATATCGTAATTTCATGATATGTTTTTACAAGAATATTTATACAGATTTCTAATAAAAACGTAATACTCAAAGACACGCTGTTAGTCAAATTGAGGGATGAGGCACATTATGTAGATGCTAGAGTACCTACCTACATATATAATATAAAATAACTATGTATTTGATTGAATAGAAAAAGCGAATTTGTTTTCTTGCGCGGGTTTTTAGCATCTGATGGCTTAAATATTTATTTGAACATCCAGTCTTTTTTCCTATATGTAGTAACCATAATGCTACATTTTGACTACGTAATGCGGTGTCGGCGATTCGACTTAGAGAAACCAATCTCTCACGCTTTCGTGCTTGCTTGCAATAATAAAGTTTTTTGTAAAATTATCGTATATTTGGTTGATTGGGGACGTTTTAGGATATGGAAAATCAAAGTGATATAGTAAGTACATTACAAAACAACTTGAGCGTCATCGAGGAGCTGTACAGAGAATGCTTTTATGAGGTAAGTGATTGTTGATTAATTAATTATTTTAGTAACTAAGCTTTTGTTTGTGATAAATGTCTAATTTTTTCGAGAGACGATGCCTGTAGGTTTGTGGGTCCTTTAGACATGTAATTCATTGTCACGATCCGTCGCATCACACCGATTGAATCGACGAATCGACGAATCGACAGTGTGTATGTCATGTCAATATCGTTAACGATTTACGGTTCATTCGATTTACTCGATCGTTAACGATATCGCAGATCGCAACAAAATCCCATGCGATCATGAATCGTCTATCTCTTTCCTTGTTTTGAAAAGAAGCAAGACAGTAAATGATTTGCATGACGACAAATCTCTTTGTGTGTTAGCGGTAGTTTTCTTGCGATAGATCGTTTTTCTTTTTTTATGTAAGTATATTTAAGATTATAATTAGAATAGGTAATTTCTAAATTCGACTTTAATTGTAATGTATTTATTCCATATATCTTAAAATTTCAATGTGTAACATACGAATAGGTATTTAATTAGTGTTGTCACTAAACTATATGTTATCTAGCGTTCTAATTTAGTATAAACTTATAATTGTAGACAGCAAAACAAGAGGACCTGATAGATATGTTACGCACCTCATACCTGGACCTGCGTGTTATGGACAAACGAAAAGCGGACCAGATAGGAAGGATGCAGACCGTGATCAACACACAGAAGTGGTCCTTGGATAGATGTCAGGTATTATATACTAGCTGCGCCCCACGGCTTGGTACGCCTAAAATGTGTTTTGTCTACCTCGTGAAGCAGACCGATTTTAGGGATAAAAAGTAGCCTATGTCCGTTCGAAATCGGTTCAGCTGTTTAGGGGCTGAGTGAGAAAAACATACACACACATAAATTTTCGGATTTATAATATAAGTGCTAAGGATTTACAATAGTAGATGAAGTAGTATAAGATAGTTTTACGCTTTTCCCCGAAGGTATAGGCAGAGATATGTAACACCCATATTTCACCAGCTATGTTAAGACGCGCCTGTTGCCTTAATGGTCACAGTGCCAGACACCGAGATTTATTTTTTGGAAAGAATTTCTCTACAGACAATCCTAATATAATTTTATTCTACTCGGGATTCGTACCCGAGTCCTCTAGGTGGCAGGCCGTAATATTGTTTTATAATATCTACGCACGAGTACCTTTTTTGAGAGCGCCGGCAGCCCAAATACCCTCTCGGTCTTCCGTTTCGCTTTTCCTTCCTCACCCTCTTCTCCGTGGTCGGGAATGGCTTGGTTGTGTTTTCTAAGCATTATTACTATTGCGATGCTTGGATAACACAACCATTTCTATAGGTTACGGTTACCACTTACCATCAGGTTGTTGCTTGTTTGCTACCAAAGTTATATAAAAAAAAAACTCACTTAGTTTTTGGAGTTTTCGATAATATTTCTATTGTTTTTATTATTTGTGATTATTATTTCAGGACATTGCCTTGGAAGTGGATAACTTAAAGTCTGAAATATACACGTTTTTGAGCAGTTCTACTTCTACCAACAACGACTCGGTATTTAATTATGGTTCAATGCATGGTGATAACAAAGTAGAGTGTGATGCCAATCTTAACAAATACATAAAGTAATGTAGAATATAACAATATTTATTTTTACTTTGAAGCTTTTGTACTATTTTTGTTTAATTGTATTTTGATTCACTTATAGTGCAAGAAAACCTATAGTCTCAATAGTACGGTTGTTTTGTCCAGTCCCGGACTACTGAGACCTTTTGATTCTTATTAGTTTGGATAGGACATCTTATTGAACTATCGCTACTTTAATCTAAGTTTTAGTAGTTCGGTTAGGGATGTCTAAAAACCAAAAAATATTAGGGATGCTTTTATTTAATATTAAATTAAATAGGAACTAAAATAATTATCTTTCAATAAACACAACATAAAATTTTCTGCTCCTCGTAAAATGAATAATGTTGAATTTCTGAATTAATTACGATTTAATGCAAGTACCTACTGTGCGATTTTGTGTAAATATGTTTCTAGTGATATTTGCCTTGTTACGAGTTGCAACTTACAATTTTGAATATAATTATCCCTATCAATATCCATATTTCTTCTTTCGTTCATTTATTTCATTCATTTCTTTGGTCATCATCATATTATAATAGGTGCAAAATTTTAAGTATTATTGGATGTTTATTAATGAGGTTATTCATTTTAAAATTTCATCCTTCCACTGTATTAAAACGGTGTTGTTCTAAAAATACGCCCCAAATTATAATAAAATCTGGTCTAATTCAATGAAAATAATCATTGATTTTTTTTCTATGAAACAATTTGTGACTAACTTTTTAACTTTTTCACATCACTAACCGAACTTTAAATGAAGGATGAGTATAGTCTCAATAGTTCGGACGTCGTAACTGAACTAAAGAGAATAAAAAGGGCTCAGTTGTCCGGGACCGGACAAAACAACCGTACTACTGAGACTAGAGGAAAGAAAACTTTGTGAATATTTATAAAGACACATTAAAATGTCTAAAATCGCCAATCCGACTTGAAGAAGCGTGATTAATGGTCATGCCTACTCTGAATGAGAAAAGAGCCTAAATTTGCAGTGGGAAAGGAACATACTTTCTACGTATTACTTACTGCCATTAAGTTAATGTGTATTTTTAAATTTAACTTATGTTTAAGTTATTTGTATTATAATATTTAAAATAAAGATAAATAAATGTATAACAATGGTTTGATTGCTAGGGCATGTGGGAGCGCAGCGAGGAGTCGCTTGCGTCAGCGCCGGGGCTGCAGGAGGAGCTGCAGGACATCGCGGGGCTGCTACTGACGCTCAGGGACTTGCTTACTGTACGATAAAACTTTTGTAATAAAAATGTGTGTGATAGATACACAGCTTATAAATGCATGTACTAACTGCCTTTAAACATAATAATTATCTTTTCTACTGTTCTATTTTGCTTTTCGTAATACTATTAATGTAGCTTATAGGGTGTTTTAAGCATGTGTTCATAAACTCTAATGAAAAAAATCTATATGAAATAAATGCTCTGTTTTTATTTTTTTAAATGGTTATGGTAAAAAGTGATAGCGACTTTTATCTACGCAAGACATCGTAGTGAGCGCCGATCGTGTAAACTTCCGTATAAATAAAGTGAATATCCGAGCGCATACGTATACCTCTTCGTCTGCGTACGTAACTAAGTTTTGTAACTAGCTACGAATTAGGATTTTTTTCTTAGTTTGTATCCAGGTTACGAATAAAGAATTTATTAAAATAGGCCTGGGCTCGATAATTGCCTTACTTTGATTAGGTCTATAAGTCGACAGCACTCTCTATGAACTATTGTCAACGCTTAGTAGTTTAATGACACAGTTTGTAAACAATTTGCAGTCAGTTTGCAGTCGATCGACGAAATATGAAAGTGACCCGATACGAGACTCAAATATCCCCCGATTTCCGTCTTTTTTTCTTCTTACAAACGGTAACAAACTTGGTCCTTAGTATTCTTTTTACAATAGGCAAAACCTATTGGTTATTATAGTGACGAGCATAGGGTCCAAGCTTTTTTGCCAAGTTAAAAAATAAGGACTACATAACAACTGTATATGTAGACAACGTTTTGACTGATCGGCTTCGTTTCCCACCAGTTATTCCTTTAATATCACAGAAAGTTTTATCATTATCATATCTGCTGAAAAACGTCCACTATTGGACATAGAGCTCTCCTAATTTTCCGTGACCGGTCGTTCGCCGCCCTCATTCATCGGTTGCCCGCCACCCTTATAAGGTCGTCGGTCCACATTGTGAGGGATCTGTCGACGATGCGCGTGTGACTACGCTTCTATTATCAAATTGACAAAAAATAATAAGTTTGTGTTTCGCTTTACAGTTTGAAACCACAGATAATTTGCAAGAAGAGAACGAGAGATTAAAAGAGGAGAACAATCTCCTGGAGGTTAGTAGTTAGCATAATTTAAAATGTAATGTATCCTATTATTACCTAGGTATAGTCGACCACATACTTGCTTTACCACTTTTAGGAAAAAATTCTATCAAAAATAAAATTCACTATGACTCATTATGACAGTGACAACTGTCACTGTACTGAGGGCACTTGCAAACAAAAATACACAATAAAGTTTTGTGATATCCAAACAACATTTACTCTAAGGGTCCACACATTTGAAACGAATGAAACGAATATTAATAAATTCACCTATTTATATGAATTAGGCTAAAATAGATGAAAACTAAATCCATATCAAAGACAAGATACACGCATTAAAAATTACACATTTAAAAAAATCGAGATAATTTTATCAGTTTATTTTAATTGCACTTTTGTAATAGGTTAGGTATTAGAATTCTTTATTAATAGACGATTCTTACTAACTTTGATTACATTTCTCAAAATATTGGCATACAATTATAAGTTGCAGCTTTGCCCGCGTGAATGTCGGTTATATAGTATTTACCATACAAACTTTCATCGCTTATAAGCCATTTTGTTCTTCAAGGTCTATCTATCATTATACCAAATATAGGCCTAAAAGCATAACAGACAGAGTTACTTTCACATTTATAATATTATAACTAGTAAAGAGTTGATTTTAGTGACAATAATAATATTTAAGTAACCATTAGCAATTTTTGGTATAGGACAAAATTCGTGAAGTTTGCAAGCGTGAGTGCGAGTTGCAACAATCATTAGTACTCAAAGATAACAAGGAGATACAGTACAAACGACAGATAGAAATAAAAGATGAACAGGTGAGTCGTGTTCTTTTGGTTTTATTATAAAAATACGTAGCCAATGGTAGTAAGTGTTAATTACCGCCGAACAAAAGCATAAGAAGCACAGAAGCTTCTTGAAGATCTATCTACTAGGTATCTACTGTACTGTATCTATTTTAGAAGGCACAATTTATTTTGCTGCAACATTTTATTCTTATTCCGTTAATATATAATTAACTTAGTACTAACCTAACTTAATCTTTCTAGTAACTTTTTACGGTAGTAGATCCACGCTGGTTTTATCATGAATGGGTTGGATCTGGATAGACCGACCGGGGAAGTACTACCCTCTCATAGAAGATCGACGTAAGACTACACTCTGAGTCTTCCATTAGCGACAGTTACCACTTACCAGCAGGGGCATCAGGTGGCCTGTTTGCTCGCCTGCCACTGTCGGCTATAAAAAATGTTTTTTTTCCGTGGGTGTAATGGGAACAGTAAACGGGTAACTAAGTGCGAGTCCCCAACCCGCATAGGGAGCATGGCCACTGGTCTTTGTTACAAGTATTTTCTAACAGTAGACGTCCTCAGTCCGATGAAGTAATATTCGACTATTGACTTCCTTACTATATTATATCAGTCGTTAAAAATTAAGGCACATTCTAAAACCAAACAATATAACTACACAACACAACCTCACAAATACAAAAACACCTAGTTATAGATACTTTTTCTTTTGCAGTTGGAAAATGTCACGCAAGAATTGAAGACCTTAGTCGATGAATCCAAAGCGAAAAGTGTTAAATGTGAGAAACTTGTAGTGCAGTTACGACAAATGCAAGGTAAGTAGGTACTCTATGTAAAGAATAAGGGCGTAGCGAAGTAAGGTAAAAGGTGGTAACTGCACCCTCTTAGAACGTTCTAATGCGTTTAAGTGTGTTTATAATATCGTGCGGATTTCATAACGCATGCAGAATTGTCCCGCATGCAGAACATTTGTGGGCTGCTGTCCAGGATCACGCTCCGCGTTCCTCGCGCGTATTCATTCATCCACGCATTACAATAAATACTTGTATAAAAAGGACGTAATAATATGCGGGAGTTACGCATGCAGGACAATCCCGCATGCGTGATGTATTCTGCACGCTATTAAAAACACCCAAAGTGTTTGAAACGGTTTTGTGAAGAACCTCGAAGACTGTTATATTGAAATAGTTTGTCCCTGGTATAATATTTTTATAATGCCTATCATACTGTCACTTGCAGCGTGTACCTTGTATATAGGTATACTTAATTTGTAGCCTGACTTCCTCTTAACGGAATCTTGGCTACCTTGAATGCTTATTTAATAACTGTATAATCATAAAATATTACTTTTAAATATGTTAAAGCGTCGCTATCAGAAAAGACCGAGGAGTTGGAGCGAATGCAACAAACTTGCGACACACAACAAGCGACTATCGCTCACATTAGAGAACAACTTGCCAAGGCTGAATGTGCTTGTCAAAAGGTAAAAAGTTTTTTTTTTTTTTTTATATTAGCCTACCAAAGTGACTCCACTCTGCCTGATGGTAAGCAGTAAGTGGAATCCAGAAGTGGCGGACACCATTCCAAAAGCCAAACTACTGGTATGGTGGCCTCCACTATGGCGGCTTAGTGAGATGCTTTTCACGCCCCGCTTAAAAGACCCAGGATCAAAATTAGATGGGAACACATGCGCTGGCAAAGAGTTCCAGGCTTTAATTGAGCGACAAAAGTATGAAGTGCTGAACCGTTTGGTTCGAGACCCTTTAGATTCCACTGTGAAAGGGTGGCACTTTAGTCCCGCACGTGTCGTTCTGGATAAAAAGGGAGAGGGTGGGATTAATTCAAAGAGCTCTTCAGAACAGTCTCCATGGTAAAGGCGATAGAAGACGGCCATTGAGGCGATGTCTCTTCGCAGCTGTAAAGGCTCAAGGGTCTTAGTAGCCTCCGGGCTTCCGATGATACGGACTGCTCGCCGCTGCAACCTATCGAGTGCATCCAGTAAGTACTGTGCGGAGCCATCCCAAAGATGAGAGCAGTACTCCACGCAGGAACGAACCTGTGTCTTATAAAGAAGACAGAGCTGCTCGGGCGTGAAGCACCGCCTCACCCTGTTCAGGACACCGAGTTTACAGGAGGCGGTTTTAATGACGCACTCGATGTAGTTCTTGGGGTTGAGATCTCGGCTGATGTCCATACCCAGGATACTTAGGCTATCCTGTAGTGGTAACGCTGTGTTCTGAAGAGAAGGAAGGGGAAGGAACGGAGATTTTTTTGCAGAGAACGCGCACACCTGTGTTTTCTTGGCATTGAACTCGACCAAATTCTCACAACCCCATTTAGAAATGCGGTATAATACTTGGTCGAGCTCAGCGACAAGTTCTAGGCGTTTTGCCTCGATGTCAGTCTGTTTAGCCGCAGGATGTCCGAGATATCGCCCATGCACTGTACTATCATCTGCATAGCAATGAATGTTGCCAAGGGACAACATGTCATTGACATGCAGAAGATACAGAGTGGGCGACAGGACGGACCCCTGAGGCACCCCAGCGTTGACCTGCAAATAATTGGAGGCCGATCCGTCACAAAGGACTCTAATGCGGCGCTCACGCAGGAATGCGGCAATCCAGTTGCACAGCTGGGGTGGCAGACCATATGCTGGAAGCTTGGACAGAAGCAAACGGTGCCAGACTCTATCGAAGGCTTTGGTTATGTCAAGGCCGATGGCCAAGGACTCGCCATGCCTGTCCATAGCTTCACCCCATTGGTGCGTGATATACGCTAGAAGGTCACCCGTAGACCGTTTTGACCTAAAGCCATAGAGTGACTCTCTAGGTAGCGGACTAGTTGGGAGTTTATTATCCGCTCAAGCACCTTGCAGAGAACTGAGGTGACAGCTATGGGTCGATAGTTGCCTGGCTCGGACCTATCCCCTTTTTTGGGAATGTGTTGAACATTCGCCTCTCTCCAAGCCTTCGGCACAATTCCCGAGGAATAAGATAGGCGGAATAGGCGCGTCAATGCAGGAGACAACTCCGCTGCGCATTTCTTAAGAACCTCCGCTGGAATACCATCCTGTCCGCTGGCTTTCCGAACATCGAGCGACCTTAGTTCCGCACGGACATCACGATGCCTAATACGAATATTAGGCATAACGGAGTCGCAGCCAGATATAGTCGGCGGGTGCAAGCCACGGTCGTCGATTCGGGAGTTAGCCGCAAAGAGTTCTACAAGCAAGTTTGCTTTCTCTTGCGGCTCGTGGGCCAGCGATCCATCAGGACATTTCAAGGGGGGCAGCGAAGGCTAGCAGAAGTTGGATTGCACGGCCTTGGCTAGTCGCCAGTAGCTACGGCTACCCGTAGGATGCGAAATGAGTTCTTGCCCAATCCGTGCAATGCGCTGGGCATCCGCTCTGATGTAAGCCCTCTTGCATTACCTAGTGGCTTTGTTGTACGCTGCTTTTAGGCGATCCAAGCTAGGGTCGCGCCGTGCTCGGGCCCTGATCCAAGCGCGGTACGCCGATTCTTTTTGTTTAACAGTATCGGCGCACTCACGGTTGAACCAGGGACGCGTTTTGCCGGCACTGGTGACATCTGAGGATGGAATGTAATATTCCATACCTAACAAGATCTCACCAGCGACAGCAGTAGCACTTTGCGACGGATCCCTGTCTTTAAAGCAGCGTAATGCCCATGGGACGGAAGCAAAGTAATCCCGCATACCGTCCCAGTCTGCTGACGAGTAGTGCCATAGTCGTCGCTTTACCTCCGAACGTCGTGGGGGAGCAACAAGAGGCACTGAGGCGCAGAGCAAACAGTGGTCGGGATTACCCAGTGGGGCGTGGACCGAAACACTGTATTGGTCTGGGTGACTCGTCAGCAGTAGGTCTAGCAAAGAGGGCGCTTGACCTGGAATATCTGGTATCCTGGTGGAATGGATTACCAGTTGCGTCAGGTCATGCGTGAGAGCGAATGCATGGGCGGCTCGTCCCGCATGGTCTGTTCTGAGAGAACCCAACCAGGTCTCGTGGTGGGCGTTAAAGTCTCCCAGAAACACCAATTCCGCGTTCGGAAACCGCTCCTGCGCTAAGTCTGCCGCCTGACTCAGATGGTCAAAGAGTCGAGTTGTCTCCTAATCTCCAGAGTGGGAACGGTAAAGGCACGCGTAGACCCGGCTCAGAGAACCAAGATCAACGTGAAGCCAAAGGATGGGGTAGAATGGGTCCTCTAGGCAGCGCAGACGGCGAACGCAAACATCCGCCCTGACGAATGCGCATACTCCGGCCTTAGCGCGAAAGCGCTCCTCGAGCACATAGCCGGGGTAGTGCAGGTATGCCGTGTCGTCAGGGCGGCGTATTTGTGTGTCCGTTAGGAAAAGCAAAGCCGGCCGTGCCGTCTCGAGGTGTTGGTGGACGGCGTTGAGGTTTGAATGGAGTCCACGGATGTTAGTGAACTCCACCTCAAATAGCGGGTTGGTGGGGGAGGAAGATGCCGCTGTTAGACCTGCTGCTTTTTTGCGTGCTGCCATGTTGGAGGGTGAAGGGAGGGGCGTGGAAAAGATGACTGCCCTCGCAGCAAGGCTAGACAAGGTGCCGAGTATTGCTTCGTCATTTAACTGTGTGGCATGGTGGTAGCCGATCCGCCGGACGGAAGGGCCCCCGTACCCTCTCGGAAATGGTCGCCGGGTCCCACCATCCGGTCACCAACCGGCACGACGAACCACTCCGGGATTATGCGCGTGTTTAGTATCTCTACATAAAAAATTTCGCTAGGTGATAATAATTTTAGGTTTAATTCAAGTATCGACACTTACAGAACAATCAAGTTCGCGAGGAGGTATCGTACTTAACGGCACAGGTAGCGCAGTGGCGCGAACAACTACTGGAGAGCGAGTACCGAGTGCGTAGGCTTGACACTAAGCTGCGACAGACTCATGCTTGTTACAAGTAAGTACTGTATGGACTTAGCTATTAGATAGGTTCTTTTCATTTTCAGCCGATAATCATTTTGGAACTGTATACATATACCGTCAACCAAAGGAAACATCCTCCTTGCAGGCTAGGTGATCGTGCCTGACGGGCTATTGTCCAACAGTTGTTAGTCGAGACTTGTATATCATAGTGAGTTGGTGTGAGAAAGTTAATATCGCGAGTTAGACTTCCATACATTTTTGGTGTTTTTGTATAGAAGTAGACTGAAGTTGTTAATAGCGACTATGTTTTCTATGCTGTAAATTCGTAGTCGTCGTCTTAGCTTGTGTTGATTTCTGTGTGTCGCCATTGGCCAGATAGATGACGCCACAACAACGTAATGTAGCAACCGATAAGGGTAGGTCATAGTGAAAATGGTTGGGGGATGACTAATTTCAGTGGTGGACTTATTTTGGCGGAATTAATGTAGTTTGTATTCAAGTGCGTAGTCATGATAGACGATTCTAACACTTAGTAGTGAAGTACGTAAGTTTATACAATCTGGCTGTCTTCGCTAGAGCAATTACGTAATTCATACTTCCATACTAATGTTATAAATGTGAAAGTAACTCTGTCTGTCTGTTACGATTTAACGCCTAAACCACAGAACCGATTTTGATAAAATTTGGTATAGGAATAGATTAGATCTTAGAGAACAACATAGGCTATATTTTATCGCGAAAAATTGCTTTAAAGGCTGAAATAAGGGATCAAAGTTTGTATGAAAAATGTGATATAGTTAGTAAAATATAATGATGTCTCACGCTTGATCGTTTTATTTATGACTGTATTAGCAAATTAAGGGGGTGGGGAAGCTACAGGGCTCAACTCCTCTACCCCGTGATACGCTTTTGTACGTTTGACGTTTGATATCCTGCAATCGGAACTCCGATTGGTAGGAGAAGTGGGGAATTCGTCCTCATCTCCGATTGTTTATATCACTTGGCTTATTTCGCCAAACGTATAGCCACCGATAAAAAAAAAAAAAAATAACGGAAATGTCGGCAAGGCATACCTACTTAACTATGTGTTGGTAAAAATGTTCTTATTTTCTATGTTAGTGAGTAACAGTACATGTAAGATATAATATTTGATGCGTTTTAAAATTACTGCGTTTGAGGGAGAAGATCACAAGAAGTTTTAGTCGCAGTATATTATTGCGTTCATTTTGATTTTTTTTTGTTATTTGATTGCGGAAAAAAATTACATAGATCCTGCTTCGGAGCGTTTTCATGTCGTACTTACTAATGGCCGCCGGCGCCCGGCTTCGCTTAACATCGCATCGCAGTTTAAAGTCATTTCAAGTAAATTAGAGTGACGATGACGCTAGCAAACATGTCTAACTAAATGAAGTGAATTTCAATAAAATGAAAGAGTTAGGTTTTTTAGAGAAAGTTCAAACTCAAAGAGTTTTAGTAGTTATATATTTTTTATAGTAGGTAAGTAATAACGTTTTGCTTAAACATAACAAGCAATAATATTGCAACATAAAACGTAAAAATTGGTAAACTTAAGTCTTTTCTTTAATCATTAATTAAAATTATTAATAATCGAAAATCTAATCTATTATTTGTCAAGAAAAGTATAGCTATTTCTAATGTTTACTCTATCTAATTAAGTCAAGTATATAAATATTAATGTTAGATTTAGGACTCCGAAATTGACTCTGCAGGGATGTTCTGTAAACTAGATGTGTGAGATTGATCACCACAGAGCAAGTAAAGAAGATTTTGTAAATGTATTTTATTAGAGGATAATACGAATAAATGGACTTTCTTTTCCATTTATTTAGCAGTTACGAAGCAATATCTAAGATGGGCAATTAGGCGCTTACAAACTAAAAATTTCGCATAAAAACGTGAAATGGCTCTTAATGCGTAACGTTATATTAATAACGGTAGCGTTAACCATTTTTCAACGTTACGTAAGTATCACGTTGAAATTAACGTTAAGTACCTAATGTAAATTTTATAGTAAACCTTGGTGTCAAGTGTAAAACGTAATTATTTGATGTTCTGGCCCTACTAACTGGCCAATGATGACACACAGAGAAAATACAAGTGAAGACGACGACTACGAGTTTACACCATAGAAAACAAAGATGGCGTTGTCAACAAATTTAGACCACTCCTATACAAGATGTATGAAGAACTGAATCGCTATATTAACATTCTCACTACACCAGCTAAATATTTAAACAAGTCCTGACTACGTATACGTTCGACATGTGTGCGCGTTTACCTTTATAAAATCTACCCCGGCGGGATCTAGCTTTTTCCAAACCCAAATCGAACCAGCCCCGACGGTATCAAATCCAAATTCTGGATCCGTTACTGTCTGACTGTTTATGAATATATTGTGTGTACAGAGAGAAAGAAAGAGACGTGTCAGAGCTACAAGCACAGTTGCAGCAAGCGCACGCGCGCGGCGCCGCCCTGTGCGCTGACGCCAGGCGGGTCGTGTGCGGGGCGCGGCACTGGGCGCGGCGCATGCGCGACCGGCACAGGTCAGCATCTACACTTACCTCTTAGCTCTATGTTACTTATATAGAAAAGGCGTGGTAAAGACGCAAAAAAACCGTAACACACGATGGCGCTTCAAAAAGTTTTAATACAAAATGAAGGGGGCGACGCGTCGTCAATTATACCCGTATGGCGCGGCGCGGCGCAGGCACTTAGGCTGTTTTTTATATTAGAGCGGAGATGTATGAGGTAGTACTAAGCGTTTCATAGTTACGTGCTTGAGCAGCGCCGTTCAGAGTACTACCTGATACATTTCCGAACGCGCGTGCTCCAACGGCGCTGCCGAAACGCGTAACGATAAAACCAGCTGTTGGGTGTGTTAGGGTCCAAGAAATAAAAGACAGTTAGTTCACTTAAAAAGGGTATAATATAAAAATAATTTGGAGTTCACACATACACACACATAGAAAGTTAACTTGAACGCGGAGCAGGTTTGGTGGAGCCTTATACTTACCTCTGCACTGCGCCTTCACCGTTTCTGTAGTTCTTGTAGTTAGTTCAAGCCTTAGAATATGTCATAGTTAAAGGGTGCGATGCTAGTCACAATTTCAGCCAAAGTAAGTCCATTGCTAGACATAGACTTACATACCTAATATATACTAGACAAGTAGGTATTTAGCAATGAGACTTGTAAAGCTTATCTTGGACATTACGGATATATGGTGAAGGTAAACACCGTGAAAACTTGAGTTATTATATAATTAAAAACATGAGTGGATGAAGTAAATCTAAATATATGGGAATTCACGCGATCATGCATTAGGTATTTGCATACCTTATTTTGCTTGACATTTCGACCAGGTTACACCGGCCGTGGTCACAAGCAGACTGATGTGGCGATATCACGGCTCCGTATGCGAAGTAGATTTCTAGATCTACCCTCACATTTTTGTCTTTCTTGTCTTTCCACGTACTATCACAAAACACACTCAGTTTCCTTATTCTGTATGCCGTCCGTATTCCGAGCGTTAAACGACTGCGCAAAGCGAGGTTGTGTAATTTGAATCAATGGATGCCACGTAGCCGAGAGCTTGAAGCTCTCTTCCCTTATGAAGTTTGTATGTTACGTGCGTACGCACGTGTGTATAGCCAATCACTGGATTGAATTTTATCATATGCAAGTCCTCTCCACTGATCGTACCTACTACTCTCGGGTGGTACGAGAAGCTATTGAAATTAAGAAACATACAAATTATTTATACAAAAATTCATAGCTTTCATGCCTCACACGACTATCGAGCACATTTGAAATGAATCTACGGAATTCGAAAATTGGTTTCACTGAGCGACAAAAAAGTAGGGATAAGGAAAAGGTTACAAAATAAAACTACAACGTTGAATGACAATTAACTTTTTTATTCTTAGATCTTAATATAAGTAGGTATCCTGAGTATCCTCGACAAAACGCCTGTGAACAAACAAATTGCAAAATTTCCACACGCATCAAAGTTTGATGAGAAAACTATCTGACTTTGACTCTTTTTAAGAAAGGTTAAAACCTTAACCCGATCATCTTTGTTTTAAAATCTCTACCTCAAATTGTAGCTCACTAAGTTGCCAGAGGAGATTTTCTCAATTTTTTGATATCATTCTTCGTTTCCAAAATATCGAGCGCCAAAATAAAAAATTCGGAAATTAGGCATTTCTTTTACTATTGCCGCCATAACTTTTTCGTTTTTTTTTAATAATAATAATAAATAAATCTTTATTAAGCAACTAAGACTCATTATGTTAGTAACAATTTTACTTAAAATATGTTAGTAAGCCTATTCTAATAACACATTAAAAATATTATATCTAATGTAAGCATGCGAAACTCTGCTACAGGCTAATCACAGATGTGGAGAGCCTGCAGCAGCGATTCACATACATACAGTCGAGTCTCGTCGCAATGCATTCCAGAATGTTGTTGGGGCTGGCCCGCACACGGCGCACCAGGGATGCGCTTCGTTTTCTAATTATGGTAAAGAAGCAGTCAACCCGTGCTTCTGCAAACATCCCTGATACGCTGCAATACCGTTTTTGACTTTCTCGAATAATTTTTCTTGCTTGCAGCTTTTAGCTCTTGTGAATACGCGTCTTTTAAACCTTTTTGAATATCATATCTTTACAACTCTCCAAGATAAGATCAGTAAAGGAATTGCACTGTTTCGTGAAATTGGAGCCTAAACTGGAGCGAAGGAAAAGACATTTCCAATGTCAAAAACGTATATAACACCATCATCCACTTACTTATATAGTTTTTAGTTTATAGTGGATTATAGTTCGTCTAGACAGTATTTATTAATACATATTTTAATATATTTATTACATACTTTTTTATTTTTATCCAGAGAAAACTCAAAAATAATAGAAGAAAAGAACGCCTATATAGCAACACTACAAGAACGGCTCAAAAACCAGATCAGCAGTTGTACCCAATGCGAAGACATAGACGCTCTTAGCTCCGAATGTTCGTCGTCAAGACAACCGAGTTGTTACTCCAAAGTGGAACCGAAACGGGGTCCTAAACACTGTTCGTGCCAGAACGAGATGGCTAGCTGTTCATCAGCTACCTCGCCGCCTAGACGACTGTGTAGGAAGAGTGGGTCTTGTGGAAGGAAGGTAAAATTTATTTTATTTTGTTTTCTCTTTTGATAGGTTTTTTAGGTGTTTTCTGTGATTTCATTTTCATTTTATTCTCATTTCATTCTCACTTCATTCTCATTTCATTCTCATTTCATTTCATTCTCATTTCATTTCATTTTCATTTTATGTTCATTTCATTTTCATTTCATTTTTATTTCATTCTCATTGCATTTCATTTTCATTTCATTTTCATTTCATTTTCATTTCATTCTCATTTCATTCTCATTTCATTCTCATTTCATTCTCATTGCATTTCATTTTCATTTCATTAGCGAAAATATTTTAGGTTGCTAGTTTTCTAGCAACCTAAAATATTTCTCTCGGTCATGATTTTGGCTAGACAATCTAATCTATCTATCTAATCATTTAATTGATATTGTTATTGCAAATTAGTTTAATCAACAGCAGTCTTCGAAGGCGTCCTGGCATGATGTTAGTATCCAGCAACCTTCCCAGCGAACCGTATGTCTGGATCCTCTAGAGCCCAGCGCGTCTCACTGTTCACGATCAGATAGAACTACGGTTAGTAATAACATCATTACTAGCTTCTCGCAGAGCGGTTCCACTTACTGCTCTGCTCCCGGCACCAGTAGCGTGATGTTTTATAGCCTATAACCTTCTTCAAGAACTGGGCTATCATACGAAAAAAGAATTATTCAAATCCGTCTGGTAGTTCTAGAGATTATCGCGTTCAAACAAACAAACTTATCCGCTTAATAATACAGATGGATACTTTCAGAGAGCGATATCATCACCAACGGACGAATTGTTTATGCGAATGGAGCAGATATCGAAGGCGTTTTCTGATGGGTATCGACGTTGGAGTAAGGCAGACCCTCGGTGACTACCGCACAACGGGGATAGTGCTAAGATAGAAAGTGATACAATATGAACCTTGTTCTGATACATTAGAGTCCAAAGTCCAACTATAATAATAATAATAATAATAATATGTGGACACTATCACACACTGTCGTCTAGTGTTATGGGTACTAGATAACTGAAATATAATACATATACATACTTTTTTTTTTTGTAAATACATACTTATAATACATAGGAAACACCCAGACTAAAGACAAATACAAATGTTCATCACACAAATATTTGCCTTCCGCGGGAATCGAACCCACGACACCCGGCGTCACAGTCAGTTACACTAACCACTTGACCAACGGTGCAGTCAATACACTATCCACTAATAAGTGCATTTTCTTTGAGTCTAAATTAAAATGATACAATGTAATATATTAAGGTTGCTACATAATGATTTTAATAAGTTTATTTATAAAGACATTTTAGGCATTTATTAATTTTAATAGTAAAAGTATTATTTGCTAGTCTTGTGTATAATGTTTTGTATCTTATTTATTAATAACGATTTTGTTTTGTTAAGTGTTCATTTATTTATCTACTCTTACACATGTATCGACATCGATAGATTTTGCACAACCCTGGTTTATAGCACAAAAATAAAACACAATAATTCATATAAAACTATATTTATTTATGTCATTGCTGCATATAATATAAAACAAAATTATAACATTTCCAAATTAAAATGACACAACCAATTTAATACTAATGTACAATGGCTGGTTTATTATTTTAGTAGATTTTCAAAGTTTTACTTGTAACATCTATGCCCAAATACTAAAATATCATTCAAGCTTAAATACTTCAGTTAGGTATATCTCTATCTCTGTCACTTTAAAGGACTCTCTTTGTCCTCCTATCTAGAACACTCGTATGGAATTAAACTGCCACCCTTTCACAGTGGAATCTAAGGGGTCTCGATTCAAACGGTTCAGCATTTCATACTTTTGTCGCTCAATTAAGGCCTGGAACTCTTTACCAGCGCATGTTTGCCCATCTAATTTTGATCCTGGATCTTTAAAGCGGGGCGTTAAAAAGCATCCCACTAAGCCGCCATAGTGGTGGCCACCATACCAGTAGTTAGGCTTTTGGAATGGTGTCCACCACTTCTGTATTCCACTGACTGCTTACCATCAGATAGTGACGTCACTTGAATTAGATTGTAATTATAAAAATAAGTTTTAAGATTAATTTCTACTTAAGTCACTGTTTTAGTATTTGGGCATCACTGTACTTGTAAGTTAGGAAAGTAATACTATACAAAAATATTGCTTTATAATATTGCATTCTTTAAAGTCTGACTGAAATCTAAAATCATTTAGGACCATAATGTCAATTTCCTATGACAACTGGCCAAAACAACCATATCCCAGAACGACCATATCCCAGAACGACCATTCCCAAAACAACTAATTCCTAGATCGCCAACTGCCCTTTTGGGCAACCACTTCCCATTATGACTACTTTCTCAGATTGACTACTTTTACACGATATGGAAAGTAGTCAATCCGAAAGTATCAGTAACTCATTATGAGAAGTGATCGTTTTGGGAATGGTCGTTCTGGAATGTGATCGTTTTGAGAAGTGGACGATCTGCGATGTAGTCAACCTGGGAAATTAGTCACGTATCATAATTTTGTCAATCTTTTAAGCGAGGCGTGAAAAAGCATTTTGTAAGGCCGGTGTAGTAGCTATTTGCATTGATAGCATATGAGAATGTCCATACCATCAAGCAGATAATGTTGGTAAATAAAAAAATATATATTCTGATTATAATTATCGTATCACTAATAATTTTAATTTTAAAAAAATTTAATAAAAATAGAATGTTAAAAATCTTTCTGAACTCTCGATGGAAAATCAAGAAATTTAGTTAAAATGTAACTGTGCATTATTATTGTCTATTTGTATCGATAACATAAAAAAGTTATTTTAACTAAATAAACTAATATTCAATCAGCAATTTGTTATATAAGGGTATATACAATAAACTATTAGAACAGTGCAAAATTTAAGAAATAATTTGTGTCGTACTTTCTCAATCTGATTGAGTTACCTATAACGTCTACATAAATTGGACTAGGCAATTTGTATTCTTACACGCAACATACAAGGTACGGTAAATTGTCACCCACACGCAATAAAGCAGCCGAAAAAATTAGGACTTAAACAAGTTTGTAGTGTGCTGAAACGGTATTCCTTTCGACATTTCCCACATAAACATCCTATTGTAGCTTGCATTGTGTACAATTGACTTTGAACCATATAGTGTGTTGTGGGTCACTTGGTGAACACTCGCCACATGGAGGCGAGCGAGGCGGCCGCTGACGTCACCAGTGATGGCGCCGGCGCCGGGGGCGTGCACGATAACTCCTCCATCTGAAGGGGGAGGCATCATTTGGACATAAAATATTCTGTTCGCACCAGGGAAGAAGTTATGTGCCGAATAAGATATAAAACTGACAAATAGCTTTGCCGTCTACATAATGGTAAGGGCCGCTTAACACAAAAAAAAAACCAGCCAAACCGTAGCCACCTATCTAGGGAGAAAGCGAAGAAAAAGGAAAAGGAAACGGACTGAGTATTGGGCTAGTGTCGCTTTCAGCTATTAGTACGAGTAGTAAGTACGTTACCTCCATGGTCTCAGGCCAGTGCAGGTGCTCGGGCGGCTCCCCGTCGTCCGTGTCGAGGTCCCCGAGCGCGGCGATGGCGGCCGCCCACGCGCAGCCCGCCGGCTCCGACAGCGCTAGCGTCCAGGGCTGGACCCTGTCGAATGACATCATCACCATCGTTATACCAGTCTCCCACTGCAGACAACAGGTTCTTCTCTAAAGAAGGCATGAGCATTGATCGCCACGTGCACTCAAAGCTGATTGAAGATTTAGGACTCTTCGTTTTTATAAGTTCAAGTTTCTGCACGTGGTTTTTCCACCGTAAGTCAGTAAATTAGACATTTACTAAAAACTTAGAAAGTGTGCCCATTGGATGTGCCCACCAATGGAGCCATATAAACTCAAGAATCCTATTGGACTAATCAATGGAACTATTTAATGGAACCAATAGTCCTAAAATAATTTAAGAAGGTCACATTGTTACTTGCTTGGTTTTGAATCCACGATCTCGTTTTTACGAAGCGGGCGTCTTAACTGGACTAGTGGAATGGCACTGAATGTTAATTCTAAGTTTAAGGTATGTAAACATAATGGGAAAAACAACAAGTTCGACAATATTGCGAAGAGGTTGGGATACGTACAATGAATTGGCCAGCACGCAGCCCGGATCTTAATCCCATTGAGCATGTTTGGGACAGTTTAAAAAGAGCTGTATATGCGAGAAATCCTGTGCCCACGACAGTGGCAGCACTAAGAACAGCACTTTCAAAAGAATAGGACAATATTCCGGAAGATCTTTTAATAACCCTAATAAAATCTATGCGGAACCGATTAGAATCCGTAATAAGGGCACGTGGAGGTAATACACCTTATTAAAACATAAATAAACCCTTGCATAAAGTTTGTGTCTATTGTTAAAACCATTTTTTTATTATACCAATTTTCCTTAAATTTCTGTTTTTTCTTCAAAAAAGTCTTAAGGTCCTTTCCAGTACACAAACTTAAACTTAAGGATATGACCCTACGCTGTTTTAAAGTTCACGAACCAATCTAGAGGTTTCAATTTTAACCTGTATGTATAGAAAGTTTGCATAGTTGGGTAAAATATTTATTTCAAAGTCGTCTATTACTTTGATGCAGTTTATGAGTCTGTCAGTGTATATATATACGGTCGAATTGAAAAACCTCCTCCTTTTTTTTGAAGTCGGTTAAAAATTGCGTGTGATTATCACAATAGATTTCAACTCGAGAAAATTTCGTGCGATGATTTATTATAATTTTCGACCTGATCTAACTAAACAGCAGTGCATCGATCCACTCATTTCGATTTTTGGAGATTAAGCACCATCGAAGACCACTGTGTATCACTGGTTTAGTGAGTTTAATCTTGGACGTCGTATGCTCACGGACGAAATTAAAGATGATCGGCCTAAATTAGTTGTTGTGCCACGAAACATCGACGCAGTGCGTGAACTAATAATGCAAGATCGTCATGTTACATATTATTATCGAGAGACAGCGGCGTCCTTGGGCATTAGTATGACGAGTATACATAAGATATTACACAAACACTTGGCTGCAAAAAAAGTTTGTTCGCGTTGGATACCGCACAACTTGACAATAGATCAAAAACAGGCTCGTCTCGATCGGTACAAAAAAAGAGTGTGTGTACTCATGTATGCACGTAAGAAGTTATACTTCTTTAGCGTAACAATCCAAAAATATCAAATAATAACAACGCATACATACATAACAGTTAACTTCAAATCTATAAATGCACTTATACAGTTTATTAAAACCACTTTTACCACTAATATTCAAAATAAATATTTTTACTGATAAATGATCAATAAAAAATATCTATCACCGTCATAAATATAATTGAATTGATATAAACGCCAATATATTTTTTATTTATTCACACATTATTTGTACTGATACGACACACAAAGGTTCGCAACTAACTTCAGGGTGTAAAAGGTTCGCAACTAACTTCAGGGTGTTGCTTTTTTCTGTCGGTGTGCGCGCGCATCGTAAAAATTCACTCTCTTTTTTTTTCCCAATCGCGCCAAAAGAAGTATAACTTCAAAAATTATAAAAAAGTACAATCGTGGTTTATCAAAACTGTTTATAATATCTACGCAGATGAATCCTGGATTTATGCAAATGATCCCAAAACTAAGCAACGATCAACAGTTTGGGTGTTCCAACATGAGCCGAACCCAACAAAAGTTGCGCGTGTAAAAAGCACTTTGAAACAAATGGTCGTCTGTTATTTTTGGTATAGATAGACACGTGGCTACTGTACCATTTGTTTGCCAGAAGTCTTCGCAGAAATTAGGAAGAACAATCCACAACGCGGAATCATTCTCCACGACGACAATGCAAGTTGTCACACTTCGACTGAAACGAACCGATATTTGTGGATATGGTGGAATTAACGGGTTATCCGCCCCCCGTCGTATGCTTAAATGCAGAGACACAATGTTATTTCTATTGTGTCTGATATTGTAGCATACGAGGGGTTAAAGTCCTGATTTGGCACCCAACTTCTTTTTATTCCCACCGTCGAGAATAAACTACGTGTTCAAAGATTTTCAACCCGAGAAGAAGCCGTTGAGACATTCAAAACTCATGTTTTGGAAATACCGCCTCCCGATTGGGAAAAGTGCTATGAAAACTGCTTTCACCGAATGTAAAAGTGCATCGATCGTCACGGCGAATATTTTAAAAAGCAATTAAACCGTATTTAATAGTCAATGATAGTTATTTTATTTCGGATATATAAATAGTAGCGTAGTAGTTAGGTATGCACGCACCTGCCCAGCACCGGGTCGTCAGCGCTCGCGGCCAGCACCAGCGCGTGCAGCGCGGCCAGCGCGGGCGGCGCGGCGCGCGGCGCGGGCGGCGCCAGGCGCGCGCGGGCGCACAGCGCGGCGCTGCACGCGCTCAGGCGCCGCGCGCGCCACGTCACGCCGCTCTCTGACACGCGCCAGTTGCAGTACTCACTGAACATACGATGTTACTGAACTGATTAGGTATATTATCACTTCTGCAGTGCAATAACAACAACAACACTAAGCGGTTGACCTATGAAACTTCATTTGAGTGTCCGTAATGGGCAGTAGTGGGCACGCGGGCGCGGGAGATGCTTTGCGCCCGTGTTGTCACTGGCCCAACCCTAACGATGTCATGATTTAACACGTTTGCTAAAATATTGAACGAGCAGCAGTGGACTTTATTTGGCTGATAATAATATGTTGATGATGGATTATACGACATTTGCGTAAAGATTTGCTGTTACACGGCGGCAGATATAATTAATGTGTAAACATGATTATAATATAGAAATTTTAGTGAAACGCAACTAAAGCTAGTCTAAGGGTATAAAAATACTAGTTACCTACATATTTATTATAATTTTATTCTGATATTTTTCCCTACACTTACGAAATACCACTTTTATCTCCACACTTTCAACCTTTGTGTTCATTTCATGACAGAAATCTGCGCTCTTCCAATAATCTTCTTCTAGCATGTCCCTCTCATACTTCTGATTTCGTACATTCTTCCTTTTTTATTCAATCTGTCTTACTCTGGAATGCGCTTCCTCTTGAAGTCAGGATGGTTACGTAAGTTCAAACAAAAGGTACGAGATATTCTCTTCAACAGTTTGGCAGAGTCATAACATCAATAACACGAGTATTTATGGTGTATATATATATTCGTATTTGTGTATGTTTTGTATGTATATGTGTATTAAGTATAAATTTATTTATGTATATGGATAGTATACATATCAGTTAGTATTATTTCGTTGTTGTTTAGTTAACTTGCACCTACTTCGTTTATCCCAAAGGTTGGCTGATAGAAAATGCCTTTGGCATTAAGCCCACTATTGTACAATTTTGTGCATAAAGTTATAAAATAAAATAAACGAAATACGAGTATAAACCCATATCCATTACTACATACAATATTTTTAAGCTGTGTCAATTATTTATAACATAATATTTACTAAAAATGTTGAAACATTTAAAAAATATGTACAAATGCCCCCAGAGAGATTTGAACTCTCGACCCCTGGTTTACAAGACCAGTGCTCTAACCCCTGAGCTATGGAGGCGACGAGACTTCATGATGAAATTACTGTTCCAATGCAGACAGTGCGTCATACTTAATATACTTACTACACACTCATACACGAGAATGCTTCTATATAGCATGTAATAACTTTGTTAAGATTATTTGATTAGACATTATCAAACTCACTAAAATATTTTCCGATAATTTTTAATTAATAATTTGGTACGCATTAGTAAAATTTATTTGAAACACGTACCTTACAATTATTGTTATTAGATAATAAAATGTACTTCTATATTATTTGAGATTAGGTTGGTTATGACATCGGCCAAGAAAAGGTCGCAAGATGAGTTGCGACGAAACAAGCTGAGTATTATTTACCTACTCGCTCAAGCGCCTCGCCAAGTAGGTACTGAAATATAATATATATTATTACGATGAAGTAAGCAATGATCTTACAGAATCAAGAAATCAAAAAAGAAAATACTAATTCATTAACAATTACTAAATGATCAATTAAAACACGTCTTGTGGAGACATCACACCGTACCTGAATCGAAAAAGGAAGGTTCTGCAAACGGGCTTGGTGACCGTGCCTGGCGGGCTACTGCCAAACGGTTGGAAGTTGGAATATATACAGTTAGTTGGTGTAAACATTTTAATTCGCGATATAGGCTTTGATAGATAGCGCCATGTATGTAGTCACTAAACTGACTATTGACCATCTGGTCACTAGCTGGTCTGGAGACTAGCGTCATCTATCTAGATGACGCTAGTCTCTTGCAATACTCGAGGCTCAGTGAACCTTCCCTGCGTTAAAGATTAAGGTTATATGCTAGTGCTACATACTTGAGTGAGATGTGGTGCGGGAGGCGCGCGTCCAGCGCCCACGCGAGCAGCGCCAGCAGCTGCGCGCACAGCGCCAGCGCCGCCACCACGCGCCGCGCGCCGCCCCCCGCGCCCCCCGCGCCCGCCGCGCCCTCCGCCTCCGAGCGCACTGGAGACACCACCCATCGTCACTTATTACCCACGTAGATATACTTCGTGCGATCTTACTCCGTCGGCATAAAGCGCAAACCACACCACTAGTTAGCGAGCGAGCAAGCGAGGCGGGTGACTATAATTTTATATACATACGTAGAGTCACGCCTTACGGGATCCTTCGGGGATCCCGGGTATGCAAAGGTGTTTACCCACTTTTCGCTTTTTGGTAGAGCAATTTTATGATCGACTATACAGTTTTCGGTGCATAGTTTAGCTCGTTAGTTTCCCTCGCTCGCTTGCTAGCTTGCTCGCTCGTCCGCTAGCTATCTTGCTTACTCGCTAGCTGGCGGTGTGGTTTGCGCGTAATGTTTTTTTGTTACTAAATCGCTAAATAATAAACTAGGTGCCAAAAGAGGTGCCATCAGAATATCAACGCTGCGGATGCGGATCTTTCATGAGGTGCACAGCATAAAGTTGAGATGGCACCCTTTCAGGCTGGCACACTAAAATGCCTGCTGTTAATTTTTATATCAATCTGTAAACCTTGTGCTTGTCCTGAATATATATTTTTCCTCCTATCTTTTTTCTTTCTTCTAGGTTGATACTTTCACGCAATGTCCCTATCTCACCAAGATACATGACAATTTTTGTCATCTATTTGTCAGTATGAATGATTTTTTTTAGCGAAATAGTTCTGGTTTAGTAGGCATGTAACGGGAACCAACATTTTATATTTTAGTGTGCTGCAGTTGTGGTGTACGCGCCCCACAAAAGCAGCAAATATTTTTTTATTCTTCCATTACAAGACACCCACCCAGTTTAATGCTTTAAGCTAAATGGTGACAGAAGGTGAGAAGTTACAATTCGGTAATAAGCGAAATGCGCGGAATTACGGAAAAACTAATTTTAGAGCGGCCTAGTAAAAACGCGCGATGTTATACGTTGCATGTCCCGTCGTGGACGTCAACATGTGCACTTAAAAATGTTAATTGTTTATTTTTTTTATTTATTTTGTATATTATATACTAGCCGCCCGCTTTAGCTTCGATTTGGTATCAAAAGTATATTTTAGAACAAATGCCTACATAAAAAACGATTGGAATACTGTTTGCGAAATATTATTGCTATACTGAAATTTTACATTTACTCTCTTCTGTATTGCAAATTTACAAATATTGAAATTCTAAAAATTGATAAAATATGTTAAACATAATAAAATATTAGCCTATGCTACCCGCTACATTTGTAGCTCTCTAAAAATGGATTTTTTTCGTTCGTAACATAGATTTTTAGTTATATAGTAACAAACATAGAAAAATCTAATCTCTTTTATTTTTAATACTAGTTTAGATTAGTGAAATAATTTGCACCCCATTCTGCAAGAAAATAAGGTCACTTACACCAGCTCTGTATCTGTGAGTAATCTCCGTCGACGTTAATCCACGGCGCCACTATGTGTAGTTGCTGTCTCTTAGGTGGCTCTTCTTGCGTGTCCTCTCCTATGAACTCCATGTCTTCTATACTGTCGCTGGAATTACATACATACAGCCGTAGTAAAAATATATACCAAACTAACAGCTGTGTCATATTTTTTAAGTAGTTTACAACCTGTTAAGTTTCAATGAGTACACTCAACAAGGTATTTGGAATCATTATGTAAAGATTGAATGATTTTACTGCCGACACTAATCTGCCTGCCAAGTGTGACTACAGCAAACTCCTGGCTACGAGGTACCTATGTCCTGCTTGAGTACTCTGGTAGAATTTGAAGTTAATAATTTGCACATATTCTAAAGAAAAAACAGTCATGTCAGCTGGGCCATCAATATTTGTCAAAATATTGATGTAAATAGCTAATAATTCTTTAGATGATTAATTAATATTGCACTAAAAAACATTCTATGTTTTTTTAACAAATAGTACGATAAAACACCTGTAAGCCCAATTTCTTAAGCAGGCAATTACTATATTGTTTACCCTACAACCAAATATTATAGAATTTTGAACATAAAATGCAATTTCAAATAAATGTTGGCTGACATTAAATAGTACAAAAATAAACCCCAGCAAAATATGCATTAAAACAGTGAAAGTCATTTTTAAGATGAAATATAAAAAGATTTTTGCATATTTTGCATCCCATTATATATTTAATATAACACTGCATAGTATTAATATTTTACTGAGTACCCTTTCACCTAAATTTATATTACATAATACAATAGTTATATCATACATATCAGTAAAATAAATAAATATGTATATTCTACTAACTTACCTAGTATCATAGCTCATATAAACAGGAAATATATATTTAGTAAGCTGCCTTATCCGAGACCTACGTAGAGCTGCTAACGACTCTGCTTGTTCATTATATCTGCTAACTTTGTTTTCAAGCTCCATACGTTGCATTTGGGTCAATTTACCCACACTTGAAACCCGTTTTTGATATTTAGGTAGCTTTAAACTTAACTCATTGTTGTAATTGCGTAGTTCTAACAACTCTTTGCGCTTCTCTTCTATATTGTTACGTCTCTGTTCTATTGCTAAACGTAATAGATCCAGTTTGTCTCTAGACTGTTTGGCTTCAGTTAATAATGTGTCCCTCTTTAATTTTGTGGATAATAGTTTTTCACATCTGTCAAGTACGTGTTTTCTGTTTGCTTTTAGTCGCAATAGTTTTGCTTGTTTTTCTGAAAATCTGAAAATTAAAATTCTATAAACTGTGATAGTCTTCGAAATAATAAGGGTTTACAATGAATTTAAGGCAATGTGGCTAGGTGTTGACCTATAAAAAATAATATTATTTAGAATTAAATTCTGTATAATATTGGACAACGCAATAGTAATAAGTGTAGTATAATTTTCTTAATCGAACACAAAAACTTCATTATTGTTTTAACATTGAAACATAATAAAAATGTAATATTATTTAACTTCCTAGCCATTCACTATAAAACAAAAGATGAATCATACAGATGACGAAACAATCCAGTAGGTACATAATAGATATTTCAAGGTTATGTAAGTTTGTAAACACTATGAAATTGTAACTGAGATCATTGAACCAGAGTCACTTGGTATATTATAAATGTACGACTAATACCAGTTTTTCACTATCTCAGAATATACGACAGATTCAACGAGGTTTCTCCCTTGTTTACACAGAAATACGACGCATATGCTGACTTGAAATAAAACGTATTGCGACATCACATACTAGTTTTACTATCAAGAAAACTGCACTATATCAAATTGAAATCTATTCATATGTTAAAATAAAAGAAATATACAGACAGTACTATGTTATTTATATAAAAGAATATACCTGTCTGCATATGGCATAGAGGAATGTAAGAAATTGCCCGCCCTGACGCAATCAGAGCAGTAAAAGTTCCTTTTCACCGTATAACATAACAGACATTTCTTGTAGTGTCCATCACTTTCTGTGGAAGACACTCGGAAGTCCCGAGGAGCCTCGCTTTCATTAAAATAACTCAACGCCATGTCGTACACAACAGTCTCACGTATTTATTTTATTTTGTGATTGAATTGAAATTGAACACATTAACTTGTCATTTTTGTTGATAATTGTCAATGTCAGCTGTCGAATTCACACAAATATAGCAAAACGTTTCGTTTCAGGTATTGATACGTTTTAAACAGTGTAATGTAAAAAACATTTAGGTTTACATTTTGATCATATAAAGAAATGTATATAAATTTATGTAAATAGTTTAATAACATTCACAAAACTTAAGTGTTTGAGTTTGATGTAACTATTGACTGTAAGAATTAATTTATCTGCATGCTTTGTTTTATGTACTTATCAGTTTTATTTGAAGGATAAAATTCAGCAATCTATTATTAATACTTTTACAATTACATTCACCTTAACTCTTAACTCAATTAATTGTACCTACCTATCATTCTCTTTAATACAAAATATTGTATTCTATTACGATTTCACCCAATCTAACGTCATCATTATCATAATTACGTAAAAATATCTACATTTAGCTATAAAGATAACTGTTACCTAACCGATATTTTTAAATATCTATCGTCACAGTTGACACAGAGGCTCAACAAAGCCCCTGTACCTGTAAGGGTGCGTTTCCAATGACGCGAAGCCGAGCGGAGAGGTGAGAAGCGGATCATGAGTCTATCAAAATGATTGGCTACTAATTGCAAAACGTATCGTTAATACCGATCCATTATCCATTGTATAAATAGCATTGCGGTTAGTGCTTAGTGCGGACCACAGTATGGTGTATTATCAGTGTGTAATATTTAATACACAAATAGGACAGAATCGGTAGGTACTTAATAACATACGTAAGCGTTGGTAATTATGAAGGTAAGTTAATAATTATTACAAATTGTTATGTGTTATAGTACCTATTGCCATTGCACCTTCTGGGACAGGAATTTAACCTTAGATAGATTGTTCAAAAAATGTTAGGTTTAAGTAGATTCTTATGCTTTTCTTACCAATTTTAAACGATATTACAGGCTTTGAGATGTGGTCATTTGGTCATGCAAATAAGGTATTTACTTATTTATGTTTTTAAAAGAGAACTCGCACAAATCCTACTGGGTCAAAACTCGATCAGGTATGTATTTATTATGACAAATTATTGTACGTAATTTTTTAATTATTAATAATTGTATAAACTTGTTTATTTTTTTTTCAGAAACTGACGAAGAAGGCGTTATTGACGACGAAAATGACATCGACTGGACGGGTAGTGACGAAGAAAATGAAAATATGGACGACAATGACGAAAGTTATTAAAACGATTAAATATACGATACGAACGATATTCCTGCAGCTTCAAATTGTTTTTTATTTATTCAGTAAGTAAATAATAAAAAAACAGTTAGCTCTTTGCAATATTCAACACAGTAAGTATCTATTAACTCTATATCAGCTGAAAAATAAAAACGTTGGATTGCGCAGTCTTGGCGCTACGAAAGGGTCAATGTGAATCAAGCAGATTGGATTACCGTATGTTGGAGTAACGAGCTGCCATGTTGTTTTTATTTTGCCAGGAATTTTTCGTCGCCGACCGCCATTACTGGCCTCTGTTCTGGGTTTGTATGTACTAGGCTAACTTAGTTAGCTAAAAGTAATTTAATATTTTTTTGTTATTAGGTATCTACCTAAGTATACCTTTTAAGTAAGTATTAATAATAATTTGATTTTTGAACCTTTTGCTTTCAGCCAGTTCATATAAATTTCAAAGGAGGTAAGTATGTTTGAATCGCAGCAAATGACGTTCATGTTCATATAGTCTCTGCTTACTCTATTACATATTACACAGAACAAGACATATTATGAGACAGGCGTATGGATCCGCCTCGGCATTTTGTAAACGCTCGCTGTCAATGCTATCATCGGCGCTGTTAAGAGATATGTAGGTAGGTACCATGCCGAAAGCTGATTGCGGGTTAGGTTAGGTTAGAGCTGTGACCCTCTGCTAAAAACGAATTATATTTGTTGTGAAACTAGTATAAACATCCTAAATTAGGTATACACATTGCTAGTAACATATCCGGTGTGTAATATGCAGAGGCAGATTGTAAACTGACTGGCCCTGTGTTTTCCAGTTTATTATATCCAAACGTCACTCCATCTTTTTCTATCTCACTTATGTTTTGTTATCTTTTCTATCTTACATACGTTTTGTTGTTTGAATGCGACAATCTCTAAAACTACCAGTCGGGTTTGAAAAAAAATACATTTGATAATGCAACTCTAGAGGATGATGTTTATCATCACGCTACGATCTACGGTAGCAGAACAGTAGTGTAATGTAACATTGTCAACTGAAACTCAATACTTAAAATGTAGTTAAGATGAGCGTTATTAATTTACAATAAAGTAAAGAGTTTATAAAGATCGACTCTCGTTAGGAAAAATTGCTTTAACTATTACAATAGAAGCAACAACGCACTTAATAAGTATTTACTTAGAAAACTCATAACTTTTTTTTTATTACAATGAACCAAAATTATTAACAATATCCTGCTTTTTTTCATTCTAGTTAAATTATCGTAGTAAATCCTGCGGCGCTAAACCATTCGCACTTAAAAACTTTTTTAGGCAACTCAGACCGTTTCGGAAATACTTGTTATATTTTCGATATAATGTATTTTGACACATTTTATCATTATTTTTCCATTATTCCATTATTATTTTTCCATTCCTTTACAGACCATGAATTATATTGCAAACGGTAAAAAGTATTTTTAACTCTCGTATCTACATGGTTTTATAGAGAGCAAAAATAACTTCTTGTTAATGCTGGTCTCGTAATATTTTTAAATTTTAACTGAAAATAAGTACTTATCCTTACGGTCTTTGTAGTAACTTGTTTCATTTACGTACATGGAAAATGTGTCTAGAGTTGAGAGATAGACAAGTACTTTTAAATATTCTATTACAAATAGTTCATTATAAAATAACATTTTGACCACAAAATGTGTGTCGTCTGTTCATGAGAACGTCCAACAAAGCTTTCTCCATACACTCTGAACTTATGCACTATTTACAAGAGAGAGAGAAAGAGGGTTTGATTCCCGCTCAGTGCAAATATTTGTGTGCATGAATATGGCTATTTACATTGGTCTGGGTGTTTCTATGTAAGTATAATAAGTATGTATTTACAAAAAAAAGTATTTAAGTATGTTTATTGGCATTCTAGAACCCATATCACAACTTTCACAAGCTATTAATATATGCTTACTTTGGGTCTAGATGGCGTTGTGTGGTTGTTGTGGTATTATTGATTTATTTATTAACCAAATGGAAGACAACAATAAGTGGGTATGTAAGTAGATTTATTATTTTAAATTTATGATAGACGCAGATACCTACTATCCAATTAGGTCGATAAATCCCTCGATTACAATAAAACTTTATTTTGGTCTCATTTGAAAATTATTCATGTTATAATAAATTAATAACCAATCTATATTCTATGCACGTAACAACAGTGCAGTGTGCAATTTCGAACATGTCCAAAGTGTAGCTACATGCGAGTATGACACAGTATAATCTGGATTAGCGAGCTTTTTGCCGTACGACCGCTTCCATTTTTGCATATTATCATCTGGCAAATTATTAATTCCATTAGTGGGGTGCTTCCGACCCGCAATCACGACTAACGAATGTGACATAGATTACCTACTGAATGTACATTTTTTACAATCTCGTTCTGAAATTTGTGCGGTAAAATTCAACACAATTAGTGTGCCTAACTCGATTTATGTTATTGTTTGATTGTATGTTCAAATTGTGTTTTGTTTGGACATTATTTATGCTTATTACTCGAGCCGGCTTTTGGTTACACTTTTCAGTTTACTTTTATAATTAGGTAAGTTAGGTAGAGTTAACTCCCGTTACGCATAACACGTGATTCAACTAGTTGAAAGCAAGATAATAGCTGCATGCAAATAAACACTATAATAATTTGTATGAGTGGCATCCTAATGACAGCTAGTATTGTCCTCAACCAGGTCTCTTCTAAGCCATAACGTTTTCCGATAAGTCTAAAGGCAACCCTAGTCTTATTGCTTACGAGTAAAAGTATTTCTAAATATAATATCTATTAGTTCTTGTTTGACTAAAGAAAATAACTAGTAGGTAGTTACAAAATTTAATGTAATTACTTCAACTAATTACAAATATAATACGCAGAAAAATGTTATTCAGCCTTTGGTCAGCACGCCACGCACGGTTTCGGCCTGATTTCCCCCGGGCGCGAGACGGTTGGTTTCCGAACGCTGTTTGTGCGCGCAATGAAGACGACTGTAGTTTTCATTAGGCGGTAAATCTGGTTTCGTTTTAGAGCAGCATTGTATTGAAATGACCGTTGATAGTTTTGCGTTAAACTTATTTATTTATAGCTCGTAGCTATGTTGAAAGCAAAGTGAAGCAGACTTTTATTGAATACGTTGATACTTACATATAATATTATTTACCTATACCTAAAAGAGTAGAAAACTAGGAATAGCAAACGCCTGCCTTAATTTACAATACAGATTAACAAAATATAGATGAAGAAAATGGAAACAAATTGCTCGATATGAGTTTAAAACATAGCTGTCTGTGTTTTCTATAAAAGTAAGACTGAATTCAACGAAGTGTACCTATGGAAAAGTTTTTGGAGATATTATCTGGCATTTTTAGCCATTTTTCAATTGATCCGATAGTGTTTTGATTTGGAAACCAAAATAGATGTACATACTTAGTCTCTTACAAACATAATCGCACCAGGACCTCCATGATTATGGCATATTCTAGGGTTGACTCATTTGTATAGGTAATTTGTAGTCATAATCAACATCATAATGTATCGTAATAAAACGTTACGTTACGTTTAAAAAAATCAGGTCGATTTATTAAAAAAAAACTTTCATTTGAATGAAGTACCTACCCACAGAACTAATACTCCTACTATTTTTTGGATTATTCCCGTTGACCACCACTTAGTCGGCCACCACTGGTGGACATTGGGAAATTGTATTACTTTTGATCCCAATGGCCACCACTGGTGGCCAAGAGGAATGAAGTTTTTATTAAAGTTTCTGGCACATTCTGCGACTAATCCCTAATATAGAAGGTTTACAGTTTGCATTTAAGTACCTACTTCTTAAATACTTACATACCACAACCAATGTTATTTTTCGTATGTTGAAAGGCAAAATAATTCCAGTCCACCTCTATACATTTGTCTTGAAACTTGAATATATGATTATTATTATTAAGTTTTATTATTTGTTTATGAAGATTTAAATAATTTAATAAATTTTTTGATATCATTTATATATATTTTACTGTACCTATTCATATTTGCATTGAATAAGAAGTACATAATAAAAGTAATCCTATCCTTGTTACCACCACTGGTGGCATTTGGGACAAAAAGTAATAAAACGCATCCCTGTGTCCACCAGTGGTGGCAAAGTCAAACTCAAAGTATTATTTATTTCATTTTGATCATAAAGTATGATGCTTATGAAAAGTCAAAATTACATGAAGTCAGCCTACATTGACCTACAGCCAGTTAGCTGACGAGGTAGAGCTGTGAGAAGAACTGGCAAGAAACTCACGCCACTCTTTTCGATCGCCAGATAATTACAGTTATTTGTATGAGTTACAATTTAAACATTCAACACAACCAAAGAACCATACAAAGTAATTATTACAAATTAACCAATTAATATAATTATTAGGATTAAAGAAAGAAAAGAGAGGATTTCAATTATTTAGTTTCATCTATCTGTATGGTAATTTGACTACGTATTTTAGATAAACTGGTGATTGCACCTCCTGGTCACATTGCACGACAAGGTAATACTGGATTGAATATTAAATGTATGCCATGCCAAGATTGACCAGTCATCCCAAGTAGCACCCGTTCACGAGCATGACGCACGGGCCAGCCATCATCACCCTCGCCATATTAGAGGGAAGGTGATGACCCGGCCAATACGACACCACAAGCAATGACATTTTAGTGAGCATGACAATGCAGGGCATGGGTAGTAAAAGAACCATAATAAAATGTATTGTGCCTTACAAACTCATAATGATCATGATATGCATCCACTTCACATTAAACTTTTACTGCAATAGTCAACATTCTTACAATAATAGTCAATATAATTACTATAATAATAATCAATATACTTAATAATAATAATAGTCAATATAAGTACAATCATAATAGTATCAATATACCTAATAATAATAATAGTTAATATAACTACAACAATAACAATTAATATAACATTAATCTTGCATTAAACGAGCAACTATACCCATGCTGCTTTATCATTTAAATAATCATTAATAGTATAATAACCCTTTAGAATAAGGTGGTTTTTAACAGATTGTTTGAATTTTTGTAGGGGTAGATTCATAATGTCAATATGGGTAATTTGTTATAGAAGCGTACACCTAGACCCGCAAATGAGTTGTTTACTTTATGTAGGCGATAATATGTACCAACTAATTTATGTTTACCTCGAGTATTCACAGAGTGCATGTCGCAGTTTCTGGAATACAAGTTTATATTTTTCTTGATACACATAATATTGGCGAAGATATACTGAGACGCCACCGTCAGAATACCAATTTCTTTAAAAATCTCTCTTAGTGAAACCCTAGGGCCCAAATTGTAAATAGATCGCACTGCTCGTTTTTGAATTATAAAAATTGACTCAATATCCGCGGTCTTGCCCCAGAGCAACCGTATGTATTACCGTATGACATCACGCTATGGAAATAGCTGAAATAGACAAGTCTAGCTGTTTCTATGTCGGTAAACTGCCTTACCTTTCTTATCGCAAAGGCTGCGGAACTGAGTTTACCAGCAAGACACGATATTTGGGTACCCCATTAAAGCTTGTTATCTAAAGTTAAGATTGGCCAACTGGAAAATACCAATATTTTATTCCCGCTGATGGCATTTGGGAGAAAAAGTAATAAAACAACGTCCCTGTGTCCATCAGTGGTGGCCAACGGAAATAATCCCTATTTTTTTTATATTAGCCTACCAAAGTGACTCCACGGACTCCACGCTAAAATACTCTATTAGTTCTGTGAAAGTACCCCATATTCAAGTCATTATTTAATTTGGCGGTACGGCTGTTATATTTTGTAAGTATGTGATTTGTATTTATACTATTAGGCAAGTATACAAAGCGGGAGAGTTTGTTCGAAAGCGCTAAACTACCAGTCGGATTTTGAAAATTCTTTTTGCGTATAACAGCCCAGTTCTCGAGGAAGGTTAAGTTAAGTTAGAGGTTATGTAACATCACGCTACTGGCGACATTAGCAGAGCAGTAACAGTAACCAAAGACGCGGGTGAAACCGCACCGCGGAATGCTAGTTGTATAATATTTGTAGTTTAAATTCTGATTTGAAATAAAATAATAAAGCAATCCACAAATACAAACGCTTTTAATAAAGAAAATAATGAAACAATGGTTATCGAATGAAACCTAACAATACCTACACATGCGAGTGTATTTTGTAGATGCGAGTATCTTCGTTCCAACAGAGTTCTTTGTCCTTAGATCGCGATGTCGTAAACTCTCCACCGTTTATTGCAAATGCAATTTCAGTTATCTAGCTGTGTTCTGTCATAAACAGAGATATTTGTAACAATGTGTCTATTAACTTTAGCGTATTTTATTGGCACTCTTGTTATATTTTGATTGCTCTAAGTTTTGTGGCAGGATTTTCATGTTCTGTGATTGTGATATAACAAAGAGCTATTTTGTACTTTTGTGATATTTAGATTACAATGTGACTGTAAAGTTGGCTTCGTTAACTTAATAATTGTTGTGTGATTCTTTGTTTGAAACAATAGTCGCAAGTAAATAAAATATAAATGCAAATAAATAACACGGCACGACATTACGTTTATAGGCTCTATTTCGATGTAAAGATTGAGTTTCCTTATCTAAATTAATAATATAAAAACAAAAATCTACGTTAACGATTTGAAAAATTAGTAAGTTAATAAATTCAGCGGGTAACTTATGCTATATTTTATTATGTTTAACATATTTTATTCATTTTTTATTCATTTTCAGAATTTAAATATTTTAAGCTCTTTCGTAAGTCCAAATGATGCAAAAAACGACACTATTGCTATGATATTTTCCGTAAGAGTTTGTGAGATCGAATAAAATTTTTGACACTGATGCGAAGCGAGGGCGACCCTCTAGTTTGAAAATATGCTGCGATTACATATTACATAAATAAGTAAAGTTGAATGAAGAGTTAAAAACACGGTACCAAACTCTATGTCAGCGTAAATATACTGGGTTAAAAGTTGCTAACGGAGCTCGATAAGTTTGGTGGCAAGTTGCCAACCCGTCCTTTATTTACTGACAACCTTTCTGAGATACATATCGATCCCGTTCAAAGGAAGCTATTTCGAATAGTGAATATGTAAATTATATTTATTATTTACGACATTTATAATGGAGATCTTTTGGGCAACCGAAATCAACATCTGAAATAAAAAGAAAACGTTATTCTATTCTATTTCAAAAAATAAAGGTCAAAAAGGATAGGTGGAATAAGATAAGTTAAGGTAAGTACAATATTATAAACGTCGGTTGAAAAGGTGAATAATGTACCTTATGTCTATACTCTTGAAGCTTATTTTACCTTCTTTATTTTAAAACTCTCGCATCAGAAAACAAGTACCTACACGAATTAGTCATACTTATTCAAAAACCAACGATCGCCAATGTATAAGACTTACTTAAGTAAGTTAGGGTCTATATCTAGGTAAACAATAAAAAAAAAAAAAAAAAAAAAATAAGTTTATTTACCACCACAGGATACAGTGAGATCACACAAACTTAATTATTATAACAGAAAAGTACTTAATAAAAAGTGTGCTTATAACTAATATATGAATGCGAGGTGGACTGGAGCCTAAACTAGGGCAACCCTGTATTTCAGGACTCCAGGACACTCGCCCGCAGTTACAGGTATAGCTGTGCATGTTTGCGTGTGTGTGTGTATGTGTGTGTGTGTGTGTGTGTGTGTGTGTATGTGTGTGTGTGTGTGTGCGCGCGTGTGTGTGTGTGTGTGTGTGTGTTTGTGTGGGTGCGGGTGTGTGAGGAGAGGGTGTGTAAGGAGAGGGTGTATGCGTAAGGTTATAACAATATGGTTAGTATGTTACTTTACTTTAATACCGTTAAGAGAGATTCTGTTCCATCATAATCCAGGTTTAAAAGGTATGTTTTAATTGCATTTTTACATTCTTTGGAATTCATGGGTAGTATATTTAATGTAGAATTGAGTTTGTTGTACAAATATGGTGCCAAAAAATTAAGTTGCCTTCTAAAAAATGATGAATGGTGGGAGATTGTATCGCATATCCTATTTTTTCGACGTGAGGAATACGTGACAGCGGGGTTGTACTCAACCTCTTTGTGCTTGCGAAGTATAGTATGCAATACAAATAATTTTCTTACTGTCAGTATCTTGGCTTCCTTGTAAAGTGTGGATGTTGGGAAGCGAAAGGGTTTTTTCAGCATTACCTTGAGTACTGAGCGTTGTGCACGTTCTACGTGAATAAGTTTTGTCTTGCATGCTCCACCCCATGCCGATATGCAGTAACCCAAAACTGACTGAACCAGAGCGTAGTAGACGGTCTTTAAAAGAGCTGGCTTGACAATGTTTCTGAGCTTTTTAAAGACCCAGATCATTTTGCGTGTTCTAGCTGATAGCAGTTCAAAATGGGCACTCCACGTAAGCGATTGGTCTAATTGTATACCTAGATATCTAATAATATTTGTTCTGATTAGTGGTAAGCAGGTGCAAGTTAGTGAGCTAGGGTCATTACATGAATGAGCCCTAAGAATGAAATCATTCGTGGATGACTGTGTAGCTTTGTTAATAGAAAAAGTTATAAATTTAGATTTATTCAGATTGAGCGTAAGGAGATTTTTTTTTAGCCACTTTACCACTTGCTGAAGACCTTTCTCAGCATGTGAGCGCGTTTATAAACAAGTATTCTAATATTTAATTTTCTAAAATATTAAGTGATATGCAAAATTATACAAAAAGAAGTTGACTATATTTGCACGTCGCCCAATAGAAGTCTCAGGCGATGGCGCTTTGCTTAACCACGTCTGTGCTGTGGACACGTCTCTAGAACACAAACATGGCGACCGTATGAATTTAAATTCAACTCAAGCAAATAATAATATAGACGGAGATGTACTGTTTATTTGTATATAAGTTAAACGGTTCGTCTTTGTGTTTGTTCATTTGAGTTGCCTTTCAAATTAACTATCGCCTTTTCTTTCTTTCTTGTAAAATGACCGCAATCTACAAGCTTGAAGTATTCGGTGAAAATCTTCAAATGTTACTTTATAAGTAGCTAAAATTAATGATTCCTATGTTGTATAGGTATTATCACACTTGCATACTCGATGCTTCAGTGCAATATCAATAATAATTAGAATATAATGATGAGATGCCTGCGGTCGTTTGAGCTCGTAGCATATAGTTGTAGTAGGTACTAACAGTATTAAAGTATAACACTTTGTGTAAGCGAGAGGTCAACAACCTTATTTCCTACCTTTAAGCTTACATAAAAAGTTACTCCATTTCATTAGAACTTTAAAACTCAGAGTATAAACATCAAGGAGCAACATTTCATACAATAGTCTTAAATCTCACTCACTTTGTGTACCGAGGTGCAACAGTTAAGGGTTTGTAATTTATTCACGGGCTATTCGGAGGTCCGAGTGATTTCCCCCGGGGAAGCGTCTTTAGCCATCATGGCAAATGGTTCGCCCCCCAAACGTAAGGAGTTTACCAACTGTATGAAAACTTATCTTACGATATAACTTTTAACTTTGTTTTTTTATAATAGCGTACCAAAGCGACTTAAATCTGCCTGATTGCCTGCACTCTGACTGCTTACAAGTCAGTGGGATCCAGAAGTGGTGTTTAGGTACTATTCCAAAAGATGGTTCTGATTTTTGGCATATTTACATGTATAAATATTTTTTTTTAATAAATGAATCTGAAAAACTGTTTGCAATTAATCTTGGTAACTTGTCTAGTTAAAATTGCGTCTCTCTGATGGTCGTCAGAGTCGTTTAATCTAACCCGTTGTATTATAAGTTTTCAGTTGCCTATTTTAATATTATTTGTACCTATAATGCAGTATAACACATTTTTTTTTCGTTAGAAGCGCCCATACCATACTTATGGCACACGAAAACGTATCTTCGTTGAGAAGAGTGAGCTTACCAGCGTTGCCAGTACCTATGTTACTTGTGTAACATTTACGTTACTCTTGGCCCTCTCATGTTTCCTCCACGTTACAAGACTCAAAATGTTACTTTTCATAACTTTTAAGAGAATGTTACTTTTCATAACTTTTAACTTTATGTAAAAGTTTTATGATTTAAAAAATTAACATTATTTTTCAGAGTTCAGTTGCAATTGCACCTTATCTCATCAATATGTAGGTTTAAAAAATGATTGAGTACCTAAGTAAGTGATATAGATCTAATTAAAGAAACTGAATTGTTTTTTTTTAATAAACAACTAGGTTTCAGGTTTAAATTGTTACCTACGAAGCTTAACAAAGGCAAATAAGTCTTATTTTTTGCGTAAAAAAGTACTTAGCTACTTATCAGAGTACTTTTTACATTATAGATAATGTTACTTTTGCCTCGAAACTGTTACTTTTTGAGTTGTCTCGTGTAACTTTTGTCAATCGGTCACTGGCAACACGGGAGCTCATTCTTTTCAGCCCGTCGACCCGTCGTAGTCACAAAACAAAGAAATGTAAACGGTGCACGTTGTTTACATTTCTTTGTTTTTGGTAATTAGCCACAGTTTACATTTCTTTGTTTTTAGTAATTAGTGTATCAATTATGCTTTAAAATATGTTCTAATAATATAAGAAACACAAACAAATCCAAGGGAATCACATTTTATGCGTAAGTACTGAATTATGAATGATTTTCACAATTTTTCATACAATTCTACTTTGTACAATGATGTCCGACTCGTTTCTGTGTGAAAGAGAGCGGATGATTACATTTACAATATGCGGGAGCGAGATATTTCGTTGTCTCATTTTTCGTCGTCTGTTGTCGCAGCGCGCGCATTGTCGATATCGTGTGCGCGGACGTCTTAGGTCCTCACACACGCAGACACAGACATTTTGGTTTGAGACCTGTTTTCCTCTTTAGCATTTGAGCTAATGAATAAATCTGTTTATTTGTGCCAGTGTCAAATACATTGTTTATTAAAAATTAAAAATATGATAAATGAAATGACAGTCATCTTTAGTGAATAGAAAAGATGGCAGATTTCTCAATTGCCCCATTTTCTTTCTGTTATGTATTATCCGTAAAACCGTATTGTGCCAGCTGGCTGAACTGGACAAGTGGACACGTCTCGAAGATTTCCCCCGGGCAGGCACAGGCATCTTAACATACAGCCTAATATGTCTTATCGATTAGCATTCGAGCCGAGCACCCGAGCTATATCGACTTGTAGTTAATTTATGTGTATCTGCGGTCGCTCCAAGATTTCCCATGAGAGTTAGCTGTGTACTCTAGTGTATAGTGTCACTATTTGAAAACAGGATACATTACTTGTATTTTGTCAAATATATACTGTGCCAAAAGTGAGTGTACATGGCAAGATGAACAGAAGCAGAACACTAACTAACATCGTACATTCAAAAATCCTTATTGTAATAATAATGTTAATACAAGCATTACATAATACAAGCATTACATTTATGTAATGTTAATACATTACAATACACATTAAAGAAGAGTGATGGGGTATAAATAGGATTTCGAAACCAACAAGCAACAAATATGACTTTTTCATAATCACGCATTATAACTTTTATAGGATGTTACTTTACTCTTCAATAAACTCAAACAAAACAAAACCATGTACGAAAAAAAATCAAACATGTCGCTAATAAGCACACAGCGCCGTCTAGCCCCAAATTAAGCAATTATATTTGCTTGTGTTATGGGTAGGTACTAAACAACTGATATACTACTTATATACATTTTTTTTTTGTAAATACATACATATTATAGATAAATTACACCCAGACACAGGGCAAACAATCATGCTCATCACACAAAGATTTGTCCATCAATGAATCGTCTTTGGTGGGAATCGAACCCACGACCTCCGGCTTAGCAGTCAGAGACACTAACCACTAAACCAACAGGCCAGTCAAATGAAAAATATATTTTGAATGACCTATTATATATTATTTATTTAAAAAACTTAATGCACATGCGTACACAGGCGGACTTAATGCCGTAGGCATTTTCTACCAGTCAACCAAGGTGATGCAGAGATGAACGAAGTAGGTGAATAGAAGTTAAAAGATAAAAATAAAGACAAGGTTTAGAGCGAAACATTAAAGGAACTATGAAGGTATATTTAAATACAATACGCTAAATAATATAAATAATGTATACAAACCACATAATATAATACATAAAATATACTAATAATAATACATAATTACATAAGTATATAAATTACATATTACGTATATACATATTTATATATATGTTTATAAATATATATAAGCTAACAAACGCAAGGTTAACGTGATATTACCGATAATTCATCTAACAGGAGAGGACGAACCTTCTGCTTAAATGTAAATCGGTTTGTGGCCAACCTGACCTCAAGAGGAAGTGCATTCCAGAGGAAAATAACCTGGACTACGAACGATGAGTGTATAAAACCTGTAGTATGAGAGGGACAGACAAGTAAGCGATTGTTTGAAGACCGAAGATTTCTATTATGAATAGAAGATAAGTATTGGAAGAAAGACTTTAAATAGTTAGGAGAAAAAGGAGGGTTGAGGATGGAAAAGAGGGTAGTGAGAGCCCGCATGCTGCGGCGTTGACGAATAGGTAACCATTTTAGCTGAGAGCGATGGATAGAAATATGATCATATTTACGAAGATTAAAAATGAATCGAATGCAGTTATTGAGAAGACGGTCGTATTTATTGAGAAGGTCTGCATTCAGGTCATAATAGCACACATCACCATAGTCGATTATGGGTAGGATTAAGGACTGCACAAGCATCGCTTTAGTATTAGAAGGGAGGAAGTTTTTCAAACGATAGAGGGTGCAAAGAGATCCTGTGACTCTGGCTGACATTTGTGACTTGAGCCTGCCAATTGAGTGTTGCATCAATAGACAAGCCCAGATTCTTAACAGTTGGACTAACAGGTATGACCACGTTGTAAATCAGTGGAGAAAGTGATCCAGTATCCAGTCTGCAAATCATACGGCGACTACCTACAATGATGGCCTGGCATTTATCTGGATTTACTCGTAAGCCAAACCTTTCAGACCAACTTTTTATTACGTCGAGGTCAATGTTCAACATGTCAATGGCTAATTGTATGTCAGTTAAAGTTGCCTGAGAGTACAGTTGCAAGTCATCGGCATAAAGATGAAACGAACACTGAAGATTCTGGGTTAAAAGATTAATAAAAACTGAGAAGAGTAAAGGAGAGAGAATGCCGCCTTGAGGAACTCCAGAGTTCAGATCACACCAATTTGATGAGGTCTCATCGGTGCGAACAGACTGCTGACGTCCCTGAAGATATGTTAAGAACCATTCTAGTTCAGCGGGAGGGATCATGTTATGTGAAAGGATTGATAAAAGGTGACTGACGGTATCGAAGGCGTTTGAGAAGTCAATTAACGTCACAACAGTGACTTTGGCGACCTCCATGCCCTTCCTAATATCGCCAGTCACTTTGAGGAGAGCTGTAGTAGTGCTGTGTCCCAGCCGGAAACCAGACTGCAAAAGGCTTAATAAATTGTTTTGGACCACGAATCTGGATAACTGCTTGTGGACACAGCCTCAAGCACTTTAGAAAGAAAATCAAGTATCAAATCGCAGGCAATTTACAATCTGCCTCGGCATATTAGATAACGCGCCGGATATGTTACCAGCAATGTGTTATCTAATTTGTTTTAATGTTTAAACTACTTTGATAAGAAATATAATTCGTTTAAAGCAGCAAGGGACGCAGAAGGTCACAGTTCATTTTTTTTTTCTCATTACGCGTACGCACCCGCCTGGGCCGAGACGGGGGTTATGTCGGACTCTCCGGCCACAATGAGACAGCGGCCGGCATACCGACTAAAACCCACGGTGTTCCTCCAGACGGCCGGAGTGTTGGGGTCACGGGAGACGCTCGCGCATTCATCCGCGACCCCGACGGGCCCCGTCTGATTTGGGGGGCCTGGCCCCCCTTCCTCCATCGAGAGGCGTTCGTGAAACATGTACACCGCCTTCTCGGGCCTGTGCTGTTCGAGCGGCGATTGCCCAATCGCCGCCCGCAGGCATCCTCCTACGGTGGCTGGAGATACCGGAGCGCCCCACGGCGACGCCCGGGGCGGGCGCGACGGGCGGGGAGCAAGGTCGTTAGCTCCCTCTCCCACTCGGCCGCCTCCTTGGCGAGCATTACCTGCTCGCAAAAGGAGGCGACTCCCTCCCAAGCCCTCTAGCTGCGGACCATGGACAGAACCACAGCCGGCAGCGAGAGTTGGCCCGTCGCGAGCGCCGCAACAAGGTCGCGGCGCTGGTCCGCCCACGCTGGACACTCCACGAGCGTGTGGAGCGCCGTGTCGCGCGGGCAGACCCCGCAATGGTGGAGGTCACAATTCTAACCTAACCTAACCCAATCTGCCTTAGGCTTATTACATAACGCCGATGACTGCGAGCGTTTACAAAATGCCAAGGCAGTATGTAAACGACGGATTTATTTAATTTGCCTGCGACATAATTATACTTAATAATATATTACGTTTTGTACGAGTGGAGGTCAGTCACACGCCAGTTAACCAATAATTGTATATTTTATTTCCCGCTCTGCTTTATTTAATACACTCGATTTTGCCGTTCCAATTAAATTCTTTTATCTGTATTGAAACAAACTGTTTCAAGAACGCTTGTTTATTTTACGTTAAAGTAATAAAAAAGTACATTGGACAAACAAAAATACTAGTAAATTTTGTTTGTTGTTAATTTTATTTGGTTAAAATTTAAACTGTGTTAAACACTTTATAGTGCGGCTGTTTAAACTGTACGTTGTGTGGAGATTATATGAATTGCTATCGTTATGTGTCATGGTTTAGAAATAGTATGTTACGGTAAAGTAAGACAAGCATTGAACCGTGCCTAGCATAGTGTAGGTCAATAACACCATAGATAATAGATTATACACTTACACTGGATAACACATCAATCGTTTCAAACGTGCCAACCGTCGTCGCTTAATTTTTCTATATTTATATCTTTATGTTTTTGATTAAAACTAACCTTGTCGATATGCAATCTCTTATTCACATGCAAGTCCCTTCATCGATAATCCTATAACCCGGCCCATTTAGCGATATAGGTACAGCGGCGTTTTTTGCACAAAGGCGCTACATACAAAATATATATATAATAGTAATTCACAAGCGACTTAGCGTTTTACAAATAAGTACCTAGGTACAGCTGATACTTACATTGAGAGATTATTAACAGAGGTCGGAATTAGGTAGAGTTATTTATGTACTCGTATATCCACTGATTTCATACTGCGAATGAATAAAGTGGATATGCCTCAAAGCCCGAGATTAATGTTAAAGAGCACAAATATATATTAGGTATATATAAAAAAGTTTAATATAAACAACATTACAGTACAGTTTGATTTTGTCTCACATAAACGACTGCTCTGTAAGTTAGAAAAATACGGCATAAAGGGCAGGACCTATGATTGGCTTAATAGCTATTTATCAAACAGGCAACAGAAAACGATAATTACTAAAATTGAAAATAATATAAGGACTACATACTATTCAGAGTCAAAAATTAACAATTCTGGCGTCCCACAGGGAAGTATACTGGGCCCATTACTATTTATATTGTATATAAATGACCTAAATAAGTATCTGAAACATGAATGTATTCAATTTGCTGACGATACTACATTAATAATAAGATGCATAAATAAAACTGATATAGAAACCGACACTAACAATGAAATAAAAAATGCAATGAAATGGTTGGTCAAGAATAATCTACAAGTGAATATTGATAAAACAAAATTAATTCAGTTCCAAACTCATAACGCGTCTATAATACCAACAATAATACGACACAATAATTCAATTATACAACCTGGACGATCGACTTTATTTTTAGGTATAGTAATTGACTATAAATTAGACTGGAGAGAACATGTAGAAAGAGTGTGTAACAAACTCGATAAGTTTGTATACGCCCTCCGAAAGCTTAGCTTAGTATCTGGTAAAAAAACAGCTCTAAGTGCGTATCATGGGTATGTTTCATCGGTATTGCGTTACGGTTTAGTCCTATGGGGTAACTCAGTAGATGTAGAAAAAGCTTTTGTTGTACAAAAAAAGTGTATCAGAGCTATATGTGGAGCAGACTATTTAGACCATTGCAGGCCATTATTTAAGAAATTAAAAATACTTCCACTGCCTTGCCTGTACATTTTGGAAATAATTTTATTTGTAAAGAAATACCCACATCTGTTCCCATTAAACGAACAAGTCTCTGTAAGACTAACCAAGAAATATCCTGGTAAATTGCTTGTGCCTCCACAAAGATTACATTTATTTAGCAGAAATGTCTATTGTATGGCAATTAAAATATATAATAAATTACCATCAGATATTAGAATAATGACTATTAACAAGTTTAAAAGTAAAATGTTTTCTTGGCTTTTAGACAAGTGCTTTTATTCTGTAAACGAGTTTCTTAATCATACATTTTGACATTATGAAAGCGATTATTCTTATATTAATATTATGATGCTACAATTAATCATTAAAATTTGTAATTAATATTTTAGCATTGTTATTATTAATTTTCTACACTATAAATAATACTTTGTCATTATCTCTTTAAAAATAATATTTGACATTATAATTTATATTTTGACATCGGAATTAATATTTTGACATTGTAATTAATATCTTGACATTGTAATTAAAATTTTAGCATTACCACTATTATGAATATAGTTTAATATATATAATACATTATTGATGAATATAAATTCCACATTTAAATTGTAAACAATAATCATAATTTAATATTATAACACAAAAAAGTCACGATTGTGATGCATGTTTAGTTTAAATAATTAATGTTTCTACACCAGCAATGGTAGTGTATGTGAATCAATGTTTTTGTAAGACCTCAATGTACCATATACTGAGAAATAAATGATATTATTATTATTATTATTATTATTAAATAAATTAGCACATAAAATTAACGAATATTCAATAATAAATAAAATAAAATAAAAATCACATAACATAATATTATAGACAACTGTTAACAATAATAAATAAATAATTAAAATATGAGACCATCATACATGTCTGTCGGGTAAGGAGGCAACTGGACCCGTTCTAAAAGTGGGACCGTGGGATCAGTTACCTTCTTTAGTCGACTGGCACCACTTAAAATATGATTAAAAAATGTATTATTTAAATTCAATCCTTGTACAGTCAGCAGCAAAAGCATTCGAAATTAAACTCAAAGATTGATACATATTAAAATCATTTATTTTTTTATAACAGAAAGTATAGTAAATAATTAACAGAAATCATAAAATCAAATAACAAAATGACAACGCTTTTGAAGAATCACAAAGAAAATGGATCACAATATTTAAAAGTGTCTTATCATAATATTTTTGTGTTTTGGTGATTAATAAGATGTGGGTAATCTTAATACTGAGAAACTTATGTAGTTATGTAATTAGTTCTTATATTCAAAAGCTAAAATATAATAAAATTTTGTATTTTAATTCACAGTCATAAGAATATTAAAGGCTATAAAATTTGGTATTTAAAATCACAGTCTGAAAGTATTCAAGGTGAAATAATAAACTTTTGTATTTTAAATCAGTCTTAAAAGTATAAAACGCTACAATAATATAATAAAATTTTGTATTTTAAATCACAGTCTTAAGAGTATTAAAAGCTAAAATATAATAAGTTGTAAATATTGTACCTACCGAAAATATATAATTTGTTTATCATTGTAAAAAAAAACAAATTGCGATTTAAATACATGTTCAAAAAAAAAAAATTCGGGTGAACAGAAGTACTACTGCATAGGGTCAATATTGTCATCGTCTTGTATCATTGACCCCAGTCTACCTAGCGCGGACGCCGACGAATCCGCACAGCTGGCCTACGTCAAGGCGCCATTCCACCGAATTTGAATTCTTTTTAACGGACTTCAAAAAAAGGAGAAGGCTTCTCAATTCGACCGTATATATATATATATATATATATATTATAGTGTGTACGTCGAAAACATCGTCGTTTATGAACCGATTTCAATGATTCTTATTTGTTGGAAAGTAGATATCCCAAGTGTGGTACCATGATAAGGAAACTAGGATCTGATGATGGCATCTCAGGGAAATCGAAAGGAACTTTCAAAAATCGTACTGAAGACTAGTGCATTTGTTACTTTTTTCATTAAGTATTTTAAGGCACTACTATTTAGTAAAGGTTTGGAGTCGATGTGATGATGGAGCCGAAAGACAGTCGAGGGAACTCGATTTACAGCAATTACGTGGTATTTGGACTTAAATCATTTCTAATGATGAGAACTTTGCACCCATATGGGTTTTAAATGCCATTACAGGTGACCATAGACAGTCGAGGCAATTCCTTAACAGCAGTCATGTCGGGCTTACTTCACACGGTTCAATATTCTAAAATGTTTAGTTCCTACAAAAACAAAACCTAAGCTAGATTTAGGTCTACCCATCACTGAAAATCGTGAAATAAAGTAATTTTAAACAAAAAAAAAACCGACTTCAAACGGGAAGGAAACTAAAAAGCTAAAAATAAGTTTACTTAGCAGAAAGTAATTCGTATTTTGATTTAGTTAATCAGAATTTTGAAGTATAATGTATATAATTAAATGTTCAGTTTGTACAAAAATAATACCTAATTATGATTGATTGATGATTTATATAGGAATACCATTACCTACTAGGCATGCTGATGCTTCAATTTGACAATGAATCAGTGAATTCAGTTGCGTAATCGTGTCATCTCTAGCAATGCTCTTTTGTCGTGTGATCTACTTAATAATTTGTTTTAATCTAAGTCAGACAACGCTTTTCCTTCAAAAGTTTAAACACAACTCAGAGCAACGTATACCTGTCCTTTTCCTATTTTTCTTGCCTACATCTTAACAGCTTTTTCTAAATCTACCCATCACTAAATATCGTAAAGTAAATTAATTTTTAACAAAAAAAAACCGACTTTAAAAAGGAAATTAAAAAGTAAAAAAAAACATTACATAGCACTACTAATTCGTATTTTGATTTAGTTAATCTGAAATGATTAAATAAGTATTTTATAAATTTGAAGTGTCGGTGCCAAGTAAATACTACATTAACATATTACAAAGTACACACAATATTATAAGATATGTCAAAACAATAACAGACTATCCACAGTATTTGTGAACTTTATACCGTGCGCGGTCTCCAAATACTTAGAAGATATTTACCACATGACAGATATTCCGTGTCCATGTTTCCGTGAACTACCGTGTGTACGTGAGAAAGATTGATAATACCTATACCCAGTTATTGTTTTTCTTTTTAGTTTTTTAGTTCTAAGAGCACGCAAATTTCGGTGTTGCCGTATGGTAACCATTTTCACAAAACCAAATCACATCACATCACATCATATCATATCTTATCATATCTTATCATATCTTATCATATCTTATCATATCTTATCATATCTTATCATATCTTATCATATCTTATCATATCTTATCATATCTTATCATATCTTATCATATCTTATCATATCTTATCATATCTTATCATTTCTTATCATATCTTATCATATCTTATTATATCATATCTACGCTTTTTGCGGTCAGCAATCCGGTACTCACTATGACAAACTGTGGAAAAAAAAATGTCCAGCAGTGGACATCATTGGGTGTGGTATCATATTGCAAGTTAATTTGGACATTATTTCTAACTTTGCTGTGCCCGACAGGATCCATAATGATGTCATGTATTATATGTATTATATTATCTGTAACATCTTATCTACATAAAATATTGAGTATATTTCCGTATCTACGGTTAACGCAGACATCGTATAGAAACTTTGAACTATACTCGTACATTGCATTGCTCTGTGATTTTATTCTCCTTCTTTTCTACTCTGAATGAGCGGCAATCTTTATTGAAGTAGAAAAGTAATTCTGAAAATATCTTCTAACGATAATCGGAAAAATAAATCTCATAACATGCCTGTGGGAGTTAATTTAATGCCGTCACATATTAAGGTTTAAATTAAAGTCTTCTCAATTAATTACAACCGCCACCTCACCGCACTCGCCATTATACATCACGCTTCCACGACATATAATTGAGTGCGTCGTATTTTAGAAATATTTCCATTACGACACTCATTTTTCTTTTCGCGAGTCCTTCGGAACGCTTTACAGGGTCCCAATAAAGTGTCTCACAAGAACGCACGCATAAAACTGTGACGTAACAACGAAATCTTTTTAGACAAATGTATTAATAGACGGTTAAGCGAAAATAAACCCTATAGTGTTAGGAATAGTGACGTGGTTGGAAGAAGGTTTTCTGGTGGTCCGGGTGCGACATTTGGCAAGGGGTAGGAAGTACTTCGCGCGAAGCATCCGACGGATGTGTTAACGGGAGACAAATGTCGCCAACTTCATAGCCTCCGAGTTTGGGCAGGAACTCGTGTGAATGTTTGATTTCGTATGCTGATCGAATTTCGAATATTTGTTTATTGGATGTTTGTGGGAGGGTAAAATCTTTAGCGAATAGCGAATATCATCCAACGGCAAGATGAGTGTTAAGATTTTAATTTAGAATGAATAAAATGACGACCGAAAGATGATGACATTTGACACGATCATGTTTAAATCGATCTAGAAAAGAGAGAAAGAGGTTTAAAGAATAGAAAATTGTGTATTCTTATAGGTATGTATCATAAATCAAGTATCTTTTAGTAGTCACTGAATTAAAGGTCTCTGGTGCAAAGCTGAAATAGCTAGCTTACTTTATTTGTAAAAGCTTTCGTTAGAAAGCTAATCTCTTTTAGTTTACTCCACACGTATCTACCTATCCAATCACATTAGCTTCGCTCTTATCCTACCTCATTAATCGATCGGCCGATACCGAAGGCTAAGGTGCATCCTGTGACAAGCGAGCTGGAACATCCATTTATGGGCAACCGTCGAGGAGCCGCAAGGAACTTGGAACTGCTCGATTAACCTTAAGGGTTCAGTGGAACGTCTTACTGTCGTTCACTTTAAGTGGAAAGAAAATTGGTGCTTTGTTGCTTAAAATAGGTTTTGTAAATTGTGCTAGTTGATAAGGCTCACATATTAAATGCAGAATCTGATGAAATATTGAAGAAATTTCAGATTTTTATCGGGTTGGTTAGACCGGGACGTATCTGTCCTCTTATCATTGTCAGCGTAAAGTAATAATATCCGTGCTATTATCAGTGCTCGCGTGAATATTGTTATGCAGTAATAAAACCAGCCTTAAGTGAAAAGATGTACTACTTATTTATTAGCAAACTCTAGTGTTGAAGTCTGCAAACAAAGACACGATAACAACGTTTACCATATAACATGTGCAACAATTTGAGCACTGAGTCAGAAACAAAGCGCAATTGTTTCGTGTTTCAAAAAGCTTACGATAAACATTGTAGCTTATTATGCTTGCTAGTTCACAACACTTACTACCGACGCTCTACGTTCAAGCACTTTAATACAAAATTAAATGGCCGCCTGAAATATGTTCACGAAGAAAGCGAGCTATAAGCCCTGCCAACATTTTATAATATATTTTCCTGAAAATATGCGAAAGATATTCGTTTGTGGTAGCAGAGCGGTAAATCAGTTTCGATGTCCCTGTGAAGACGTGCCAATTTTAATGCAAAATAAAAAAAATATTTTGGATATGTTATAAACTTTAAAATATCGTCGTGGTTTAAACAGTATCTTAAAATTGAGAATGTACATACATACATAGCTTCACGCCTTTTACCCCTGAAGGGCTAGGCAGAGTTGTTTAACCACCCATTTTTCTCAATTTTTTATTTTAGGTCCTATGTAATGCAAGAGGGCGAGCCTGCCATATATCGGGCACAATGCCAGACTCCGGGCTAATACTGAGAATTTTTCGACAGAAGAACCCATTAACAGTTTACCCGACCCGGGGATCAAACCCGAAACCTCTGCGTGGTAATCCGTACGAAGTAACACTGAACCACAGAGGCAGTCAGAAAGTCGCTTTATCAGGCTATGAAAAGATTTATGATTGACATTCGTCTGATTAACAAAACTGTAACGTAGAGATTTGATTTGATTTGATTGAAAACCTAAGAAACTGATATGCCTAGTTCCACGAATTAGCACTCTAATATGGTTATTTGCTGATCATAATGTTGCATAACTCACAGTCCGGAAAAATAGTTCTTGAAATAAAAGCAAATAGTTTTTTTTATTGCCGACAGTGGCAACGAGCAAACAGCCCACGTGATGGTAAGTGGTAACTGTCGCTAATGGACGATTTAGAGTCTCTGGGACTAAGAGAAGTGAGGAAAAAGGAGAGTGTTCAATTGGGCCTCCGTACGAAACGCAATAGTACGGATACTACTACTCTTACGTCGATCTTCTATAAGAGGGTAGTACTTACCTTACTACTTTGCAAGGAGCGATGGGCATAAACTGAATGCATATAGTGAGCCGCCGCCGCAGACTGATAATAATGATGAAATGAAAACAAAACAATAGTAAATAAGCATATTTTGGTACTATACAGTATGTATCTTAGAAATTACTATTTGGATTCGTCGTCCTAACAAAATATTATAACATTCTACCCCTTTATTAGTTCTGGGTCAAATTATACCAACTTTACTTTTATTAACTTAATAATTAATTTATTTAGGTTTTTGTATTTTTGTCACTTCATAAAATTATAAATCTTTATTTGGTACTAGCTGTGCCCGCGACTTCGTCCGCGTGGAATAGTGATTTTGGGCAGCATTTTTTGGATATATCTTTTGGTTTGTTTTGAATTATAAACATCTTCGTTTAGGTGAATAAGAAAAATCTTTACAGTAAATGCTTCTCTATCTACGATATTAGACGTATAGCCATCGCGGATCAAAGCCATACAGGTTGCTAGGATTACTTACACGTGGCAAATCCACATAAAGCTGACCATGCGAAAAACAGTTAATATTTAGATCCACACTCATTAATTGTCATCGCGAAACATAGGCTCACTGGAAACTGAACTCGTTTAAAACTAAACGGGAAATTGTTTGGAATGAAAGGAATCCGAGGAATAAAAACTTGGCAGGCTAATATAAAAAATTTTTTTTTTATATTAGCCTGCCAAAGTGCCTCTACTCTGGCTGATGGTAAGCAGTCAGTGGAGTTCAGAAGTAGTGGACACCATTCCAAAAGCCAAACTACTGGTATGGTGGCCTCCACTATGGCGGCTTAGTGAGATGCTTCTTCACGCCTCGCTTAAAAGTCCCAGGATGAAAGTTAGGTGGGAACACATGCGCTGGTAAAGAGTTCCAGGCTTTAATTGAGCGACAAAAGTATAAAGTGCTGAACCGTTTGGTTCGAGACCCTTTAGATTGAACTGTGAAAGGGTAGCACTTCAGTCCCGCACGTGTCGTTCTGGATAAAAAGGGAGAGGGTAGAATTAATTTAAAGAGCTGTTGAGAAGACTCTCCGTGGTAAAGGCTATAGAAGACGGCCGTTGAGGAGGCGATGTCTCTTCGCAGCTGTAAAGGCTCAAGGGTCTTAGGCCTCCGGGCTTCCATGATACGGACTGCTCGCAAAAAGCCCCCGTACCGTCTCGAAAATGGTCGCCGGGTCCCACTATCCGGTCACCAACCTGCACGACGAACCACTCCGAGATTATGCGCAACCTGGTGGGGCAGCCTCTTTTTTTTTTGGTTAGGTCTAATTGGGCCCCTGTACAATGCCGCGGGCGGCCAGTGGCACCACCGTTTATACGGGTCTCCCTGGCCGGCGGGTGACCCACAACACCCACACAATGACTCCGCGGAAACTCAGCTGGTCCCACACATGCTGCGAGGTTTGTCATCTCTGCATCAGTTGGGCCTCCGGCTCTCGCGCTTACCGAACGAAACGCAATAATATGGATACTATTACTCTTACGTCGAAAACTATGAGAGGGTAGTACATCCCTGGTCGATCCGACCCATTCATGTTGAAACCAGCGTAAATCGACTACTACTATTTCGTAATTCACTTCAATTCCACCTATTCCGTAATGAAACGTGTTAACAAACATGTTTTTATCACAAAAAATAAAAAATAAAATAAATCCAGAAAATATAAATCTAACTTGTATTTACATTTTAACTAATAAAGTATTAACATTTTAATTTACATTTTAATAAAGAAATAAGACGTGTTAACCTAACTTAAAAACAAACTAAGCTAAGCTAAATACATACCACATTTATGACGTGATTATTTAAATTAGCATAACTTTTTTATTTATAAACCGATTGACATGAAACAAACACTTAATGTTAAGTGATGCTGACCACAATGTATCAGCGAAAACCATATTTAAATCTGATAAGCCGTTTTTGAGATTAGCGTGAACAAACGCACAGACAAACAGACAAAAACTGTAACAATCATTGTTTTGAGTTCTATTTGCGTTGATAAAGGTCCCAATAATATTTTTCTCATATATCTTTCATGTACAGACAGCGACCGGTTACAGTTTTATTATATATAGCTGTTGCCCGCGACTTCATTAGCGTGAAAATTCAGATGTGTGCCTGTATGAGAATATTTCTTACCTAATCTTACGGCAATCGTACATTATATTAGTAATAAATATCAGTATAATCCGTGTCTAAGGCGAATCCGATTTAAATCTATTCACCCCTAAAACAGACGAAATTTTGCGATATTTAACGAAACTTGGCACTCCTATTTTCAAAAACTATAGAAGCTCCATACAAATTTTGTTCCCCTTTATACTCCAGGGAAATAAATTTCGCAAAATCCCGTCTTAGAGAGCACCTATTTCCAAAATTTGAAACTCCTAGCACTTGTAGTTTTTGAGATTTCGTGATGAGATGAGTGAGTGAGTGAGTGACCTTTCGTTTTTATATATGTATAGCTTTTGCCCGCGGCTTCGCTCGCATGAATATCGTTTTTCAATAGACATTTTTATATTGTTTAAATACTGTTTTGCATACTATTTCTAATCTAATCATCATCACCATTCGTACAAACCCTCTTTCACCTATCTAAAGATATCCCCCGTAAAACAACATACAATACACAAAGGCAAATTTTCACTACAATAACTTTCCCCTTCCCCTCCCTTCCCCTCCCTTCCCCTCCCCTCCCCTTCCTTCCCCTCCCGTCTCCCTCCCATCTCCCTCACTTTCCCTCACTGCCCACTCACTCACCACCACTTCTGATGCCTCACTTTCCCTTACGTCCCCTTCACTTGCCCTTCACTTGCCCCTCACTTGCCCTTCACTGCCTCTTCACACCCCCTAAATTCCCTCTTCCTTTTTTATTTTTACACAACGCCATCTAGACCCAAAGTAAGCATATTATATGCTTGTATTATGGGTTCTAGAATACGGATAAACATACTTAAATACTTTTATTTTTGTAAATAGATACATATTATACACATAAACACCCAGACCAATGCAAATAGACATGTTCATGCTACAAATATTTGCACTGAGCGGGAATCGAACCCGCGACCTCACAGTCCATACACAGTACCACCGAAATACAGTGGCAGTCGATTTCCCCTGACTTTCCCCTCCCTTTCCCCTGACTTCTCCCTCACTACCCCCGCACTTTCCCCTCACTTCTCCCTTCTTTTCCTCTTCCTCCCCCTCCCTCCAAATTTCAAGTCGCCAACTTTAAGAGCAAAGATCTTTCCATACAATATTTCATCCCTTATTTCACTCCTATAAATCCACCCCAGTAAAAAAAAAATTATGAGCGTATTTTTTATTTAAATAAAAGTATTCCAAAACAAAATTTCAAAGCTGTAACTTAAAAAATGAAGACGTTTCATACAATCGATTTCATCCCATTTCATACACTTAAGGGTTGAATTTTTAATAACCCTTTCTTAGTACACTTCTAGACATTAATACAAACACACCCTCCAAATTTCAAGTCGCTACGACCAGCGGTTTAGGCTTTACGTTGTCTGTCAGTCAGTCAGTCAGGACAAAGCCTTTTATAATATGTATGGATGTATGGATTAGACGTATAGCCATCAGGGATCAAAGCATACAGGCTGCTAGTAATGCTAACACGTGATAGAGCCACATAAAGCTGACCGAAAAACAGCTAATACTTAGATCCACACCCACAACTTTTAGTGTCTTACCTTTACTTTAATTACTTAATTAATTAATTACTTTAATTAGTCATCGCAAAACATAGGCTCACTGTAAACTGGACTCGTTTAAAACTAAATGAAAGACTGTTTAGAATGACAGGAATCCAAGGAACAAAAACACTATCAGCTATTCCGCAACCTGTTAAAATATCTGCTTCTATAAAATTTCGTAGTAAATTAACGAATGTTCGATGTGATTCTTTAAATTGGCATAACTTTTTTATTTATGAACCGATTGACATGAAACAAACACTAAATGTTAAGTGAAGCTTACCACAATATATTAGTGAAAACCATATTTAAATCGGATAAGCCGTTTCTGAGATTAGCGTACACAAACGCACAGACAAACAGACAAACAGACAAAAATTTTAAAAATCATTGTTTTGGGTTCTATTTGCGTTGATATAGGTCCCAATAGTATTTTTTCTCATATATCTTCCATGTACAGACAGCGATCGGTTACATTTTTATTATATGTATAGATAGATTATAATATACTGGCCTGTTGGTCTAGTGGTTAGTGACCCTGACTGCTAAGCCGGAGGTCGTGGGTTCGATTCCCACCCAGGACAAACCTTTGTGTGATGAGCATGATTGTTTGTTCTGTCTGGGTGTAATTTATATATAATATGTATGTATTTACAAAAAAAAATGTATATAAGTAGTTTATCAGTTATTTAGTACCCATAACACAAGCAAATATAATTGCTTAATTTGGGGCTAGATGGCGCTGTGTGAATGTGGTAGAATATTGTTATATCAATTTATTATATTAATTGTGTGCCATTAATTTTAACTAAACAAAAATGGGTTTGAAATTTCGTCATGTACCTACTTATTACATTAAGTTGAAGTTAGCTCTAACTTACAAACACTGAAAGTGACTTTAGTTAGTCTTATGATTTTAAAACTAGAAGTATTCTCAAATAAGGTCATCTAGCAAGTACCTACTTTGTATTTCAAAATAAATGTTTTCTTCCTTTCTTTCTAATGGCATACAAGCGAAACGTCTATTTAATAAGGTTTCGTATCCGATATGGAACCCTGTTACGTACTAAATAATAAAAATAATAATATCACAACAACTACACATAGCACCACCTAGACCCAAAGTAAACATATTATAGCTTGTGTTATGAGTTCTAGAAATGCGGATATACATACTTAAATACTTTTTTTGTAAATATTTACATACATATTATATTATACATAAAAACACCCCAATCAATGCAAATAGTGATGTTCATGCACACAAATATTTAATACTAGCTTTCCGCGGCGCGGTTTCAACCGCGTCTTTGGTTACTGCTCTGCTCACGTCCCCAGTAGCGCGATATTACATAGTCTATAACCTTCCTCGAGAACTGGGCTATCATACGCAAAGAATTTCTTAAATCCGACTGTTAGTTTCAGAGATTAGCGCGTTAAAACAAACAAACAAACTCTTCCGCTTTATATAATAGTATAGATTTGTACTGTTTAGTTAGTGTTACTCAAAGGGAAAAAACCTTGCAATAAGTAACAGTGTTACTTCGGGTTCGTGATCGGGTTTTTCTTTCCAATTGTGTAATAGTGTTACACAAACTAGTGTGACTCAACGGGAATAATGGATCACTAACAGTTATAACTCACAGTGGTTATCATTAACATTGTAAGTGAAACAAAAGTTATTTCACGAGGAGTGAAGACAGACGAGAGAAGGATTAGCAGTAATCCTTCGGTGGCGCGGATTCGAGGAGCTTTTTGAGTCTCAAATAAACCGTCAAGTCACAATGTTAAAGTTGTCAATGGAATTTCGAGGTATTGACTTTTAAATTGGCATTTCTTAATATTTCTTTCTCTTTTGTGTTTATTTTAAGGCCTTAGGAATAGAAGACATGACTTAATTAATTTATTTTTTGTAATCGATATACAAATAAAAAGCATTTACAATTTGTTGTGTTTGTCAAAAGGTTGTATGTACTCTGCTGAGCTATTGCCGATCACATAAATCTTGCAGTGTTGTATTTATAATTGCGTATGCTAGTTTTATTCAGTTGAAAATCACTTTAGGATTCTTAATAATAAAAAAATAAATAAAAATATTATTTATTATATCGCTCAAAAGGCGTCTATTCCTGCATAAATGTATAACATCATAACTTTTGCTTTCCTTTGGGTTAATTCATAACTAGCTGTTGCTTGCCGCTCTACCCGCTAGAATATCGGTTTTCGCATTTTACGTACAAACTTTCATCCTTTCATCCCTTTCATTTTTTCGGAATTAGATAGCTTATGTTGTTTCTCAAGGTCTATTTAATCTCTATGCCAAATTTCATTTAAACCGGTTCAATGTTTTAGACGTGAAAGCGTAACAGAGAGACAGACAGACAGAGTTGCTTTCGCATTTATAATATTATACCAGTCTCGCAGTATCCAATGTCGATTCTCAGAGTAAGTATTTGCTTCCCAGATTATTCCTACTCCATGTTAACTTCGTTTATTCAATCTTTACAAGGCTTTTACAGGCATTAGTTCAGTTAGACAACAACAATCTATGAAAGTTAAATTAAATGTTAAACTAGCTTCAAACTACATTTAGCTATTTATTTTAGTCGCTGCAGCCCAAAAACAAACAAAACTTTGCCATTTAGTTTTCAAATTAAACCGCACGGTACAAAATTGCCGTACAACACCGTTTATGTATACACGTACCTTAATAAGCCGCTGTGTGCACACTGCTTTATATAAAAACTAACGAAATGCAACTTTATCTAACAAATTTATTACATTTCAGACCACTTACGGCGAGTACATACGATTTGACAATAATATTGCTTTTGTGGCTGTTTATTTGATGTAGAATCAACAACAGTATTGCGTGTTGCAATAAACTTACTAAAAAACTTAAAAAAATATTTTATTAAAATAATCATATATGTAATCCTATGAACCGGCGTATGCAGTTAGGTTAATCCATATTTTCTTGTACATAAAAATACTGAATAAAAATACAGAATTAACCTAAATAAAACAAGTTTTGTTCCGTATTCATTCTATGACGTCTCACCCCATTTCTTCACTCATACATACCAAACTAGTATTCTTTTATAGTTTTCTTATTCTAGGGTTGACCTGAGAAACATAAATAGGATGGAAAATAATTAGTGGGATGAGACGTGATAGGATGAATGCGGAACAATACGAAATTTTCTATAGAGATAAATTACTGATATTGGCTATACTCGATTATACTCTATTTACAATAAGAAAATATTCAATTTAACTTCATAATTCTAAGTAACTTTAACTAAATTAATAAAGATTAAAACATGCTTTTCTTTATCTAGTGTATACCGGCACTTATCTTTTATCTTCGTAGGCTTCGTAGCACTGTAGCGTCGTAGCACAGCGAGGCGTAGAGGCAAGCGCTACGAAATTAAAGCCGTCCACTTTAATTCAATTGCCGTGGCGCGGCAATAACTGGATTCTGTTTGCCATTTATTTTTTGTAAAGGACTTTGCTGAACGTAATATTACTTGCTGTTGTAGCCTTATAATAATGTTAAGTGAAAAAACACTGCAATTTCTTTTAAAAGAGAAAAATGTTTTGATTGTTAAAATCGCATTTTGCGACTAAGTACTTCATTTGATAAGCATGGTTACTATGGAAATTGTCCCTTTGGAAATTGCCTATCCAGGAAATAACATATCAAGTTACATGCTCGGTTTTAAAGCTCAAATTTGTCTGCTCTAGCCAATATGTCTCAACTGCCACAATCATATGTAACAAAAAAAAATTTATTATTATCAATAATCATTTAAACATCACCCTTTAAGATTTACATGGAACGACATAAACTAGAATTACAGTCCCCAATCTACTTGTAATAGCATATCACAACATTATTACACTCTAAAGTATAATGAAAAAATGACATAAATTTAAATAAAACGCATAAAAGTTGGATCGTTAAAAATACAGCCTGCCGTGGGCATGACGCCAGCTCGTAAACTTACTCCGCGAAGTATTATTATTCGCCGTCTCACTCTAACAAAGGATTTGTTTCAATATTTCCACAGAACATAGTATAAAATGATATGTCAAGTATACCTACTATACTATAAGTTACCGTGCGTTTGTATCTTCGGTGACAGCGGTAAATATTTGTGGGAAATATAAACACCGCTTCCAATGTTTGCTATAACAAAATTTTCTACGATTCTACGTTGTCACTCGCTTGAAAGTTTAACAAAATTATATTATTAAGTATTGTAATTATTTTCCTGCATTTAAATATTATACTAATAATGTAACAATTATACCGATTACGAATGTAATCGATTAAGTATTTTTGCCTGACTGCCGAAGTCAAAGACGGTAATGTTTTTCGAGTGTATGTAAGTATGCATGTGGGTATGTATGTCTATTTCTTTGGCACGCTCAAAAAGTCTAAATGGCTTAATCGATGAGATTCGTCATTAGATTGGTAGGTAATAAACTAATAACTGTGAGAGTGACATAGGGTATATAAAATTTCAATGTAGCGTCAACTTGAGAAAAAAGAATGGGTTTCTTTCTTTTTACTTTGTCAAAGTCAAAGTCAAAGAATTTATTTCATTTTGATTATAAAGTATGATGCTTATGAAAAGCCAACATTACATTTTGTCAGCCAATTGACCTACAGCCAGTTCGCTGACGAGGTAGAGCTGTGAGAAGAACTGGCAAGAAACTCACGCCACTCTTTTCAATCGCCAGATAATATTGTTTTATGCAAACGGACTTTTTTTTTTTTTAATGACTTAATTATATTGCTTGTTTTAAATAGAATCTAACTTCTTGTACATTATAGATGTAAACTAGTACCATCCGTAGCATTTCGTTTGATTAGTGAAAACGCCGAATCTTGCGCCTCCATCGCCTTGCATTGCCCTTCACTTGCATGTACTCTAGTTTTTCATCATGCTTAGATACTTAGACACGAGGTCGTGTGCTTGATTACTACAAAATCCCATTATCACACAATCAGTACATCGAATAAACCAATTTCCAGCAGACATCAAAAGACATGTTGTTCCGACAATGACTTGTCCGACATGAGACTTTCGACGACAGAAAATAGTCGGAAATGGTGCAACGTCGACGTAATGACCGGCGATGCGAATCATAACAACTACTAGCCTCGGGAAATAAGAAAAGCTTACGGAGATAGAGTAAGAAACTTAGGAGAAGGCATGTGAAATAACTAACATTATTACTTGCCAAATTTAGGTTACTTAACTCTATCTCCATTTTTATCCTTATTTCGGTTGTACACTTCACTCGTTCTCACACTAATATTATTCCCCTACACTCTGGGTTTGCTGGTAGAAAACTCATTACTGAGTTAGGCTCGCCTTTGTACATCAACAATTTGTAAACATTATTTAAATGATTTTTTGTGTGTGTACAATAAAGAATTAAAGAAAGAAAGATAAAATAAGTACTTAGATCACTTTGCATTCCATCATATTCAAATTCAAACTTTTAATTTTTTGTCATAATAAAATTTAATACTACTGACCAACCCTGGCTTTGTCCGATATATTTATATGCTGAATATATTTTTTATTTAATTACAAATCTTTAAAATTCTCGACTTTCTATACTTATAATACACACGTATTACACTTATAAACCTTCCAAAAGCCATTGTGTGGTTAGCGGCAAAACATAAAAATAGTGATTTTGCATTAAAGGTTCTTTTAATGATGCCACATCCTCTCATTCTTACATCCACAATCGATACATCGGCCGTATATCGGCTGATTGGATCCTCAAGACGCGCGTCATGCCGCGTCTGAGCTGATTGTCCGACGTAATTGAACGCGCGGCCACGCGATCACATGCCGCGCGGTGCAGCGGAAAACACTCAATAGACATTATTGACGGACAAGATGGTATTGTATTTTGATACCGATAATGTTGGTCAATTTAGAAGCTATTAGCATTACGCCTTTAACCCTGAAGGGGTAGGTACACTTTTAGACTCCGGGTTATTACTAAGACTAAACTTTTCTAAAAAAACTCCATCATACACACCTCTACGTTTGTATAAAGTACCTCTGAATCAGCGAGACAGTCAGTTGGAGTATCAAATTAGATTTTTGGTAGAGTTATTTTTTAAAGTTTTGTTTTATTTTGCAGTACTTTAGAAAAATTGATGTGTGATGCGGTCTAATACTAGTTTGACTGTCCCGACCTGCTGTCCTGCATCATTTGCTCGACACCGATATTTTACCCAAATTGTATTAAATATAAAACAATAAAATGGAATTAAAAAAACCAACATTATTAAGCGTAAACAAGCCAGCCGAAATCTAAGTACCAATAAATGGATACACAGAAGTTAACAATACGTGGTATAAGCTGAGACTGTACCGCACGGTCGGACCGTACGGCTATTGAAAGTAAAATCCGGCTTGACTATTTTTTAAGGAAACACCGTTTGATTTATTGTTAGATAATATAACATGGTAGGGTATAAAGTAGTTTGTATAAAATCTTGAATATTATTTACTTATTATAATAGTTGGTAAGATATGTATCTCGTATATTTTCTTTCGAGATATTGAAAGGATCACAAGATAAGATAAGATGAGATAATTATTTATTTGCTAAAAATGTGTTACTTTTGTATTACATTTTTTGCATTAATAATATTCTCAGCGCCTAAACGGCTCAAACGATTTCGATGAAAACTGGTAGGTACACAGATTCAGTGCCAGAGACGGACATAGGATACTTTTTATTTCGAAAATCGATCTGGTTCCTGAGTTACGTTAATTAAATACATACCATTTTCCGAGCGGACGAATATAATATAAAGCGACAAAGTTTGTTTGTTTGTTTGAACGCGCTAATCTCTAGAACTACCTGTCGAAATAATTCTTTTTGTGTATGATAGTCCAGTTCTTGAGGATGTTTATAGGCTATGTAACATCAAGTTATGTAAGTAGCAGAGCAGTAACAAAAGACGCAGGTGAAAACCGCGCTGCAGGAAGCAAGTGTGCAATAAAACAACTTTTTACACGGTATAGCTCTATGAGATAAGGTAGAAGGAAATAAATACTGTATAATCAACTCAATAAATTAAAATAATTAAACAACGCAACGCTGTGTCTGACCTTGACATAGGAGCTCTGACCTTGGCATTGGAGCAGTGCCTTTAATATCACTTGCCCCTGGATAAAAATCTGTATAGGTAAATGTTCGCGATGTCCATGAATGAAATTTACGATTCATATTCCAGAGATTTTTATGGCTAGTTAGAATCACTGATATAAATATGTAGTGATCAGGCGTTTTTGGTGATATGTGTGTTTTTATTAGAAGGTTAAAAGGTTGTTGACCTTGTCTGCTGTTGTAGCCAGTAGAAAGTAATACGTATCAAGGATAATCAGAGTTGTATTACATCGACTTTTTTCTGGTAATGTGAAGCTCTAGGGAAAAAGCCTACTGCGGATTTAGATATTATTTTTTATCATCCAAAATCAATAGACCTAGGCCTGAAAGTAAGCAGTCCGTGCGATTTAGTGAGTGACAATTAGGATTGTACCCAAAATCTGGAAAGGAATTACTGTGAAATTTCATAAAAAGACTTAATACACAGAATAGGCAAGATACAATGTTCCTTCTCCTTCTATTTGAAGAATTACGATGACGTATGTGGTTCGGTGGTACTGTGTACGGACTGCCACGTAGACGTCGCGGGTTCGATTCCCGCTCACTGCTAATATTTGTGTGCATGAACATGGTTATATGCATTGGTCTGGGTGTTTCTATGTATAATATGTATGTATTTACAAATAAAAAAGTATATAAGTATGTTTATCCGCATTCTAGAACCTATACCTCAAGCTGTAATATTATATGCTTATTTTGGGTCTAGATGGCGTTGTGTAGTTGTTGTGATATTATTATTATTATTAATTGACCCATTCAAGCAAGCTTACCAATAAACAAGCTTGAGCCTCACACTATACTGTGGGGTCTAAGGGTCAAGTAAAGCCGAGACGTATAGAACAAAAGATTCAACAGGGTAGAAGCGCACTGAACTACAAGGACAGGTCCAACATAAAATAAATTGGTTGGAAAAGTAAGAAAGAATTTCTTAGCGGTTACGTCTTTAATATCATTCATTCATAATTTCTTCTCTATATGAGCAGAGGCCTTTGCTCTGCAATGGGATTATGATGCGCTGGTTTAATGAAATGAAATGGAAAGTGTTTATTCATAACGTCAAAATAATAAAATGTCAGCTAATATTTTATTATTATATTAGAGGTCCGCCATTGCTTCGTTTCGGTATAAAAAGTTTCATTCGATCACACAACAAACTCCAACAAAAATATTATAGCAATAGTGTGGGGCTTAAAATATTGAAATTCTGAAAATGATTAAAAATAATATGTTAAACATATTTAAATATAGTCCATGTTACCCGCTGAATTTATTGATTTCTAAAGGTGAAAAATTCTCAAACGGTAACGTAGATTTTTAGTTAAATCGTTGGAAACAAACAAACATACAAAAAATCAAATCTTTTCTCTTTATAATATTAGTTTAGATATAGATCAACTGGCAGCGCTTGAAACGTTTCATACAAATCAAGCTTTATCGTAATTTGATATGGTTCTTGTTTATTTGATTTGTAAACTTTTGTGTTTGAGCTGAAGTTAATGTTGATACATCAGTCTGGACTCGTACACAACAAACTTAATGAAACAAATCCCAGAAGGTTGGAAGAATACGTAGTTTTAGTTGTAATGGACTTACGTCTTTAGTAATGCAATGTAATATCCCCTACTCTGTCCCGGCCATTTTGAAAAATTTGCACGTTTTACGTAATGAGTTGTCAATTTATGACAGCTCAGTTTGTGCACACAATTAAAATTTTTTCATTGAATGTCAAAATATTATACATATTTTATCGGAAGGCTCTATACATTGTAAGTAGGTATTCTACTCGGTATATTTTGGTAAATATAAGTATTTTTTATCGGAAGGCTCTATACATTGTAAGTAGGTATTATAATCGGTATATTTTGGTAAATATAAGTATTTTGTAAGGAATAATAAAAGAGTAAATAAACACTGATTTAAAATAAATTTCTTTTTAGCATTGTTATTTTTGCTATACTTATATATCTTACAAGTACCCTACTATACTGTTACTATAGGTTATTATTATTATCAATTCCTTTATACAAGTTTGTTTTTTTTTGCCTAAAGCTTTTTAAATATCTTTTATTTAGAAAGTCTGGCCTTTTCGTACTAAATATGCAAGAACTAGGTTACGTTTAGAAACCTCAGAGCGAATATTTTCTACGTGGGTTGATTACGGGTTACTTAACATAAAATCAGTAAAACCATTGTTTTACCAACCGTGATTTCGGATGCTTAGACGAATTATTCAGCGGTATTCCTTAAAAGGCTTCATGCGGCTATTTAACTTGAATATTTTGTATTAAATTATATAATGCCGAAAGTTAGAAAAGTCAATTATTTATCAAAATAAAAAAATCAATGCGTTGTCTAACAATCATGCATTTTATTGCAATAAGCCTAGCACTGGCTAAACTTATAAACTCGCAAAACGCTGCTAGTAAGTATATTTTGATTACATCGCATGTATTTTCATAGCGACACGAAATGAATTGCATTTTAAATAAATAAGTTCCTATATGGTTTTGAGGAAATCCGTTATCCTATAATTATTTTTCATCTGATACGTAGCCATCTTGTGTGGGATTAACTACGTTTCCTGCAACTTTTACTTTGACCAGTCTTGTGTCAGCCTTACTGGTTATTAACTCAAACTCAAACTCAAAATACAACGCGCTACGTCTGTCGTTTTGTTGTCACCATCGCTACAAAGACATTTAAAAAAAAAATTATGCCACTTATGGACAAAAATCTTCCATGTTTTGTACCTTCAATCTTTATTGTATCCGTCTAGTTAGTTAGGTTTTTCCTAAGCCAGCCAGTAAGCCATATATCGACATTTAAATATTTACCTACATATATTTATTATTAAGCATTTCATACGATATGAATGAAATTTTTTTAAATTAATTAATTCTGCTACTGACGTGAATATTTTCTAGAATTTTTGTCAGTTGTGTGAGATAAGCGTTATTGTGGCGGGCAGCGCCGCTATTTTGGACACAATCTTCTTTATTTACTTCGTGAAATTACATCTCGACGCGCGCTCATGGCGGTTTTCATTTGCTTAAATTATTACGTTGCTTTATTTAAAGAGGTTTTGTAAAGCGCGCGCTTAAACCTCACTTAAGGTTTTATTTCATAATTAAATTGTAATTGTAATAACGCTGATGGTTTATTACAAATATTTTCTTGAGATAAATGAAAAGAAATAGAATGGGCAAAGATAAGATTTTTGTATAATAACTGTTTCGTTTGAAACATTATCTGTGCATTTTATACTGCGAAAGCCCAAGAAGGTATATTCTTCTTTTAAATACTGTTGTTTCTACTTAAGAAAACAAAACCTGCATTGCGTGCTACTTCACAAACATACAATCAATTTTAAAAAACTTGTAGTAAAAATATGAATCACACAAATATTAATCTATACATATAATAAAAATGTAACCGATCGCTGTCTGTACATGGAAGATATATGAGAAAATATACTATTGGGACCTATATCAACGCAAATAGAACCCAAAACAAAGATTTTTAAAATTTTTGTCTGTTTGTCTGTTTGTCTGTTTGTCTGTGCGTTTGTGCACGCTAATCTCAGAAACGGCTTATCCGATTTAAATATGGTTTTCACTAATATATTGTGGTAAGCTTCACTTAACATTTAGTGTTTGTTTCATGTCAATCGGTTCATAAATAAAAAAGTTATGCCAATTTAAAGAATCACATCGAACATTCGTTAATTTACTACGAAATCTTATAGAAGCAGATAATTTAACAGGTTGCGGAATAGCTGATAGTGTTTTTATTCCTCGGATTCCTGTCATTCTAAACAGTCTTTCATTTAGTTTTAAACGAGTCCAGTTTCCAGTGAGCCCATGTTTTGCGATGACTAATTAAAGTAATCGTAGCGACTTAAAATTTGGAGGGTGTGTTTGTCTTAATGTCTAGAAGTGTACAAAGAAAGGGTTATTAAAAATTCAACCCTTAAGTGTATGAAAAGGGATGAAATCGATTGTATGAAACGTCTTCATTTTTTAAGTTACAGCTTTGAAATTTTGTTTTGGAATACTTTTATTTAAATAAAAAATACGCTCATAATGTTTTTTTTACTGGGGTGGATTTAAAGGAGTGAAATAAGGGATGAAATATTGTATGGAAAGATCTTTTGCTTTTGAAATTGGCGACTTGAAATTTGGAGGGAGGGGGAAGGGAGGGGGAGGAAGAGGAAAGGAAGGGAGAAGGGAGAAGTGAGGGGAAAGTGCGAGGGTAGTTAGGGAGGAGTCAGGGGAAAGGGAGGGGAAAGTCAGGGGGAAATCGACTGCCTCTGTATTTCGGTGGTACTGTGTATGGACTGTGAGGTCGCGGGTTCGATTCCCGCTCAGTGCAAATATTTGTAGCATGAACATGTCTATTTGCATTGGTCTGGGTGTTTATATGTATAATATGTATCTATTTACAAAAATAAAAGTATTTAAGTATGTTTATCCGTATTCTAGAACCCATAATACAAGCATATAATATGCTTACTTTGGGTCTAGAAGGCGTTGACCTCGCAGCATGTGTGGGACCAGCTGAGTATCCGCGGAGTCATTGCGTGGGTGGTGTGGGTCAACCCGCCGGCCAGGGAGACCCGTATAAACGGTGGTGCCGCTGGCCGCCCGCGGCATTGTACAAGGGCCCAATTAGACCTAACCAAAAAAAAAGAGACTGCCCCACCAGGTTGCGCATAATCTCGGAGTGGTTCGTCGTGCAGGTTGGTGACCGGATAGTGGGACCCGGCGACCATTTTCGAGACGGTACGGCGGCCTTTTGCGAGCAGTCCGTATCATGGAAGCCCGGAGGCCTAAGACCCTTGAGCCTTTACAGCTGCGAAGAGACATCGCCTCCTCAACGGCCGTCTTCTATCGCCTTTACCACGGAGAGTCTTCTCAACAGCTCTTTAAATTAATTCTACCCTCTCCCTTTTTATCCAGAACGACACGTGCGGAACTGAAGTGCCACCCTTTCACAGTGGAATCTAAAGGGTCTCGAACCAAACGGTTCAGCACTTTATACTTTTGTCGCTCAATTAAAGCCTGGAACTCTTTACCAGCGCATGTGTTCCCACCTAACTTTCATCCTGGGACTTTTAAGCGAGGCGTGAAGAAGCATCTCACTAAGCCGCCATAGTGGAGGCCACCATACCAGTAGTTTGGCTTTTGGAATGGTGTCCACTACTTCTGAATTCCACTGACTGCTTACCATCGGCCAGAGTAGAGGCACTTTGGCAGGCTAATATAAAAAAAAAACTTATAGCGTTTTTATTCCTCGGATTCCTTTCATTCCAAACAATTTCCCGTTTAGTTTTAAACGAGTTCAGTTTCCAGTGAGCCTATGTTTCGTGATGACAATTAATGAGTGTGGATCTAAATATTACTGTTTTTGCATGGTCAGCTTTATGTGGATTTGCCACGTGTAAGTAATCCTAGCAGCCTGTATGGCTTTGATCCGCGATGGCTATACGTCTAATATCGTAGATAGAGAAGCATTTACTGTAAAGATTTTTCTTATTCACCTAAACGAAGATATTTATAATTCAAAACAAACCAAAAGATATATCCAAAAAATGCTGCCCAAAATCACTATTCCACACGGACGAAGTCGCGGGCACAGCTAGTTTTATAAATAAATATTAATATTATATATATAAATAAATATTAATATTTAATAATAATAATATGTCAACAACTAATCACAACACCAGCTAGACCTAGACTCAAAGTAAGCATATATTTATTGCTTGTTGGTTCTAGAAGGCGGATATACATACTTAAATACTTTTTTTTGTAAATTCCTACATGTTATAGGTACATAGCAAACCCACACAAACGCAAATAGGCATGTTCATGCACAGAAATATTTGCATTGAGCGGGAATCGAACCCTCGACCTCTGTGTAGCAATACCACCGAACCAGAGAGGCAGTCATTTTTTCACATGTGAAAATCGATCACACAAATTCTTACACGGCACGCACACTCCAATGCCACTAAGACAATCAAAAGTATTTTAATTTTGTAGATAACAATATCCATGAAACGGTTGAAAAGCCTTTTTAGCTATTTAGGTACAAACACGTGAATGTTGATGAACTTAAACAAAGAAATTTAAAAACTATTATCCGTTAGGAAAGTTATTTCAAAAGGTTATTATGGAAACGCTAGTAGGTACCTATAACACGTATATGGCTAGGGCTATCACCACTTTCACATTTTTAATAGCCAGTAGTGGCAAATTAAAAGAAGCTTTGATGTTAGAAGTAACTTTCGCCCATGGATTGGCTACGCTGTTAGCTACAGTTTAAGATGCTTAGTGCGAGTTTACGTTAGCGCGATAGACGCGCTTATGACGTTCAGTGCTCCGATTGGCGCGTTCCAAGCTCTTAACCAATCAAAGAGTCAAACGCGGTAAGCGTTTTGATCGCGTTAACATAAAAATCGATTTAACCTGCCGCCACTCTATGTCACGTTGTACTTTTTTTTTTTTTTCTTTTTTTTTTTATATTAGCCTACCAAAGTGACTCTACCCCGCCTGATGGTAAGCAGTCAGTGGAATCCAGAAGTGGTGGCCACCATACCAAAAGCTATCGTCTTAAACTGCTGGTATGGTGGCCATCCACTATGGCGGCTGGGAATGGGGTTAGGGGAAGGGAATGAGGGAGGTGAGGAAAGAGGAAAGGGGGAAATTACATGTATGTATGTTTAAGTATTAGATATAAATATATAATTAATATGTTTTATTAGAATTATTACTCTAATTTTTTTATTAAAACTGTGTAACTTCTTGTGCACCTACTTTGTTTCTCTGCACCACCTCAAAAGGTTGACTGGTAGAGAATGCCTTTGGCATTAAGTCCGCCTATATACTGTATGTATGTGAAGTTTTTTAAATAAAAAAATAAAAAAATTGGGTCTCCGGCACTCTCACTCACCGAACGAAACGCAGTAGTAAGGATACTACTACTTTTAAGTCGATCTTCTATAAGAGGGTAGTACTTCCCCGGACGATCCGGCCCATTCATGCTGAAACCAGCGTGGATCTACTACCGTCAAAGTCAAAGGCGTAATATTTTGTCTGACAATATGCTAGAAACCACTATCTTAGCTGCCAAAACTATAGAAATAACTAGCTTCTTAGCGTTAATTTACATCTTTGGTTACTGCTCTGCTCCCGTCGCCAGTAGCGTGAAGTTACATAGCCTCTATCCTTCCTCAAAAAATTGAGCTATTAAACGCAAAGAATTATTTAAGTCTGACTGGTAGTACCAGAGATTAGAGCGTTAAAACAAAAAAAAAACCCTTCTGCTTTATAATTTTATTTTAATTTGTAAGTGTTCAATGTGTAATTTTAATTTTATTTTTATTTGTAAGTGATCTGTGTGTAATTTTATTGTATTTAATTATTTAAAAAAATTTGTGAATATTATGGATAATTTATCTGAAATAAACTTTATTATTATTATTATTATTTATATATTAGTGTATATGTAGCACCATTATTTCAGCCGAATGCCGTTCGTTATCGTTTGACGGCTTTCTTTAGACGATAATGATGTCCTTTAACTATAAACAAAATAAGTACATAAACTGTTATTATTATTTTAGTAATAAAATCTATACATATAATAAAATTGGAGTGTCTGTAATATTGAAATAACCGTTTTTTACTACATGTATATGAATATATATACGGTACATACACCAAAATAACAATTTTACAATTTTTGTCTGTCTGTCTGTCTGTTTGTTCCGGCTAATCTCTGAAATGACTGGACCAATTTTGGCGGGACTTTTTTTATTGGCAGGTACCTGATGTAATAAGGAGTAACTTAGGTTACGTTTATTTTAGAAATCGATTCGATAAAAATTGGCATGTAGATAGATTTGGACATAGGCTTTTTTTTATCTCAACCGATTTATGAGATTTAGTTCCCGAGGGATACAAAACACATTTTAGGCGCAGGCGAAGCCGTGGGGCGCAGCTATTAATAAATAAAAATAAATAATTGTGACAGCCCTAGCTTACTTCAGCCATAGCCATAGGTGTTTGTAATAGGTATATCTGACAGTAATTACGCTTACAAACAAACTTGTAGCTATGTGAACGTTTTATACAAGAGATCTTTTATAATATTGTTTAATAACTTTGTTTTTAAGTATTGCAAGTTTTGTTCAGTGTTGTAGGAATGTTAAGCAGATGGTGCGAAAAGATAACTAATATACTACATGTGTATTTAGTTGATTATCTTTCTAGTAATCTTTTATTTCATAATGTCGTTGTACGTTGAATCAAAAAACTCGCAGGGTGTTCTCTACTTTTATTATATACTAGCCTTTCGCGGCGAGTTCACCCGCGTTTACTTACATCTTTGGTTATTGCTCCCGTTGCTAATAGCGTGATGTTTTATGTTAAAACTAGCTTGCTGCAGCGCGGTTTCACCCGTATCTTTGCTTACTGCTCTGCTTTCGTCGCCATTAGCATGATATTACATAGCTTTTAACCTTCCTCGAGAACTGGGCTGTAATACGCAAAAATAATTTTCAAATCCTACTGGTAGTTTCAGAGATTAACGCGTTAAAACAAATAAACAAACTGTTCCGCTTTAATTAGAATAGATATATAATTATAGCACTTAATTATTTGTAAGTGTATCATACTTATAATTTAATCAAAAATAATATGAATCGAATAATACAAATCGACATGTTATAAGACTGCCATGCGTAAATTTGTGCAATTTAAACCTTACAATGTTTCACTACAATAGTGAATATGATTTTTACAAGCTGTCACAGAATAAGCTGCATTTCGTTTTTAACATAAGCCTCGGCGGCTTAAGCGGGAGTCTACCACGAACAGTGCACGAGAAAAATAAAAATGATTTACTCAATGCTTTCTTGACTTGTTATTGTCTATGTATTAGGTTTTTTTTATTTAGATGGCGCTTTTTTGGTTGTTTATCATTAGTATTGTTTGTTTTTATTCATAGTGTGTGCCATATTTTATTCAATTGCAATCCTACAGAGCTCATAACTATAAATTATTGACGTTTGTGTTACTTTGTTGTTATTTGTTACTGGCGAGAGGTGTTCTTGGTAGATGAACAAAGAAATTTAGAAATTGTATAATTTAAAAAGATATTTTATTGCCTCGGTTTTAACTGAACTGATAATCTAGCCGTAATCAACTACCGCCATATTGTTTATTCCTCAATAAATTGTAATAACAAATAATAAAGTCCAGATTAAAAATTAATAATATAACTTAATCGGAACATCTTGAACAAATCAAGTGCTACAGTAACTAAAGCCTTTACAGGCACTTTTATTGTTCTTAATAAACTACTTCTCGAAAAGTTCCTAAGAGTCGTAGCGAACATCTTTAATTGGCTGTTTCTGAGCTAATCGTGTCGGTGCAGTGATAGTGTCGCACTGATAATTATATTGTACTAAAAGAGTTATCGGATCGACTTCAATGAACATTAAGTGAAGCAATTGGATTTTGTAACATTCAACTTTAAGTTTAAGTATTGGAAATAATTGCTGTGAATGTGCTGTTCTGATTTTGTAGTGTTCTTGAGGGTTTTCTAACCTAACCAACCTTAGATTCTTGATATGGTTCATATTTACCATAAGATAATTTTCGCCAACTTAGCTGGTCGTAAACATTTCTAGATTTAGCTTATTAAAATTTGTAGTCTTAGATTGCGAGTTGGGTAGCAATATATTTATACAGTACTAGCTTGCCGCGGCGCGGTTTCATCCGAGTCCTTGCTTACTGCTCTGCTCCCGTCGCCAGTAGCGTGATGTTACATAGCCTATAACGTTCCTCGAGAACTGGGCTATCATACGCAAAAAATTTTTTTACCTGGTAGTTCCAGAGATTAGCGCGTTCAAACAAAGAAACAAACAAACTTCTAGTACTTAAAACTTATAGTTTGTTTAAAGATATCACTGACCATTTGAAAAATGAAGTACGATTTATGATGTTTCATCTCGTTTTAGTTTAATTGAATGCCATCTCTCGAGCTACTCAAAGCAGAAAACATAAATATTTTTCAGTTTAAAGATATATTACTCTGGAAATATTCTTTTAGCTTTAATATCTTTAGGGATTCGCTTTTTAGTTTTGGTGAAATGTGTTTTTATTTTAGTTTGTAAACCGAAAGCTTGTATCAGTCTTTTTAAAGTCAGATAAATGAATGACGAAACGTACTTTGATGTTAAGGCAAACATAACCGTCTTTTAATTGTAAAAGTAGGTAGATTTTCTGTCATATAAATAGCTGGTGCTGATTACTACATACATAACTTCACGCCTGTCTCCCATTTATGGCGAAAGCAGAGACCGTAGAATGCCATTTGCTACGATTCAAACATACCTCCTTTGCCTCTTTAACATCCATTATTTATTTTTATTACTTCTACTACTATTATCTTCTAAACTAATATTATTAAAGAAAAGGTTTAATTTTTTGTCTGTTTGTTTGTTTGTTGCGATTAAACTCAAAATCTCCATAACCGATTTAAAAATTCTTTCACCTATTGACAGCTACAAATAAGACAGGTAACAATACATGCTATATTTTATTAATAGAACATATTTTTCAGCCATTTTCAGAATTTCAATATTTTAAGCATCTTTGTTAACCTGAATGATGCAACACGACACTATTTTATAATAATAATAATAATAATAATATTCTACCACATTCACACAGCGCCATTTAACCCCAAATTAAGCAATTATATGTGCTTGTGTTATGGGTACTAAACAACTGATATACTACTTATATACTTTTTTTTTGTAAATACATACATATTATAGATAAATTACACCCAGACACAGAACAAACAATCATGCTCATCACACAAAAGTTTGTCCTGGGTGGGAATCGAACCCACGACCTCCGGCTTAGCAGTCAGGGTCACTAACCACTAGACCAACAGGCTAGTCGGATACTATTGCAATGATATTTTCCGTAGGCGTTTGTTGTGTGACCGAATGAAACTTTTGATACCCAAGCGAAGCGAGGGTCGACGTCTAGATAAATAATATTATATAACTGCTTCGGTTATCATAACCTGAACTGTCGAGCCCGTTCCTAAAGGAAACTCATTCCTAATTCAAGAGAAAATTTTACACATCGGAAGTATAAACACCATTCAACCCACTACAACTTTTGACAGTTCTATGCCAAACTAGACTTTATGAGGTTTCGATAGCATCTGTATAGAAAACACTTGATAGAACTAAATCTGTGGTACCTAGGTGTATAGTGTGTTAATGGATATATCAGTTTATTCCCAACTTGATCCGAAATCCTAACCCGATAGTGGGTTAGGTAAATGAGTTGTCAAGACAGGTCGACAATTTTACAAATCAAGCAAATACATATTGATCGAATCGTAAGTAAATCTTTTCAAATGTCATGCGCACCTGTATGCCATTTAAAAAACCACAATCATATTTATTACTTTATAAATCTTTGATAAGATCACAACTTGAATATGCATCTATTGTATGGAACCCATACTATACTAAATATAGTGAACAAATGGAAATTGTTCAGCGTAAATTTTGCCGAACGGTAAACTATAGATGCTATCAACAAAAAAGAGTAAATTATCATGACTCATTAGCCAAATTCTCAATATTACCGCTTAAGTTTAGAAGATGTTTAATGGACATACAAATGTTGTATAACATTTGTCACAAAAGGTTTGACTGTAATCAATTAATGAACCAAATATATATTAAAATTCCCAGCACCTCTCACCGTATACGAGCGATACATCCGAGCGGCCCATTTGCACCAAAACCTTGTAGAACAAATGCGGGCAAGCGTGCCCCCTTAAACCGAATTATGAAACTTTACAATGATTACTGTACGGATATTGACTTATTTATATTGTCACCAACACAATTCAAAACATGTGTAGTTGAGAGACTAAAAGAAGTGTCAGAAACTGACTTCATTTAGTTTAGATTAGTTTAATGTACCTAATTAAATACTTATTTCAGCTGTAAGTACCTATGTATTTACAAAAGTATATATTACCTATATCAATTGTCTGGTGATGTATACAAATGTCCACACACTATTTTTTATAAATTATTTTTTTTTTAAGATAGATAAGTTTCATTTTATTTTTATAACTAAGTACATTTATATTTTTGTTTGTAACTTACATGGGATGCCTACCAATCTTGGTATGGTAAAACTCTGTTTGTTAAATATTAATTCAGCGGATAATGATGTTGGTTGTACATTTACTTAAAACTGTACCTTCTAAGTAAATTTTAGTTTAGTTAATTACTATGTACAACTGTTTATTGTCCTAAATAAATTAAAAAAAAAAAAAGGACTGTATTAAATTATTTGTTTTACTGTTATTTATTTATTTATTTATAATCAGAACGACAAAATTACAGTCAATTACACTGATTACACAGTAAAAACTTAAAATATATAAAATAACAACTTTTACTCTGGCGTCTCACAATACCTCATACATTCAGACAAGATCAACTTCCATTCATCAGCAAACAGATCCAGCCCATGACTTGACGCCAGCAGAGCGTTGAGCCCCTTTAACTTAAGCGGTACTGGAGACATGGAACGTGCAACCGTGCGGAAGCGTGGTACCGCAAACAAAGGATGCTGCCTGGCTCTGTTGTAATTATCAGGCACAAAAAATTGACACAGCTCGGCATGTAAACCAGGTGCGTCTTATCTGTTTACTAAACAATTATTAAAGAGTATAAATTAATGACAATTTAATTACTAAATAAAACAAATTTTACTGTAATATTCTGTGTTGCAATAGAAAGAAGTGCACTATTTGGACAAAAGTACCCAAATTAAAAAACTATTAGGTACTCATGCGACAAACTTGAATGAATAAACATCCAAAAAATATATTTAAATTGTTTGTAAATAGGTAACGGCTTCTCAAGATAAAAGCTCTATACGTATTCTAAATATATGTATATACAACAACCTAATTAGTATAATAGCGTCAAAATATAACGTATCGCCCGTATTTGTTCGCGTTTATTTGTCTGTTTGTTCGTGCTGTTTGCTGTGCGTTTAGCCACGATTAAGGAGCGGCGCACATTCGCGCTGTTGGCTTTGATATCCATCGCGTCGAGGGCTCTCGGCCGCTGCGTATTGTGTACTAGCGAGATGGAAATTTGACGCCTATTTTTATATTAAACTAGCTATTGCCCACGGCTTTACTCGCGTGGATATAGTTTGTGTCCGTCCCTCCTGCCAGTGCAACCGTTGTATGTGGAAATGTGAAGAAAATAATAATAATAATAATAATAATAATAATAATATTCTACCACATGCACACAGCGCCATTTAGCCCCAAATTAAACAATTATATTTGCTTGTGTTATGGGTACTAAACAACTGATATACTACTTATATACTTTTTTTTTTGTAAATACATACATATTATAGATAAATTACACCCAGACACAGAACAAACAATCATGCTCATCACACAAAGGTTTGTCCTGGGTAGGAATCGAACCCGCGACCTCCGGCTTAGCAGTCAGGGTCACTAACCACTAGACCAACAGGCCAGTCAATAATAGAATATAATTATTAATTTAAAAGAAAAACTGTCACGGCTAAGTAGGCTTTACAGGTTAATGAGGTAGACTCAATCAACTTCTAAAAATGGTGGTACTTTTAGATCAGTCCAAGAAGGATCGAAGTTCGATCGCAGCAATAGACAGTGTTGTTCGAATTTATAGATTTTCTGAATCGCGGTGTTAATATTTTTCCGATAGTATAGTACTCAAGAAGATTTTTTTTTATAATGAATGAGTAAAATCTTTATAGTAGAAAACTAGAAGGTGTACCTACAAGGTAGGCGGTATGCTAATGAGCTATATATAATACTCATAATATGTACTATGTATTTTTAATAAAATTTTAAGAAACTAATTTCTTAGTTTGGGGTACGCTTATTGCGCAACTATACTTATTATACTACCTACAACAGAACCCCACACTGCGCGTGTCCCGAGTAGTCCCGCCGCCGGTTTTTTTTAAATTTATTATAATTTTAAAACCAACGAGGACAAAGCAATTTTTTTTTATTAAGCACAGAGGAAACTGCGTTAACTTTTCAACCGTAACATTTTAAAACCAATTCCGCCACTAATTGAAACCGTCCAGCACGTCGCGGATGACCTATTTACATCATGAAAATATGGAGATATTATCAATTTTTAACCAATTATGTGTGGTGGATAAATTTTTAATCCGAAACATTTTCATAAATATCGATGTAAAGTTAGTTTAGTTGCTATATCGACGTGTTGAAGGTCTAATTACCCCATCGGTCCTCTTTTAAATTCATTTATTCATAGATCACATGAGTGATAGTTATAAAAGTCAAAATAACAAAACAGAAAGTCAGTCAAATAGCTAGCCAGTTCGCTGATGAGGTAGAGCCAGAAGAACCAGCAAAAAATTCAGGCCACTTATTTATTTTTCTTTTTTTTTATTGCCTACAGTGGTAAGTGGCAACTGTCGCTCATAAACTTCTGCAATTCCAGGGGCTCTACGAAGCTGCTGCCTACCGTGATATGAATGCTCTCTTTAAACCTCGTTTGAAGAAGGACATGTCATGCCAGATGGTTAATAAAATGCAGGGTTTATTTATGAAGGCAAAGTGATGCTATGAACACTTAACTGTATACAGGTAGATTAAAATTAAGCGATAGTTTTTATCCCCTTTTCTCTATGCAGTCGGCAACAGCTCGATTCTATTCTTCTAGTATTGTTTCTACAATGGAAGAATACTAACATGTTCAATATGTTCATATCGCATAATATCACAACAACTACATACAACGCCATCTAGACCCAAAGTAAGCATATATTATAGCTTGTGTTATGGGTTCTAGAATGTGGATATACATACTTAAATATTTTTATTTTTGTAAATACATACATATTATACATAGAACCACCCAGACCAATGAAAATAGACACATGCACACAAATATTTGCACTGAGCGGGCATCGAATCCGCGACCTCTGCGTGGCAGTCCGTACACAGTACCACCGAACCACAGGCAGTCAAATTTACGGTTTAGGTTAAGGTTGCCACTTATCTCCGATATTTGACACCAAAGTTGTGAAAAAAACTGTTGTTTAAGCTTTGGTCACATAAATTTAACTACTGAGCTCTGAATTAAGTTGTTGTAGGTATATGTTATACTTACATTTGCTATGAGCTTACAGTTTGATTTATTTTGTGGCCTCCCGCTTTTGTTGAGTTATGTATGTGCCCCGAATGCGAGGATATTTTTTGTAAATGATAGCAATTTTGTTAAATGTTATACAAAACAGATTTAAACTATAAGAGAACTCAATGTTTAATCAAATTGTTTAGGTACTAGACGTCCGCCCTTGCTGCGTTTCGGTATCAAAAGTTTCATTCGTTATTACAACAAACGCCTACGGAAAATATCATAGCAATAGTGACGTATTGTATTATTCATTGATTTACAAAGGCGCTTAAAATATTGAAATTTTGAAAATGACTCAAAAAACATTTCAACATAATAAAACATAGCCTATGTTACCCGTCTTATTTGTAGCTAAGGGTGAGAGAATTTTTATATCTTGAGATAAATCGAAACAAACATACAAGAAATCAAATCTTTTCTCTTTATAATATAAGTTTAGATGAGTAGGGCAACAAAGAAAATGTTCTCGAAGAATTTGCATCTCAGTCTTTATTATTTTAGACCAAGTCTGTCAAATGCGAGTTTGTGGTTTATCTTTGTGCAGTATGTTTTTAATATTTTATAATAATAATAATAATCTTTATTCAGCCAAGTTTTTTACAAGTCTGTCTTATAAACTAAACTTATAGTAAGTAAGTAAGGCTATAATAGGTAGCAAAGCTAGTTGCCTCTGACTCCCAAACTAGGTTGAAACCTGTGTTTTGAGTCAATCAGTGGTTCAGTTTTATCGAAAGAATCAATTCTTCACTTATTCAATTCAAATTATTAAAAACAAGTTTATTCCAAAGCCCAATCATACCCGGTCTGGACAGCCCAGAGGCCCTAGACAAGTGTCAAAGATTTCTATTCTATTCATAGAATAGATACAAAAATGTATGAGATTGACATAAGTGTTAGCTTATGTCAATCCAATACATTTTTTAATCTTTGACACTTATCTAGGGCCGCGCTGGTCTAGACAATAGGCGTTTGAAAGGCGGATTGATGACCTACAGTTCAATGATATTTAATATTAAGGTAACTGATGCACATTACTCGGTATTTCCTTATTGTCGCCTTTTTTGCCGTACTATTAAAGTAAATTAATCACGAAATGATACAACCTGAAACTAAATCAATCGACCACACTGAATTAAAAAAACACTGATTTCTTTTAAAGCTTCAATAATGTAGAGACTCCTAGGAAATATGGTGGCTAGATATTGAGTTTTCCATTCAGAGGTACACATAGCTTTACAGTTTATTGTGTTCGCGCGTTCAATAAAAGGATTCGATTTTGATATTCGTGACTCTGTACTCGTGTGCATTTTTATGAAATGCTCTAGAAATAGTTAAATATAAGAAATGTTTTATCAATTTTATTAAGAAAGTTGGCAATTTAGTCTGTTTGTGCTAGATTATATGGTATTAGATTCTTAAGCTCCCACCGACACAGTCTTAATTAATATCTAAGTACTGTAGGTCTTTTAGAAAAAGGTCTTTTCATGGGTGGTAAAAAAACAATATAATATGTCTTACGTTAATAAAAATAGTTTATTATATAGCTTTCTATGTTATAATTCAGGCCAATTAAAACCACTTATGTCTTCCGAAACTGTTCGGCAACAGTTTGTGAGAAAATAACAGTGGTTGTTTGCATTTTTCTTTTATTTATTGTAGGGAACGACAGGCGCTGCGTGCTATACAAACAGTGTGTAGGTCTATATGCGTTATAGTTGGTTCAAACAGTGCGATTGAAAGTGGATATTGAAACGTAGAAATAGTGATGAAACTGTCTATCTTATATTTGTATAAGAAAAACACAGATAAATTATCTGTGTTTTTCTTATACAACTTAAAAATTACGATATGTTATGAACAAAAACTAATAGATATTACTGCCGCTATCTATAATCGATCTTAAAGATTTTTTCATACAGCACTGAATCGTTATCTTCCTTTAACTAAATTAAATCGATACAGATCTGAGCGATTCATTGCGTCGAATCAGGATTAAAAATAAAATTGTAGATCGTTAGAAACACAAATGATGACACTAATATTTGTCTTGAGTGTTAATTTAACCTACGACTCTTGACATAGCAATAGTGGCTAAGCGACCATTGTTCTGAGGGCGTAGACAAGTGGCATAAATGCTAATATAATAGATTAAAAAATGTATGGGATTGACATAAGCTAACGACAATGTTGGCGTTAGCTTATGCTGTATTCAACTGGCCACACTAATTCGTTTGACGGGAAAACTCTTATTTCTAGTGTCCATCTGAACCAGCTACTATCCAGAGAGTCCACGCAATGAAGTTTAAGTCACAAACAAACGACACAGAGTGCGACTATATATAGCCTTTCGAGCCGCTCAACAGTAAAGCCTGCTCTAGTTTAGGATAAAAATCTGTGTCCATTCTCAATAAAGCTTAAACCGAAGTCAAAACTTTGTACGTTTGGAAATAAAGTTTTATAGCTACAATTAAAGTTCCTATGGCTTTAATCGTTTACCATTATTGGTGGCGAAACGTGGGCAAAGCCTATGTCTAGTAGTGATATGATGGAAGCTTTTACAAATTAATGAGTTGGATTTTAAAATTACACCATACAATTTATTTTATTGCTTGAAGTTTAGTAAACAAATATAAAGCAAACAAGAAGGAAAATACTCTTCCGCTGAGCATTTCAAACTTAAATTTTTTTTATACATCTTTGGTGGCTAACAAGCCTACGGCTCACCCGATGATAAGTGCTAACTGTAACCTATAGAGATGGCTGTGTTTGCCAAGCATCGCACAAGTAATAATGCTTAGAAAACACAATCAAGCCGTTGCTGACCACGAAGAAGGGGATGAGGAAGGAAAGGGACACGGAAGATTTGGGCTGCCGACGCTCTCACTGAAATGAAAACTAATATTCTTACGTCGATCTTCTATGAGAGGGTAGTAGGTACTTTTCTGGTCGATCCGGCCCTTTTATGCTGAAACCAGCGTGGATCTACTACCATAAAATACCAACTTATATTTTTACTATAAATTTAACAACTAATTAGTTCTTTCTTGATCTCTGTTCTCTTCACTCTTATAGCTAGGGTATTGCCCTCTGAATAAACTGTTAATTGTTTTTTTTTTAATTTATTGACAGATAAATAACAGTACACATTAATATTATACTCGCCAAGCTAAGCAGCTTGTTGGCGAGATACGCTCGTTAATATATATCAATGTTATACATACTTAAAGTTAAAATTTAACTTTATACTTTTAACAATATTTAATATTATTCACCTATGCGATTATACAAATCTAAAGCGGACTTGTTATAATAAAAAATAAATAAATATTAAATCTATGGATGGGCTATTTTTTTTTTTTTTTTTTTTTTTTTTTTTTATTGCCTATAGTGGCAGACGAGCCAACAGCCCACCTGATGGTAAGTGGAAACTGTCGCTCATAGACTTCTGCAATGCCAGGGGCTCTGCGAAGCCGCTGCCTACCGTGATATTAATGCTCTCTTTAAACCTCGTTTGAAGAAGGACATGTCATAGCGCTCGGGAAACACCGCAGCTGGTAGTTCGTTCCAGAGCCTGCACGTACGTGGGAGAAATGAACGCTGAAAACGAACCGTGCTAGACGAGATCGTGTCCAGGTAGTATGGATGAACTTTGCTGCGATGTCGAGTGGTGCGATGATAGAAAGGAGACGATGGCACCAAGTCAAACAGTTCCTCAGAGCACTCCCCGTTGAACATACGATAGAGCACGCATAGAGAGCCAAAGTCCCTCCGCTGCTCCAGTGACTCCAATTTGTCTGTGAGATTGGGATCATCGACGATTCGAACAGCTCGCCGTTGGAGGGAGTCAAGTGGGTCGAGCTGGTATTTGGGGGCTCCTGCCCACAGGTGAGAACAGTACTCCACGTGCGGTCGGACTTGTGCTTTGTATAGCACAAGCCGTTGAGATGACGTAAAGTACCGTCTGGCTCTGTTCAGGACGCCCAGCTTTTTGCTCGCCAGTTTGGCTTTGTTTTCCAAATGACTCCCAAATTGGACCTTGCTGGATATTTGAACGCCGAGGATCCCAATGTCATCGGAGATACGGAGAGAAACTCCTTGGAACTGAGGCGCCATAACAAAAGGGTCCTTCTTCGCAGTGAACGCGCATACTTGTGTCTTCGTGGGGTTGAAATGAACTAAGTTCTTCTCACCCCATTCGAGAGCCCGCCCGAGAGAGCCCTCAACTTCAGACACAAGTTGTAACCGTCTCTCATGCACGGAGCTCCGAGGGACATTCTGTTGGCTAGTGTACCGCGCGTCACCCGTGCTGTCATCTGCATAGCAATGCATGTTCTCAATGGTTAACATGTCATTGATATGCAGAATAAACAGCGTTGGGGAAAGCACTGAGCCTTGTGGTACGCCAGCATTAACCATCATGGTATCGGAGCAAGCACCATCAACAACGACCCTAATGCTCCGACCATCCATGAAGCTGGCGATCCATCTGCAGAGTCCCTCGGGGATTCCATAGGATGGTAGCTTCGATAGAAGTGCTTTGTGCCAGACCCTGTCAAACGCCTTGGCAATATCAAGGCTGACAGCCAGAGCTTCACCCTTGCCCTCCAAGGCTTCTGCCCAACGGTGTGTGAGGTACACGAGAAGATCACCAGCTGACCGACCGTTACGGAAACCGTACTGGCGGTCGCTTATCAGCTGGTGCTCCTCAAGGTACCTCAGGAGTTGGGAGTTGATAACTCGTTCCAGAACCTTGGACAGCAAGGATGTTATCGCTATCGGTCTGTAGTTTGACGGGTCCGACCGGTCACCCTTTTTAGGGATCGGGTGGACGTTAGCTACCTTCCACGAAGATGGAACCCTATTAGCGTTATATGAGAGACGATAAAGGCGCGTTAAAACGGGAGTCAACTCAGGGGCGCACGTCTTCAGAACCACTGCGGGGACGCCATCTGGTCCACTCGACTTGTTGACATCTAGGAGCCTGAGCTCTCGCCTGACCGCGCGTTGAGTGATGCGGATTTCCGGCATTGAGCTTTCACACCGCGAGTTGTTGGGTGGTGTGACTCCCCCGTCGTCTAGAGTCGAGTTCGAGGCAAAGAATTGGCCTAAAGTGTCAGCCTTTTCCTTTGCACTATGGACCAGTATGTCGTCTTGTTTGCGCAGTGGCGGGAGATTGGACGAGCAGAAGTTGCCTTGGGCAGCCTTGGCGAGAGACCAGAATGCACGGCTCCCTGAAGGATAGCTTTCTAGCCTCTCGCCAATTCTGGCAACGTGTTCTGCTTTGGCCTCAGCGATAACCTTCTTGTTGAATCTGGAAGCGGCATTGAACTTACGCTTCTCTTCCCTGACCCGCGGGTCCTGGCGTTGCCTAGCACTGTTCCAGGCCCTATATGCGGACTGCTTAAGGTGCGTCGCCTGCCTGCAGGTTTTGTTAAACCAGGGGCGACTGCGACCGCCGACCGGAATTTTTGCGTTGGGGATGAATAATTCCATCCCCTGAAGCACCGTATCGGTAATGCAGTCCGCACATGTGTCGGGATTTCCGGAGGAGAAGCAAAGCCGCTTCCATGGGTAGGACGCGAAAAATTCACGAAGCCCATCCCAATCTGCTGAGCTATATCGCCAGACTCTGCGAGACCCGGTTGCCGAAGAGCGATCGGGTCTCACAACAGGGGCTTTACTACGGATAAGGCAGTGGTCAGATGATCCGAGTGGAGCATCGACCACTACCCCATAGCCGTTTGGGTGAGTAGTCAGCAGAAGATCCAACAAAGAAGGTTCATGACCCTCTACGTCTGGAATGCGGGTGGGCTGCATTACCAGTTGAGAGAGGCCATAGGCCGAGGCCATATTGAAGACAGTTCTGCCCGGGAGGTCAGTGGTCCGGGACCCCAGCCATTCTTTATGGTGAACGTTGAAATCACCTAGGACCACCACCTCCGCAGACGGATGCTGTTCCAATATTTGGTCAATCCCCCCTTGGACGTTCTCGGTTATTTGGGTGACTCCCATATCACTGGCCGGAGACCTGTAAAGGCACGAGTAGATTCGGGTAAGACCCCCATGGTCTACCCGCAGCCATAATAATGATAGGTCCCGGCGTTCGAGGGCCCGAAGGCGGCGACAGCAGATATCACCCCGTACGAAAACGCACACCCCAGCCTTCCGGTGGAAAGCATGTTCCAGCTCGTAGCCGGGGTATTTAAGGTACGATATATCGTCCGGGGTACATATCTGCGTCTCCGTTAAAAAGAGCAAGGCAGGCCGCGCCGACTCAAGGTGTTGATGTTGGGCTACATCGCGGGATTAGATTTCACGGATAGTGACGTCACATTCGCCGAGCAGGAGACTCTTTAGTTTCGGTTTTAACATGTTTTTACTTATTTTAGGTTCTATTCTTAATTGCTCTATTCTGTTGTATATTTTAGGAACTAGATATTTAGTCATTCTTTCTCTCATAATTGTTAACTTTTGGTATAAATAATTTTCCCTATGTTACATTTCTTGTATTGTATACATTATCAATCCTTAACTTGTAATCATCTGTATTATAATGTTCTATGGCTATGAGGAAATTTACTTTTAAGTCTATTGGCAAAATCTTACTTATAGGGTACAGTTTTTCATAATCTTTATTCCACATTGTTTTTACTTTTTTACTAACTAAATATTTAATAAGTCTAGTCTGTATACATTTTATTTCTCTTATGTATGATATAAATGTTCGACCATATACACTAAGGCAATAGCTGAGTACTGAGTCTGCAAGTGCATAATAAACCATCGACATTGTACTCTTGTTTATTACTGGTTGAAGTTGGTACAATTTAGCCAGGACTGATCTAAGCCTGTTGCAAACATCATTTACATGTGGCTTCCAGTTAAAGTGTGTATTTACAGTCAATCCTAAATATGTGTATGTGGTAACTGATTGTATATAAGTACATTTGCAGTTTATTTTATTGTTATGTAAACATTCATATGTATGGCCTATTATTGCTAACTCATCTTTATGGGACTTGGCACGCTGATTGTAGGGTGAGTGTATATGCATGTATTTAGTTTTACTTAAGTTTAAAATAATACTATTGTCATGTGCCCATCGTGTTATATCTTCAAAGTCACTTTGTATATTCTCTTGAGCCTCAGGCAGATCTTTAGATGCATACAGTAGGCACATGTCATCAGCATACATATACACCCGGCACCTGCTCACAACATTAGTGACACTATTCACATGCATGATATAGTCCACGGGCGCGAACACCGACCCGGTTGGCACACCCAAATCAACAAGAGCCTCTTCCCCTGCAACATTATTTACCACTGTACAGATTTTTCTATTGGTAAGATAATTCTTGAACCATGCTTTGTGGGCCCACGTGTGCCACATTCATCCATCCTTCCATCTATCCTTGTTAACAACAGTAACAATAACACATGCCATGCCATAACCACTGCAATAACACGGCAAGAAAATTAGAAGCAGGCTTTATAATAAGTTTTATGTATAATTTAAATAAGCTTTGCAGAAGTCATGCAAGCTTATGAAATACTATATTATATTACTAGCTTGACGCGGCGCGGTTTCACCCGCTTCTTTGCTTACTGCTCTGCTCCCGTCGCTAGTAGCGTAACGTTACATAGCCTATAACCTTCCTCGAAAACTGGGCTATCATACACAAAAAGAATTTTTAAAAACCGACTGGTAGTTTCAGAGATTTCAAACAAACAAATAAACTCTTCCGCTTTATATAATAGTATAGATGAAAACCCTGTGAAAAAAATTCGCACGCGAACTGATTTAATGAGACTATTATTAGCTTGCCGGACTCTCTATTTGTTTGTGTTAAAACAGTAAATAATTCTAATTAAACTTAATTAAAGTCAGTTATTACAGGAAAATTACAGTTTATTCAAATAGGTTAATTAAATAAACACTTATGAACGTCAAAGTTTACAAAATGTCAGCAAATTAACCTACAGCCAGTTCGCTGACGAAGTAGAGCCATGAGAAGAACTGGCAAGAAACTCAGGCCACTCTTTTTAATCGCCAGGTTATTACAATTTTTGTAAGTTACAGTTTCAAGTAGCATGCAAAGTGACGCAGGCAATACACTTAGCTCTATAGATACTTAATTACTTACAGCTTTTTATGTTGTAAAGAAAAATTTAAAAGTAAAATGTGTGCTTTACAGGCTGCCTCAATTTGCATATTGCTACAAAAGGTAAAGGCAACATCTGAACTGTGATAAATGTTTCTATGTAGGTATTATATAAACTGTTAATTTTTGGTATAAGTATAAAGTAAGATGAACTTAATTTACCACAGGAGTTCACAATGTACCTCTATTTCACAAATCACAATGTATAATTTTAACAATACTAAGTATACAATTTTAACAAAAAAATACAAAATGTGTACGTAACTGTTCAAATATGACTCGGGCATCATGTCATTTAAAATTAATACAAAAAAAAAAACAATTTATATAATATGTCAAAATGTATCAATAAATTAATGTCAAAAATTATTAATTGTTAAAGCATGTCATTCTTATTAATCATAAAAAATGTTATTCATAGTATAATTAACAAAAATATGTCCTTAAAAGTATAATGTCATTAAAATTAAGAGTAAAATGTATTTACTCCGTCGTCAAGCGAGCATCCCATGACTTTTTATCGTTCAGATACTCATTAACAGTGTAGTAACCCTTAAGTATTAAACGTTTTTTGACAATTTGTTTAAATTTGTCTAAGGGTTTATCCATTATGTCGATAGGTAATTTATTAAATAAACGTACACCAAGTCCCGTAAACGAGTTATGGACTTTATGTAAGCGATAGTGTGAGCCAACCAGTTTATGCTTACCCCTGGTGTTAATCTTATGCACATCGCAATTCCTAGTATATAGACCAATATGTTACTCTTAACATAAACAACATTAGCATAATATATATTGGGATGCAACTGTCAATTTTTGCAATTGAGTGCATGAACATGTCTATTTGCATTATACAATTTATAAACATACGGGAATTTTCGCGATGATGCATTAGGTATTTACATACCTTATTTTGCTTGACGTTTTGACCAGGTTACACCGGCCGGGGTCACAAGCAGACCGAGGCGATGTCACGTAAATACATAATGCATAATCGCGTAAATTCCCGTATGTTTATAAATTATATCATACAACGCGAAAGTTTAAAAGTAAATATATGTCTATTTGCATTGGGCTGGGTGTTTCTATGTATAATATTGTAACTATTTACATAAAAATTATTTATGTATGTATATCTGCATTCTAGAACTCATAACACAAGCTATATTGTAGGCTTACTTTGGGTCTAGATGGCGTTGTGTGTAGTTGAAAAAAGAGAGGTTAATTGGATCTGCAGTGTTCTCAAAATAACCTAATACATGAAGTATTAGGTTAGGTATTTTTCGAGTCGATAGCTTAGCTTGATGGGTAAGTAGGTATAATCTATATTCTAATACACCCACTCAATTTCCAAGTGGTTTTTGGTGATTAGTCACCTTGAGATATATATATTTTATGGACAGAAAGACTTAAATTTAACTGGTGTTTGATAATCATATGAAGTAAATAGCGAAATATAAAATAATTTCTCCATGCAACAATACTCTAGTACAGATCTATCGATTTAAACTAGCACAGCGAACAATAGCCACCTGTCAGCGCGTCGTTGGCGCCCGAGAATAAATGATTTGACCGCGACCGAGAATCGAATGCATAATCGATATGCGAAACTCAAATAGCACAACGTTATTGTAAAGGGGTGGCAGGAGGATAAAAATGATGATTTTGTTTTGATTTGTTGTTAGTCAAATCAAACGGTGGAACATAGTCTTAACCATTCATTTAGTACCTAAGAATTTATAATCTGTCAAACAAAATTTTGTACAAACTGCAAATAAAATTCAAATTGTACAAAACGAAACTTTGTACTGATGCCGATGCATTCAATCTAAACTAATAATATAAAGAGAAAAGATTTGTTAAAAGTTAGTTTGTTTGCAACGATTTGACTAAAAATGTACCTTACCGATTTTAAACATTCTTTCACCATTACAAATTAATAAATGAAATGTGTAACATAGGTTATATTTTATTATGTTTAACATATTATTCAGTCATTTTCAGAATTTTAATATTATAAGGGACCTAGAAAATTTGAATGATGCAATACAACACTATTGCGTTTGTTGTAAGACCTAATGAAATTTTTGATACCGAAGCGAAGTGAGAGTAGATATAGTCAATAATAAATAATATATTAATAAAATAATACTACCAATTGGTTTACTGTCCCACTACAAGGAGTAGACATGCAAACATGTACGAGTAAGGTACGTTTAACAATCTAATAAAATAACAATTTTCTAATGTTTTGAGATATTAATCGTTTTTGAATTACACACTTGGTTGATTTATGTTATTTTGTTCAATATATTTTGTTGTAATGTATTATCAAAAATTTAGGCTTGAGTAAGTCAAAGCCTAAATTTTAATTATCGGAACAATATCGTCGATTGTAAAAAACTGCCTCGTGTTTTTAGCAGTTTTTCTGCATTAAAAATATTTGGTACCGCTAGGATTTCTTATATTTTTCAAATTTAATTGTTTTAACTGTTTTTTCTTAACGCTAACGTGCTTTCACAAAGCTTTGAATGTCAAAGAAGACATTACTATTCATGGTGCTCTCGTTATACAAAAGTTGCCACCCGTGCTGTTATAATAATGACTTGTGCCTTCTGTGTTAACGTGAAAGTATAATGCTAGACTTAGATGTTTACACACACCTTGCAACATAAGGTAACAAACAACCATTCTACTTCTTTTTAATGTGCCTCTTCATTATTGAAGGTTGGCCGTCAGCTTTTTAAATTTGTCTTTGTCCAGTGCGAGATGGAACAGTCTTTCGACTGTGGTAATTCCAGTCCACTCCCGGATGCTTCGCAGCCAAGATTTCTTACTTCGCCCAGCCAGCTTGCAAACAACTTTTAACACTAACTGTTAAGCAGTGTTGTTGAAATGGCTGTATTTAGACGACAAAGCAAGCGACCTTTACAGAAGAAGGGAATGTACAAAAATACGCGGCAGAAGACCCACGGAGATTTAAGCATGAATAGGTCGGATCGACCGGGGAAGTACTACCCTCTATAGAAAATCGACGTAAGAGTAATAGTATCCGTACTATTGAGTTTCGTTCGGTGAGTGAGAGTGCAGGTGATCCAATTTTCCCCCTTTAATTTTCTTTATCTACCCCACTCCCTTCACGGTAGACAGCGGTTTTGCAGAGTCCCTTGTAGGATTGCATGAACAATGCTAGAGACTCTGAGTCGTCCATGAGCGACAGTTATAACTTACCACCACGTGGACTGTTTGCTCGGCTGCCACTGTTAACAATAAAAAAACGGATACTGTATCCGTATTTTTCTACATTCCGTGAGTGAGCTCCCACTTTTTCCTTTTCTTTGCACAATTCTTTCCTCTACTCGTACTTTACGTTTACTTCCTCCGCCGAGCTTTTTCATGAATGTTACAAGAAGTAATTCATTAAACTACTAATAACTTTGACGACCTGTGTGGTTGCGTGGTACTGTGTATGGACTGCCACGCAGATGTCGCGGGTTCGATTCCCACTCAGTGCAAATATTTGTGTGCATGTATTTTAAAAAAAAGTATTTAAGTATGTATATCCGCATTCTAAAACCCATAACACAAGCTATATAAATATGTTTACTTTGGGTCTAGATGGCGTTGTGTGTAGTTGTTGTGGTTTTGTTAGTGTTGTGAATAAAACTATAGGTAAATACATATTGAAGTGCCAACCCTAGATAAACCGTGGTATAATTATTATACCACGGTTTATCTAGGGTTGGCACTTATTACCAATTATTATTATATTAGCCGCGACGTGTTTAGTGTACAGGAACGCTAAAATACTAAGCGACACAATTACTATGTCTATTAGGACGCTGGAAACAATGATTGTCTGGCTTTATCGAATGAATCGATTGAATTTAAAATAAGATCACAGCGCTACGCAGAATGAGTACATATCTTTTGCCTTTTCTGTATGACCTTTCGCCGCAGTACGATATAAGTTCGCAAAATAAATTTACAAAATCAAAAGAAAATTTGTTATATATCAACATTTTATAAATAACAAGCTGCGCCCCACGGCTTCTTCCGCGCGTTTAATATGTTTTGTAGACCGATTTTCGGGATAAAAAACCCATGTCCGTCTGCCGCACCGAATCTATCTACATACAAATTTTCATTGAAATCGGTACAGCTGTTTAGGTGCTGAGTGGTAATAAACACACACAAACACACACCTAAATGTATGAAAATGTAATTATCGTGACCTTCATAGGTAACCTAAATAAATGCGTTTTGTTTGTGTGTGCGTACACACAAACAAACATGCATACATACACACAAACTTTCGCATTTATTTAGGTTACCTATGAAGGTCACGATAATTACATTTTTTATGATAGCTGACTTTTTCGTTTAATTTGGTGAAGTCATAAGAAAATTGTCATAATGTATTAGTAAAGTGATGTACCTATGTAAAAAGTATGTTATTGTTGTCTACTGCGCTAGCACTTGGCAATATGTCCCAAAGTTCCTTGAACGTTGACCTTATTATATGGCATTATTTCAGTACTGTCACCAATCCTCATTTCCAAGTCCGTTCAACCTTTATACCGTGCCTTTTTTCCTTATGCGTACATATAATATACTCAAAGTGAAAGGGCAGTCAGGTAAGAAATTGAATGGAATATTGTAAAAGTTGCCGAGTCATCAAAAGATCGGTTCATTTGCAAATTCATGACTTTTTCTACCGTTTTAGTCCATTTTAATTTACGGGATAAAATATCAGTAACTTTAAGAAGTTAATATGCGTTTCATCCCTCCTCTCCCATTTAGTATGATTGGGTAACATTATCAGGTAATGTTAAGGATACGTGTAAAATTATTATATACAATCTGATTTTTTAAATCATAATTATGTACTTTCTAAGTTTATTTTGGACATCTGACTGACGGTGAAGGATAACATTGTGAGGAAACCTGGACTTAAAAGTCTGAAATTGCCAATCCGCCTTCAGCAAGCGTGGTGATTAACGCTCATGCCTTCTCTATATGAGAAGAGGCCTTTGCCCTGCAGTGGGACAGTCAAACAGTCTGGTATGAATGTTGACTACTATTGACACTATTGATATGTGATAGCGTTAAATATTGTTAGAAAAAAATTGTTCTCTTAGTTCAAGAGGCGTTTATTTGTCAATACGTTGTTCCTGATGAGATAAACATTACGTTAGCTTGTAGTAGAGCCACCAAACTATATTCTATCTATAATATGTGAAATTAAATAATATACCTATATAATACTAGCTTTCACCCGCGTCTTTGCATACTGTTCCGCTCCCGTCGCCAATAACGTGATGTTATATAGCCTTTAACCTTCCACAAGAACTGGGCTATCAAACACAAAAAGAATTGTTCAAATCCTACTGGTAGCTCCTGAGATTAGCGCGTTCAAACTAAAAAACAAACTCTTTTTCGCTTTTGTATAAATAGTATAGATACTTTGTTGCCGATGAGACAAATTACGTTAGCTTGTAGTATATTAGGTGAAATGAGATAATATATAATATATATGTATAACGAAGTAATTATGTCAAGATACATTGTGACCGGTTCCCGCCCCGGGGACAATGTCATCCACCGTCTTACAGGACGTGTTCGCTAAAGACATTTAATATTAACTGTTTTATTTGCGAAATACAAGTTTGTCAAATTTGTGGTGGATCTAAAGGCCAGTTTGATTCTCGGAGTTTGCAGTCAAAAAGTGTTTAGTTCTATATCCTTACCTAATATATCTAGTTGGTGAAATGTGACTATAACAATGTGTTTTGCAACATATTCGTATGCTTGATATATGAGCGTGCAAGTTTAATGGCTTATTGTAAACTGATCTAAATATAATATTTAACTGAGTATCAAAACTTAAATCAAAAATAATACTTATTATGGATTTTCATACTTAATATTATAAATGCGAAAATAACTCTTTCTGTTTATCTGTCTGTCTGTCTGTTACGCTTTCACGCCTAAACCTTAGACCCAATTTTTATGAAATTTGGTATAGAGATATACTAGACCTTGGGGAACAACATAGGCAACATCTTTTATCGCAAAAATATTATTAATTATAAATATATTAATTACAGGAAAGGGTAACATCATCAAGGGTACATCTTCAATGTATAACCGCTTGTATGTACACGCAGGCAGAGTTGCGGGCTGAATATTTAAATAGTTTGTCTACTATAATAGGAACCAATAGAAACTGCAGGAGGAAGTATGTACGCTCTAGGTTATAAATTAACTTTGAACGCCTTACAGAGTTGTGTGCTTTTAGTTTTTAAAACTGGTGGGGACTTGTCATAAATCTTTGTCAACGGACATAGTTGGTAATTAAAAATTTTAAGTGCCTGATGCCTGAAAGAAAGAATAGTGTTACATAAAGTTCAAGAGAAGTGGAATATTGCAAAATCTGTTTAAAAATTTAATTAGTTTAAATGAATCAGTAAGATTGTACAAGAAATTTTCTAGACAGAGTTCGCAAAGTATAATTTAGTTTGTCATGTGAACCGGAGAAGTATATTTAAAAAGAAGAAAGGGCCAAATAATACTACCATCAGCATACTTTTTTTCTTTTTGCCCGACTGACGCAGTCAAAGAATGTAATGTTTTTCGAGTGTATATGTATATGTATGTCTTTTTCTTTGACACGCTCTACAGCCTAAATGGCTTGATGGATTTTAATTTATGTTGTGTCATTAGATTTGTATTGATTGTGGAAGACACATAGGGTAAATAAAATTTCCATGTAGCGTTTTTTTTTTATATATATTTGCCTACCAAAGTGATTCTACCCCGCCGAATCCAGAAGTGGTGGCCACCATACCAAAAGCTATCGTCTTAAACTGCTGGTATGGTAGCCTCCACTATGGCGGCTGGGAATGGGGTTAGAGGAAGGAAATGAGGGAGGTGAGGAAAGAGGAAAGGGGGGAAATTGGGCCTCCGGCACTCTCACTCACCGAACGAAACGTAGTAGTAAGGATACCTTCTATGAGAGGGTAGTACTTCCCCGGACGATCCAGCCCATTCATGTTGAAACCAGCGTGGATCTACTACCGTCAAAGCGTCAGAACGAGAATTTTTTTTTTCTTTTCTCTTTGTTTTAGGCAGGCGGGCTTTTTATTTTATAATAATACATATTTCTTTACGATCGTTATCAGTGGAGGGTGTATTTTTTAGCATGAATTGCATTGCATTGTTTTTAATATTATAAACAATGCAGGCATTTTCAAAGGGTATGTTCATTTGCTATTCAAGTGATAAAAAACAGACGTGTTTCAATATACCTAGTTAATAAACTAAATGATTCTAAATGTCTAATATATGTATATGATTTTTTTTTAATCTTGGTTATTTACATTAATTGGTTGATTTGTAATAATTATTTTGTATGGTTCTTTGGTTGCGTTGAGTGTTAAAATTGTAACTCATACTAGGGCGTGCAATATCGGAAGGTCAATTCCGGAACTGAGTTCCAATACTGGAGATCTGCTTCCGGATTTTCAGATAGGTAATTTTAGTAGGAAAATAAAAAAATGATTCAAATCAAAAAAGATTTATAAATAAATCAGTCTTTTAATCTTTATTAACATATTAATTTGATCTTTTTATAGTAAAATTAACCAGGCTTTCAGAAAACATAAAATAATTAAACATTTATAAAATAAATAAAAGACTGACATATATGTACACTAAATAGTTCCCTAAGCCTTCCAGTCTTAATATTTTTATTACGAAACTAGCTTTCCGCGGCGCGGTTTCATCCGCGTTTTTGCTTACTGTTCTACTCCCGTCGCCAGTAGCGTAATGTTATATAGCCTATAACTTTACTCGAGAACTGGACTATCAAACGGAATTTTTCTAAGCCGACTGGTAGTTCCAGAGATTAGCGCGTTCAAACAAACAAACAAACTCTTTTGCATGCATGACTCATCATGACGATTTCATTTCGTAAAAAAATCGTATTTTCATGACTAGGTACATTACAAAGTTCTCTAGTTGAAATAGTAGGTATATAAGTTAAGTTAAAATTAAATATTCACAACAAACAGCAAAAAAATAACGTTACAATTTGAATAATAGTAAGAAACGCGTCTTAAATGATTTACTTTATCTCAATGTGTTGATTGTACCTATCTCATTTCATAATAAATGTTAAGACTGGAAGGAAGGCTTAGGGAAAAAAAAATGAATTCCGGAATTGCGATATTACTCCTCTTAATTCCGGAATTGAAAGATCTAAAAAATTGATATGGAATTCCGGAATTATGAAATTCCAGAATGCCTTAATTGCATGTCCTAACATATACAAATAACTGTAATTATCTGGCGATTGAAAAAATGGCGTGAGTTTCTTGCCAGTTTTTCTCACAGCTCTACCTCGTCAGCGAACTGGCTGTAGGTTAATTAGCTGACTTCATGTAATTTTGACTTTTCATAAGCATCATAATTAATGATCAAAATGAAATAAATGCTTTGAGTTTGAGTTTGAATAAGTTACTTACTTAAGTATCACAGTATATCACAGTACATTAAAATTTTCTAATTGAAAATCTTAATTCTTGACTCGTTTTTGGTTAGATGCAATTAAAACTTGGACTATAAAAAGCTATCAAAATGCGAGAACAAATGAGTTGGTTTCTTTGTTTTAATTATTTTAATGGCTGCTTAAGTTTTAAAGTCGTGAAACGGACTCTATAAAAGCCAATGATGGTTTAATGATTAGTTACAGTATTCTCTGCTTTTGACTGACGTGAAAGACTTGAAACCAATCAAGTATTGATGTGACTTTTTTTAAGTTTATTCATTTAGATTATACGTATGAGATTAATTATACTCATAGAATAAGGTATCACGCTAAATATGAAACACTATATAGAGCCATGACAAAACTTAGCTAAACACTCCGGTCATTCTTTTTGATCATCAGAATTTACAAAATGAAAAATATTAGAATCTTAAAAAACTCCAAAACTCTGCCAGTATACATAAAATAATAATGTTCATGTTATTTAACTTTTCTTTCAAAGTAATAACTTTAGCCACATTGCAACTGCTGCCAATTTGCCCCAATAGGAATGGCCAATGTTAAGTAGTAAATAGACGTCATTGATTACCAAGTACCTGCCTACCTTGGACCTACGTAACGTACGAAACCTAAACTACTTAGAATAATACAACGATAGCATAAAAACTCCCAAGGATCAATAAATCTGGACTATTGGGAACAGACTCACTATAAGATATACCTTTTATCTCCCTGGTTCATTGACATAAATGACGTTCTCATCACTGCAAGTGCAAGTTGAGCTACGAGCTTGAAATGTGTTGAGAAAAAGTTAGGACTGTAGTGGGTTGCACCGCTATAACGAGAGATTCATTGTTCCTTAGTGTATGTAGTAAATTTAATGTAGTATTAACGAATAGTTTAGCAACTTTAAAGAGACGATTTTAGGAAACATAGTTTATATGACAGAAGATTACATATTATACACAGATAACAAGCTATTTTGGCAGAGTTATTGCCTACTACTAGAAGTTATTGTAAATAGTTTAATAATACACTTTACATTGATAATAATTAATAATGCTTTATTTACAGTAATGAACGACTTAAAAATGATGTTATTGACGATTTTGTATAACAAAATTAAAACTATTGTGTACGATTTGCACACCTTTTAATTATGATAGTAAAGAAAACACTGTTTAACTGATAAAACTGATGTATTGAACTGATAAAACTGATATAACTAAATGAAATGATGTGAGCCGAACGCGATGCTAATACCGACTGTCTTAGGTTAACTTAAAACGTGGAAAAGTATGATTGCTGAGTGCGCGCAATGTGACGCTATTATGTGCGGTGTTGAAACCGTACATGCTCCGGGGCGCGGAGATAAGAAATGTAAGATGCTGATGATATGATGAGTAACAAGATGAATCCATTTTTGCTTAGGCTAAGATGATTTTACAAATATCCCGACAATATTATCATGATCGATTTTGTTGGCTGAGTTTATAAAGTCTGTTCTTGTGTCTTTTTTCACTACACTATTTCACCTTTTTCACGCACTTGAACATTGCACTACACTTTACTCTGCTTTTTACACCTATACACTATTCACTGATCTGGTGTCCGCCAACTGGCGGTGCTGGCGCGGCGGCGGATCTCTACTGGTACATCTGGCTTTGTTTTTATTTGAGTAGTTAGCATTTTATGCTAACTGAATCTTTCGCCCTTGATGATGTAATTGCTTCCTAGTACTAAAATGCTGACCTCGCATAATAGTGCGCTCGCAACCTGATGCTCGCATAGTACATAATGTATTAGTAAAGTGATGTACCTATGTAAAAAGTATGTTATTGTTGTCTACTGCGCTAGCACTTGGCAATATGTCCCAAAGTTCCTTGAACGTTGACCTTATTATATGGCATTATTTCAGTACTGTCACCAATCCTCATTTCCAAGTCCGTTCAACCTTTATACCGTGCCTTTTTTCCTTATGCGTACATACAATATACTCAAAGTGAAAGGGCAGTCAGGTAAGAAATTGAATGGAATATTGTAAAAGTTGCCGAGTCATCAAAAGATCGGTTCATTTGCAAATTCATGACTTTTTTTACCGTTTTAGTCCATTTTAATTTACGGGATAAAATATCAGTAACTTTAAAAAGTTAATATGCGTTTCATCCCTCCTCTCCCATTTAGTATGATTGGGTAACATTATCAGGTAATGTTAAGGATACGTGTAAAATTATTATATACAATCTGATTTTTTAAATCATAATTATGTACTTTCTAAGTTTATTTTGGACATCTGACTGACGGTGAAGGATAACATTGCGAGGAAACCTGGACTTAAAAGTCTGAAATTGCCAATCCGCCTTCAGCAAGCGTGGTGATTAACGCTAATGCCTTCTCTATAAGAGAAGAGGCCTTTGCCCTGCAGTGGGACAGTCAAACAGTCTGGTATGAATGTTGACTACTATTGACACTATTGATATGTGATAGCGTTAAATATTGTTAGAAAAAAATTGTTCTCTTAGTTCAAGAGGCGTTTATTTGTCAATACGTTGTTCCTGATGAGATAAACATTACGTTAGCTTGTAGTAGAGCCACCAAACTATATTCTATCTATAATAGGTGAAATGAAATAATATACCTATATAATACTAGCTTTCACCCGCGTCTTTGCTTACTGTTCGGCTCCCGTCGCCAATAACGTGATGTTATATAGCCTTTAACCTTCGACAAGAACTGGGCTATCAAACACAAAAAGAATTGTTCAAATCCTACTGGTAGCTCCTGAGATTAGCGCGTTCAAACTAAAAAACAAACTCTTTTTAGCTTTTGTATAAATAGTATAGATACGTTGTTGCCGATGAGACAAATTACGTTAGCTTGTAGTATATTAGGTGAAATGAGATAATAATATATAATAATATATATGTATAAGGAACGAAGTAATTATGTCAAGATACATTGTGACCTGTTCCCGCCCCGGGGACAATGTCATCCACCGTCTTACAGGACGTGTTCGCTAAAGACATTTAATATTAACTGTTTTATTTGCGAAATACAAGTTTGTCAAATTTGTGGTGGATCTAAAGGCCAGTTTGATTCTCAGAGTTTGCAGTCAAAAAGTGTTTAGTTATATATTCTATAGTGGTTAGTGACCCTGACTGCTAAGCCGGAGGTCGTGGGTTCGATTCCCACCCAGGACAAACCTTTGTGTGATGAGCATGATTGTTTGTTCTGTGTCTGGGTGTAATTTATCTATATTAAGTATGTATTTACAAAAAAAAATGTATGTACGTAGTATATCAGTTGTTTAGTACCCATAACACAAGCAAATAGAATTGCTTAATTTGGGGCTAGATGGCGCTGTGTGAAAGTGGTAGAATATTATATTATTATTATTATTATATCCTTACCTAATACACCTAGTTGGTGAAATGTGACTATAACAATGTGTTTTGCAACATATTCGTATGCTTGATATATGAGCGTGTAGGTTTAATGGCTTATTGTAAACTGATCTAAATATAATATTTAACTGAGTATCAAAACTTAAATCAAAAATAATACTTATTATGGATTTTCATACTTAATATTATAAATGCGAAAATAACTCTTTCTGTTTATTTGTCTGTCTGTTACGCTTTCACGCCTAAACCTTAGACCCAATTTTTATGAAATTTGGTATAGAGATATACTAGACCTTGGGGAACAACATAGGCAACATCTTTTATCGCAAAAATATTATTAATTATAAATATATTAATTACAGGAAAGGGTAACATCATCAAGGGTACATCTTCAATGTATAACCGCTTGTATGTACACGCAAGCAGAGTTGCGGGCTGAATATTTAAATAGTTTGTCTACTATAATAGAAACCAATAGAAACTGCAGGAGGAAGTATGTACGCTCCAGGTTATAAATTAACTTTGAACGCCTTACAGAGTTGTGTGCTTTTAGTTTTTAAAACTGGTGGGGACTTGTCATAAATCTTTGTCAACGGACATAGTTGGTAATTAAAAATTTTAAGTGCCTGATGCCTGAAAGAAAGAATAGTGTTACATAAAGTTCAAGAGAGGTGGATTATTGCAAAATCTGTTTAAATATTTAATTAGTTTGAATGAATCAGTAAGATTGTACAAGACATTTTCTAGACAGAGTTCGCAAAGTATAATTTAGTTTGTCATGTGAACCGGAGAAGTATATTTAAAAAGAAGAAAGGGCCAAATAATACTACCATCAGCATACTTTTTTTCTTTTTGCCCGACTGACGCAGTCAAAGAATGTAATGTTTTACAATGCAGGCATTTTCAAAGGGTATGTTCATTTGCTATTTAAGTTATAAAAAACAGACGTGTTTCAATATACCTAGTTAATAAACTAAATGTCTAATATATGTATATGATTTTTTTTTAATCTTGGTTATTTACATTAATTGGTTGATTTGTAATAATTATTTTGTATGGTTCTTTGGTTGCGTTGAGTGTTAAAATTGTAACTCATACTAGGGCGTGCAATATCGGAAGGTCAATTCCGGAACTGAGTTCCAATACTGGAGATCTGATTCCGGAATTTCGGATAGGTAATTTTAGTAGGAAAATAAAAAAATGATTCAAATCAAAAAAGATTTATAAATAAATCAGTCTTTTAATCTTTATTAACATATTAATTTGATCTTTATATAGTAAAATTAACCAGGCTTTCAGAAAACATAAAATAATTAAACATTTATAAAATAAATAAAAGACTGACATATATGTACACTAAATAGTTCCCTAAGCCTTCCAGTCTTAATATTTTTATTACGAAACTAGCTTTCCGCGGCGCGGTTACATCCGCGTCTTTGCTTACTGCTCTACTCCCGTCGCCAGTGGCGTAATGTTACATAGCCTATAACTTTACTCGAGAACTGGACTATCAAACGGAATAATTTTTTCTAAGCCGACTGGTAGTTCCAGAGATTAGCGCGTTCAAACAAACAAACAAACTCTTTTGCATGCATGACTCATCATGACGATTTCATTTCGTAAAAAAATCGTATTTTCATGACTAGGTACATTACAAAGTTCTCTAGTTGAAATAGTAGGTATATAAGTTAAGTTAAAATTAAATATTCACAACAAACAGCAAAAAAATAACGTTACAATTTGAATAATAGTAAGAAACGCGTTCTCATCTCAATGTGTTGATTGTACCTATCTCATTTCATAATAAATGTTAAGACTGGAAGGAAGGCTTAGGGGAAAAAAAATGAATTCCGGAATTGCGATATTACTCCTCTTAATTCCGGAATTGAAAGATCTAAAAAATTGTAATGGAATTCCGGAATTATGAAATTCCAGAATGCCTTAATTGCATGTCCTAACATATACAAATAACTGTAATTATCTGGCTATTGAAAAAATGGCGTGAGTTTCTTGCCAGTTTTTCTCACAGCTCTACCTCGTCAGCGAACTGGCTGTAGGTTAATTAGCTTACTTCATGTAATTTTGACTTTTCATAAGCATCATAATTAATGATCAAAATGAAATAAATGCTTTGAGTTTGAGTTTGAATAAGTTACTTACTTAAGTATCACAGTATATCACAGTACATTAAAATTTTCTAATTGAAAATCTTAATTCTTGACTCGTTTTTGGTTAGATGCAATTAAAACTTGGACTATAAAAAGCTATCAAAATGCGAGAACAAATGAGTTGGTTTCTTTGTTTTAATTATTTTAATGGCTGCTTAAGTTTTAAAGTCGTAAAACGGACTCTATAAAAGCCAATGATGGTTTAATGATTAGTTACAGTATTCTCTGCTTTTGACTGACGTGAGGGACTTGAAACCAATCAAGTATTGATGTGACTTTTTTTAAGTTTATTCATTTAGATTATACGTATGAGATTAATTATACTCATAGAATAAGGTATCACGCTAAATATGAAACACTATATAGAGCCATGACAAAACTTAGCTAAACACTCCGGTCATTCTTTTTGATCATCAGAATTTACAAAATGAAAAATATTAGAATCTTAAAAAACTCCAAAACTCTGCCAGTATACATAAAATAATAATGTCCATGTTATTTAACTTTTCTTTCAAAGTAATAACTTTAGCCACATTGCAACTGCTGCCAATTTGCCCCAATAGGAATGGCCAATGTTAAGTAGTATATAGACGTCATTGATTACCAAGTACCTGCCTACCTTGGACCTACGTAACGTACGAAACCTAAACTACTTAGAATAATACAACGATAGCATAAAAACTCCCAAGGATCAATTAATCTGGACTATTGGGAACAGACTCACTATAAGATATACCTTTTATCTCCCTGGTTCATTGACACAAATGACGTTCTCATCACTGCAAGTGCAAGTTGAGCTACGAGCTTGAAATGTGTTAAGAAAAAGTTAGAACTGTAGTGGGTTGCACCGCTATAACGAGAGATTCATTGTTCCTTAAAATGTAGTATTAACGAATAGTTTAGCAACTTTAAAGAGACGATTTTAGGAAACATAGTTTATATGACAGAAGATTACATATTATACACAGATAACAAGCTATTTTGGCAGAATTATTGCCTACTACTAGAAGTTATTGTAAATAGTTTAATAATACACTTTACATTGATAATAATGCTTTATTTACAGTAATGAACGACTTAAAAATTATGTTATTGACGATTTTGTATAACAAAATTAAAACTATTGAATATTAAAATGTGAAAGTAACTCTGTCTGTCTGTCTGTTACGCTTTCACGCCTAAACCACTGAACCGATTTTGATGAAATTTGGTAGAGATAGATCAAATCTCGGGGAATAGCATGCATTTTATTGCAAAAAATGGCTTAAAGGTTGAAATAGGGGATGAAAGTTTGTATAAAAATTCCCAATGTATTAACACACATATTATAACCAACTTTACGCGGGTGGAGTTACAGGCAAAAGCAAGTATTACATAATTTAATTTTATTTTTTTGCTAATTGGCGAATACTTCTTTTTTCATTGTAAAATTCTGTATGACATTTTTTGTATCCCAGAAACCTGCTCGTTATCAATCAGTGTTAAGTAAAAATAGCAATGCAAAAATTCAAGGGGAAAGTACCTATATTCATTTAACCTTAAGTTTCTATTTCCTCTGTTTTATTCATTACTTAATAAAACTAAGTTTAAGTTAAAGTGCAACCCGCTTCTAAATTACACGGCGCCGATTCGAGAGCTTATCGACATGGCTGCAAAGACTTGAGTTATATTCCTCTGGAATGTTCTGGAAGAGTGAACGGTTTCCAATGTGTGCGCTTTTGCAAAGATTTGCAGTGAGCGAAGTTTTATCTATCGGTGATTTGGCGGTTGAAGGAAACATTGTTCTATTATGTCATTGTGAGGAATTGAAACCATCCTTGAGACTTTTTCCTTGAAACGATCAGTTACAACACAATTTAATTTTCTTTGTTTTTACATTTGCCTACCACCTAATAGTAGCAAGAGTGTGTAGCATAGTAAATAGTTATTTTATTTATTTATTAATAACTTTACATACAAAGTATATAGGCGGAGTTAATGCCAAAAGCATTCTCTACCAGTCTACATGGGTGATGCAGAGATTAAACAAAGATTTGTAGTAAAAATCAAACTGAATATATTAATACTTGATACATATAAGTATGAGATATACATCATATATAATGTATATAAATATAATAATAATAATAATAATATTTCAACAACTACACACAACGCCATCTAGACCCAAAGTAAGCATATTATATGCTTGTATTATGGGTTCTAGAATACGGATATACATACTTAAATACTTCTTTTTTTTTTGTAAATACATACATATTATAGATAAATTACACCCAGACACAGAACAAACAATCATGCCCATCACACAAAGGTTTGTCCTGGGTGGGAATCGAACCCACGACCTCCGGCTTAGCAGTCAGGGTCACTAACCACTAGACCAACAGGCCAGTCAAAAAAATATAAAGGTACTTGTCAGATATAATTAGAATAAAAACTTTTATGCGCTGGTAAACAATCTGAAAATGGTTTGTACTTATTCTTTAGCTAAACTTATGCTTTTGTGGCAGCTAAAACAGTAATGTTAAATACAAGCCACAAAATGAAGGCAAATCATTTATATTTTCATATAAACCTTTTATGGGTTGTTTGCATATACATTGATCTAGACATAATATACTCGTACATTCCTACAATAGTGTACACACGTGACTGATTACAATACTAATGTAAGTTTCCAATACACCAAATTTGCGAGGTCCGCACACGGCAGCTATAATTAAATTAATTTAGGTCATTACGTTTCGACATCGCTTTGTTGACAATGTGGTGATGCCATTATTAAGTTTATTCATATAGCTTTCTATATTTGACTGTATTTATTTATATATGACTGGCCTGTTGGTCTAGTGGTTAGTGACCCTGACTGCTAAGCCGGAGGTCGTGGGTTCGATTCCCACCCAGGACAAATCTTTGTGTGATGACCATGATTGTTTGTTCTGTGTCTGGGTGTAATTTATCTATAATATGTATGTATTTACAAAAAAAAAAATGTATATATGTAGTATATCAGTTGTTTAGTACCCATAACACAAGCAAATATAATTGCTTAATTTGGGGCTAGATGGCGCTGTGTGAATGTGGTAGAATATTAATATTATTATTATTATTATAATACATAGCTCTCCACGGTGAATTTTCACCCGCGTCTTTACTTACTGCCCCGCTCCCGTCACTTGTAGTGTGATATTACATACAGTGTAGCCTGTACCGGTATGTAATCACGCTACAAGCGACGGCCTATATGTAACCTTCCTCAAGAAACGGGCTCTCAAACGCAAAAACAATTTTAGAGATTACCCCCTACAACCTTACAAACTCATGAACCTATTCTATACAAAAAATAGGTTGCAAAAACGCATTAGGTATACGCCCGATGGTAAGTGAGTAGGTACCGCAGTAGCCTATTGATATGACCGTATTCTTGTGGCTTGCATTTACAGACAATGCTTACAGAAACATGTTTAATAAACATATTAGTTTAACAGTAGTAGGTCTACGCTGGTTTCAGCATGGTTGGGCTGAATCGACCGGGGCAGTAGTACTCTCTCATAGAAGATCGACGCGGCGACGTAAGAATATTAGTTTTCATGCTAATGTATTTCGCTCGGTGAGTGAGAGCGCTGGCAGCCCAAATACCCTCTCGGTCCTGATCCTTTTCCCTTTTCCTTCCTCATCCCCTTCTCCGTGGTCGGCAACGATTTTGTTGTGTTTTCTAAGCATTACTACTTTCGTAATGCTTTGAAAACACAGCTATCTCTATAGGTTACGGTTACCACTTACCATCAGGTGGACCGTATGCTTATTTGCCACCAAAGTTGTATAAAAAAAATCAAGACTTTGTTGATCAAACGCCGAAGTCACAAAACTTTTCAATCTGTATTATACTCGTACGTACATATTGTGATTTTTAATATTTTTATGACCTATTTTCTTGTTAAATTATTTTCATAATTGCATTACAAATACAGTTACTAAATTTTTTTTTAAAAACATATAATTATGTCGGCGTCGTATTCTCAGACGAAAAATGTCTGTATTATAATATAAACCTTCGTTAAGTTACAATAAGATGAAAATTATCTATACTATGTATGTCGTGTTAGGACTGCTCTTTACTAAGCGATGTTATGTTGATAAAAGACTAACGAATATTTAATTAAACCATGCGTATAATACAGAAATAAATATGATTTGTGTCTATTTATAAATATCGCTTCAATACTTAATTATTTCTAATATTAAACGTTTGAGCGATATCAAAGATTTGGCTCTAATTTTACGGTGGTATAATTCGGTAGCAAAATTATACTTGAAAACCAGAGTCTCAACTATAAACAAATTATATGATAACTAGCTGTTGCTCGCAGGTCTGCCCTGTGAATGTCGGTTATATTTCTGTTTATACATTGACGATTTTTCATACAAACTTTCATCCCCTATTTCAACCCCTGTAAGTTATTTTTACGCGATAAAGTATGTTGTCGCCTATGTTGTTCTCCAAGACCTATTCTATCCCTATACCAAATTTCATCAAAATCGGTTCAGTGGTTTAGGCGTCAAAGCGTAACAGACAGACAGACAGAGTTACTTTCGTAGCATCTCATTAAGCCGCCATAGTGCAGGCACGCAGTTTAGGACGATGACTTTTGAAATGGTGACTACCACTTCTGGACCACACGGACTGCTTATCATCAGGCAGCGTAGAGTCACTATGGTAGGCTAATATAAAAAAAAGAATAATTGATTTACGAGAACAGTCATAAGAAGAACTGATCCAAAGTTTAAGCTACTATTTTCATCGTCACCTCATTAATATTTGTTAAATGACTTAAAATTTTTGATGCGAAAAGGATTCAATAATACCACAAAATAATAGATACGTTAAAATTTGGTTTTGACTCGCAGTATGGTAATGTGAAAAGGTTTTATAAGGGTAGAAACGTCCCGAAATTCAAGCTCAAGTTTTTTTAGGGTTGAAATTTCTATTAACTTTACTCTGCAGTACTCATAGCGTATGATTATGCATAGATTTGAAATCAGCTAGCAGTAGAAATAGTGTATATTTTGCAAGCAATAACACCGGATCTTTCTGCACAGGCTGTGCTTCACGGCTCTTTAAATTGGAAAATTGAACGGAGCCATCGAACGTGGCTGCAACATACGGCCCCTTTATTTTTCATGCAGCGATAACAGACTGCCCGTGCAGCGTCTGATCGACTGAGCAACTTCATTTGTGTTCCGAGATTTCGTTTTGAAATAGTATTTGGATTACGAGCAAATAGTTTTGTTGGTATCTATTCTTTTTGAGCTCTAGCCAGAGCAGATTTGAGGTCGATAGGTTTTTTGGCTGTAAAAATAAGTCGTAACGTTTTAATTTTGAGTGAAAAACATGTTTTTATTTCGTGCCGCCATGCCGTAATGCTATGATTGCAATTGGGTTGTTCCTCTTCTCTTGGTACAGATATTTACTGCAGACATTGACCTCTAACAATAGAAAGAGTTCCCCATGGTCACTTGTCACCAACTATGTTCTTACGCTTAAAATGATATAGACCTATCAATACTTTAAAATAATACACAATCAATTATATATGTAGATATCTCAGATACCTATTTAGAAACCTCACATATTATGATTATGCTGCATAATTTCTAAAATCAAAACATTCAAAACTAAAATAAGTTCTTTTATATTCAATTGAACATTGAAACGATTACAATTCTGGAGCGTTCTAGAACATTCGGCTAAACTACGTGATCAGTGTTGGCGTCATATGGCAACACCCAACACCCAACACCGGTGTGACTGTCGATTATGTAACTTTTAAACCTAGTTTAAATTCTAATAAGTTGTATGTATTGTAGTTTTATTGTAATGAAATATGTTGGAAAATGTATTCAGGTGTTTCATTTATGTTTTAGCCCTTGTTTTGTTTTAGGTGTTGGTATTCGGTGTTACACTTTTAATTGTCGTACTGCACTCGATTTAGCGATAAACAAAACTAGACTTGCGAATACCATTGCACCGTCCTAAAATCGACGGTTCAATTTTCGGTAAACGCATCGGAAATCTGGTTTGTGCACAAAATACATAAGTAGGTACCTACTTAGGTATTTGTGACAGTAATAAAACAGAATAATAAGTAATAAAAGGTACTTGATTTACAAATATTTAAGAGCGAGACATTTTGTTGAACATGTAGGCCTCTTTGTGTTTGTAAAATGCACAAGATTTCTTCAAAAGGTACGGAAGTTATTTTTTTCTAAATAAGAAACAAAGTTTCGCTTTTAAAGATACTATCGGCACAACAATGGCACAACCAAAGCATTTCTCTAAGAATATCCGTACTTTTATAGCTCGATATTTACTTAGATATGAAATGTAGAAGAAAATAAGGATATTTGGATAATTAAATAATTTAAAGGACCGAATTTGATATTGAACAAATCTTCAACTAAATAAAACTGAAGTAACTCCGCTCTGCCTCATGGTAAGCAGTCAGAGGGGTCCCTCTGAGAGTAGTCACCATTTCAAAAGTCATTCATTGTCTTAAACAGCTGGCATTGTGGCTTCCAATATGGCGGCGGAAAAAACTGTCAGTGGTTAAGTTTGGGGTTAAACGAATAAACGCATATAAAGTAACTAGGACAACATAGAATACAAAATCGAATCTATTTACCGTTTTATCACGTTATTTACGTAGGTGTGTGTGATAGGGCTAGGGATATTCTTTCTATAGGTGTCGCACATGGCGCTGGTTTATGACGTCGTAAATTTGGTGTGAAAACGTACCAGTTTTATGGCCAGTCGAATGTACCGATACGCAGTAAATGGCCACGTATCGCTTTGGATTGTCCTGTGTGTTAGTTTTTCATAAATATTACGCCTTTAGCTAAGAAGAGGTAGGCAGAGGTGTTTGATAGCTGTTTCGCATCTGAACTGTTTTTTTTTTATATTATAGCCTACCAAAGTGACTCCACCCCGCCTGATGGTAAGCAGTCAGTGGAATCCAGAAGTGGCGGCCACTATACCAAAAGCCATCGTCTTAAACTGCTGGTATGGTGGCCTCCACTATGGCGGCTGGGAATGGGGTTAGGGGAAGGGAATGAGGGAGGTGAGGAAAGAGGAAAGGGGGAAATCGGGCCTCCGGCGCTCTCACTCACCGAACGAAGCGCAGTAGTACGGATACTACTACTCTTAAGTAGATCCACGCTGGTTTCAGCATGAATGGGCTGGATCGACCAGGGTAGTACTATCCTCTCATAGAAAATCATGTTTCGCTCGGTGAGTGAGAGCGCCGACAGCCCAAATAACCTCTCGGTCCTCTTCCGTTTCCCTTTTCCTTCCTCATCCCTTTCTCCGTGGTCATGATTCAAATTTTAGCGATGCTTGGAAAACACAGCCATCTCTATAGGTTACGGTTACCACTTACCATCAGGTTTGCTTGCTTGCCACCAAAGTTGTATAAAAAAAAACTGAAGGTTTATAGAAATTAGAACTATTCACCCGATCAGGGTATTGAATACGACATCTCTCTGTGGCAGTACTGAATCGTGATATGTAAGGTTTGAAATTGACAATTCTCCTCAATGAAGCATGGTGTTCAATGCTTATGCTCGCTGTTTGAGATAAGGATTGTTATAACATTACACACTACTTGATTGCTGAACGTAATTTAGCAAACGAAGCTTTTATTCATTTGTGAACAGCTGGACAACCTCTGTGGTTCGGTGGTACTGTGTACGGGCTGCCACGCAGGGGTCGCGGATCGATTCCCGTTCAGTGCAAATATTTCAGTGCATGAACACTATTTGCATTGGTCTGGGTGTTTCTATGTATAATATGTATGTATAAAAAAGTATATAAGCATGTATATCTGCATTTTAGAACCCATATCATACTTTGGGTCTAGATGGCATTGTGTGGTTGTTGTGGTTTATTATTTATATTTATTTTATTTATTTAAAGATATTTTAAAAAAATAAACTGTCAAATATAATAATTTATATCAGTACAGACGTTCATAGCTGCACATAGTACCAGAAACGTAAGTAGGTACTCTATACCTCCCAAATAGTTTTAACCTAAACCAAAACCACAAAAATCTAAGTATCTAAAGAACCAGCAATTAAGATAATTATCTAAATGGTTGTCGTAGCACATTAATTGCGTTGGAGGCCCGGTAGTCTCTGTTATAAAGGAATTAATTAAGCCGCCACGTAAGGTTTTTCGTCAAAGAAACCTTCAGCTTTGTGGCGTTAATTGAGTGCGAAAGCGCGTGCGCCAACAACACCTTTCACTTATAAACTACATTAGCTTTCCGCGGCACGGTTTCAATCACATCTTTGCTTACTGCTCTGCTCCCGTCGCCAGTAGCGTAATGTTACATAGCCTTTAACCTTTCTCGAGAACTGGCCTATCATTAGATTAGCGCATACAAACAAACAAACTCTTCTGATTTATATTATAATAGTATAGATAATTGTATAATTCAGATAGCAAAAATCTGAGTGAATTTACTGTTTTGCTGACCAACGCACCTTTAAACATATCACTGGTCTTTGGAAAGTCGATCATAAGTTCAACGCGTTAGTAGTAATTTTCCAATAGCTTATGTCATGCACGATTACGGTTTTCCTTAAAGAATAAATGCAGTAGAGATGAGAGCACTGAAAAGCATGTGTGGAATCAAACTTACAGATAGAGTAAGGGATAGCGTAAAAAGAGAACAATGTAGATTAAATAATGGTATAGTGACAAAAATTAAAAGGAGTATGTTTATGTGGTTTGGTCATGTGGAAAGATGGATGGCAGTATGATAACGAAAGAGATTTATAGAGCGAAAATGCCTTAGTAAGTTGGTAGAGGTCGCCCTAGACGGACATACACGGGCCAAATAGGTGATGTGTTGACAAATAGCACAATTACAAGCACCCGTAACCGACGTGTGTACGAAAAGATTAATGAATGTCGAAGAGACAAAGGAGATATATTTCAATCGTAGAAAATGGCGTTCTATAGTCTCTGCTTACCCTGAGAATAGAAAGGAATGAAGGTAATAAATACAACACTAATAAATAAACAGGCCTACCTAGGCGTTTGTGCACCTAATTGAATTAATTGCGTCGTCGTATTAAATATTAACAATGTTATTAAATGATAAATTAAACAAATTTAAACAACCTTTATTCATGCGGAACTGCTTAAATATTTCATCGCCACAAATAATTCCTTTGTTTGAATAAATAGTTTATTGCATATTTTGTGAATAAAACAAATTCTACTAATATTATAAATGCTAAAGATTGTGTGTGTGTGTGTGTGTGTGTGTGTTTGTTACCACTCAGCGCCTAAGCGGCTGAAACGATTTCGATAGAAATTGGTATGTAGATAGATTCGGTGCTAAAAGATACAGGACCTTAGCCCTACAGAAGAAATATTACAAAAGCAGGTAATATTTCTGTAAGAAATATTATGAATGTTTGCAACAACGACAATTGTGACCAAAGGGTTAATTTCAACAACATGTATTAAGTACTAGTAAATGCTGTACTTATATTACATTGAAACCCTTCTTAAACAGTCAGTTTTAAACTGAAAATTATCTATTAATTTAATTTAAATAAATGACTGGCCTGTTGGTCTAGTGGTTAGTGACCCTGACTGCTAAGCCGGAGGTCGTGGGTTCGATTCCCACTCAGGACAAACCTTTGTGTGATGAGCATGATTGTTTGTTTTGTGTCTGGGTGTAATGTATCTATAATATATATGTATGTACAAAAAATTTATATGTATAAGTAGTATAACAGTTGTTTAGTACCCATAACACAAGCAAATAAAATTGCTTCATTTGAGACTAGATGGCGCTGTGTGAATGTGGTAGAATATTATTATTATTATTATAATTTAAATAATTATATACTCTTAGTTATTTTTTTATTACATACCTTTCTCCGTCAAAACGTCTATAAGTATTTTAAATCTGTGTTATGATTTAGTTACACAGATTTAAAATACTTATAGACGTTTTCAAACTTAAACACTCTTCGATCAGCGCAAATGACTCGCGATATGGTTTTCTTCCAGCTTCTAGTTCAATCAGTCCCTTTTATGCTTTATACCCATCTTTCTCACACTTATTATTTTCTCTCTCTCCCTCTCGATATTATGTTACATTATAACAAGTAATGACATAATTTTAAAAAGTAATTCTTAGATTTCTTATCACTTTTCACGTAACGAAGTGCCACTCCAGATTAATGGAAGAACGATGATCGGTACCTTCAGACTATGTTCGGTCACCTACTTTAATAAAGCCAGTGATTAATGTGTATCATGACTTGACTATTTTTAAGGTTACTCTGCTGGAGAGGTTTTTATACGCTTACAAATGAGGGACGTTTTGATACTTTATTCATAGTACGATAAAGTCAAGCCTTTCATGTATGTTGCGTTCTCATTTAAAATGTTACGGTGTATTCAATAGGGATCTTCTATTTTTATCTATGTTTTTGAAAATTTAATATTACATGGAATTTACAAAGCTTTATTTTTATTCTGTAAACGAATATTCTGGTATACAGTATGGATATAAACAAACTTGAACTCAAGTAATATATTCCGTTTCTTTTGTTTCATTTTAAATCCTTACATTTTTTCTAATTTGTGAATATTTGCGTCATATTCAAAATCAAAGACATGTTTAGTAACAAACAGAATCGATAAATTATAGGGTTCATATAACCTTATGTATCATGACCACAAGAAGAGATTTAAAACACCGCACGTATGTTCAGTCATCTATAAAAACTGTATACGAGCACATTTTGTGAAACACTCGTAAGTGTCAAACTTCGCCCGTATGATCCCGATACCGCATTATCTGCGCGAGCCGCATCCCGACTTATTTACGAATGTACTTTAACAATATTCCTAATAGTTACTGTTACTGGTAAATTTGGCGAGAGCACCGCATGAGATAGAGGTTACGTTTACGTGTATCTTGAGCAAGCGTGGTGATCAATACTTTTATGCTTAGTCGGGCTGTAATGAGCTGATAGTTTTACGAATAGAATAGGAGTATTATTTGGAAAATAGAAGTTTTTTAATTCCCCTCATCTGTTTTGCGCATAATGGCCGCCACAGCTGAAGGAATATGAATGGACTACCACGACCACCTAACTTCCACGACTGAGTTAATGGCTAACATCAATATTTGCTCTTTATATCAGTACTTCTTGTTTAAAATAAAACGGATTAATATAATTAATTGAAATTTAATTTAATACAGAAACAACGAAAGCAAACAGAGTGTGTGAGCGAGAGAGAGTGTCCAAGTAGGCGAGATGCCATACAAAGTTAACATAGACAACGTGAATGACATTCTATTAAGAAGGCGGAAATTTTAATTTAATTTAAAATTTCTTTTAACGATTGACACAATAGGAGTCTCGATAATCTGTTTTAAATATTGATCAGCCATTCAAGTATAGGCGAGAGCTCTGTTTAACTTCAAACCAATAATTAAGACACTTATGACACTAAAATTATAGTAATCAAAATTGCAAATCCTGAACACGGCCATCAGAGTTTTACCATTTATAATACAGACCTATTACCTGCAGTGAAAGTCTTCAAACTAATGAAATGATTTATTAGACAACAACTAGGCATATCTTCGCAAAGTCTAGGGATACCTGCCACTGATATATTAGTCGACCTACATCAGTAATTAAACTAAAGTATAATTAAACGCGATAATGTAACCTCTGTATTATATACATTTTGTCTGAAACAGCGTGTTCAATGAAAATTTGTGAGATTATAAATAATGTTTCAACGATCGTAGCGGTTACGGCCACAGCTCGCTGGTATATACCAGTGTACCAGTATACCAGTGTACTTTATGACATGACCCTCGTTTACTCCATTTGATTCATTTAAATTAACATTATTTACTGTGACTCTGTGTTGGGAATTTAGGATTTCAGTTATACTCAGATTAGCTGTTTGGGTATAGTATAATCCAAAAGTTGTTCGTGTGGTAATAGCAAACAAAAGTATTGGAAAACAAAAGTATAGGTTGAGGTCTATTAAGGTATTAAAAGATAGGAAAATAGCCTACTAACTCAAATGTCGTAATTTCTTTTGTTTTTACTGAGACAAATATTGATTTCGTGAAACAAGGTGTATTCTTGGTTCTTTATTTTTATGTTTATAGTATAGACACAAGTTTGTGTTCAATAATAATTACGACACTAATATTTTAAACTGTCTCTACCGCACACCGATGAGAATTACTATGCAGGGGAGTAGTGGCAGTGGCCTCTCATAGGTCCCGAGGTCTACTAGTATCCATACAACTGCATTTTATTCAGGAGGTAAGATAGAACGTCGAGGTTCAATTACAACCTTGTTCTTCTGTTATTATCTTCTACTTATTTCTTTTTCCTCGGCAACGGCTTGATTGCGTTTTAATATAATTGTATCTTAATGCATAGATTATCAATTGATTTGACTGCACCGTTGGTCTAGTGGTTAGTGTAACTGACTCCGACGCCGAGTGTCGTGGGTTCGATTCCCGCGGAAGGCCAATATTTGTGTGATGAACATTTGTATTTGTCTTCAGTTTGGGTGTTTCCTATGTATTCTAAGTATATATTTACAAAAAAAAGTACGTATATGTATTATATTTCAGTTATCTACTACACATAACACAAGCTCTGCTTAGCTTGGGACTAGATGACGATGTGTGATAGTGTCCACATATTATTATTATAATTAGCATCAGGTGAGCTGTATGCCTTTTGGCCTCTAAGTACCTAATACAAAAAATACAATGCTTAGTTTTCTCAAGCTTTAATTTGACCAGTTCTGTGCTTCTTGCATCTATGAGTTACTCATCAAATCTACGGTACATAATAAGCTACTAGTTCACTTTTTATGAAACCATGTTAAATTATAGTCGGCATAAAGTTATGAGGCGGTATAAACGGATTCATCTCCATTTCGCAGTCGCAAACCACCATGAAAAAATACGATTACGACTGTAAAGTGCGCACGTAGGTGTATGAAAATTATCTACCATTACTTTAAAGGGGCGATGGCGCAATTTGCTGCGACAAATGACGGCATCTCGGTACATAGGGACTAGGAACTCGTAACGCAGTCTTATTAATGTTAGGATTTATTGTAAGTGTTACTTGTCAAGAGAACTATTACTAGGTTCTTCATTATAAATAAATAAATAAATAAATAAATATGTGGACACTATCACACATCGTCATCTAGTCCCAAGCTAAGCAGAGCTTGTGTTATGGGTACTAGATAATTGAAATATAATACATATACAAACTTTTTTTTTTTTGTAAATACATACTTATTAAGTTATAATACATAGAAAACACCCAAACTGAAGACAAATATAAATGTTCATCACACAAATATTTGCCTTCCGCGGGAATCGACACCCGGCGTCGCAGTCAGTTACACTAACCACTAGACCAACGGTGCAGTCTTCATCTTTCATTCAATCTTTTATTATAATTAAGTTGAAACATCCAGTTATTCCGGGTGTGGCTAGATTCCATGCGATCAATTGGCATGCGGCGACTCAGATGCAATCCAGCAAACGATGTCTATACTTCTACACTATTACATAAAGCAGAAGAGTTTGTTTCTTTAAACACGTACATACGGTAGTAGATCCACGCTGGTTTCAGCATGAATGGGCCGGATCGTCCAGGGAAGTATTACCCTCTCATAGAAGATCGACGTAAGAGTAGTAGTATCCGTACTATTGCGTTTCGCTCGGTGAGTGAGAGCGCCGGAGGCCCAACTTCCTCCCTTTCCCCTTTCCTTACCTCCCTCATTCCCTTCCCCTAACCCCCTTTCCTAGCCGCCATAGTGGAGGCCACCATACCAGCAGTTTAAGACTATGGCTTTTGGTATGGTGGCCACCACTTCTGGATTCCACAGACTGCTTACCATCAGGCGAGGTGGAGTCACTTTGGTAGGCTAATATAAAAAAAAAAAAAAAAAAACACGTTAATCTCGGAAGGACTCTGGAAGGACCAGTCGGATTTAAATAATTCGGTCTAATTTGATCTAATTAGTTACTAATCAAAATAATTACTTTATTATTTTGAATAAATAATTAGTAATGATTAGTAGTAGTAAATAGCAACCCAATTGGTACCTACTTAACATGAGATTTAACAGGTGATTAGTTAATTTTTTGTAGATTAGCCTTTCAGAAACCGGAGGTTAGTGACAGAAACTTTTAAGACCAGACAATTACTTAAATTCTGTTCAAATTAATTAATGTGATTTGTACAAGCATTATGGTTTCAAAGCTATAACAAACTTTAAACCATTATCTACGAACATAGCTATTCTAAATATCCGTTAGTAAACCTAATAAGAGTTCGCTGTAATGAGTTTGCAACCAAATTGAAATTTATAACTAGCGTATACAATTGGTTCGTGAAACTTGCTCGTCTCGGCAAGCTCTCGAATTCTCGAACTGTTGAAAAATCTGTAGTTATCCAGCAAGCTCATATAACCAACCAAATCATTTTATTCCGTAGCCCGAGATGAAAAGGCTTAGGGTTAACGGGAGGGTTTGTGGTAACATAAGACATTCTCCACAAATTTATGTTAGTAACGGCACTCCTTAATAAGGCTGGTTACAGATAGGGACACTAGCAGCAGGTACTTATGGCAGAAAGATGTCAAAAAGCCGCGGTCGGTCGTCAGTCAAATTAGAGTTCACGGGTTCGAACCCCGGCTCGGGTTAAGTGGTATTGGGTAGGTATTGTCATTAGTATTATTAATCCATGTAGGACCCATTATAGTTAGCGAAACGCAAATGTTATACACTTCTGTTTACACCTTCAGTAACAAGCAATATATATTATTATAAAACAAAAAAAATCGTCCTAAAACAAAGTGAAAAGAAAGAAACCCATATTTTTTATCGAGCTGACGCTACATTAAAATTTTATATTATGTCACTCATACAATCAATACGAATCTAATGTCACTTCATACATTAATCGATCAAGCCATTTAGACTGTAGAGCGTGCCAAAGAAATGGACATACATACATATATTTATCATTATCCTCCTTGACTCAGTCAGTCGGGCAAAAAGTCGTGATGCTTTGTTATGCAGTATTTAATAAAACTATATCAACTTTGTACTAACAACTTACTGTAGTCGCACAAAGCCAGTATGTGTCATGCCTAAGGCTCTATGAGATTTACAATATTTAATCAAAATCATAACTCAATAGGCCTTACTTACACTCCATAATATTTCAAACTACGAATTACCTATTATTTGAATCATATATCAAACCTTTAGTTTAAGTTAAAGTATTTCTTTTACGAATACAGGTAGTGGGTTAATCCTTGCAGGCCCTATGAAGGCTTTCATCTCAGGGAGGCATATTAAGGGTAAAATACGAGCTGAATGAAGGCACAGGGTAAGATTAACGGCAGCCGGTAATGGGGCTGAGCTGATTTAATGTTTAGATGTACCGTTCTGTTGTGGTTTATTCGCAAAAATGTTTACAAATGTTGATTTACAATTTTGAGGGTTAAGTAAGGTTTTTTACTGTAGGCTATAGCTGTAGCTGTATAAGCGGAATGTAAAGAAAATACAATGAAGTCGTTGACAATCGACAAATGGTATAATGAAGGAAAACGAAAATGTAGAAAAAAAGCGTAAGGAATTTTTTGAAAAATGAAAATGAAAATATGTTTATTCATATAGGTTAATTAAATTAACACCTATGAACGTCAAAGTTAACAAAATGTCAGCAAATTAACCTGCAGCCAGTTTGTTGGCGAAGTAGAGCCATGAGAAGAACTGGCACGAAACTCAGGCCACTCTTTTTAATCGCCAGGTTATTACACATATACATTTTTGTAAGATACAATTTCAAGTAGCATGCAAAGTGACACAGGCAATACACTTAACTCTATAGGTAATTAATTACAGCTTTCTATGTTGTAAAGAAAAAATAAAAAGTAAAATGTGTGCTTTACACAATGTATAATTTTAACAATACTAAGTATACAATTTTAACAAACATTGGGTGTCGGGATAGTTTATACACAAAGGTACAATTAACGAAAAAAATTTTTGGAATTGGGAACAAATATTAATTATGAATCATGAAAAGTTTTGTGTCGTATAAGAATTGAATTAAGCGCAACGTGGACCGACAACCTTATACCTAAGGGTGGCGGGCAACCGATGGATGAGAGTGGGTCACGAACGACCAAAGTGGCGAAAATTGGGGGAAGCCTATATCCAGCAGTGGACGCCTTTCGGCTGATGATGGGAATTGAACCCGCAACAATATGCACAGCTAGTCGTACGCAATATCACTGCGTCACTGAGCACTGAGGTCAATAGAGCCCTCTCGAGATCTTGAGCTTGTTCCCCTTGGATCCGCTAGTGATTTCAATTTATGTCACCATGTATATATGTATATAATAGCTTTCCGTAGTGCAGTTTCACCCACGTCTTTGGTTACTGCTCTGCTCCCGTCTTCAGTAGCGTGATGTTACATCCTCAAGAACGCAAAAATTATGTAAATCCGACTGATAGTACAAACAAACTAACTCTTTCGCTTCATATAATAATCGAAAGACCTTCTCTAATTTTCAAATAAATATCTATAAATATAGATAAAATATTTCCTCAATATTTATTTAGATTTTGTATAAGAAAAGAAAGTTAGCTACATTTTATCAAAACTTTAACATAAACTTAGTCCGCTTTATGAGCAGCGTTTAAACTGCAGTGCTTGTAGAATATCGATAAATCTCGCAACATATTAGCTATGAGGTTGTAAACTGTACATAGTGCTGTATTGACGATGGCTGGTAACGTACGATGTTGAAGTATTCCAATATTACATCATAGTAATTTATGTAACTATGTTGAACTACTAAGCGATTATTATAGTACCTAGTCTATTATCTATAATCTATCTTATCTACTTATTATATAATACATTTAAAATATGTTTTATGTTACGCGCTGTACACTAGACAAGCCTGGAAGAGTTCTGAAGACACTCATTTTCAAAGTAAGAGTGAATAGGACTGCTGTGTAAGAGGGTGTAGGTACTTTTAAATGAGACCACAATGATACAAAACTTTGTACATACAAACTTACATAGCTTCTCGCCTTTTTATCTCCGAAGGGGTAGGCAGAGGTGTTTAGCCATCCACGTTTCGCCATTTATTTTGGGTTTCATGTAATATCTCTATAATATCTCAACAACTACACACAACGCCCCACAGTAAGCATATAGCTTGTGTAATGAGTTCTAGAATGCGGATATACATACTTAGATACTTTTTTTTGTAAACACATACATAATAGGTATATTATACATAGAAACACCCAGACCAATGCAAATAGACATGATCATGTACACAAATATTTGCACTCAGCATGGGAATCGAATCCGCGACCTCTGCGCGATAGTCCGTACACAGTACCACTGAACCACAGACGCAGTCTTTGTATTTTTTGATTAAATCTTTTCGTCTCTATATAATCTGATGCTACAAATGTTACAAACTTTGTGGTTCTAAGTCGAGTTTTACCTCATATCCATTAATTGCATATAAAAATTGTGAATTGCTTTAAAAAAGAAATTCACATTGTTGCCTGCACAGTTTTGAATCTAAAACCTCATGAATAAGGCTCCGACAAAGTTTACAATCTTGGCCGTCTAAAATCAAGGCGTTCTCAGCTACTTTAAATCTCTCAGGCTTCTATCTCGTGAACATTAGCGAGGCTGTACATCAAGTTAATTTATTGCGAACAGTCTGCGGATACTGCAGTTTTATGTGCTAAGTGCAAACGAACAGCTAGTTTAAACAGGCCAAAAATAAAACTGTTGAACTAACTAAACCTACATGCTATAAATTTAAAAGGATTTTTTTTAGATTTATTTAAATTGTTATATGATTGACCCCCAGTTTCTGAAAGGCTGATCAAAAAATTAACTAATCAACTGTTAAATCTCATGTGAAGTACCAATTGGGTTGCTAAAAGCATGAATAAAATTAGTTTAATTTGATATAGTTAGTAACTTATTAGATAAAGTTAAACTAATTATCCATGCTTTCAGATACTTCACATGGGATTTAACAGGTGATTTGTTAATTTTTCGTTGATCAGCATTTCAGAAACTGGGGTATGACTTTAATTTAAGGTTTGCATAGCAATTTTGCAGGCTCTACCACAACCCCTTATTTTGTCTCTATCCTTGTTTTTAATGGTACAAACGAAAAAGACAAAACATAAAGTAAGATTAAAATAATACTGCTATAGGAAGTTGTGGTAAGCTCCCTGATCAGGATAGAGTCATAACAAGAAATATAAAGAAACTTCAGTCACTTTTATAAATTTATTGCCAGCAGTAATGTTTATTGAACAAATCAGGGTACAAGTTATTCCTCCAGTCTCAATATAATTTTCATCCACTTTTAAATTACATAATTCTGAATGACTGAAAGAACTCTGTTGTTAGGATTTAATAAAAACTAAATAAAACGTAAACATAAATATGATTATTTAACAAAGTTATCTGGTGGGCAATAAAACTAAATATCTTATAAGACATCAGTGAAACGCGGCACCCCTGTTCGAGAACAGCTGATAATATACAGCTATTGTGTGATTCGTTTACAATGCGCTAGTTACTTATTCGTGTTACTAGCTCTTGATGAGCTATTATACGATTTATTTTGTTAATCTCAGTAACTTTAAAATATCATACACTCAAAATTATGTAATAAAAAACAGACAACATAGATTCATGATGTTAGTCTAAAGTACTTTACAACTAGTGTTAGAAGGTACAAGTTTAGTGTCCAGTCTAGTTTAAACACGATTCTGAAAATAATGGCAATAAAGATGTAAGGTACATTATCATTCTTTTCACAAGATATTCACAAACGGCTATGTTCATATTGAGAGTCATAAATCAGACTGAATGCATTCACTTTAGGGAGTACCTAGGCTTTCCAAAAAGAACATGTTTGCATAGTTCCCACGGGTTATCGACCGCAGTATGTAAAAGGCCTTTCAGTGAAAATTTGAGCCATTACAAAATAATTGCATTTGCTACAAGTATATACAAAGTATGGTGACATAAGTGTCGCTTACCATACTATTAAGAGGGTCATTGACTTGTTTGCCACAATCAGCAATAAAACACACTTGTTTTCCAACTGGAACCAATACGAGACTAAACACACCACAATCTTTCCCGATACATTTTGTCCTCAATCGTGCTTTCTTTTATTTACTTTTCACAACACAGAGTACAAATATTTTTATTGTTTTTCATAGCGTGCGAGCGGAAAAAGAACTGTTTAAAGAATTGATTTTGATTTTCGTTCAAAAATGGTAAAAAAAATGGTTCGGTTTGTTCGAGATTGTGTTTATTTTTGTTGATATTACCACGCTATTGTTAGGTGTGTTGTTGTCAATATTGCCGAGTGAAGTCACTTTAATGTTAGTACTTATTTGTAAGTCTTAAAATTTTATGAATCATACATTTTTGCACGTTTTAATGTAACACTCTGTGTCGTATTCATAATAACAATTCAACATTTGTTCTAGTAGCTTATAATATTCAGATTCGACAGCGTCACGGACACAGATATTTCTGGCGCTGTACGTTATGTAGTACTTGCAGAATAAGACATAGTTTATCTTACTATGAATACAGTTTTGTATAGTTTCTAGAGCACTACAGGCCAATCAAATAAATGATTAAAACACTTACACTAAACTCCCCTTTTATAAAATAGAGTCAATTTAGTACGTTATTAAAACATCTATACTCTACACGCCCTTTTATAAATAGAATCGTATGTAACAAAAACTTTTATAAACCAACGAGGTGCGAACAGCTAATATGTACTCTGTTCAAATACAGTGTGCAACACTAAAACAGTTCGGAAATACAAAGCAAACATGGCGGATGTTTGTCTGTTTGTCGCAGCTGTGCTCCGAACATAATCCGCGCTCAAAAAGCCACTAACTTGGTGTTGAAACTTGAGATTATTATTGTGCCTTGTTAGTGGCTTTCTTCTATTTATTCTTATGTGTGTATTTTTATAAAGGTTATTGACCGGTGTTAGTGGTACTGTACGAACTGAGAGCCTTCTGAACGCAGAGGTCCCGAGTTTGATCCCCAATATTGAGTTTTACGTTCGCTTCCTGTGAGGTAGCTCTGCATGTGACCCCATCTCAATCTTTCAAAGCTCTAAATGACACCCAACAAAGCTGAGAAAACGTAGGTGGAATGCTCTGCCTGCCCCTTCGGAAATAAGTCCTGATATTAAAGCCCTAGTTTATAAATATATAAGTCTGAAAACGGCAATCCGCCTTGAGCAAGCTTGGTGCAACCCTTCTCATGTTGGACAATAATGGGTCGGGGACGGCGACGAGTAACTTACACGTGATATTTTTGTGAATGAAGTAACGAAGTAGCATTGAACATTAAGAAGTTATAAATTACATTCTTACATTTTGTAAATTTTGACGTTCATAAGTGTTAATTTAATTAACCTATATGAATAAATAGATTTTCATTTTTTTTTTAACACCACGATAATTACTACCTTACAGCTACTAGTCGTATTTGAATAACTTTTTACTGTATTGGCCCATTAGTCAAAGAATTATTTATTTATTTATTTAAAGATTATAGTACCTACATCACGTTACTATAAAAAACCTTTACAAACAGAAACGGCTATTATCTTTTAGCATTATATTACAATACTTGGAGAACACAATCATAACCTAGCTTAGTTTGCCACAGTAATGCTAATAAATACAGTGCCAATCGAAACAAGAATCGGCTTCGCTAAATAATTTACAAGCGTAACATATACTAATGTCCGCCAGTCTGTTCTATAGATGTGCACCGACAGCACTAAGTATCTTATTTTTCAAAGTGAACTGGAATATGAGAAAACGGAATACTTATGGCCCGAATGATCTCTGCATTTCCTCCGATAAATGAGTGCTCTGAAAGTACTGCACGAAAGTAGTCCTCTGTTTTCGTTCTCCAAAATTCGATGGAGTTGTAAAGTGGATTCAAGATGCAGTGATGTGGTCTGTTGTTGGGTGGAGATTTTCTTTGTTAGTTTGTACGTTCCTTATTATTTTATCTGTGGTTAAAATGTTAAAGTTTAAAAAAGACAGAAATATGTAACGTAAGATTGCTTTGTATAGACAAACTACTAAATGTTTGTTTTAGTAAAACAACCTCAGATTCACTTTAAGTATGTTTGTGTAAAAACTTTGTAAACACGAGGTAGTGGTTTCGATTTGAGCAAGTACCAATGTGACCTTTCATATCATATGTACTTTCTAAGTTTATGTTGGACATTTCTGACTGAGACGGTGAAGAAAAACATTGCAAAGAAACTTGGACTTGAAGTCTGAAATCACCAACCCGCTTTGAGCGTACGTGGCGATCAATGCTCATGCCTTCTCTTTATAAGAAGAGGGTTTCCCTGCAGTAGGATAATAACGGGCCGATATGTTGATATTTGTACTAGAACTTTTTATAGGCGAATGCTTAGGCACCGATGAGACTAAAATTACGAAACTTTTATTAATATCTTAATATTATACGTAAACAATTTAATATTTACATAATTTAGAACAAAAGGTTCGCAAGGCACAGATACTCTTTTACGTTAGATCACAGCATTAGACTTTACCAGCGATTAGAGTATTTTGAAATTCCTTTGTACTAAAGCGAAGGTGTTAGTTTATATTTAGCGAATATTATCAAAGCTTTTACATAAGGTTATGTAGTAGAATATATAAAGAATATATACTCAAGTCGAAATGGCCCTGTGGATAAGACACCCGATTCGTAAACACGAGGTAGTGAGTTCGAATCTGGGCAAGTAGCAATGTGATTTTTCAAATCATATGTACTTTCTGAGATTATCTTGGAAATTTCTAACTGACGGTGAAAGAAAACATCGTGAGGAAACCTGGACTTAAAAGTCTGAAATTGCCAATCAGCCTTGAGCAAGCGTGGTGATATAATGCTCATTCCTTCCTTATATGAGAAGAGGCCTTTGCCCTGCAGTGGGACAGTAAGACAGGCTGGTACTATTATTATATTTATTATATATACTCAAATCGGCCGAAGTAAAGAGAACATGAAGCGGTGGGGCTATAGCTCAGAAATAGCTTGCTTGTGTGGCGTCTCTCCCTAGACCATGGCACACACACATATTGCCATTAATTTCTAATGGCTTATCCCTAGGCTTCTCATGGAGGCGATTGAGAAATTAAAGTATTGTTACTTTAACTTTAATTTTGATACCGAACCAATTCTAAAATATCTAAATATAATGTAGTATTATAATTTGAATTTAATTTTTGATTATTATATTTTAATGTTAAGTTAAATTTTATCCAATACTGCGTATCAAGAACAACTCGCGTCATCTTCATCTCAGTTCACAGCATGAATGTCTACCAGCTAATGACCACGGTGGTCCGTAACAATGTCACGCTACGACGCACGCAACACGCATCGCTTGCATTGTTTGTGGCGATCGTGTATGCATCACGCTGTTGCATGTGTCACATGATTGAACGTATAAGTAACGATAGAGGCTCTACAGATAAATGAAGGGAATGAAGCATGAAACGTCTACTTGGTCCTATAGTAGTTTGAGTTTGTGCAAGGTGATTTAAAAGTGTTTGTGTTTTTGTAGCGATTGTTATTGGTTTTAGTGAAGCTTTGTAAATGTTACTATCAAAGACCGACACGTAGCTTGTAACCATTGTAAAATATCACAGAAACTCCACCGTAATTCGAGTCGTAGCTTGCTAGGTATATGACAAAATCTAAGTTACCGATTTGAAAAATTCTTTCACTTTAGAAATCAATAAATGAAGCGGGTAACATAGGCTGTTATTTTATTATGTTTAACATATTAGTAAATAAAGAAGGTAAATTTGCTGTATAGCATTAATATTCCGCAGACGTAGGTAGAATTGCAATCTAAAGGTAGGCGTTTGTTGTGACACCGAAATAAACTTTTGATACCGAAGCGAACGTCTAGTAACACAATACAATAGGTATTATAACCATGTTAGAATTTATTATGTTACACAGTGTTTTTTTTTTTATAGCCGACATTGGTAGACGCGCAAACAGCCTACGTGATGGTAAGTGGTAACTGTCGCTCATGGACGACTCAGAGTCTCTAGCATTGTCGAGGACCCTGCGAAGTCGCTGCCTACCGTAAAGGGAGTGGAATAGGTAAAAGGATCAAGAGAGGTGAGGAAAAAGGAAAGGGGAGAAATTGGGACTTGGAATTGCAAATATCTATTTATGGCTCTTATTAGCCTCGAATTGGATCAATCCATCCAAATCCATAATTATATGCTAACAAGATGTCATAGCTATAGATGTGAATTTTAGCTAAAACTATGATGATAGGCTACCGTTTATCTATACATATAATAAAAATGTAACCGATCGCTGTCTGTACATGGAACATATATGAGAAAAAAAATTGGGACCTTTATTTTATTATTATTATTTTTAAAATGATTGCCATAAAATCAGGCACGCAATATTCTCATAGAGGCACACCCATCTGAATTTTCACGCGAACGAAGTCGCGGGCAACAGCTAGTTCAGAATATAAATGTACCACAAACTAATAACAACAATTAAGGCAAATCGTACTCTATTAAGTTTTAACAACAACTTATTTATATAATGTGTTCAACGCAACCACTAACATGGTCAATTTGTATGTAGAATCGCGGAGCATATAAGATAGCTCTTACGTTACTTACATCATAATAATAATAATATCACACAAACTACACACAACGCCATCTAGACGCAACGTAAGCATATATTATAGCTTGTGTTATGGGTTCTAAAACTCGGATATACATACTTAAATACTTTTTGTTTTTGTAATGCAAGCACTAAGTCACGAAAAGTAAGCCAGAGACGGTTTTGCAAATACTTTAAAGGTATTTAGCCAAATCTCTTTGAAAAACCGATTTGAGAGATCAAGGAGATTATTTTATGGAATTTTCTGCATTAAACTTGGCTTGGGGAAATTCTTTAATAAATAACTAATATTGTTCTTAGTTACACTGGCTGGATGATAAGGTCTTTAAAATAAAACAAGTCATTTGGATTTGGGGTTAATGCGATTATGTGTAGATGCTTTTAGTAATAGTCGAATTTGGGCAAGCTCTTAATTGTTTAGTAGAATTTGTAGTCTATAAGGTAGTATATCTATGTTATGTATGTGTGCATTGGTCTGGGTGTTTTTATGTATAATATGTACGTACAAAAAAGTATTTGAGCCTGTTTATGCGCATTTTAGAACCCATAACACAAGCTATATTATATGCTTACTTTGCGTCTAGATGGCGTTGTGTGTAATTGTTGTGATATTATATCATATTCATGTTGTGTGCATCATAAAACGGTTCATTAACAGCATCATCCATAGCCCGAATCTACTCACTGTTGGGTATAGGCCTCTCTTCGTTTGTGCCAAACTCCACGCTCTTTTGCCAGTCTCATCCATGTTCGGCGACGACTGTGATATTATCCGCCTACCTCGCTGCGGAACGGCTTTTTGATCCATTTCTTGGACGCCATGATGATTTTACTTCCCTCCTCCTCCAAAGACGGTTATTACTGAATAATAGTAAAATCGTTTATGACAAGATCATAATAACAATGCTGCCCAATTGTCGATATTCTTTTAGTCTCCTCTTTATCAAAGGCGAAATATTCTTTAAAGTTAACTCATATATTAGGCCTAACGTGCTTCCCTCAGCGCGATTTCACCCGCGTTAAGTTACATATTTGTTTACTGCTCTGCTCCCGTCGCCAGTACCGTGATGTTTGCCTATAACCACACTCAAGAACTTGGTACTATGGTCCATAATATTTTAATGTAGCGTCAGTACGAGTAAAAAAAATAGTTTGTATTAGGCAGTCGAGCTTTTTCTTTTTAATAATATATTTTGCTTGTTATTGCATGTTGTATGTTGTCAAGAGTAAATAAAACAAACATGGAAACCGCAACTAAAACACAAATGTTAACGCAATCAATGTTCTAAAACTTAGATGTGTTTTGAACGAGTTAATCCTCACATTAAACTTCCTAAGCTGACATATTCTGGTGTACCTCATTGTTATTAAGTTTTAACCCGCAAACATTACTCTTGAATAAGATTATGAGTATATGACAATTAATAAAATTATTTTTAGAAAAAAAATGAAAACCGACTTCAAACAACACACACCTACATGTTCAATCCTTAACTAAAAAGTAGAAAATAATATTTTAATTACTTCATAGCAAAGAACATTAAAGGGGAATCAACGCAATCCTTGATACCTATAATACTTTACTATTTATAGTTTTTAATCAGTTATTTTGGAGTCGGTGCCAGCCAAGAAGGATCTTTAATTCTGTCTTTGCAACAAATGAGTGTCATCATGCCTGAGTGTACTACCCGAACGCGGTCATACGCGTGAAGGCAGACGTCATTGATAGTTGTGTTCAGATATACATAAAAATTTGACGCGCATTTATCAGATTCCGTTCGATTTCTTGTATTAAATCTATATTTTTCATTCATATATTAATAGATTAATCAAAGGTTTTTTTCACTAGTAGGTAGGTTATTTTTATGAAGGTCATTATGATCCTTCTTGGCTGGCACCGACTCCAAAATAACTGATTAAAAACTATAAATAGTAAAGTATTATAGGTATCAAGGATTGCGTTGATTCCCCTTTAATGTTCTTTGCTATGAAGTAATTAAAATATTATTTTCTACTTTTTAGTTAAGGATTGAACATGTAGGTGTGTGTTGTTTGAAGTCGGTTTTCATTTTTTTTCTAAAAATAATTTTATTTATAAACTTTTAGTGGGAATTAATTGTGTTTAAATATATTCAATATGGGTAGACCTACTAAACGTGCTGCGCAAATGAGACAGCGCCGCGCCGTTTGAAAGAAAGTAGAGACGAGAGGTAAGATTGTAAATAGAGATATAAGGTCCTTGTCAACACTTTCTCGATCGCTAAACCCTGAATCCCAGAAATACAAATCAAAACAAAAAAGTGATGATCTACCAACAATAAAGAATCATCAAAAATCATATTTAACTGACCGAACAATCGCTCAGATATACAAAAAATGCATATGGTCACTCATCCAGGGCCACTTCGTTTCTAACAAAAAATGAATTTTGAAAATCACTTCGCACTTGTACCATGGACATGTCAATGTCAGATAATTCGTCGCAGATGACATCGACGTGTTGCTTTACACGTCTTCACTTCTTGCAAACGTTTTGTTACAAAATATTAAATTGAAGCCAAACTACTAAATCATTCTTTATAAAAAAAAACATGCGATCCCATTTCGGAGTATACCCTTTCAAATAAAAGAAGAATTTTCCAAATTGGTTTATAAATGACGGAATTAAGTTGTAACAAACATACAACCACTAAACCATTTCTTATAATAAAAAAATGGGACCAATTTCAGAGTATACCCTCTCAAATAAAAAAAAAATTTTCAAATCGGTTCATAAATGACCGAGATATGAGGTAACAAACATACAAAAAAAAAACATACGACCCGAATTGATAACCTCCTCCTTTTTGAAGTCGGTTAAAAATAGTTGAAGTTAATTGAAAATAATGAACTTTTAATTATTTATTTGGTTTATTTGTGGAAACCATCAGTAACCATGGATACAGTAACGAGAATTTCTGCAATGATGGAGGTTTAAGTGCTCATGCGTTTTATTTTATAAGTGAAAACGCTGGGGGCACAATTTCTCTCTCCCAAAACAATGGGCAGTTTAGAGAAATACAGACATGTCTACAGAATACACTTATCGCTTACCATCATGTATAAGAATATGCTTGTTTGCAAATTTAGTTGTATAAAAATAAATGTAAAAATAAAAGACTTAGAAAATAGTATTATGATTAGTGTCATACATTTTTTTATTGCCAACAGTGGCAAACAAGCCAACAGTCCACCTGATGGTAAGCGGTATCTGTCGCTCATGCACTTCTTAAATACCTAGCACTCTGCGAAGTCGCTGCTTACTGTAAGTGGAGTGGGGTAGGTAAAGAAAATGAGAGAGGTTAGGAAAAGGAGAGGGAGGAATGTGGGACGCTCGGCGGCGCTTTCTGAAGGTATTTATGCAATTAGCCAACTGAATGACGATGTTTAAATTCTTACTTATGAAGGTAACTGAAAATGATCTAACATAGTATAAATAGCAGCGTTCTGTAACAAGACTGCCGCTGCGATTATCAATTTGCCTACCCGCTGCGAAGATTACGACAAATGAGTGTTTAGAAAAATTTTCGGCACCAATTAGCGCCTCTTAGGTGAAAGGTCTTCCATTCACAAAAATTCAAAATCAAAATTCAAGATTTATTTACAGTTTGAAATCAATAGAATCGTTCACAGTTGATTGGTTGACTAAAAGCGCTTTGACAGGTGCCTGGACCTGACGCCTCAGTGCTGCTACCTCGTGGGCGCCATTTTAGTAAACCCTCACTCTTGCTCTATTAGAAGTCCAGCACCGTAAGGGTTGAAATGATAAAATTATAAAGTTGTTATTAATATGTAACTACTTATACTAAATGTAAATTTTATATAGGATTATAACTTCAGCAAGTAAAACCATGTCACAGACAAAGTCTTGTAGATTATTACCATCGTGCTATATGAAGTAATCAAGCTGTTATCCCCTAAACTGTGCCTATGGCGACGGACGCGTCGCGACGTGTGCATTAAAACTTTTATTACCGCATAAATTTGCCCAAATTCCTCTATAATAATGGCGAAACGCTATTTAAATGCCATCGTTTCGAGATTAGTATTATTTATCCCACATTCACCAACAGTCCAGTCTATCAATATAGGCATAACTAAATATATTATTTATTGTTATTAAATACAGTTGAATAGGCTGAAGTTTATGGATTTTTGTTTGCAGCTTAATAATAATACCAGCCTATTTACTGTCCCACTGCAGGGCAAAGGCCTCTTCTCATATAGAGAAGGTATGAGCATTAAGCACCACGCTTGCTCAAGGCGGATTGGCAATTTCAGACTTTTAAGTCCAGGTTTCCTCACGAAGTTTTCCTTCACCGTCAGTCAGAAATGTCCAAGATAAACTTAGAAAGTACATATGATTTGAAAAATCACATTGGTACTTGCCCGGATTCGAACTCACTCCCTCGTGTTTACGAAGCGGGTGCCTTATTCACTGGACCATTTCGACTTTTTGCAGCTTAATATACAGATTAAATTTGATTTCAATGCAGTACCTATGATAAGTGTGCGTTGTAATTAATAGCTAATTACTGTAAACAGCAACTAACAGCGTGTAAAGTATAAAATAATATTATTTAACTGTCACAGTCCTATTTGGCGTACCTATAACACAAAGTAGCTTATAACCTTAACATCCTCAGTCTCGTCGTAAACCGCTATGAAAATACCCAATGGTTCGTCAACCTATAAGCGTTTACACTATGATGAACGCGCTTCCATGGGTATACTTAGAGGTTTGTTTACGTGAAGTAGATAGGGCGTCGCCATTATTGAGCCGAAGTGCCACCATTACGTTAATTGACAGGCCGTAGAACACTAAACAATGCTAATGTAATTATGTAATATTATTACCACTACTACCTACCCACTCTTGGCAAATATCAATTAATATCGATAATATTGCTTATTATGAGGATAAACTTAATTAAAATAATTTGTTTTGATTTTAGTGTCCATAACTGAGACCTAAGTCCAAGTTTTCTAAAACTGAGTCGATTCTTATTTACACAACGCCATCTAGACAAAAGTAAGCATACCTATGTTATATCTTGTGTTATGAGCTCTAGAATGCAAACAAATATACTTACGTATATACTTTTTTTCATAAATACATAGTAATACATATTGTGCTTAGCAACAACCAGATCAATGCAAGTATTCTGTCTAAAGTAGGAACACCTTACCTACTTAGATGCATGTAACAAGAAAAATAATTTTAAATTCTCTAGCTTTAATTTCATATAGAACTAGAGGTCCGCCTTCACTTCGCTTCGGTACCTATCAAAAGTTTTATTCGACCTCACAACAAACTCCTACGGCAAATATCATAGCAAGTGTTGTATTATATCATTTTGATTTACGAAGGTGCTTAAAGTATTTAATATTCTAAAATTTTCCAAATCGGTAATGTAGATTTTTAGTTAAATCGTTGCAAACAAACAAAAAAACACAAAAAATCTATTATTATATTTTTAACCGAGTTCAAAAAAAGGAGGAAGTTTCTCAATTCGACCGTATATATATATAATTTTTTTTTTTATGTGTGTTCGCGGATAATTTAGTCGTTTATGAACCCATTATGATGGTTTTTGTTGGAAAGCAGATATACCAAGGGTGGCACCATGATAAGGAAACTAGGATCTGATGATGGTATCCCAGAGAAATCGAGGAGGAATTTTCGAAAATCGTACTGATGACTAGTGCATTTGTTTTGTTTTTCATTAAGTATTTTAAGGCACTACTATTTAGTGAAGGTTTGGAGTCGATCTGATAATGCACAAAGACAGTCGAGGGAACTCCTCAACGATTTATAGAAATTACTTGGTGTTTGGACTTAGATTCAGAACTTCATCTGTTATATGGATGTCATAACTATCGTAAGATGCGTCTGATACAATATCAGATATCGGGCCGCAGTTAAATATATTACCTTACTGTGACCACCAACTCGCCTGCTAAACGTAATTAGGTATAGCAGATATACCTTATTTTAAGTAAAGCCTTTACCTTATCTTAAGCCGACGTCTTCAGAGTGATGCTAAAACAATTTGCCAAAGGAATACTAAATTTCGTACAAATATCCCAAATAGTAATACATTTGACAACCTCTGTGGTTCGGCGGTACTGTGTATGGACTGCCACGCAGTGGTCGCGGGTTCGAATCCCGCTAAGTGCAAATATTTGTGTGCATGAACATGGCTATTTGCATTGGTCTGGGTGTTTCTATGTATATTATGTATGTATTTACAACAAAAAAAAGTACTTATATAAGTATGTTTTATAGCCGCATTCTGGAACCCATATCACAAGCTATTAATATATGCTTACTTTGGGTCTAGGTGGAGATTTGTGGTTCATGTGGTAATATTTATTTTGTTACTAAGCCGGCAATATTTTATAAAGTTTACCAAATTCAATACGGCATAAATTACTAGAACTGCCTAAGACCTAACCATATATATAACCTCATTTCATTACTTACTACCTCTAAAAAATACCTAAAGTAGACCAAGAGGATTATTTTTATAAAGAAATTTATTCAAGGTCCGTAACTAGTGGCTGAATATTCACGAGTTGAGATCTAATCCCGGTCGGTACATAAATTCTATCTAAAGTATTACAATACATATGTATTTATGATAACTAGTAGCAATTGGAGCGTATGTTATATATACAAACATATACAGGTTACCTCATGGTGAGAAGATTTTGTAACTCATGGACCTTGTCTGTGTTCTTTACTCTAGAATTAAACACAACTAAAACGCTGTGGACTGTGAAAACAAAAAGCTTAAAGAAAATTGTAGAAAAAGTAAGAGAATCGCGAGGAAATTAGGTCTTTGACATTCTCCCTTAACGCAATAATTGAAGACTAAGACTAATATAAAAAAAAAACTCTTAATTACCTTTGGAATACGGTTGAAATTTAAACATTTATTTCGACTTCATTTAACGCTAATTAAACTGTACATTCAATTAGTTATTGTTCAGTTATTGTTGTTCTATATCAATTAGTTGTTACAAGCGATATTCAAAATAACATTTGTATCAGATCAATACTCGAGTAGGTTATAATTATAACGTTTCTATCGTAATTACAAATGAGTAACAATACATTAAAATTAATACACGGTATTGTTGTGCATTGTTATTAGTAACATACATCATATATTTATTAGTACACAAACAATTATGATAATTGGCAAACTGACAGCGCAGGCCAAGTGTTAGCCAAACAAAATACTATTTGCGATATCCTCGATACAGACTAGTATTTACTCAAAACCAATATTGAAACTAAACAAACTATTGTTTAACTCTATTATTTTTTTATTATTCTCTCAGTTCAATGGAGTAATACGGTAAGAAACTACTTAAGACTTACTGTTTGGCTTCTATACGATCATATCACTCGCGTAATTTTTTTATGGTTTTGACATTAATTTATTGATACATTTTGACATAATATATAAAATGTTTTTTTTTGTATTAGTTTTAAATGACATGATGCCCGAGCCATATTTGAACACATTACATATACACATTTTGTATTGTTTTGTTAAAATTGTATACTTAATATTGTTAAAATAATACATTGTCATTTGTGAAATAGAGGTACATTGTGAACTCCTGTGGTAAATTAAGTTCATCTTACTTTATACTTATACCAAAAATTAACAGTTTATATAATACCTACATAGAAACATTTATCACAGTTCACATGTTGCCTTTACCTTTTTGTAGCAATATACAAATTGAGGCAGCCTGTAAAGCACACATTTCACTTTTTAATTTTTCTTTACAACATAAAAAGCTGTAAGTAATTAAGTATCTATAGAGCTAAGTGTATTGCCTGCGTCACTTTGCATGCTACTTGAAACTGTAACTTACAAAAATTGTAATAACCTGGCGATTAAAAAGAGTGGCCTGAGTTTCTTGCCAGTTCTTCTCATGGCTGGAATGGAACTGGCTGTAGGTTAATTTGCTGACATTTTGTAAACTTTGACGTTCATAAGTGTTAATTTAATTAACCTATATGAATAAACATATATTTCATTTCATTTCATTTTTACGAATCCATCGTGTCCCTTGTCGAAGATTTCTAAATTTGGGTGTGCCTCCTCAAACGTCCAAATCAGCGGACTTCTTCCTTTCATCGATGGTGCACCTTGTAAACCTTGGAGTCAAAGTGGAAGCTCTCGTACCTGATCAATATGTTCAAGCTACACTTTGCCACTAATCAGTAGTACTTCTGTATGTGTAGTCGGTTCTTAACAACTAATAAATTATATATATAGGCATTAATTCCGCCTTTGTGGCATTAAGTCCGCCTTTGTGGCATTAAGTCCGCCTTTGTGGCATTACGCCGCCTTTGTGGCATTAAGTCCGCCTTTGTGGCATTAAGTCCACCTTTGTGGCATTAAGTACGCCTTTGTACATTTACTTCGTATTTTGTGCAAGAAGTATAAATAAATAAATAAATAAATAAAATAAGAGTGAGGTAGGACGTAAATCTTCAAACAAAGGTAACAAACAGATACAATTAAAACACCTTGTAACTAAACAATGTAAACATCGCTTAATAAAATATATAATGTTCCGTTATTATTTGAAGACCTTTATGGCAGCAATAACACAATGTTATTATGTAGTGAACAGCTGGGGTTATACTCGTACATGCGAGATAATAATTATGACAGACAACCGACCGCTAATCGTAGGGCTGTGGCAAATGAAACATACACTGTGAGTAGTTTACAAGTTATTGTTATAAAACAGAAAATAAAAAGAATATTAGGTATTTGACGAGTAAAATACGACCTAACATCATCGTCATTTCAATCGATTAGTAGTATGAAAATATTAATGAATGTTGAAGAGCCAAAGGAGGTTGTTTGGATCGCAGCAAATGGCGTTCTATAGTCTCTGCTTACCCCATTAATGGGAGATAGGCGTGAAGTTATGTATGTATGTATGAATTTGTCCAATGCGTACCCATGTACACATACCCAAGCACCTCCAGTTTGAACGAGCGTGAGCCCACACATTGCTCCGCATCACGCGGCGTAGCGCGGACGCGCGTGTTCTTGCATTGTTTGTTCAAGTCCAGTTCCAGTGTGTGGATTGTTTTATCCATTGGGTCCCCTAGATTTTCAGAAAGGGCTAAAGTCACTTATAAGTGGATATAGCGGGCTATGTTAGGTGTCTTCCTGTGAGATCGTTTAAGAAACGAGATAATCTGTGAAAACTAAATTGGCTGAAATAGCTCGCAGAGTTTTTAATATTTAAGTGACAAATGAAACATTGTACATAAATATTTGCGTTTTTAATGACAGTATATAATCCTTACATTTTCCTTAACGACTGCGATTACTTAGTAAAGCGACCGTTGGATTGCGCAGTAAGGGATCTTCGACTTAATGTTAAATTCTCTGCAATTCGAACCGTTACACTTGGATAGTCATCTTATCAGAATCCATTTTTGATAGTGTATTAGATTTGTTAGACTAGATTTTGTTTAGTGTAGAAGAAATTGTAGTCAAAGGCTGCGGTATACGTAACGCGATAATACCTGAGACGGAGACGTCACTGTCTGGTTCACTTATATAATATGTGAGTGCCGCGTTCCCATCTCGTCCATGTATCTGTGACATACTGTTTATTCATATACTATTGTCTCGCCGTGACACTATGCACTTTCTTATACTTTTGTATAAACCGATATTTCTTAAATTTCCCGTCCTGTACTGTCCGTACAAAAACCCGTCACGTATGCCGCGGTCTTAAAAGGCAAGGTCATAAAGTCATATTAAAATATACGATTGGTTTAGTTAGAAGTAGGTGATTTTATTATATATCTTTCGTGTCAAACATGTCCTACCAGATGATAACACACAGACACCATGCTGCTTGTACCTGAAATAATACAAGGTATTGAATCGGACCGTAGAAGTTATATTTAAGACCAGTCTTCCGCAGCGCGGTTTCACTTGCGTCTTTGCTTACTGTTTTGCTCCCATCACCAGTAGCGTGATATAACATAACAATAACCTTTAGAAACTGGGCTATCATTTGCAAAAAGAATTATTCAAACTTGGCTGGTAGTTTCAGAGATTAGCGCGAGCACGTTGAAACAAACAAACCAACTCAACGCTCTCAACTCGCTTCTCAACATAGTTTTATATAATATTATAGATTATCAGTCTGTGTGCTAACGTGCGAGTTTTCCACTGAAAAACCGTGACTAAAATATTCCTCTATTTTAAATTCATGTCACATAATTTCATCTTATGTTCGCCCTCAATATAAGCTAGCCAATAGTTGAAGTTTACTTTAGGAGAGATCGCCACTAAAGGCCGGCGGAAAAATATGTTTATCAATTTTATTAGGCCATTGACGTCCTATTAGCGCCCACCGATTGAAAGTTAAGTTAAATCATGAGTATATTATGTTTGGTGAATTATTTTGAGAAGAATTGGCAGACAGATTGTAAATAAGCTTACCTAGCTGCTAATAATATAGATGTCACGAAATGTGCCTTCACGACCTTCACGAGGTGGACTGTCTCTGATTTGACCTTGGTGAAATATCGATAAAAAAGTGATAAATTACTTATGGTGTGTCAAATAATGAAAGGTATATTGCTCAGTATCTTGAAAAATAACAAAACCTGTAAAAAATTACTCTTAGCGAAAGGCCGCCTATTTGTACTATGATATTTTATAAAGATTTATACCATGTTTTTTGTATGTTTGGTGTATAAATCCTACTGTGTGTGCGTGCGTGTGTGTGTGTGTGTGTGTTTGTTACATCACTCAGCGCCTAAACGGCTGAACCGATTTAGATGAAAATTGGTATGTAGATAGATTCGGTGCCGGAGACGGACATACACTACTTTTTATCCCAAAAATCGGTCTGGTTCCCGAGAGAGATAAAACACATTTTATTCGCGGGCGAAGCCGTGGGGCGCAGCTAGTACATAATAAATTACATTATAGTGGCAATAAATAAAATAAAACATAACCTACAATAAAAAAAGTTATTACAACGGTTATTACAATACTAGAACAAATAGGCCTTAATAAATAATACTACACGATTTAATTTAAGTTCCATAAGCGTCAACCCTAATACTAAGCGTTAGGCGCATACCTGCGTATAGCCACATTAAAGTCCCTTCGTTATTTACTTACTGAGCGATAACAGTCATTATACCTGTATAAACCGCCTCGTAACAGTGATATTTTAACTCAATCATCTTTGTATATAGACACATAATATATAATTATCCCAGTATAACCTTAAAAATGGTGGTGATTAAACCTTTAGGCAGTTTATAATCCGAAACAGATTATTATTTTCTTAAATATTATGTAGGAATCATCTTTTTCACTAACCTAGGGTAACCTTGACAGTCTTTACAGACTTTAATCTAAGATTCTTTAAAATCTTGATTTTTCGTTCGGCTTTCTGTAAGCAGACCTTAACTGAATTGGTTGATTTTGAATGGAAAAAGTCACTGTAATTTTTGCGAAAATGTATCGTTTGAAATTATTTACATGTACCTTGTATAAAATTATAAAGAAGCTAGCTGTTGCCCGCAGCTTCGCTCGCGTGAATTTCGGTTATATTTCTGTTTACACATTGACGATTTTTCATTCAAATTTTCATCCCTTATTTCAACCTCTTTAAGCCATTTTTCTCAATCAATGACTATGCTGTTCTCCAAGGTCTATTCTATCTCTATACTAAATTTTCTCAAAATCGATTCAGTGGTTTAGGCGTGAAAGCGTAACAGACAGAGTTACTGCGCATTTATAATATTAGTATGGGTATGGATTTGGCATGAATTACATTACGAACGGTGACTGTCAATCACAATCAATTGAAAACGGCGCGGCGGTGTTGCCAATAAAAAATGGAAACAAAATGGCGGCCAACTCGTAGCTACAACAGTAACTTTTGTTGGCAACTTTTAACGGGATTACTGAAGATTTGGAAACGTCACAACTTCGATGCTTGTCTGCTGAATTATTTATTATTATGGAACAGTACAGGTAGGGCAGGCTCTGAATAAAATAATTCACATTTTTGATGGAACAGGAAACAAGAGGTCACGATTGAAATTAAAATAAACCCTAGGACTAATAAATAACATTGTACTTAGAATCATAAAATCAGTCTAAACTTCGTGTAGTAGGTAAGTAAAGTTAAGGCAACTTTGTATAGCAGCTTTTAACTAACTTAATCGGCAACCTGATGAGACATATTCTGATCTGATGTTTAGTACAGGTGGCCTAACACCACCTCTTATAGAAAGAAAGAAAGAAAAAGCATTTATTTGTGCAAAAAAAAACACGACGCACATAGAAAATACAACACAATTAAAAAAAAAAAAGGAAATGCATAAAATATCTTATTTCTAAATACTTATAAAATGATAACAAAGAATGAAATTAAGCAGATCATTCTTAATTTTAGTTAAAACTAAACTGTGGTAACACTCATAAGCATATAGCAGTATTATTAATTTAATCTTACATTGTGTTTTGTCTTTTTCTTTTGTACCAATAAAAACAAGGATCGAAACAAACTAATGTTAAAATAAGATTGCTTTTAAGAGATTGTGGTAGTGTCCCAGTTACCAACATCATCATTACAAGTTTCCACTGCTCGATTTATGCCTTCCCCAAGTATCTAAATCTTAACAGATCCTGATCCATTCTCACCCAAATCGAAATCAAAAACACTACTTTTTTCAACAATTCGACAAGTTAACGTATCAGTCAGTGCTGTGTAGTAGTCTAAGGAAAATCCGGTGTAATCGGCTTTAAAATCTCTCTCGCCTTCTCCTATACCTTTCACCCACAGTCCCTTCTATCAATTTTAATTAATCAAAGGGATCGTTTTCATAATAAGTGAGTTTTGGTTACCATCGCTTCGTCTTATTATTATCCCGTTCAGAGACAAATCGGAAAGAAATTAGCCATCTTTGACTAATATTGTTAGTGAACGTGACTTGGAATTTAAAACTCAATTATAAAATATGAGGTTATTTGAAAACTCAATCAAAAGTTTTATACTGTTAACGCTATTTGTTATGCCGAGTCACTTTGGACAATGGTATTTTGGAGCCTTTATAATGTTTAAGGATTTACGGAATCATCTTCAAATAATCAAATACCGACCGTATATAAATTCCTTCAAAGTTGTCTTTGGTTTAGAATATGAAAGCACTTCGTCGTGCCTTTGTCTGAATGATGCAATACGACACTATTGCAATTATATTTTCTCTAGGAGTTGTTTGTGAGACCGAATGAAACTTTTGATACTGAAGCGGAACGTAACGGACGTCAAGTTTAAACATAAAACCATAGTATGATGCACAAAATTGCCTTAACACCTTTGATCATAGTGCCGCTCGTATATCAAACACGTGTTCTCGAATTTATTGCGAACTAGCTGGGAGTTATCAACTCGTCTGGCAAATTTGTGCCAAGTTCTTCTATACTTCAGATAATTACAACTAAATAAAAGTTGCGTTAGTTCATACACCTGCATGTTGTTGTTTCTATAATTAGGTATAAATAGTACCTACAATGTACTAACTCTTCTCAGTCTGACTCAATTTTATGTATAAAACCCACACGCCGGCGAAGAAGGCTACCAGCATTCTAAAAAACCAACTATTTTGTTCGAGATCCTACTTCAAAATCATAATTTCTTATTCGCTTTATAATCTCGCTGACGCCATTTCTGTACACCTAACCACAAACATACACGCTCCAACATCTCTCACATAACTCGGTTAGAGTGTAGGATTGCTTATCAGAACGCATCACAATAGGATTATCGTTCGGTTAATGCATCATACGGGGCACCTAGCATATACACGTACTATATATGTGTATGTATCAAGGCAACTTGACCGAGATGGACGCTGCGAGATTGTGTTATTGGTAATTTGTTCCTGGATACTTCTTGGACTCAAAAGCATATAGATATTATATTTGCGAATAAGATACGATATCACAAGTTTACTTACGAGTTTTACGAATCATTGGGATCCAGAAATGATAGACATCGTCACAATTGCCATTATAGCAATCTGCTAGATCTGAATAAGAAGGAAACACATGCACTAGTAAAGAGTGCTACTTTTAATAAACGTGTGCTACATACACAGTTTCACACAGTTTCAAACGAGACCCTTTTTATTCTGTAGTTAAGGAATAGTATTTTAGTCCTGCATCGTTTCCGATAGGAAGGCAAAAGATTTCAGAACTCATGCTAAAACACAACATAAAAATTGAAAACAAATATTTTGCGTTTTTCTGTATTTCAGTTACATTTTCTTCATTGAACTCTGCCTACACCCTTAAGCTACCAGTAGAGGCAAATGTCCAAATCAACGCATTAGCGTCCCCTCTCTTACCACAAATATAAGTAAACTCCCTCGGGCATCCAATTTATTTTTGCGTCGCACTTTTATTGTTTTTTTGTAAGAAAAAAATATTTAGAAGAAAAATACTTTCGTAGTAACATTTTGAATTGACAGGACGTTTTATTTAGATAAGCGATCAATGGATTTACAAGGTTAAACACATTTCTCAAGGTCAGTCCATGGATGGTGACCATTGCATATAACATGGCCTGCCGCAAAAATCATGTTAAATCGTTTGTTATACAAATTATTTATTAAAGAATAATCACCACCACGCTTATCAGGTGAAAAGTCATATTTAATAGGGCTGCTGCCCATTATTTGGTACTAGCCATAGCCGGCACTGCATCACAATTTTCATCCCCTATTTCAACCCCTTTCAACCTTTTTTTTCGCGATAAAATTTAGCCTACGTTGTGCTCCAAGCTCTATGCTATCTCTATACCAAATTTCATCAAAATCGTTTCAGTGGTTTAAACGTGAAAGCGTAACAGACAGACAGAGTTACTTTAGCATTTATAATATTAGTATGGATGCATATAGTGGGTTTTTACGACACCTTCCTAGGCGATATAGGTTTTTATTCCTTGTATTAATTATCTCATATCTGTGCTTTTGTATAGTAACATGTATTGTATTAGAGTAAAAATAGCGGCAAGAGAAAATAAATAAAGATTTATAAAACCACAGAATGATAAAGACGCTTTATTTTAAAACTGAGATTTACTGGATACAATGTATCTTAAAGCACTGGACGCTGTTAAATCAAGACAATGTAAATTTTGAGTCACAATGTATCTCAGTTTGATTGCTCATCACGTAAAACAGCAAGCACACAATGTACTAATGGCAAGGGAATCCTTCTGTTTCAGCATAAAACAGCCAGATAGATTTTGCGTTTACTTCGGACATAATAAACCGCACTTTAATTAAAAAAACTTAAGTAGGTATTAGTACTATCGGAATAATACACAATTCCTTTTAAATCGCACATTTAAATTGGATATTTACTACAATTGTGAGTACAAAGAACATTCCATAGCTTTACATTGACAAAGGCTGTGTATTTCTAGTCGAAAGCCCGAACTCGAAGCTTCACAGCAAGGTACACATTTTCTTTAACATATTTTAAATTACGAAGATTTTTCTTCTCTGTATAACAAGTATGTGATCTTAGCGTCGTGTTTCTGATTTCTGTATTCATTGTTATTTGTAGACTATTCTTGTTCACGAGGCAATATCAAATCGGAAAAGTTTATTTGTTTCTTTTAGAGCGGATTTGAATAATTATTTTGCGTATGATAGCCCAGTTCTCGAGGAAGGTTATAGGCTATGTAACATAACGCTAATGGCGATTAGGAACAGAGCAAGAAGCAAAGATGTGGATGAAACCGCACCGCGGAAATCTAGTACTATTATATATAGCGGAAGAGTTTGTTTGTTTGTAAGCGCTAATCTCTGGATATACCGATAATTCTGTTTGCGTGTGATAGCCCAGCTCTCAAGGAAGGTTACATGCTATGTAAAATCCCGCTACTAGCAACATGAGCAGAGCAGTAATAAAAGGCGCGAGTGAAAGCTAGTCTAAACATAAATTAAGCAACATTCTCCTTTCATAGCGTAGTGTATAAATCGTCCAATCACTTTGGCTGTGTGCAAACTCGGTTAAAATTTCATTAGCTGTGTTTGTTCGCCGGGTAATCTGTCATAATTATGGAGGAGCTATCAACAGTGTAGAGCCGGACTTGCACGATTTATTGAACAATCGATCACTGTAGATAGTTTATGAGTATTTGTTGCGTTCGCACACAATTTCTGGTTGACAAAGATATCGGGTGATATTAATTTGGCTGTAATGTAATAACAGCTCTAATTATGTTAGTCAAAGGTAGTCTTGTAATCTATAATCTATATATATATATATAAATTAATCCCTATTTCCCTTGGTCATGGCATCACGCGTGAACGGCTAGATCAATTTCGTTAATTCTTTTTTCGTTGTGTTTGTTATTGTTAGGAGAAGGTTCTTATGAATGGAAAACTGAAAAAATTGCCCGGTGATTTAGAAAGTTTAAGAATACTTATCACCATATTAAATTTAAACCGCTAGACCGTTTTTTTTTACATATTATAGCCTACCAAAGTTCACCCTGCCTGATGTGAAGCAGTCAGTGGAATCCAGAAGTGGCGGCCACTGTACCAAAAGCCATCGTCTTAAACTGCTGGTATGGTGGCCTCCACTATGGCGGCTGGGAATGGGGTTAGGGGAAGGGAATGAGGGAGGTGAGGAATGAGGAAAGGGGGGAAATTGGGCCTCCGGCGCTCTCACTCACCGAACGAAACGCAGCAGTACGGATACTATTACTCTTAAGTCGATCTTCTATGAGAGGGAAGTACTTCCCCGGACTATCCGGTCCATTCATGCTGAAATCAGTGTGGATCTACTTCCGTAACAATCCGATTTCGATGAAAATTGGTATGTAGATAAATTTGGTTTTGGGACATAGGCTACTTTTTATCCCGGAAATCTCTGCTCTGTTTCCGGAGTTACATTAATTAAACACATAACAATTTTCGCACGGGCGAAGCCGCAGGGCGCAGCTAGTCTATATATAAAAATGAATCGCTGAATGTGTTGCTAAGCGCAAATCTCGAGAGCAGCTGAACCGATTTCACTAATTCTTCAATCAATAATGGTTCTTACGGAGAAAAAAATAAAAAAATGGTCTGAAAAAAAAGTAATCGACTGTTAGGCGGTACGAAGTTCGCCGGGTCAGTTAGTATTAAATTATCGTTACGTTGATTATCGTGATTTGGATAACACCCGAGGTTAATTATATAAATAATAGTAATAAATAAGATTGTGGAGTTTTCAGTCTACTTTATAGGTTAAGGTGAAGAAAAGGATTAATTAAAGTAAAGTCGTAATGGCCAGTGAAGGCACCCACTTTGTAAACACCAGGTCGAGTGTTCGAATCCGGGCCAATACCAATGTGAGTTTTCAAATCAAATGTACTTTTTAAGTTTATTTGAACATTATTGACTGCAGGTGAAGGAAAATGACGTGAGGAAATCTATACTTCTGAGGAAGTCTGAAATCGCCAATCCGCCAAATGCAAGCGTGGCGATTAATGCTCATACCTTTTCTGTATGAGAAAAGGTCTTTCACTGCAGTGGGATAATAATGAGCCGATATGATGAATGAAACCACGCACACATCGTGAGGAAACCTAGACTAAGCTCGGTACATGTAAAAAAGTAGGTCTAAAATTGCTTAACACTTTATGGGACAGTAAACGTATATAGCCATGATGACAATAAAACATCTATTGTGTCTACAGTAGAGTCTATGAAAGGGTTAATCGTCTTGAGCAATAATTTTCTGTACATAAGGTATTTATAAATAGTTTTTTTATAAAGCACCCTTCGACTTGTCTTCTAGTTGCTGATAGAATTTCGCTATTAAGTGCAGGTCTTATCTCTCGGGATTAAACTCGGCCTTCGTCCAATACGCTGACCTTATGTAAGCTGACATGCTTACACACATATTTCAAGTAAAACACATTATAAAGGTATATTTATATAAGCTAAATTTTCTTCACGTAGAAAATTATTTTATTTATAAATTTATGAGTCGTTTTAGTTAGGCCGCTATTAGACTATCATAGAAATATGATCAAAGAATAGATATGTAAGTCATTTTTCAATGAAGTAGTTATTATACCGTCATATGGACGGTATAATAACTACATGTGATTATCTATCAAATCAAATCAAATCAAATCAAATCATTTAATCAGTTTAAATAAAAGTACAATTTTTAGTGGCCTTATATTAATACAAAACAGGTATAATAATGTTAGGTGCCTGTACTAGGAGTATTCCTGTATCACAGGCAGTTTATGTGCTAATTTTATAGTAACAGATACATGTACACTTAAATTGTTTAGCAATGAAATCTATGATCATAGTTTGAGGGTCGTCAAACAATGATCATAGAATTTGACAGATATGAAATCATATTTATACGATAATGTCATACCGCTCTTAAGGCTTACTGTAGTTTTAGTTGAAACACGTTTACTGCTAAATAGATCTCAGTATCTAAGGTAAATTTAGAAATTATGTGAAATTACGTTTTTTTTAATAGAAATATAGCCACTAGAGCCTCGCTTTGCTTCTCTATACGCAAAATATCATTGCAATAGTGTCGTATTGCATCATTCATGTTTACTAAGACGCACAAAATATTGTAATTTTAAAATGACTAAAAAAATATGTTAAACATAATTAAATATAGCATATGCCACCTGTGGCATTTGTTACTTTCTAAAGATAAAAGAATTATTTTAATCGGTTATGTAGATCTTGAGTTAAATCGCAACATACGAACATACAAAAATTCACATCTATTCTTTTTACAATATTAGTTTAGATTGGTAATCAAACATTCGACCGACCTGATGGTAAGTGATAACCGTAATCTTTAGAGTGATTGGGCTGACGATGACCTCACTCACCGAGCGAAACACATTAGCATGGAGACTTATTAATATAGACTTATGCTTTATGTCGATATTGTAGGGCAGTACTTACCCCGTCGATCCAGTCCAGTCATGATGAATCCAGCAAGAATTTACTAACGTCACGATTTCCAAAAAAAAATTACCAAAAGGTTTCTTAAGTCTTTGCTTACTGCTCTGTTTTCGTCGCGAGTAGCGTGATATTACATAACCTATAACCTGCCTCAAGAACTGAGCAAAAAGAATTTTTCAATTCTGACTGGTAGTTTCAGATATTAACGCGTTCAAACAAACAAACTCTTCCGCTTTATTTAATAGTATAGATTACTCGACCATTTCGTATTCATTACACAAATTTTAACCCAAAACATTGCAATAAGTGGCCACTATAGCTAATGTCTGCTTACCGCCAATTACAATACGAGGCACGGCGGTAAGTTATGGCGGCAATTCCAGACCTCCATCGCTCCTACACTTTAATTAAAGCCGATTGTCTTCACGATCAATAACATACCGAGATTTAAGCACCAACACTGATAAGGGCAAAAAAGGAAATCTATTAGTTTTAATCTCTTGAGAAAATCTGAAAATTTTACGTATTGTGTCTGTAATCCACTGAAATAACATCTTGTTGCACTACAATTAAAATCATTTATTTACGACTCTCCACAATTAGGTTATTTTACACGTTTTATTATGTTTTTTTATGTTAAACACTTACAAAGAAATTACATAAAATACGGCATGCAAAATTACGCAACACCACCAAAGCAACAGACGGTCTAACACGGGCTCTTGCATTAAAATGGAAGTGGGCAGGACATGTGGCACGGCTTCAAGATCAGCGATGGACTAAATGTGTTACTACATGGAATGGACCTGTCAAGAAAGGGAGTCCTCGTAACAGATGGGAGGACGAAATCAAACGCATAGCGGACCCCAACTGGATGCAATCTGCAAAATCCAGAGAAGACTAGATCACTTTGGAGGAGTCCTTTACCTGCAGAGGAGTTCTTACAGAATAAATAAATTACTATAGATATAAATTAATTTCTAAGTACACAACATATACAAGTAGAAGATAAATACATAATATAATAGTTGCTAACACTCTAGATTTAATAATACTAACATACATAAACATTTTGTAATTCTGTAAGAAATATTAGCTTTTTCTATTATACAAGTTTTCAATGAATTCACAATTGAAACAATATTTTAAAATCTATTTGAAAATCACTAGGATAATATTGCAAAATTGTTTTCAGCGCGCTTAAGGATATATGAAACCAACGGTTTTTTATTCTGACTGTACAAAATATACTTAAAAATACGATTAGTCTAAAACACCATTAAAAAATATTAATAATAATGAAATTTCTGTTCCGAACGGGTCGGACGAAACTCAGCGGCCAAAACGCTTACTAAGCCACTTCAACTAGCTGAGCGGCAGAGCTATAACTGTAACTTTGAACCTCCTCATCATATAGAGTCCGAGTATAGCCTTTTTCATATCAGTAGCCATTAAGAGTAACCACGCTATCACCGCTAGGTATTGATACGGAGAGTAAAAGTGTAAATAAACATTTAGGGTTAGTATAAAGAATTGATAACTTCTTAATCGTAAATCTTTCCTATACTCGCACAAGTGTTGATTACAGTCAAGTGTAGATTATGGGCCAGACGCACTCCATGGTGCTTAACCCGCTAATACTTTACCGATCGGTGAACGCAACGAGCTATGAGTTGTACCTACACCAATTATTTTTTGGAAGTGAATATTCCTCGGGAAACCTTGAGTGTAGTACAGTTAAATTAAACAAATAAATAGCACAAAATATATCAAAGATCAAACTACAACTTTTTTTAAATATCCAATAATATCTATCTATACATATAATAAAAATGTAACCGATCGCTGTCTGTACATGGAAGATATATGAGAAAAAAAAATATTGGGACCTTTATCAACGCAAGTAGAACCCAAAACAATGATTGTTACAATTTTTGTCTGTTTGTCTGTTTGTCTGTTAGTCTGTTTGTCTGTTTGTCTGTTTGTCTGTGCGTTTGTTCACGCTAATCTCAGAAACGGCTTATCCGATTTAGATATGGTTTTCACTAATACATTGTGGTAAGCTTCACTTAACATTTAGTGTTTGTTTCATGTCAATCGGTTCATAAATAAAAAAGTTATGCCAATTTAAAGAATCACGTCGAACATTTGTTAATTTACTACGAAATCTGATAGAAACAGAGACTTTAACAGGTTACGGAATTAGCTGATAGCGTTTTTATTTTTCAGATTCCGCTCATTCTAAACAATCTTCCGTTTAGTTTTAAATGAGTCCAGTTTCCAGTGAGCCTATGTTTCGCGATGACAATTAATAAAGCCCAAGGTCAGACACAACTAAAAGTTGTGGGCGTGGATCTAAGCATTAGCTGTTTTTCGCACGGTCAGCTTTATGTGGCTCATCACGTGTTAGCATTCCTAGCAGCCTGTATGCTTTGATTCCCGATGGCTATACGTCTAATCCATACATCCATACACCCATACATATTATATAAGGCTTTGTCCTGACTGACTGACTGACTAACAGACAACGCACAGCCTAAACTGCTGGTCGTAGCGACTTGAAATTTGGAGGGTGTGTTTGTCTAAATGTCTAGAGGTTGTACTAAAAAAGGGTTTTTTAAAATTTAATTCCTAAGTTTGTGAAAAGGGATGAAATCGATTATATGAATCTTCTTCATTTTTTAACTTACAGTTTTGAAATTTTATTTTTGAATACTTCTATTTAAATAAAAAATATCCTTATAATTTTATTTTAACAGGGGTGGATTTAGAGGGGTGAAATTAGGGATGACATATTCTATACAAATATCTTTAGCTTCTGAAGCTAGCGACTCGAAATTTACAGGGAGGGGGAGGGAGGGAAAGTAGGGAGGAAAAGGAGGAAGGGAGGGGAAAGTGAGAGGGAAGTGATGGGGAAGTGAGAGGAAAGTGATGGAGAAGTGAGGGGGAAGTGAAGAGGAAATGCGGGAGAAGTGAAGGGAAAGTCATGGAGAAGTCAGAGGAAAGTAAGGGGAAAGCCAGGGAGAAGAAAGGGAGAAGTGAGGGGAAAGTGAGGGTAAGTGAGAGGAAAGTGACGGAGAAGTAACGGGGAAGTGAGGGGAAGCGAGGGGGAAGTGAGAGGGAAGTGAGGGGGAAGTGAGGGGGAGTGAGGGGGAGATAAAAAATAGTATGAAAAACAGTATTTAAACAATATAAAAATGTCTATTGGAAAAAACGACATTCACGCGAGCGAAGCCCAAGAGGTCACTCACTCACTTATCAAGAAATCTCAGAAACAACAAGTGCTAGGCATCTCAAACTTTGCATTGTCATTCCTATTAGAATATAGGTGCTCACTTAGACGGAATTTTGCGAAATCCATCCCCTAAGGGGGTATAAAGGGGTGGCAAAGTTTGTATGAAACTTCTATAGTTTTTATAGTAGGATTACCAAATTACTAGAAAATACTCTTTTTTTAATATTCAGAAACCACCCTTATCAAATGGGCAAATAAGAGTCGCAAGTTTGTGTGAAAGTGGTTTGTCAGTTTTAGCGGTAGCGGGTTTAAACTGGATTCGCCATAGAGACGGATAATACTGATACAATGTACGATTGCCATAGAATCAGGCACGCAATATTCTCATAGAGGCACCCATCTGAATTTATTAATATACTATATGCGAGTGACGTCACTAAGCTAGCATCGTACGTTTAACGCACGAATGCCGCAAAATCCCTCAGCGCTTTGATACTTGTAATAACTTTTATGCTCTGGTAAAGAGTTGTCAATATGCCGACTGCTTAGCAATGAGTATGACTTTTGAATTCATTTATTAAACTTGCAACAGATAATAAGTGATCGAACGCAACTATTCAGCTGAGAATACATACTTACATATTAAAGAAACTGGCCGTGTTTCAAAAAAATATTCTTTATATTGAAAAGTATGAGATTATACCCACTAGACCGTTCGACGGAGCGTCAACAATTGTCGACGAGAATATAATAATACGGTCTAGTGGGCATAGTAGAGTGTATCGTGTTGCTTGCCGATCCTGATACGTTCTTAGAACGGTCATGGTATGGTACGATGTACGATGTGTGTGGACAGACTCCTTAGTCAGACTCGCACGCGAAGAATTCCTTACCCTTTTGTGTTTAACACTAGGTATCCACAATATCGTCATCGTCACAGCCTCGGGTTAAAACCTCCTATATAATAGATAAGACCATGAGCATCTATTGCTTGCATAAGGCGGATTAACAGTTTCATATTTATAGACTGTTGGACAAGGACCGACGCTTTTATAAAGCTGGCGAGCAACCGATGCAAGCCTCCAAGCTAGACGACTTTTGCGTTTTATTATATCCACCTAATTTCCACGCATTACCGGCTAATGCTATGATAAGATCGCATAATTGTACCTAACACCGACACATACCGAGTTTGGAAATCAATTGAAAATTATCCCTAGATGTAATTTACCATAGCAGGTTTGAACTACCACTGTATTGTGTGCCAGAATAAAGCCTTTGCTTTATATTAACTGTTTCTGTACGTGCAAAATAACTATTTACCTAATGTCTTTAATTACGATCATATGAGGATAGTTTGCTGCAAATTGTATACTATGTATGTTCATTGACAGCATCGGGGAGTGAAAACTCGGATTCCTTTAGAAGTTTCCTAATTGCCACCGCACGAGCACAGTCATTTTTACACGTATATTTTCATCGCACGACGAGATTGCATCGCGCCATCATACGATCGCTGCCTATTAGGACACCGCCTAATGCTTACAAGCGAAGTATGTAGGTATACCCAGCCAGTCAATTGAAAGATTAAGAATGATAAACAAATATATATAATAACAAATTATTTTTAATACATAACAGTAGCTATAGCGTTAAAGGTGTTTTCCTGTACCCTTTATCCACTTAAGACATTTCTTAATAGGACGGGAAGAAAAAATCGAAGAGTCCAAGAATACAGATACAAGAGTACAATGAGCTTAATTGAAAAGAAAACTGAATAGAAGTATTCTGTTTTCTTTAAATTAAGCTCATTGTACACATTGAATAAACACTACATAGAAATAAGGACACATCACACTGGAAATTAAAAGTGTAACCTCGTTTCAACTTTTACTAACACATTTTTGTTACGTAAAAAGTACATTCGAAGCACACAGGCGACATTTTGTATAAAAACACACGAGACTAAAATGTAACTGCGGTACACCGAGTTGCAAGCGAGGAGTTTTTAAGTGCGTTACATATGAGTATTCATTAAGATTTTATGAGTGAGTAAGAGACCTTTAACATACGCCGAGTGGCTTCTAAAGAGCAATTTTCGATAATAAATTAAAACACTACTACCATTTCTCAAGAAAATATCGTACTTTTAAAGCTATTATTAGCTAGCCTAAATTAAAAATTATTTCCGATTAAATTGATAAATGTCTAACATTATGACAACACGTAATAACCTACCCTATCTGCCTCTGACTCTTATTCTTGGTAAATAAATAGATAGAATGAGAAATAATGACTTAATGACTTAAAAGTAAGATGAAAAGGCTAAGAATGGATGTCGTGGATAAAATTAGTTATACTCTATTCAGCATGGTGTACTGTCCAGCATATAATTGCTGACCCTTGGAGTAAATGTCGTTTTGATAACACAAAACCATAATGTGTATTTTCGCTTACAAATTACCTTAGTACAGTGACACTGTTGTTAACGAATCTTATTGAATTTTAATTTTGATGGAAATTTTACTACTACACAATAATCTGAATTATCATTCAATAGAACGTTACTTTTCTACTGGTCATCCTATTCACCAATTCAATATTATTATTTCTATGACACGAGTGTAAACAACCCTTTAATCATACCGAACGCGACACTAATAAAACATAATACAGTATCAGCAGTTACTCAAGATATGTCGGCATCACATATTACTAGGAATTACCGACAATTACTGGGAATTACTGAGAATTACTGCGTGTGACGTGTGGCGATAATACTCGGAATGTTTAAAAGCCTGTTTTAGGATGTATAGTACCAGCGTACCCTCGTTAAACAGACACCTGACGAATAATGGTCGGGATATTTTCATATATAATATAATTCATGTTAGTGTGCGACACTTTTCCTTTATTGACTAGGATATGAAACCCACCTTTTAATGTGAATCTCGTAAGGGGCAAAGAGAATTCCCAATTAACCGCTCCGTCGCAGAATATTATATTCTCAAAAGTTTAACGTAGACATTCGTAAAATATATTCTCATTCGGATAGCAGACCTGTGTACTGAGTATGTGTAAATGGCAAATACCTATGATAACGAGATGATATGAAATAGTTACCTACAATGCTATTATTGCGTAGATCATACTGCCGAGGTAATTCGGTAGAATTATCCTCATGCTGTTCTCCCACAGCGTTGATAAAAAATAACTGTATAAAAATACTTGTGAATGTGTTGTACAGTGCAGTGATTTTCCTCACATCAACACTCTAACAAAACAAATAAATAAATCTCGAAACCAAGTTCTGTTATTGTTGTCTCACTAATAGATGAATGTATCTCGCACCCTTCACACAACGCCATAGACTCCAACGTCCCCCGAGATGCGTCTTTCTGTTTAGGATAAAGTTTTATTGATAGTAGTACTTGCGGTCACATTGTTCTTATGAGTTCTACAAAATGGAAAAACACCAAGCAAAATAAAAATAAAACAAAAAGCCGATCTGTCTAAAACAAACTGATAACTTTTCCTCGTGCTCGCGCTATATTGAAATATTATGTAAATACCCTATCATTGTCACGCACAATCAATACAAATCTAATGACAGCTCATATGTTAAAATCCATCAAGCCATTTAGGCTGTAGAGCGTGCCAAAGAAATAAACATACATACCTACTCACATACAAACACACAGACATACGCTCGAAAAACCTTACCCTCCTTGATTTCGGCAGTCGGGCAAAAAGCAGTGGCAATTTAATCAAAAACTTGCTACAAAGTCGATAAGCTTACACGTTCTGCCTAATCGCAACTCAAGCTTATCAATAATATATTAAACCACTTATTTTTTATTGCCTACAGTGACAGACGAGCCAACAGCCCACCTGATGGTAAGTGGCAACTGTTGCTCATAGACTTCTGCAATGCCAGGGGCTCTGCGAAGCTGCATACCGTGATATTAATGCTCTCTTTAAACCTAGTTTAAAGAAGGACATGTCATAGCGAATCATTATGTTTGTTTATACTACCGTGTGAAAATGAAAAGAGTAGCACTTGCAGGTAAAACGATACGCCATTTTTTAATAATTATACGTCCACTAGGAAGCCTCGAGGGATTCTAAAAACAAGATTACTGATAGTACTTAATATAATAATGAACAATTGAAATAATAATAATAATAATAATAATATTCTACCACATTCACACAGCGCCGTCTAGCCCCAAATTAAGCAATTATATTTGCTTGTGTTATGGGTACTAAATAACTGATATACTACTTATATTTTTTTTTTTTTTGTAAATGCATACATATTATAGATAAATTACACCCAGACACAGAACAAACAATCATGCTCATCACACAAAGGTTTGTCCTGGGTGGGAATCGAACCAAATGGTAAAAAATGGTTATGTGATGTTTTAACCAATAAGCGATCTCAGTATATTTGGAAGAGCAGCTGTTATTTGGTTCTTTAAGCTTCAATGTAAAATATTACTATTAAAGTTACTATAACAGTATTGTAATTAATATAGGGTACGATGCAGGCTTATTACGGACTGGATATAAGCCTTTTTAGTTCCATTTTCATGACAGTTCCTTAGTTGGACTACACCGACTATTTAAACATAATTTTCACTGTACTGGAACTAACATTCGGTTTTAAATAAATATTTTTGCGTATGACAGCCCAGTTCTCAAAGAAGGTTATAGTCTATATAATATCACGTTACTGGCGACGGGAGCAGAGCAGTAACCAAAGACGCGTGTGAAACCGCACCGCAGAAATCTAGTTTAAATTAATCACCAACGAGTACGATATTTTGTTTGTTACAAACCGTTATTCAATGAGAAATAAAAAACATGAAACTCATTGTGCTAATGAATACTTTAAATCATAACACAGGCTCTAAAAATTGGTGCTCAAAACAAAATATTATGTAAGGCGCGTGAACAATTATTTTTTTAATCAAAACCTATATCCATACTTTTACATTACACCTGTACAATTTTATAGCTAGTCTCAAACTCCCTAAAGTATTCGTGTGGTACAAAAAAGCTGTCGTTGAAATGCCACATGTTTCTCTCAGGATGCGAGCACGTTAACCGTTGACGAGTTTTTCACGTAAATTTACGCATAACATGTAAATTTTCTTCATGTTTCCCGTGGGGTACGTTGAGTGGATTAAGGTTCTCCACACGCGACCCGACAACAAGGAAGAAGGTTGACGAAGTACAAAATGTAATCATTTGCAAATTGATAACGGAACCTTTGGATTTCGTCATCAATTTTCAATTATCGGTGTGATAAAGAACCATCCTATCTCTATTCGGAAGTCGTAAGATGTGATAAAAGTAATATGAGGTAACCGAGTAGTAGCAATACTAGCGCACTAACATCTAACAATCGTTAGGTCAAATCAGATGCCTCAATTATAAATGACTAGCTTCCCGAAGCGCGGTTTCATCTGCGTTAAGTTACATCTTTGGTTACTGCTCTGCTCTCGTCACCAGCAGCATGATAGTACATAGACTAGAACCTTCCTCAAGAACTAGGCTACCATACGAAAAAAGAATTATTCAAATCGGACTGGCAGTTCTTGAACAAATTCTTCCGCTTTATAATTATAATAGTATAGATGGGCTACCTGAACCAACCCTGAAACTAGGTTGTCTGTAACCACTCGATAAGAAGAAAAGGGACACTTTAAAGCGGTCTTTAATTCGTGTACCAAGCTTCATGCCAACGTTTGGGATGTATTCAAGCTTAAAATAATAGTACGTATCGAGAAGCTTAAAGGAGATTCTTGCTTTTTCTTCTGGCACCACTCCGTGTTCAACGAACACGTTGTAGATACACTAATATTTTCTCCCAGTAATCTTAAAGTTTAGTATCAGTCATGTAATCTGAATGAATAAATGAATTTAAAAAAATATAATTCTGTTAAAGAATTTCGAAATAAGATTGCTACGTGACAAGGCTTGCCTAAACGAATAATCTCGTCAAACCCTCAAACCAAGTTCAAATAGTATTTCTAATTTATTTCCATGAATCAGATTTGTTATATTACGATAAAATTTTCTTGACGATAAAAATACAGCTATTTTTTTAATTTTCTTCGATATCTTAATCGTATTTATGAAGCAAAAGTTACTTCAAATACAATCCCGGAAAATAGCATAAGTAATAGTAATAACAAATGAATTACACATTACTTTACTTTAGTTATAGCCCTAGCAGTAAAGTTATGAATACAGTCTGGGATTACATAATTTGGTAGAAGTACAATAAATTGGTAATTGGTAGTGTTATTAGAGCGACGGCATCCTGAATGGTTGCTTTCATAATGTTTTTGGTATAAATTTTAACATTTGAAAGCCAACAGAAGACGCAGTCAAATTAAACGCAGGCAATATCGCCAGTTTATTCTTATTGTTGGAAATACTTCTGAAGAAAATACTGTATTCGCTTTAGAGGAGATTTTGCCTTTGGCTGTAAGTATACAAAGTTTACCATAAGTTGACAAGTTAGCGAGGGAAGCAACTATGATTCTTGCGCAAGTATCACGAGAAGCTACCATATGCGATTCGTCATGCTTAGTGTAAAATTAAGTAAATATTTTTATTTTGTTCTTCGCTTATTTCTTCTAAACCAAACAACTGATTTTGATACGGTGTATCAAAAGTTTCATTTCTCCCAATAGCTACATGTAGTAGCAGAACAAGAATTTTAACGATTTATTATAATGTCAAACTCAAAGCATTTATTTCATTTAGATCATAAAGTATGATTCTTATGAAAAGTCAAAATTACATGAAGTCAGCTAATTAACCTACAGCCAGTTCGTTGACGAGGTAGAGCTGTGAGAAGAACTTGCAAGAAATTCACGCCAGTCTTTTCAATCGCCAGATAATTACAGTTTTTTGTACGAGTTACAATTTTAACACTCAACGCAACCAAAGAACCAGTACACAAGTACGTATGACGAAATAGGGTCATGAATCGAGTTGAAATATATCAATTTCAATTCATAATATACACAATATACATAAATGTAACAAGTTATATCAAAGCATAATAAAGCATCTAGTTTAGTAGTCACATTAAATAAATAGGTATAGTCGTATGTGGCTCGTCGTAACGTAACAAGTTCAAAGATACAACTAAAACTAACTTACTTATCTCAAAATAAGTTAATATTGTTTGGCAAGACTCGGTTTTGTTTTGTTTTGTGCGGTGAAAGGAATACCAACTTTGATCTACTTTTATAAAAAAACAGTTTCAGCTTTCAAGAAAATCCTCGTGATATAATGTATCGAAAATAGGTATTTCAGTTAACCGTCTTAGACCATATATTTTTTAAAGAAATAGTTTTGACAATGTAGAATAGCTACATCATTACATCCTCTACCTATAGATGACTATTGTCAAAGTCAAATTCATTTATTCATATAGGTTAATAAAATAACACTTGATCTTTTGTTTTCACGGAAGATGGTTGTCATTTAATTTCATCCACATTTTTCTATTTTATCATTGTAATATACCATTAATATCATCAACAAGAATATTATTCTACACTTGACGCTGGCAGAAATAGCTGACACAATCGTCGGCTCTGTTGACAAAAAAAGAAGAAGAAGAAGAAGAAGAAGAACACTCATGAAAGTTAAAGATTACAAAATATCAGCCAATTAACCCTACAGCCAGTTTGCTAACGAGGTAGAGCCATGAGAAGAACTGGCAAGAAACTCAGGCCACTCTTTTTAATCGCCAGGTTATTACAGTTTTGTAAGTTACAATTTCAAGTAGCATGCAAAGTGACACAGGCAATACACTTAACAGTCTATTGAATGACACAGGTCTCCACTCAGTGGAGGGGTTTCTCATGATGAATAATGGTAGGCAAAAATGGTGGCAGTAGAAAGAAGGTTTTTAGTTCGTAGTTACCGCTGATGCGCATTATCTGGTTTATGAACCTAATCGTATATGAATTTATTAATTTTATTCTGACCCTGGAATTAAACCCTTTTGGCATTTTTATCAGTTAACCTTGGGGTGCGTTACCACTGAACCGAAGCTGGGCGGAGTTGAGAGGAGCGGACCGTGAATTGGCCAATCACAGTGCCTGAAGTCCAGTGGTATGGCGATTTCGAGCACTGTAATTGGCTAATTAATTAAAGAAATGCACCCTTACGAAGGTGCAGAGACGTCGCCTCAAAAATCGCTTTCGCAATATTCACGTAGGTTACACCGTATTGCTTTAGATAGAGGAATATGCCAAATGATACATCAGAGAGTTTGCGTGCCAGATTCGATAAGTGAACAGACAGGGGTAAATCCCTGAGGAAGGAACCGGCAACAAACACGTGGTAATATAATCTAGGTACCGACATGTGTTACAATTTGTGGTAGTTTTAAAAATACAAATAGGGGTTAATTGGGTATAAAAAAATTGTTGTTATATAAATGAAATTGATGGAAGATGGCGAAAATTGGGGAAAAGCTATCAGTAGTGGGTGTTTATAGATTAATATTATAATGAAATTAAAAAACAAGTAAAGAAAACATCAAAAATATTTTACTTGTCGTTGTCCTCTTGTTGCCAGTCCTTAGATATTAAAATAATTCTTCAGAATATTACTTTAATATCGAATGAATTGTCAAAGTATAAACGCGCTAATCACTGAAGCTACCAGTCGTATTTGAAAAATTCTTTTCGTGTGTGATAGTTCTCGAGGAAGGTTATATATAGGCTTTGTAACATCACGCTACTGGCAACGGGAGCAGAGCAGTAAGCAAAGACGCGGGTGAAACCGCGCCGCAGAAATCTCGTACTATTATATAAAGCGTAAGAGTTTGTGTGTTTGTTCGAACGCGTTAATCTCTGGCCAGCCTATAACCTTCCTCGAGAACGGAGCTATCATACACAGAAAGAATTTTTCAAATCTGAATGGTAGTTTCAGAAATTTGAGCGTTCCAACAAACAAACTTTATATTATAGTATTGATAAGAGGTATAGAAGTTATTAAGGGAGGATTTTGTGGCAGTGGCGTATTCCTCAAACCTTTAATGAGATGTTGATTATTTCTTCTTTTTCATCGTTATTCTAATCATACTAATGTTATAAATGCGAAAGTATGTGTGTATGTATGTGTGTGTTTTACCGACGAGACGAGACGGACATAAGCTAGTTTTATCCCGAAAATCAGTCCGGTTCCCGAGGAATACAAAACATAGGTATTATATGCGCGGGCGCAGCAGTAAGGCGCAGCTAGTTTGTCATAAAATGTTGCGTCACTCTTCATGCTACTTAAACTTAAGACCAAGACTTATAGCTAAGACTTCAATATAAGCGATCAAAAATATTCAAGGCTTGCTTACCCAGGTTTACATGAATAACTGTTCCCTTACAACTTTGAATAAATACGACTACAACTATTCATACTAATTTATTTATTTATTTTATTTATTTAAAAGGCTCATCTACAATATAAACACAATACACACACAATTTACATTTTAGTTGCTTAGGACTAGTGATTATATCAATTACAGATGTGCACAACATTTAAAAATTATGGTGGCCACAGTAATAATCTTAAAGAATATAATAATATAATATAAATAAACTAAATAATAATAAGTAGGTACCTATGCATTTGTGTTACAATACTATTATAAAATAAAGATATTAACATTGGACAAATAATAAATATGTTAAAAATAAACTAATGTTATAAATGCGAAAGTAACTCTGACTGCCTGTCTTTTACGCTTTCACGCATAAGCCACTAAACCGATTTTGATGCAAATTGATATAAAAAAGAATAAACCTCAGGTTATTACATAGGCTATCTTTTATCGCGTAAAAAATGGCTTGAAGGGGTTGAAAAGTTGATGAAAATTTGTATGAAAAAGGATAGAACAGACAGTCATGCGGCCGGAACAGCGGGCAACAGTTAGTTATAAGTATAAATATAACAAGTTTGTACGAAATCTGTTTATAATTCAGTAACAAAGTGTAATATATTCAGTTTTTGTACAGCAGCGGGAGTTTTTGCAAGTTTTGGATGGAGTTAAAAGTTGTTTAAGTGTTGTTAGTTGGAGCGCAGTCTCAGTTAAGGACTCTGCTCTCGTAGCTTTCACGTGAAACAATATTGTAAATACATAATTGTAGAATAGCTCAAACATGAAATGTTACACTTTTCATAGGAGTAGAACATTGCTGAACATTACTTTTGAAATGTTATCTGTATGGCAAGAGATAAGAGCTTCGAAAAACATGAATTAGAATGATTTATAAAAATAAATAACTAATAGCTTGGTAAGAGAAGAATGTATTTATTTTCTAATCTAATCTAAGAGAAAAACAAAATATATAACATTACATTACTAAACATTAGATAAAATTATTTATAAAATTGTTGAGACTTTGTTATTGCAGAATGACACCCTCGTGTCTTCGTGCACATTATAGAAACTTTGATACACAAGTTTTCACTGTTACCGTCAACTCAACTTTATATAGTAATCAAGCTACCTACTTTACATTAAACATTATATATTTCACCTTTTTTAACATATGTAAGGGAAACTCAATATTAATATTAATATTGTGCCTACATTTCTTTTTTTGTACCTTCACATGTTCCACTAGTTAGACATTTAGGGGATAACTGTAATTGGCTATACGACGTTATTTAAACTATGTTACCTAATTTATTTGTAACAGCTGTTGTTATTCCATAAATAAATATTGTTTAAAACAGCGTTTTAACAAACCCTGCGTCACGAAAAACTTACTATTAACAAACATAAATTATAAGACTTGAAATATTTTTTATGAGGATTTTAGACATTAAATGTATTAATTTTCATAAAACTGTCGTACCTATTATATACTTAGGTACTATGACACTGAGGTAGCCAAAACTATCTATACTATTACATAAAGCGGAAGAGTTTGTTTGTTTTAAACGCGCTAATCTCTGCAACTTCCAATCGGATTTGAATACTTCTTTTTGCGTATGATAGCCCTGTTCTTGAGGATGGTTATAGGTTAACATCACGTTACTCGCGACGGGAGCAGAGTAGTAAGCAGTAAGCAAAGAGGGAAGCTAGTACTTTGATATAATAAAAATAAAATTGTTCTTATAGTAACGTTATCCAACATAACGGAGTGAAAGCTTTAGAAGTTCATGATCAGTGATAGCATTAGTATTCAATCCTCGCGTGGACCGAGGACAAAAGATCACGCTCCATCGATCCAGATCATACATTGAAATATTCTCCCAAAATATATGTTTATTGGTTATAGAACTTTTTTATTGACTGTTTATAGGTCTACTATTACAATGGCAATAGTACCCAGTCTATTCAGTAAAGCTATTACAGAGGGCCTTGACAAGTGGCATAGATTTATATTCTATTCATAGAATAGATTCAAAAATGTATGGGATTGACATGAACTAACGCCAACATTGTCGTTATCTTGTCAATCCCATACATTAACTGTGTGTTTGTCAGACCTTTCGCTATACTCGAATATTATATTTTGTTTTTTATTAATATAATGATATTGCTTGTTGTCATAAAGTCCAGGTTTACACACGACTTTAACCCAAAGTCGGAGTGCCTAATAGGTTAGTAACACAAAATGCAGAATCAAATTGAAACAATAGATGCAAATATGTAACATTTTCGCAAGCCTTTACGAACTGGTGTGGGATATTGCAAATACGTGCTACAAATTGTAGCTTGTTAGCTACGAACTAGCTACGAGCGCTACGCAGCTAGCTACGAGGGCAAGAGTTCGTACATTGTTGTATCGATTCTATTTTACTGGCTGTTTAAGTTGTATTTGTATTGGATAGGTGGAAAGGAGAAAAGCAGTGAAACTTAGCAAATGTTTCCTTTGTAACGTAGTGTAGAACGGAGTCGAGTGCACTGTGGTGCCAAAAGGGGACACCACAGTCTGCTCGACTCCATTCTGTCCAGCTCGGTGCCGCGTGTTTACATATTTTATTTGAAAGTCTGCTCAGTTTCGCTCGGCTTTGCTTACACTGTTTTGCTGACGCTCTAAAATGTTGTGATTGGCCAATTTTCAGTCTGCTCGTCTCCACTCCGCCCAGCTCTGCATCAGTGGAAACGTACCCCAAGACATGTAGGTGGGAGATCTTGCTTAATTAAGCGACTTTTTGAAACCATTTCTAGATAGTGCTGTGCTAAAACATAATAATATTATGTTGAATGGTAGCCATATTTAAAAAAGTAAATTCAAGCATTAAATTATCTCCAAGGTATATTATAAGCACGCTGTTTAAAGTATTTAATCTATATTTATATGTTTAAATCTAGCTTTCCGTGGCACGGTTTCACCCGTGTCTTTACTTACTGCTCTGCGCCCGTCACCAGCACCGTGTTTACATAACCTATAACCTTTCTCGAGAACTATCATACGCAAAAAGAATTATTCAAATCCTAATGGTAGTTCCAAAGAGCGCGTTCAAACAAACAAACTCGTCCGCTTATATAAAAGTATAAATACATGCGTATTATAGCGCCCTAAAACATTTATTACACCTTTGAATTCTACTTACAAATGACTAAAAACACCACATTATTTGTACAGTTCTTACTAATTTATACGTTGAATGGTATACACATTAAACAAATGCATTGAACACAGAGATAATGAGGTATCAGCAGTAATAAATGGATTTCAGCGTGAATGCACTGATCACTGATGTAATATTGTTTAATATTATTTATAAAAGATAAATATACATTATAAAAGAAATTCAATACATTGTTTGCATAATTGTTTTAATTTTAAATTGTGAGTGAAATATTGTGTGCTTTTGTAATGAATTGTTTGTGAAGAGTTGTGATTTTTTTTTTATTGTCGGCAATGGCAGACGAGCCAACAGCCCACGTGATGGTAAGTGGTAACTGTCGCTTATGGATGACTCAGGGTCTGCAATGCAAAGGAGTCTGCAAAGCCGCTACCTACTGTGAAGGGAGTGGGGTAAAATTGGGTCTCCGGCACTCTCTTTGATTGTTTATCACGTAAGCGTAAGCACGTATATATAATCTAATAAATAGAGGTTATTTTTTAAACATAACTTTCGCTTCAAAAGGCAATCTCAGTGTTGTGGGAACTAGAACTTTACAAACATAAAATTATGTGTTTGCTATACAGAGTCAAAATGGCCTAGTGGATAAGGCACCCGCTTCATAAACACGAGGCATTGAGTTCGAATCTGAGCAAGTATCAAAGTGATTTTTCAAATCATATGTATTTTGTAAGTTTATCTTGGACATTTCTGAATGACGGTGAAGGCGAACATCGTAAGGAAACCTGGACTTACAAGTCTCAAATTGCCAATCCGCCTTGAGCAAGCGTGGTGATTAACGCTCTCTATATGAGAAGAGGCCTTTGCTCTGGCACTGGGACAGTAAACAGGCTAGTAGTAGTAGTAGATTATATACAAAATACAAAATAGGTCACGCTATAGCTAGATTATATTTATAAATCAGTTCTGTACGTTTCTTCATCTACTAAACTTTAAATATATAAATAACAAAACAAAATTTATAACAAAACATTATATCGATCAAACAACAAGAACAAAAGAAGAATGTTTGGCGAAACAGTAGGATGAAACAAGAACAAATTGATTCCCCTTTATAACAATCTATCAATATTTAATTACACAATTTTCAAGTAATACCTAGTTACATACCAACCTTAATAAACTTGATCAGCAAGCCGTATATCATCGAATGTCTATCACTTATATACGCATATTTACCAGAAACAGCCAATTTATATAACAGCAAGCAAGTAATTAATATAGGTTTGTTCCAGAACCTTCGACAGCGGCACACCTGAAGTAAAACCGTCGTGTTCTCGCTAACAGACATCGGCAACAGTTATTGTACTTTGTTAAGTTATATCGTATAAGCTTTCTGTTTCCAACCGAGTAACAATTATTGTTTAGAGACCATTTTGTGGTAATATTTTGTAATAAATTGAAGCATTTAAGAATTTTGTTTATATAATATTTAATATGTTTGCGGTTTTGTCTTTATAAAAGTATCAAAAAACTTATGATAGCCTACAAAACTTCAGGGCGTCTCTTACTTAGCATTTTGACTATGATAAGCTACCGACTACATTAGACAATATGGCCTTCCTTAACTTTTATAGTACATATAGTAACTCTTCGGTCTAGCTTATAGTTTTATTGGGTTTCCCCAACTCACCTCGTCTTGGTTTACAGCGACGCGGAATCGGTTTGTTGTAGTTACGCTGTGATTTTGATGAAACTATTAATCTATTCATCTAATACAACGCTTAACTTCAATAGTCGTAATTAAAAATACAATTAAAACTAAGCAACAAAGTCATTTAATACGGTGTGAAATTATGAACGTCTTTGAAGTAAAGAGAAGCGTACACTCACGGTCTGTAATAGCGCACGGGAGACGTTTTATAGACGAACCCTTGCCCGTTGGCTTAACGCCTTGCCTATCGTCTAGGGAGCAAGGATTTTATTATAGTAATTGAATTATTCGGCCCAAATCGTGTTGTTAAATATTTAAGTATGTTAACAAAAAAAGAACAATAAATTTGCTCTTGAACTTAGGATGTGTTCTTCTCGTAAATTACGCTAATCCCCACGCTTGCTCAAGGTGAATTAGTGATTTCAGACTTTGATTCTTTATAAAATTTCACTAACCATAAGTCAGTTTTGGAAAAAAAAACAAAGTAACATTCAAATCGGTAAAGTTTAACCACTAGGGCATCACATCTAATAAGCGTTGATAAAACTACATACGTAACCATACGATTATATATGGAGTGGACATAGAGTAGTTACATATTCTGAAAGACTATACAGCGAGATAACTAGATAGAGTACAGTTCACATGTTGCCTTTACCTTTTTGTTGCAATATGCAAATTGAAGCAGCCTGTAAAGCACACATTTTACTTTTTATTTTTTCTTGACAACATAGAAACCTTTAATTATAATTACTTACCAATAGAGTTAAGTGTATTGCCTGCGTCACTTTGCATGCAACTTGAATTTGTAACTTACAAACAATTGTAATAACAGCGATTACAAAGAGTGATCTGAGTTTTTTTGCCAGTTCTTATGACCTTATTCTACGTCAGCGAACTGGCTGTAAGTTAATTGGCTGGCATTTTGTAATTTTAATGTTTATGATGTGAATTTAATTTACCCAAATAAATATATTTGACTTTGACTACTAATTGTAAGGAAATTTCTTTATTTTTTTGTCGATAGTGGCAGACGAGCTAGCAGCCCACCTGATGGTAAGTGGTAACTGTGACTCTGCGAAACCGCTGCCTACCGTGAAGGGAGTGAGGTAGGTGAAGGAATTGAGGGCGAAGAAAAAGGAAAGGAGAGAAATTGGGTCTCCGGCGCTCTCACTCCAAACCGAAACGCAATTGTATAGATACTACTGGGTGGCGCAAAAGTAAAGACCCTATTTGGTTCAGCTATAACATTTTTTCTAAATTAGAAAACTAGATTTAGATTTTTTTAAATGTATATTTGTGCCATTAAATTTCGTACCATTAGGATTTAAAGATGATGTCTTTTAAATGGTGACCTCCAGAGTTGATACACATTTGCCCTATTTATGACATTTTGCATAACTTGCCGTAACACTTCCTGCGATATGTTCGTTATTTCTTGACGAATGTTTTCTTTTAGAGCTGCGAGAGTCTGTGGCTTGTTCACATACACCCGAGATTTCAAAAAACCCCAAAGAAAGAAGTCTGGACTGGTCAGATCGGGTGATCTTGCAGGCCAAGGCAAATCGCCAAAACGAGTTATGCAAAATGTCATAAATAGGGCTCAAATGTGTATCAACTCTGGAGGTCACCATTTAAAAGACATCATCTTTAAATCCTAATGGTACGAAATTTAATGGCAAAAATATACATTTAAAAAAATCTAAATCTAGTTTTCTAATTTAGAAAAAATGTTATAGCTGAACCAAATAGGGTCTTTACTTTTGCGCCACCCAGTATTTCTCTTCTCTATCTTCTATGAGAGGGTAGTACTTCCCCGATCGATCCGACCCATGCTGAAACCAGCGTGGATCTACTACCGTAAATATACCACAATGCAACAATTCCCACTATAAAATTAAATAATAAACTTAATAAAATAAAAACATGATAAGTTTTAATTAGACCCGGTACAGGATAAGGTTCACTCGATTAAGTACACGAAGTAATTGCTCTCAAGAGAGTTCTGATGGATTGCTTCATAGCTCATACTCCGAGCTCCATCCACTACTATCTACTTCCACTAATTATTTTATCTATTTTGTAAGATTGTTTCATCAGAATGTCTTTTTAATATGTTTATATTTTAAGTTGTGAGTGATTAAGTTAATCTACAAACCGTGAAAATGTTTTGTAAAGAGAAAATTCGAGATAAATATTTATTACTAGCTGACTTTTATTTTTCTTCGATAATAAAAGATTTTTTTTAAAATAAACGTAGCCTAAGTCCTTATTACATCAGCTACCTGCCAATAAAAGTCCCGTCAAAATCGGTCCAGCCATTCTGAGATAAGCCGGAACAAACAAACAGACAGACAGACAAAAATTGTACAAAATGTTATTTTGGTGTATGTACCGTATATATATTCATCATATATACATGTAGTAAAAAACGGTTAATTCAATATTACAAACAGACACTCCAATTTTATTATATGTATAGATAACATTTTAAAAAGCGATCGCAATACAAGAATAATTCTTCAGAGTATTTACATTAAAATCTTGATGCAAAACGTAATATATTTTCTTTCTACATGTTAAATGATACCAGTTTGTCGAACTTAAATTGACAGAACGTATTACTCATGAAATCCTTTTAGTGGCAGTCTTGTTACATGTAGATTCGATATTCCCCGAAGTGAACATAGAAATTTATCAGACAGACAGAATGAAATGTCTCAATTACAGTGAAATTTTGAGTGCTAGATTTGAGATTGAGTGTTGAAAAAAAGAAGTAAAGTGTTCATCTTTACGACGTTAAAGGTTTAAAAGCGGTAAATAAATGTGACCTTTATGTACTAAAAGACAAACACAATGTTAATCTGTAGGACACCAGGTGGGATATACCATGTTTTACACCTAAATTGTACGAAAACCCATCACGGTAATCGAACTTCACAAAATAGAAAGACATTGTACGTATCTTAATAAGAGAACAGTTTTTCTCTGCATCACCTAAAGATCGGCTGGTAGATATTGCCTTTGGTATCAAGCTCACCTATGTACAATTGTCAATAAAGTAAATAAATAAAATTAATAGTATCTTGTAAGAATTAGCTAAGCAGTCTCAGAATAAGGTCAATATTGGCGCGCACGCAAATTGCACTCACTTGAATTTAGCGCAGACTTAAGGCGCCTTAAGCTAGAACATGTACTAAGCTAACTGTTTGTTATGGATTATCTGCTCAGTCTCTGTTTGGTCTGTCCAGTCGAACATGTCAGGCATTGCCTTCAGATACTTGACTGTGTCAGAGCAATTAAAATCTTATTGACTGAGATTGGGTTTGATTTCAAACGGGACAAAAACTTGCTCCATACACACTCGTATTTATTTTAAGTTTGGGTGTATTTTGTATCTGATAATTCTATGTTTGTAACCCTTCTCGACAGACAGTCTTACCTAGTGAGAGGTCAAATATCGACTGATTCGAGAGCTCTTTTAAATGCTCATGTTTTTAATTACTCAGACACATAAGCCGTATTAGCACATCGCAAACAATTTCTAGCAATCCATCCGCCACACATAACGCGTTCTTAATAGTGTAGCAGTAAGTAAGGAGTAAGATATAACAGTGTACCTTTATGTTCACCTTTAAGAGCACAAGACTTGAACTGCATTTACTTTACGAGCTCTATTGTAGCTTTGAAAGGTTTATAATTCCTTTGACTGTACTATTTGATATGTATTGTAAGTAAATATTTTGGCTATGTAGGTTTATTGATAGTTCAGACTTAATATATCAATGAATATGTATTTTGTAATAATTATTTAACGTACATAAGTGTTAATTCAATTAACCTAAATGAATAAATATATTTTAATTTGATTTGTAGAACTGATAGCGTAACGTTTGGGCAGAAGGGTTTTAGATTGGCGACTACAAACCCGAGAACGTAGCGTGGGCAGACTCTTCACAAGGTGGATAGCCTATTTTAATTTGATGCTTAGGTATTTAGTTTAAGACAAATGTTATATATTGTCTGTATTTTCATTGTGTTGAAACAAAAACTATTCCCTAAAGCTAGGTCATATTTAACAAAAAAACATAAATGAAAAAGCTTTAAGTAAAGTTCAGGCTCAAAACACCACGAAAAATGTACAGAGCCATTTTTCTTTCGTACAAAAAGTCTACATACTCGGGTAAAACAAAGCTTTATAACCAAAAAGTATGTTAAATTGCATGTTATAACTTGAATAAATCGGTTCAATAAAAATGAAAGACGGCACTCAATGTGCGAGCATCGCAATAATATCATAAATTCATTAGTTAAAGAAAATTGTACCCTCCACACGTTATTGTAAAGATTTAATACAGTCGCATTCAAAGAAAGCTTTTTTATGAGACATGCACCAAAACTTCATCCGTCGCTATGTTATCATTTTTCATTATGGCGAATTTGCTTACTGCTCTGCTCCCGTCGCTAGTAGCGTAATGTTACATAGCCTATAACCTTCCTCGAGAACTGGGCTATCATACGCAAATGGATTTTTTTTTTACACGCCATCAGTCGAGTTTATACGACTGGTATATTTGCTAAACTGTATATATACCTATTCATATGTATATACTTCGATAGTGGGCGGTGAGATCGTAACTTTCCTTCGCCATTAATTCCAGAAAATAATTACATAATTACATTGCTACATTTCGCTAATTAACGTAAATCATGTGTGACATTTCCGCCAGCTATCTTCTAAAAATAACTTTCTTGGTAATCTAATTTATTTAGACGACACCTACATTTTTATCTGCCGTCTTTGGAAGACCATAATTTAGTTAGCAGTCAAAAAGTTGTCACGTATTCCATACCTTCGAGACGAATGCCTTGCGAAGGGAGAACTCCGCCCTCCCCAGCCATCCCTTAGATGTTTTATTAAGGAAAAGTTTAATGACACACCCTGCGCGAAAGTTGCGGAATTTGCGAATTAACTTGTAAAGGTAATGAGATGGCAAATGTACAGCGTATTCGACGACGTGTTACTGTGTTTTATTGATGGCGGAAATTTTTACTGCACTAATTGTTGGATATTAAATATTTCAACCTCTAAACTCAACCTTAAAACTAAGTCAAAATATGCAAATTGAACTAAATCTGAAACAGCGTTATTCATAAAAGAAACAACGATATGCGGTAGTAAATCCACGCTGATTTCAGCATGAATGGGCCGGACCGTCCGGGGAAGTACTACCCTGTCATAGAAGATCGACTTAAGAGTAGTAGTATCCGTACTACTGCGTTTCGTTCGGTGAGTGAGAGCGCCGCCCGGAGGCCCAATTTTTTCCCTTTCCTCTTTCCTCGCCTTTCTCATTCCCTTCCCCTAACCCCATTCCCAGCCGCCATAGTAGAGGCCACCATACCAGCAGTTTAAGACGATGGCTTTTGGTATAGTGGCCGCCACTTCTGGATTCCACTGATTGCTTACCATCAGGCGGAGTGGAGTCACTTTGGTAGGCTATAATATAAAAAAAAATATCAACTTAAGAACGGTAAAATGCTGGCATTTTCAATATCAACCTATTTTTGACTTAATTTTATTTATTGTTCGACAACGTAACGTAATCTTACAAACAATTGACGTCATATTTGAACGTAATGTGCGTCATTCGTAACCTGATATGTACCAGTTCTGATACCAATTGATTTCTTTATTACTACCATACAAACATTGAAATATTCATAAAGACTAAAGACCTTAAGGTTTAAAGAAAGGAATTAAAAGGTTTTATCAGGTTTGGCGAAGCGCTGCTGTCCTGGTTAGAAGCGTCCATAAGCAAAGGTAACTGATGGTAGTTATTGTAGCCTATAGACGTAAGGCGTCTGCCTACTACACCATACCATGACCGTGCTATGAACGTATCAGGATCGGCAAGCAACACAATACGCTCTACTATGCCCACTAGAGCGTATAAATATATTCCCGTTGTTCGTGCCATTTTATAGTACAACAGCAGGAAAGACCGGTTTTCTACTACCTGAGCCACCGCGCAGCGCGGGCCTTCCCCCACCTTATACAATCGCTCGTTTAGGACAGTAGAAGTAACATCTTACTTTCAATTATTGTCAAACCCGTACTTTGTCATTCGTCGACAATTGTTGATGCTCCGTGCATGGCACGCGACAGTGGTGGTCGGTGACGGAACGGTCTAGTGGGCATAGTCTCATACTTTTCAATACGTAGAATATTTTTTTGCCTGACAAGTTCATAGCGCGGCCATCGTATTTTACGGTGTAGTAGTTGTATCTAACAAAAAAAATCGTTTCATAATTGTGCCTGTACTTGAAAGCGTATCCACTTGAATAGGTAACACGAGGTCTAGAGGGAATTAATCACTTTGTGTAAAGTTAGTAATATAGAACATTCAGACACATTTACATAATCAATAGAGCTTTGGCAAATGTCAAGCTTGTTTAGCATATCGAAATGGTGTTACGTTTAATGCTATTACTATTATTTAACATAGATAGTAGATCTGCGTCACTTTGCATGCTACTTGAAATTGTAACTTACAAAAATTACCTTACCTTACCTTACCATAATTATTTAAGAGAGGCTTGAGTTTCTTTCCAGTTCTTCTCATGGCCTTACCCTAGTAGGTTAATTGGCTGACATTTTATTATTTTAACGTTCATAAGTGTTAATTCAATTAACCCAAATAAATAAACATTTTTAACTTTGACTTTGATGCAGTCTTTATTCCCTTAGTACTTCAAGTCGATAGGGCAACAATCCAACACAAATGGTGTAGACTTATTTGTCTTCAGTTACAGGCGAGCCAATGATATTTAGTAACAGTCAATCAATTAAAGTTTTAATTACGCGAAAATTTGTATCAATAACATCATCATATCACCCAAAAGCCGTCCACTGCTAGACATAAAAGGTTGTGAGCCGCCCTCATCCATGGATTACCCGCCACCCTTATAAAATTACTAGCTGCCCATAGCGCGGTTCCACTCACGTTTAGTTACATGTTAGGTTACTGCTCTTCTCCCATCGCCAGTAGCGTTATGTTACAGCCTATAACCTGCCTTAAGAACTAGGCTATTAAACGTAAAATGAATTATTAAATTCCGACTACTCCAGAGATTAGAGCGTTTAAACAAATAAACTCTTCCGATTTATATGAAAATATAACTGAATTGTCATGTATTGTATTAACCGCTATATTTATTACTTGTCATCATCTATATTCCTTCTCTTATCTGCTCATTCTGACAACAAATTGTACCTTTTTTATAATATTATCACTCCCAAAGGTTGACTCGGCCATTACGTCCACCGTCAGGTTTTATGTGTGTAAAAGGTTTAAATAAATTTGCAAAAAGTACCGTAATAATATTGTTTGTAAACATAGCTTTATATAACATTGTTAACAAGTAAATAGGTATGTACGAGTACCTATCTATACTATTATGTAAGGTGGAGGAGTTTGTTTGTTTGATTGAACGTGCTAATCTCTGGAAATACCGCATTCTAAAAAATCTATTTGCGTATGATAGCCCACTTTTCGACGAAGGTTATAGGCTTTGTGACATCACGCTACTGGCGATGGGGGCAGAACAGTAAGCAAAGACGCGGGTGAAACCGCGCCGCGGAAAGCTAGTCATTAATAGGTATTTCTGGTCAAAATTATTGTAAATTTATTCGTAATATTATCACACTTTGGGTATGCGGTTAGCAATTCATATTACAGACACCATAGAACTAGTATACATACCCAAATATGACAGATTAAAGCATCAACTAATTTTGAAATTCACGCAATTAGAAGTGCTATTTACCTACGTATTAGACATGACACAAACAAACTGTAAGCGCTTACGTACAACAACATATTCAAAACCCAAGTTACGCGCTGCCATAAGTTTGGTTACTCAGTCCCAACGGATCGTTTAGCCCGGTATAAATTCCACGTTACCCACCCTCATACAGCCTGTACAGGTGCAATATGCTAGCCAATCGATAGTTTCAATGTTTAGAAATGAACAACCTTATTATGTGATTTATTAGTGTTGGAGCCAAAGATAGGTTCATTGATCCCAGATTGCATAAGATTGTTGTTGTGTAGCGGCTATTACTCGACGGTTTCTGAACAAGAACTGCAAATTGCATGCTCGGTTCTTGATAGGTGATTCTTTTCTTGTTTTAGAATTGCAATCGAGTCGACGTACCACCTATGTTTTATGTATTAAAGAATCGTTCTAGAATCAAAAAAGCGTGAACTTCAACCTCAAACTCAAAGCATTTATTTCATTTTGATTATAAAATATGATGCTTATGAAAAGTCAAAATTACATGAAGTCAGCCAATCAACCTACAGCCAGTTCACTGACGAGGTAGAGCTATGAGAAGAATTGGCAAGAAACTCACGCCACTCTTTTTAATCGCCAGATAATTCATCTTTATCTTAAATACTTACATATGTAGGTACTGTAAAAGAGGAGACCCGGATTATAATAAAAACAAAAATCTCAAGAGTCGAAATGGCATCTAATAAAAACAGCCTAAAGTTTCAAATAAAATCTGTTTAATAGTTGTCCAATCGCATTAAAGTAATTACAACATCCTGCTAATAAAATGATCCTCCTTACTATTTAATAAATTCGAAAGTTTGTGTGTATTGTGTGTGTTTGTTACCACTCGGCGCCAAAACGGCTGCACCGATTCCGATGAAAATTGCCATGTACATAGATTCGGTGCCGGAGACGGACATAGGATACTTTTTAATCCAAAAATCGAAATTAACACTTACTTTGCCGCCCTTCGCAGGGCGCAGCTAGTAGATAAATAAGTACTTACTCGAAAATTTCTGGATTAGATATTACAGACGTATTGTTTGTCTCACTCTCCCTCGAACAAGCGCAGCATGGTAATCAATGCTCCTGCCTTCTCTTTATCTAAAGAGGCTGTTACCCTGCACTAGAAAAATAATGTCCCAGGACACTATAACGCAGCGTTGTCCCCTTAAAGATAGCAAAAAAGATTACTTTTTATAATGGGCAAAGGATGGAACTACTACATCTACATTAATATTATAAAGAAGGAAGATTTTGTATTTTTGTATACAAGGAATAAACTCAAAAACTACTGGACCCATTTCAAAAATTCTTTGACCATTAGAAAGCTACATTATCACTGAGTAACATAGGCTATATGTTATCCTCGTACTCCCACGGGTACGTGAACTACGCGGGTGAAACCACGTGACGCCGTAATGCTCAGATTACGTCACTTTGTTGTGTACGATTAAATTGGACTAAGTAACGCGATTCCCGCGATATGTCGTGTCGTTACAGCCCGTAACACTTAATGTTAGTACAGTCATAAGCTTTATTTATTATTTTATCTCGTACATACTCGCCTAAAAAGTCTCTGTACTTTAAGAGCTGTGTTGTTTCCAGTTTAGGTTTAGGTACTTTTGAATAATGCGCGTGCTCAAAAAATCCAGAGTCACGACAGGTTTTAAGAACATCCCCATGTGTTTCTTTTAATAAGATAATAAGGTAGACTAGGGACTTTCATTAGCGACAATTAGGATTTGATTGATTTATTTTTCCTTAGATAAATATCGTCATTATGTTTAACTTGATTTAGTATTTTAAATTTGTATAATTAAAATTTTGTTTAATGTTATTTATTAATTAGAATTGTAATAACAAATGATGTGTACATTTATAATTGATATACGTATAAGAAATAGATGTAGCCTAAGTTATGAGATGATATTTGTATATGTATATTGTTAATGTAGGTACCTTATAAATAAATAAATAAATAAAAACTCTGTGCAAAACAGTGATTTATTTGTTTAATGAATACCTACCTACTAGCTGCAATTAGAAATATATAACTGAATATAAATTGGTTCTTTGACATACCTACCACCTTAGAAATCAATAATTTAGCTGAGCCTTTGATATTCTAAAAATCGATAAACAGTAGGTTCTTATCACTAAAAATATAAACCCGGCTTAGTGTCTAACAACCCCCTTCTCGTGTTGCTCTTATCAGAATTACAATACTTATTTATTTAAATGGGTTTTATTGTATTAAATTAGAAACACTATCATTAGGCACAATCTGAGCTAAACGGACTGTCCTAGTAGTAGTAGGTATTCTTGAAATACGCACAAAACATAACAACAAAACAACAAATTATACGGTAGTAGATCCACACTGGTTTCAAAATGAATGGGCCGGATCGACCGGGGAAGTACTACCCTCTCATAGAAGATCGACGAAAGAGTAGTAGTAAAGTGAAATACGTAGGCAAATTACCATACTAGATGAAACTAAATAATTGATATCCTCTATTGTCTTTTCTTTTCTTTTTTTTTAATCTTAGTTATTAAAGTAATTGGTTGTTTTGTAATAATTACTTTGTATGGTTCTTTGGTTGCGTTGATGTGTTAAAATTGTTAACTCATACAAAAAACTGTAATTATCTGGCGATTGAAAAGAGTGGCGTGAGTTTCTTGCCAGTTCTTATCACAGCTCTACCTCGTCAGCGAACTGGCTGTAGGTTAATTAGCTGACTTCATGTAATTTTGACTTTTCATAAGCATCATACTTTATGATCAAAATGAAATAAATGCTTTAACTTTGACTTTGACTAAGTATCCGTACTACTGCGTTTCGTTCGGTGAGTGAGAGCGCCGGAGGCCTAATTTCCCTCTTTTCCTCTTGCCTGACCTCCCTTATTCCCTTCCCCTACCACATTCCCAGCCGCCATAGTGGAGACCACCATACCTGCAGTTTAAGCTTTTGGTATGGTGGCCACCTCTTCTGGATTCCACTGACTGTATACCATCAGGCAGGGTGGAGTCACTTTGGTAGGCTACTATAAAAAAAATGATTTCTGTCCATGTTCAATAAGGGCAGTTTCATATAAACGAACTTGCGCCATCGGTAGGTACCTATGTGAATAGATACTATAGATAGGTATCTTCGAGGTAAACGTAGGAACTCACAATCTACTCCATTATTATGTAGATATCTATAGCGTTGTTTATTAACAGGCAATATATCTACTTATTAAACACAGCTTTCTACAGAACGGTTTTACCTACGTGTTCCCTTACTGCTCTGTTCTCTTCGCCAGTAGCGTAATGTAACATAGCCTATAACCTTCCTCGAGAACTGGGTTATCATACGCAAAAACATTTTTTCAATTCCGATTGGTAGTTCCAGAGATTAACGAGTTCAAACAAACAAACAGACTCTTCCGCTATATTTAATAGTATAGAAACATGAGCCTATCCATCTTGGCAGACCATTGATTTATCTTGTCACAATTAAGTAATCTTCCATATGTCGAAATTACCCACAATTTTACCAATATTGTTGCATGGCAACACCGAACGTAATTTGTTCGCGCCACGTTTGAGGTCAGTAATTAGTGATGCGTACACCGCGCTGGCCGGACACTGGGGCGGAATAAAAACGTGATTAGGGGAGATTGGCTTTATCTTGTTATGTCATGACGATGCGTGTGAAATAGGAATCGAAGTTAAACGGTTTTTGAATCTGGAACCGAACGTTTCAGAATATTACGTTGAAGTTTTTCAGTACGATACCTAACGTCTAATGGGTAATAAAGTTAATAAACAAAGAAAGAAAAAAAGTTTATTTTTCACAATCAAGTAACACACACAATAAAGAATAAGAAAAAAAAAACAAACATTTAGCCACAGTCAAAAAACAATTTAAACAATAACATAAAACTGACAAAGCAACAAAAAAGTACCATGGACTTGCACACAAGCTCTCGAAAAACTGGCCATCGTTCAGCTCAATGCTAAGGCGCTTCAAAGCGCAACTGCGCTGGTTTTCAGCGACAGCCCTGTGTAAAAAAAGGTTCAGGTACCTATACTATAACAGAATTATTGATAGTACATAAGTAGGTAAAAGCCGCCCCAATATAGTTCATGGTTGGGTTGATCAATTAGTTGATAGCTACTAAATACTTTCTTTCCTTATGCTTACCTTTTCCATATTGCTTATTTAGTTAGATTGTGTGAATAAGAAATACAGAAGTAAATACTTAAGTCAAATCGCCCAAAGAAGTTGTCCATAAATATCCAAGTGGTAGAGCCAACAGAACAACACAGACGACTGTTTTATCGCCAGATAGACTTACTGTTACAATTTGGTATGAATTACCATTTTAGCATTTTTTTAAAGCACTAACCACTAATTACTAATAATTTGTCAAGAAACACGTGAAAATAAACGCGTAGAATTCGCCCAAAATCACTCAATACTACTATTTTATTAAATTGAGTGCAAATAACGATGAATCCACCTAATTAATTGCCCCTGTTACTAATTTAATGAGGTGCAATCGCTAAAGTCAATCAATCAAAATGGATCCACGTTAATTAGGTACTTTGCTTGTTGAAATTTATTTTATTGTCCACTAAAATCGTTCAAAATGGCAAATTGAATTCAAATTCAGTTTTAAAATAATTAAAATTAATTATTGATTGCAATGTAGTGTAGTGTAATTACCGTTTAAAGTAATTGCTATAGTATGCTAATTCTGTATCACAGTATTAATTACTGATTAAATATAACACCTATACTAGGATATTATTGGCGCACTGCACGGCAAAATTATTAAAACTGTTAATAGAACCGATAATGCGTAGGTACAAAAACTGTTGATCCTTTAGAGTTGATAAAAAAACTACAGAAAACCTCTCGTTTTTGCACAGATGGACAACTGCACGAGTGTCAAATATAAAGGTTTACCTTACCACAAGCTTCTTAATGTCAGCTTTGACAATGAGTGTTGCCAGTATCACCAGTATCCTATTAATTACACCACAATAAGTGAAAATTAAATGTATGTTCACGTAAACGACACCCTATATTTACATCTTCAGTGATATTATCAAAGTTAAGACGTAAGTGTCATGAGCTATTGATATTGTAAGTTATTTACAACTAGCTGTTGCCCGCAGCTCTGTCCGCGTGAATGTCGGTTATCGCATTATTCATACAAACTTTCATTGCCTATTTCAATCCCTTCAAGCCATTTTTTCGCGATAAAGTCTATGTTGTTCCTCAAGGTCTATTCTATGTCTATACAAAATTTCATCAAAATCGGTTAAGTGGTTTAGGCGTGAAATTGTAGTAGACAGACATACGAACAGAATTACTTTCGCGTTTGAAGTATGGATTCCCGGCTTAGTCCCGGGCTATGCCTCTAGTTGGCGTAACACTTTATAGACCAGTTAGGCAAGCGTATGCTTGATAATGACAGGCATTTCCTCCATATACTTAACTGAGATAGCGGTCGGAAAATTGCTACTTGCAGGAACTTTGTCGTGTAGATGAAGCGTAACAATTTATTGAAATATAAAAATGTTTTTTTTAAATAAGTACCTAAGTACAAAGGCATTACAAATACTAAACCAGCTTTTTAATTTAGATTTAGGAAACGCGAAAGTTTGTGTGTCTCTATGTTTGTTACCACTCAGCGCCTAAACTTAAAATTGGTTTTTATCCCGAAAATCGGTCTGGTTCCTGAGGGATACAACAAAACATTTTTTGCCGAAGCTGTGGGGCGTAGCTAGTAAAGATCTAAAGCTTACATCTCGTCATGATACGGACCTTGAAACCGAAACCATGCAATAAAGCCGAACTATCAAACATTTACCGTCACTGACAGTCTAAAACCCTCGCCGAACAAGACCCATTAACCTTCAACATCACAAAAGAAATACGCACAAACTAGAAAAATAATCACCTTTATCAGTTGTTACCATTTCCCTTGACGTTAATGTCTTGCCACCTTTTTCAGTCCCGATTTCTTTCAATCCGTTAGCTCCGTTTTCCCTAGATTTCGCATGTGAAAGCAGCCATTTATAAAGATCAACCCGAAATCGGCGCCTACAAATCTAAGTAGGTAATACGTAGGAAAATATTTATCTCGAACCGAGCTGTCACCACCACGCTCGTACGGAGGGTTTAGCAGTCGTCAGGTGTGTATGCGAGCCATCAAGTGTGGGACTGTCGGTACCCGAGGGCTGGATCACTTGTCGATACTGGTACTAATAGTTCCCCTGGGCGACCCTCGTTGGCTCACATTAGCCGAGGGTCAGGCTAATGTCGCTTTAAACATAAAATCGCTAAGATTCTACCGATTTATCCATGTTCCACCTCTAGAGCTTTGTAAGCTTTACATTTTTAGCTCTCATTAAGATAAAATTAGAAAGCTTTTGCAAAAATTTACGGCAAAAATGTCTCTGTGTCTGTAAACTTGTTATATTTTATTAAACTTTTGAGCTTACTCGTCGCCGAAAAGTAAATGTCGTACGAGTTTTCACACGATCACAGTATAATTTGATTCACTACTCAATGTAGAAGTTACTGTAAGAAAACTTCAAGGAAATAGGTATTATAAAATAAATTCAAATAGTGATGTATGCTGTAGATTTTTAACAGGATTTAAAAGAGTTGAAGCCTACCTGAGTTAAATTGATGTATCAGCATCACGTCAGCCGAAAGGCTGGCTATAGACAAAACAGTAGATAATAATAATAATAATAATAATAATCTTTATTTCATATAAAAACAGATTGGTGTATAATAATAAACATTAGTTATTTTTACAAAGTATGTAGGTGTACTATTACATTGCCAATCAAGTGGGTGAGGTGCTGTTGTCCTAGCTAGGCTATGCAATAGCCTGTAATAAGGATTTACAGCCCTGAACCCCTCTATTTATTGATATTAAACATTTTAGTACATTAAACAGTAATTTATTATATGACAATTTGTTTGTGGGTATTATGAGAAAAAGTATAAATTATATTATATAGATACCTATAAATTAACAATTATTATGCTAACCCGAATCAATCTTTATCTTTAAACTAGCTTGATGTTACATAGCCTTACAACCTTCTTAAGGAACTGGGCTATTCAACGTGCTAATCATATGAACCTGTCGGAAGTTAATAATTATTTTTGCGTTTGATAGCCCAGCTCTTGATGAAGGTTATAGACTATATAAAATCACGCTATTGGCAACGGGAACAGGGCTGTAACCAAAGATGTAACCTAACGCGGGGAAAGCTAGTTAGATACTAATTACGTTTGTTGTGCTACTGTCTAATACTTTGTTATCTAATTTCTGAGCAATCAAGTAAGTAAGTATCTATAGTTAAGGGAACATTGAAAAGACTCTAAACTTATTTGATCTAGCTAAAATCTGTACCTATAGTATAAAATATGAAGAAGCGAATAGATATGTGGGGTATGATAGCATAGCGTCCGCCATCTGCCATTAACCGCACTTTGTTGCTTCGGAAATAAATCTAAATCTTATCGAATTAAGTCTCATATCGATTAGAAAAGATATCTACGTAGCTATATAATGTTTCTTTTGGACCAGAACCTTTTTTTTAATAGTCTTCACTTTACAAACGTTTAATTAAAATTCTTTTTACCAGTCCAAAGGCATTCTTTCTTTTTTTAGGCTTTTATTGAGTTTGTTAGGTGTTTGTAATAATCAAACGATTGTATACTTCGTGCTTTATAGCTGATCACAGACAGTAGAAACAACGTAGATATTAGACCTCCCTAATGATGTTTGTGCGTCACTATAAAATACAATTTTAATCTAAACTAGGAAATTATAGGTTCAATAAAATACAGATACTTTACAAAAAAACCTACCTATTATATAATATAAGTAGGTTTTTGTGTAAAGAAAAATAATGAAACTCTTTCATGGACACTACTGTCACAGTCTTAATAGGTTGTGCATATACTGTGCTACTGTAGACACAATAGATGTTTTATTGTCATCACGGCCTTATACGTTTACTGTCCTGGTAAGTGTTAATAAATATATTTAATTATTTTTGAACTGTTTATACATACACACAGACAGATCTGGGGATCAGACCGTAATAACTTAAATGTATAGGTACCTACATTTACACTTAATATAAAGGAGGTTTTATTACCAAAGGTATTAATTATCTGGTCATCAACCTATTTTAACAGATAAAGGTACCTACTACCCAAATAAGGCAATATATAGCAAACAAAAAGCAGCACATTCGGCGGTGTTATCGCTTACGGCGATTTCTTTATGAAAGCCTAGCTGATGTAGGTAGGTATACCTAATAGGTAACTATAAGTATTAATTAAGTAATTCTTAATCTCCCTATGTACCTTCAGAGCTTTTAGGTCTAAGTATATTAAATGTAAACCGCAGGTGCAGGTAATCCGGTAATATCGGTTTATTTGTTACCGTTTTACTTTCCATTTCTCTAAGTATTTCGTAAACATTGTAGGTCAGATTTTAATTCAGTAGAGCAAAATATTTTGATGTTAAAATATACTACCTATAACAGCTGTGCCTCGCGGCTTTCGGACCGATTTTCGACATAAAAAGTAGCCTATGTCCGTCTCCAGCACAGTAGGTATCTATCTACATGTCAATTTTCATCGAAATCGGTTCAGCCGTTTATGCGCTGAGTGGTAACAAACACACACACGCACGCAAGCATGCACGCACGCACGCACGCACGCACACACACACTCGCGCGCAAACACGAACGCACGCACGTAGGCACGCGCACACGCACACACTGACGAACTTTTGCATTTATAATAATATTAATAGGAAACAGGTTTCTACGCGTACCAACACAAAATGCTGAAAACCATAATGTAGAGAAAAATCTAAATGTGTTCAGCACAACTCAATTTGCTGAGTAAGCCTAAAATGTTTTGAAAATAAACGGAATACCTAACGTTTCAATCGGAACATCCAATACACAAAATAATCACATTCCTTACTCGGAGTGACGCAGACGTTCGTTCACTCACCGCTCCGCTCGATGGAATCCATTCACTCCCTCATTCACTCAATCATTCACCTCGCTCCGGAGTGGATGCATGCCTTTATGCAGAATTATTGAATTTCCGAATTCAAATAGAGCCAGGCGTGGGGCGAAGCACAGACAAAAATTCATTTGGCAAATATTTATTCGCGTAACGACAGGGAAGGCACTTAATGTGGATAATAAGTTCGAGCGTGCTCTTCATTTCGATTTTCAATGTCCGGGAGGGCGGGACAGTGGAAATAATCATATTTTAAGCACACGGCAGTGCACCAGCTAAGTTATTTGGAATCACTATTATTCACCTTTATTTGGGTAGTGATTTCACGTTCAGTTTGCTTCCTCTTTTTAATAACGTAACTTTAAATTGTATATACCTACCTATCTGGTCGGTTTAAACAATTTAAATCTTTTTGAATTTTAATAACATAAGTAATCTTCGATTGTAGATAGTTATTGTAACTATTGCTTGTCAGACTTCCTGCCTCAGTGGCCCTCTGTGAGAGTCTGTTTACGTGTTATTACTTACCTTGTAACAAGTGGTTTACATTAATTTTATTCCAAACAGGATAAAAGGCAGTATGCATGTTATATGTACAAAGAGTATGTACCTATGGGTAACGAAATATCTATGTTATGTGCTCTTAAATTATTGTAACTTTCTAAACTACTTACACGAAAAATAAATCAAAATACACGCCACGCTATATAAAAACATTAACTTGTAACAGTTCTGTTTCAAACGAAGACATTGTCTAATAGTAAATCCAAGGAGAGGCTAAGGAGCTCAAGCCTTCCACCTCCCCAAATGCACTGCATAGTCAAAAAATGTTTTGACAAGTTTGAAAAGTAAGTACTAAAAAGGAGGATCATGTGTCCCCAGTTGCTAGTACCTTTTCTACAATAAGCAAAACATTTTTTGAGATTGATATTAAAATAAAATGAAAAATATAGCCTTGTGTAAGGAGCAACCAATTTTAATTTTTTAAACTTATTACCTGCATACTTTCAGTTTTTTCTATGTTTACAGTGTTTACACACAATAGAGTTACTAATGGAGTAAATAGGTAGGTATATTGACTCTGTATAACTGCTGCCCTAAATTGCATAAATTCCTCGACTCCCGCTTCCGCTGCGTTAATATTTTGTAAGCACAAATAATATAAATAAAATATGAGAAGAGAATTAATTATTAGATTTAGGTAGGTATATACATTATGCAAAGAAGAATTTATCTACCCTCCTACGTCGTAGGTACGTAAGTATTTTGTTCAGTTATTCAATATTGTCCTCAAATGGACAATCATAAAGTCATTTACAAATTACTATTGAATCAAATTTAAATGATGATTGTTATTAAAATTGTTTTTAAGTTCATTACTCACAAAATATATTTTAAAATTATAAAATTTATAAGAAAATAAAGGTCCGTCCTCGCTTCGCTTCGGTATCGATAGTTTCATTAAATCTCACAACAAACCCCTACGGAAAATATCATAGCAATAGTGTCGTATTGCATCATTTAGATTTACGAAGGAGCTTGAAAATTGAATTCTAAAAATGACTGAAAATAATAAAATATAGCCTATGTTACTCGGTGAATATATTGATTCCCAGTGAAAGAATTTTTCAAATCGGTTACGTAGATTTTTAGTTAAATAGTTGCAAACAAACAAACAAACATACAAAAAAATTAATCTTTTCTTTTTTTACTACAGTGTGAACAAACGCAATAGTTGACAGATAATAGGTACCTACTTACAATTATAATTTTTATTGGTGAACGAAACGTCAAACAGAGACATTGAATTGCCAGAAATGAGATCTCAATTTCAAAAATAAATATATCATTAATTTATTGATGATTTACGTTGATTAAATTAATATAATACATATTATTATTATACTAAATAATTGTTTTAGTTTACCATACAATCATAAATTGCGTCTCAAATTTATGCTTATTTTTGTTAGGGCAACACCGCTTATAAACTGTCGTCTGTCATTGTAAAACCACCGCGATGCTAAAATAGCGTCCAAAGTTTTGTATAAAATTAATTTTAAAAAATTTACTCTTATTGTTCAGTGAAAAAGACAACCATTAGTGTTATTCAGTGTTTTCAACATGTTGGTGTTGTTCGAAACCTCGGCGGGGTACGCTATATTTAAGGTAGAGTCCAACACGTGTTGTTTCTAACCTATACGCTCGTATGCCGTTTTATTTCTGTAAAGAAAATATATGTATTTACTTGTTTATTCATGTACTTATACTAACAAAAACCTTAATTATGATGTCTATTAATTAATAAACGTGTGTCAAATATTTGTTGTGAAAAACAAGGTTTTTTATGAATATAAAATGAAGAAAGTAAACACGTATTGATTTAAATCTAAATAAGTAATTTATAGTATCTTTATTCTTATACTTCAAACGAGGTTTAAAGAGAGCATTAATATCACGGTAGGCAGCGGCTTTGCGAAGCCTCTGGCATTGCAGAAGTCCATAAGCGATAGTTACCACTTACCATCAGGTCACAGGTGGGCTGTTGGATCGATTGCCACGATAGGCAATAAAAAAAATACTGCCTCGTTCTATTCATTAAAATTATAGTAGATAGCTTATCAGAACTCAAACTTGACAAAACCTATCAAGTCAATTAGATTTTTAAAATCCAAACTTTATTATTTTACAATATAAATTATTATAACCTTAATGAGAAATTGAGCTCATATTTAACCTATTTCTATTCATACCTATGTACTAGGATAACCTAATCTTATTTTTTGTATTAAAATAATAGTAGTTTTTATTAAAGAAATAGGTATTCTGACGGTGGCGTCTCAGTATATCTTCGCCAATATTATGTTTATCAAGAAAAATATAAACTTGTATTCCAGAAACTGTGACATGCACTCTGTGAATACTCGAGGTAAACATAAATTAGTTGGTACATATTATCGCCTACATAAAGTAAACAACTCATTTGCGGGTCTAGGTGTACGCTTCTATAACAAGTTACCCATTGACATTATGAATCTACCCCTACAAAAATTTAAACAATCTGTTAAAAACCGCCTTATCCTAAAGGGTTATTGTACTATTAATGATTATTTAAATGATAAAGCAGCATGGCTATAGTTGCTCGTTTAATTCAAGATTAATGTTATATTGATTGCTGTTGTTGTAGTTATATTGACTATTATTATTATTGTACTTATATTGACTATTATTATCATTAAGTATATTGATTATTATTATAGTAATTATATTGACTATTATTGTAATTATGTTGACTATTGTAGTAAAAGTTTAATGTGAAGTGGATGCATATCATGATCATTATGAGTTCGTAAGGCATAATACATTTTATTATGGTTCTTTTACCACCCATGCCCTGCATTGTCATGCTCACTAAAAAGTCATTGCTTGTGGTGTCGTATTGGCGGGGTCATCACCTTCCCTCTAATATGGCGAGGGTGATGATGGCTGGCCCATGCGTCATGCTCCTGAACGGGTGCTACTTGGCATGACTGGTCAATCTTGGCATGGCATGCATTTAATATTCAATCCAGTACTACCTTGTCGTGTAATGTGACCAGGAGGTGCATTTACCAGTTTAACTAAAATACGTAGTCAAATTACCATGTTAGATGAAACTAAATAATTGAAATCCACTCTTTTCTTTCTTTAATCTTAGTAATAATTATATTAATTGGTTAATTTGTAATAATTTACTTTGTATGGTTCTTTGGTTGCGTTGAATGTTTAAATTGTAACTCATACAAATAACTGTAATTATCTGGCGATTGAAAAGAGTGGCGTGAGTTTCTTGCCAGTTCTTCTCACTCAATTGGCTGACTTCATGCAATGTTGACTTTTCATAAGCATCATACTTTATGATCAAAATGAAATAAATTCTTTGACTTTGACTTTGACTTCAAAGAAACTTTACCTCCCCAACCGGGGTTCTCACCTTGTCGCGGCGGGGGGGGCTTAGTAACCGTGGTTACCCAGAACCACCGTGAACCTACCAAATATTACCCTACCAAAATGACCACACTGCATGATAAGCAAGCACTGAGATTATTAACATTTATTTTCTGTATTTATCAAATGTAAAGAATATCATAAAGCCGCCATTATAATGTAATACATAGAAACATTTACCACAGTTCACATGTTGCCTTTACCTTTTTGTAGCAATAAGGTAATTGAGAAAGGAGGAATTGAGACAGCCTGTAAAGCACACATTTTACCTTTTATTTTTTGCATTACAACATAGAAAGCTGTAATAAATTACCTATAGAGTTAAGTGTATTGCCTGTGTCACTTTGCATGCTACTTGAAATTGTAACAAACAAAAATTGTAATAACCTAGTGATTAAAAAGAGTGGCCTGAGTTTTGCCAGTTCTTCTCATGGCTCTACCTCATCAGAGAACTGGCTGTAGGTCAATTGGCTGACATTTTGTAACCTTAATAAATGTTTTTGACTTTGACTTTATAGAGGCCTATACCAGTTTGAGCTGATGGCTTTTGTAATGGTATCCGCTGCTTCTGGATCCACTGGCTGCTTACCATCAGGCAGAATAGTCAGTTTGATAGTCTATTATAAAACATGTAGCTAAACACTATGGCTATAGGTATAAATTAGTGTTTAAATTCGTCCAGATTGTGTAAACAATACAAATAGGTAGTATATACTTAAAAAAAAATAGCAGTCGGAGCTTAAATGTGTTTCTGATAGTTTTTTTTATTGTTTTAGTTACTGGACGAGTCAAAATTGTCTCAGATAGATGATTTGTATCAAGAGTTCAACACACCAGAAGGCGCCTCTTCAATGTAAGAATTGTTTATTTTGTTACATTTGTATGTGATAATAAAAATGGAATGTAGATTATCAACTCTTTTTAAGTGACACAGTTTACATGCCTGTCATAATTGATTGTTAAGATAAGTTAATAAATAATAGAAAAGCACTAAGTATAAGCTTGTCTTGATTAAACAACATGGGCATGGACGGGAAGATAAAAATATTTTTTACAAACTAAGTTTTACACAGTGTGTTAATAAATTTTTGTTTTGCTATCAATTATGTTTTTATAGAAAAATATTAATATTTTAATCTTGAGTACATAATGATTTGTTATATTTCTTGTTTTGTTTTCTGGTTTATATTCATATTATAATTTCTTTGTAGTGTAAAACTGAAGAATTTCTTCAAGTTTGAAGACACGGCTGAAGCATTGGCAGCCACAACAGCAGCTATTGAGGGCAAACTCTCTAAGCCTTTGAAGAAAGCCCTAAAAAAGTATGTCAGCAAAGATGTACAGGATCAACTGCTTATTGGAGATGCCAAACTTGGCAGTGCTATTAGAGAAAAGTTTGATTTACAGTGTGTATCTAACAATAATGTTCAGGAATTGCTTAGATGTATTCGCTCACAGATGGACAGCCTCCTTGCTGGCCTTCCAAAGAAAGAAATGACAGCCATGGCTCTGGGTCTTGCCCATTCTCTATCAAGATACAAGCTCAAGTTCTCTCCAGACAAGATTGATACAATGATTGTCCAAGCACAATGTTTATTAGACGATTTAGACAAGGAACTAAATAACTACATCATGAGGTGCAGAGAATGGTACGGCTGGCACTTCCCTGAGCTCGGCAAAATTATTACAGACAACACATTGTTTGTCAAAATAGTCAAATTAATTGGTACTAGAGACAATGCGTCACAGACAGACTTATCAGATATTCTTCCTGAGGATTTGGAAGAAAAAGTTAAAGAGGCAGCCGAGATTTCAATGGGTACGGAGATTTCAGAAGATGATATACTAAATATACAGCATCTATGTGACGAAATTATCTCAATAACAGACTATAGGACACATTTAACTGACTATTTAAAAGCTAGGATGATGGCTATGGCACCTAATCTCACGGTTTTAATTGGTGAACATATAGGAGCTAGGTTGATTGCCCATGCTGGTTCTTTAATGAACTTAGCCAAACATCCTGCTTCCACTATACAGATATTTGGTGCAGAAAAAGCTTTATTCAGAGCACTGAAGACCAAGAAAGACACTCCTAAGTATGGTTTGATTTATCATGCGCAGTTGGTAGGTCAGTGTAGTACAAAGAACAAGGGTAAGATGTCCCGTATGTTGGCTGCAAAGGCTGCGTTAGCTACAAGAGTGGACGCGTTTGGTGAAGACGTGTCGTTCGAGCTAGGAGCTGAACACAAAGTCAAGTTGGAGAATCGGTTGAGACTGTTAGAAGAGGGCAATCTTAGAAGGATCAGCGGTACTGGTAAAGCTAAAGCGAAGTTCGAGAAGTACCACAGTAAGAGGTGAGTTGATAAATGTTTCATGAAAACTTTTATGTATTAAAAATCTTAGTGCATTTTTTATTCCATTGACTATAAATTTAATAAGACAGTGCTTTTGGGTATAAAGTTATCAAACAGTTATCTTCAGCATATTTTATAACAAATGATTGTGTGAATTGCAAAGAGTTTGTTTGTTATTCAAAAAAAATTAAAGCAATTTACCCTCTATTGACTGCTTACCATCAGGCAAAGGTGTTAGATTTTTGTAGCAAAAATATTAAGTTCTAATATAGGTAATTGGTTTCTTAAATATTTTCAGCAAAATGTATATATTTACGTTTTAATATTTTACATATTATTAAAACTCATTTTGTACAGTCTGCTGTGATAGTTAAGCACAAACACCTTGGATGCGGTTAAATTATAGTCACTGATAATCAAAATAACTGAATGATTTATTGTATATGTGAACTAAAGTAACTATATTTAACTGCAAATGAAATGAGTACAATTACTGTGTAAGAATACTATTACCGTACTGTTGTTTTAAAATATAAGGTGACGTTAAAATGCTGACCGTGCAATCAACGCGTTCCATATACAATACAAGACTCGTACACATTTACATATTTAATTCAATTGATTTTATTATTATTATTTCCTACAGTGAGGTATTTTCATACCAAGCGGCTGGTGACAGCACGCTAGGTCAGAAGCCGGTCAAACGCGAGCACTCGCCTGATGAAGACGGACAGGTCTCCGCTAAGAAGATCAAACTGGAAGATGGAGCTGATGAGGTATGTACCTAACTATTTATCTAGAAAGTTTTATAAATTGGGGAAGGCTTATTGTTCAGCAATGGACTTCTTTAGGCTGATATCATAATGATGAAATGGTTCTTTAATGTTAGCATACAGAATTTTATATATTTGTAGTGTTAAACATTTTTTGAAGTTATACTTCTTTTGGCGCGATTGGGAAAAAATGATGAGAGTGAATTTTTACGATGCGCGCGCACACCGACAGAAAAAAGCAACACCCTGAAGTTAGTTGCGAACCTTTGTGTGTCGTATCAGTACAAATAATCAGTGTGAATAAATAAAAAATATATTGGCGTTTATATCAACTCAATTATATTTATGACGTTATTGTTGCATGCTATTTATGTATGTATGCGTTGTGTTATTATTTGGTATTTTTGGATTGTTACGCCAAAGAAGTATAACTTCTTACGCGCGTACATGAGTATACACACTCTTTTTTTTTGTTAAATGACTATGTACACCTTTATTATAAGTGCAATAACATTCATACATACATAACTTCACGCCTGTATCCCATTAATGGGATAAGCAGAGACTATTGAACGCCATTTCTATTAAGTACTTTTCTATTTTAGCAGACTTAGATTAATCAATAATTTGGTAGTTAATATAACTTATTCAAACAAAATATCTATTACGTAGGTCACACCTAAGAAGAAGAAGATAAAATCAGAATCTGACGCCAACGAGGACACTAATAACATCCAAGAGGAACCTTCTGAGCCGGTATCAGAGAAGAAGAAAAAGAAAAAAAAGAAGTCTGTCCAACCCACAGAGGAAACAGAAGAATTAAATCAAACTGTTGAAGAACCTAAGAGTGAAAAGAAGAAGAAAAAGAAAAGACAGTCTCAAGTTGAAGAAGAATAGAGTGGAGTGGAGAGTGAGGTTGCAGCCTAGGCGCTGTTTTTTGTTAGTTGTAAGTGAAGTATTATAACTACTGTTATAATTAAATGTTTATATACAATGTTTGTGTTTGATTTATGACTGCACTAGCTGCGCTCCACAGTTTAGTCTTCCTCGGCAACTAGACAGATTTTCGCGATAAATAGTACCTAGCGTAAATCCGTCTCCGGCACCAATTCTATCTACATACCAATTTTCATCGAAATTGATTCAGCCGTTTAGGCGCTGAGTGGTAACTTTCGCATTTATAATATTAGTAAGAATTCTATACCTCTTTTCTTCTATTCAATTAGTAAAGTTCTGGAGTGGTGAAAACCATCCTAATTTAGTTAATGCGAGATTGCAAGTGTGATAGTCATAGTCATGCTGCCGGCGCCCATAGGTACCTAAGCATTGCCTATTAGAACAAGAATGTGAACTTTGCCAGTACTGGGTAAAACGGGATGACTAGGGATAAATTCGGTATTTTTTTTAATTCATTATTCTCGCATACCCATCGATAAATTTTTGATTAAGTTTTATTTATAAAGTATAACATTTATTGTCTTCATACAGGCAATATCGAGTGTCGTAGACTCAATGTGACAGTAAAAAAGCTAATCAAAGTGAAGCTGTGAAAAGGTGCCATAATTTGGTTACAAAAAACTTAAATGGCAGGTACCTACTTACTATTGCTTTTAAGACAGAGTTATATGATGACAATACCTAACTTACTTTGTGTTATTGTTTTTTATGTCGGATATAAATTTATTTAAAAGGCAGCCCTAGCTAAATTATTATTTCATCCCCCTTCTGTCCCTATTGCCCCAAACCACGGAAATGACTAGAAATCGGCCCCAATTTAAATTTTCTCGTGAAATCTGCGTTATAACGCTGTAAAAAGTAGATTTAAGCGCAGCTTTAGTCACCGGTAAAGATATTAAAGTACTGTCGAATAATACATTAACGAACAAAATAGTAAAAATCTACTCCCAAAGTTTGAAATCGTTCCTATTCACTCCGTTTTACGGTACCTACCTAAATCTAAAATGGTATAGGTAAATTTGCTTATTTAGGTGTCTACGTAAATAGATAAATATCTACAAATTAAAGACCAATTTAATGAACCAGTAGACCATGATGGTATGGGTAGGTAGCCAATCTTTATCGCAACTTGTGTGAACCTTCGATGTGTCCCTGTAGCTCTACGCACACAACAAACTTCAATCAGATCGGTCCTCAGTGGGTCGCTATCACTAACCCGCGTACATTATGCAGCTGAGTGTCCGTCCAGTTGTTGTTTCGGATTTCGTTCTACTTGCCGCAAGATAATGTCAGAAGGGTTGTTTGCATAACTGGTGGACGACTAAAAAAACGAGGATTATCTTAGCGGGTTGTGAAAGATTGGTAGGTTTTTACTTAAGTATTTTTATTTGATTTCAATTATGTTTATACAGTATAAAACAAAATCTCTGTTATTTCTTTCAAAGGAGTTATCAGAATCGATATTAGATCCTATTTATATTAAGCACGCGTAACTTACAAAAATTGTAATATCTTGACGATTAAAAAGAGTGGCCTGAGTTTCTTGTCAGTTCTTCTCATGGCTCTACTTCGTCAGCGAACTGGCTGTAGGTTAATTGGCTAACATGTTGTAAATTTTGACGTTCCTGTGTTAGTTTAATTAACATATTTAAATGAATAAATTTATTTTCATTTTCAAGTACCTACCTACCTACTCTTTTTAAGCAATAGGTAAGGACTTCAAAAAAATCCTCAAAAAGATATATGTGCTAACGCGTACTGAATACGCGTGTGTAAGGGTACTGGGTAGGTACTTACATGTTTTACCGCACAAAAGTGAACGAAAGATGACTTACCCCTGACGACATGTAGTCTGTACAGCTAGCGTAATATGCACGCCGCCCCGTACGTAGTGGACTCGTGAGTGGCCATGGCCAAAAAGAATGTAACCACTACGTTTAGCCATGGCGATGGCGGCGCGCGCGGCTTCATAATGAATAAATGAAGATAAACACATCGCGGTATTCACGGCACTCATCATCACTCACTACAATATTTCACAAATTCACATTAAGTATTTAGATGGGTACTCGCATAGGTATATAGGCACACAGTGCTTTGGTTAAAAAAATTGCGCGTACGACTATGTAGGTACCGGTATTCTGAAACAACCCCCGCGTCAGCCACCGTCGGCGTCGGCGTCGACTAGAGATGAAACGTATTTACGCTACCAGGGCTTAAAACCAGGGTTTCGCTTCGAAGTAGGTATGGCGCCCTGGTACGAGCAGACAATACTTGCAAGTATGAAAGTATGTGCTACAAGGCGAACGCGCGATAGCATAGCATAGAAAAACGATTCATATTTCAATGTTGATAAAAAACACACGTATTTAGTGAATAATAAATACTTTTATCTTCAAAGTATTTTTTTATTCATACGAATTTGCTCCTTATCGTACTAAGAATACAGGTTGAATTTCTATGCAAGTATTTTAGGTAAGACGCTCGCGTCCAATACTTGCAAGTATGAAAGTAAGTGCTTTAAGGCGAACGATAGCATAGAAAAATGATTTATATTTCAATGTTGATAAGAAACACACTCGTACTTTGTGTATAATAAATACTTTTATCTTCAAAGTATTTTTTTATTCATACGAATTTGTTCCTTATCTTACTGGGAATACAGGTTGAATTCCTATGCAAGTATTTTAGGTAAGTCGCTCGCGTCCAGCGTGGAGCGGGTTGCCATACTCGAACCCGACCTTTAGCGGGTGGGACGACAAATACTTTCAAGTATTTTAAAACCTGGTTTTCGACCCTCGTATTTTTACGTACTTGTACTTAGAAGCCCTGGTATTGAATTTTGGAAGTATATCTCATCTCTAGCGTAGACACGACGACAGGCGGGGCGCCGTTGCGGCGCCGCCCAGCGCGAGGGCAAGCGCGCGGACTAGAAATATAGAGATGTAGCAAAAGTAATTACTACATGGCTGTGATTGCTAATAAAAGCTACCACAACTAATAAGTAACAGATTGTTTTTAAATTTAATTTCGACGTGATTAATTTATTACTTACTTAGTAAGTAAGTACCTACCTACATTTTTATCGACAATTAAGTAATTAAAAAGTTTGTTTCTACATACCTATACAAAATGTTACGTTATGTTACCTACACGTACTTATTTAATACTAGCTGCGCCCTGCGGCTTATCCTGCGCGAAAATTAGTACTTGTGTGTTCATTTACTTTAACTTGAAAACCAGATCGAATTTCAGAATACCTACCTAATATATTTACTCTCTTTATATTTTATTCCTATGTTCGTCTCCGGCACCGATCGAATCTATTTTTTTTTTTTTTTTTTTTTTTATAGTATAGCCTACCAAAGTGACTCCACCCCGCCTGATGGTAAGCAGTCAGTCAGAATCCAGAAGTGGCGGCCACTATACCAAAAGCTATCGTTTTAAACTGCTGGTATGGTGGCCTCCACGATGGCGGCTGGGAATGGGGTTAGGGGAAGGAAATGAGGGATGTGAGGAAAGAGGAAAGGGGGGAAATTGGGCCTCCGGCGCTCTCACTCACCGAACGAAACGCAGTAGTACGGATACTACTACTCTTAAGTCGATCTTCTATGAGAGGGTAGTACTTCCCCGGACTTTGTACTTACATACCAATTTTCATCGATATCGGTTCAGTCGTTTAGGCGTTGAGTGGTAACAAACACACACACACACACACACACACACACACACACACACACACCCACAGTAGAATTGTAAGTAGGTATGAAGAAATATCCACAGTCTCTTACTTATATATGTACCTACAGGATAAATAGTCTAGTGGTTACGAAACCATGCGCCACCCGCCTCCTACTTTGGATTAGGAACCATTGCCTAGTTTGATACTCAAAAACCTACCAACAAGACTATTATACAAGATACGTTTTAAATATGTAGGTAAGTTTGTACCAACTTACGTTAAAAATTACTGAGTCACGTTAAATAAAACCAACGAGACATCCTGAACTTATAATAAATATTTGCTGCGAGTATGAGTGTACTTTGTGTACGTAAGTGTACCTATGTTTGTAAAGTATCCAATCTTTTCAAAATTCTGTAAATCTGTTACTAGGTTAACACAACAGTAGTACCTACACATCACAAATACACTAAAGTTCAGCACTTACCTACGTGGTTACCTATTAGTAGTGTTTTTAGTTCAATCAGTTCACAATACCAATAGGTAGGTAGTATTTTACGGACCCGCGTTACAATAGCAAGTAATTTTTTTTAATTTAATTTATTTCAGTGCGGGTGTAAAATTACTAGCTTTTTTGCTTACAGCTCTGCTTTAACCTTCCTTGAGAACTGGGCTATCATATGCAAAAAGATTTCTTCAAATTCGAGTGGTAGTTCCAGAGATTAGGAAAGAAATTTTTTTTTGGCTTTATTTATTAATTGTGGAACGTATAGATTTTTCGACTATATTTGCAAAAATAATTTACTACTTACATAGTAGCTCAACACTAGCGTTGCGAATCGCATCGCTCAATCGGTCGGTGCGTGTGATCACTGATCATCAATAAAGGTACCGCGCGGGTGAGGGCGCGGAGTGCGGACGCCACGCAGTCTGCTTAAGTACCTACCTATTTTAGTTCGCTTTTTGGCGTTTTTATGTGCACACCAGTTGACATTTGGATTATTAATTATTCCGTATTTCGCGTTCGCGAGTTTTTCAGATTATTAACAGGTGTCCTTGTGATAAATGTGAAAACCGTTTATAAAAAGGTAGGTAGCAGTGGCGAAGCGTCCATATAACACGATTCCTGCCGGCTTCCCTTTTAAATCATGTCCTGACCTCCTTATACCTATCACTGCTTGCGTGTCTACTCAAAGACTAGGTAACTAGCCTTCCGAAACTATTTTAATCCCACCGGCTTCCCTCCTCGCAATAGTGACTCCTCGCTACTGGTAGGTAGGTAACAAAAATGTGCAGTGAGATGGTGCACACGTTCTTCGTCTTATTAGCTGATTATTGTCATATATCTAAACCACAAGTTATTGTTATAGGTATTAACCAAAAGTCATGTTTTGTGATGTGAAAGTGAGCAGTGAGTGAAAGAACTCATTTTTAAGTTTTTTTGGCGGGAGAGCGGGGCACAACGCGGGAATGTTAGAATGCATTCCATCGACCACCAAATATCTAACACTTATTTGCCGGTTTATTTCTTGGATGCCGATTAATTGGGCGGAGGAATAGAAAGAAATGCGCGTGAAAGTGCGATTAATAAACCTACTTACTGTAGACTATAATTTCGGAACAGTGAAGTAGTTATTTAGTATGATATCAAATTTATTTTACTTACAAAAGTTGTATGGAGTGAGTGATTATATTTTTTGTAATTTGTCGCGTTCATGGCGGACATCTTTGCAATTAAAAACTTATATTTGTGTACATATAGACTATTCCAAAATTGATAAAAATAGTGATTGTGCTTCATAACTTGTCAAGGAAAATATCCGATAAGTAGACATATTTTGTGCGAGTGTGTGTGTTCATTATTGGAGAGTTCATGTCGCAACAATCAATGACATGACGCTGTTGCATCCAAAGAGAATGGTATTGCTTGCATCGACCACCATGTTGCCGCTTCTATTGAAGGTTAGTTGATTAGTTTACATATCCACATACACCCTACTTTATTTTTCTTATTTTCGTGTTATTTAGCTTGGCAGATCTGATAATATTCATTGAAAGACAAATTACCTACGTAGATACAGAACGTAATTATTATAGGAAGATTTAGAAGAGAATGTATAGTGAAATTCTAATCTAGAAGTAGGTACCTACTTACTGAAACAAAGAAAGATGAGAAAGTGATGCCACGTCGCCGTCATATTCAAAACAAATGTGGGTAGGTACCTATAGGTGCGTTGAATAAGTTTGCGTTTACCCTACCGACAAAAATCACAGTAACTTCTATTATTTTCAGCGTAACCAACATCAGATGTCGCAAAAAGTTTATGTGAACTGTTGTACGTCGTTGATTAATACTTTTCTCTAATTGTATTAAGATGTAATTTTATTTTTGTGTATATATTGTAAAAAACTTTTATTCTATTCTTAAAACTTTCACTGTGCATCAATTTTGACTTGTTTATAAACTAAAATGTAGCTACTTTTGTAGCACATTGTACCTACATAAGTTTTGAAGATATTTTCTCCTATAATTTGGATGACGTCCAACAAAACAGGGTGTAGGGTAGCGATGAAAACTTATTCTTAAAATAAAATAGCTTTTCTTTTTACTCAAGGAAATCATAAAAATACAGCAATACAAGTCGTAACGATGATACAACCGTCCGACTGCCGTTCGTAAAAGTTGTTCGATTGTACCTAAACAAGGCCAAGTTCATACCATTAAACATTACTTATGTGACTTGACATGCAGCCAAGTTGCCACCCTACTTTAGTCTTTAGTTACATGGCAAAATATTATAGAACTTGTGAACAAAGTGGAACTTTACAATGTACTAAAATCTTAAAGTTTAGAATCTCATTTTAAACTTTCACCGCACTCTTTATATTTTTAAAAATGTTTAGAAAGACTGACCCCGGGCGCGACAGCGACAGCGTTATGTTTGGTAATAGTTACAGAACTTTGTTTTATTTATGAGAAAGTACCCAGGCTTTGTCCCGCTAGTTTTCCCGAAGGCGTTAGTGGTAGCATAGTTCAAACTTCATCTATACTTATTTAAAAGGTTTTGTTTGAACGTTTGTCTAATCTATGGAAGTCGGGTTTGAATAATTATTTTTGCGTATGTTTGCCCAGTTCTTGAGGAAACCTATACTATGTAAGATCACGCTACTGGCGATGGGAGCAGAGCAGTAAACAAAGACGTAACTTAACGCGGGTAAAACATACGTTATACTAAAAGTTGAATCAGATTACTGAAGTCCTGTCCCTGCAAGTACTATTTTTTTTGTCAAAACAAATATGTAGCACAGAAGTAAATCTAACATCTATATAAGTATATAACATACTTGATGGTAGGTTGCTACTGGAGCCTAGAAACCGGCCGCTGTAGGATGAATGTGTCAGGTTCGGTAGATCTGGTCCATTCATCCAGATGAAACCTTCAAGGGAATGATCAACGCACTTAGTATTTATTTTAAGAACTAGGTACCTATATTTTCTTCTAAAAATGCTTTACACAATTACACCGATGTGGGAAGATAAAACACGAAGTGTCATACGGTAGTATGGTAAAGTTTTCAAATAAGTGAAATCGGACAGGGCAGTAAATGCTTACCAAACGTAGAAATGTACATATACAACGTGTGGCCAACTCATAAAAATTGTTAAAACTTTGCCACGAATTAGTGGTATTTTGTTAATATACATAATTATCTCATTTCCTGAATTTGTTACAAAAAAACATAGGTGGCCGCTAGCAACACCACTTGTCGTAGTCACCGCCTATGATTACACAGAAACTAAATACATAATGTAAATATGCGCATGATGGCTACCGTAGAAATAACATGAATAGGTTACTCATATTGTTTAGAATTAATTAGTGGATCCGGTTCTCTATAGTTTTGTTCATATGAAATTGTACCGTTTCATGTTTTCAGTTGGAATACGAAGTTTCGCACTTTGTTAAAGGGAGTAAGTAGGTACCTAATATAAGTTATTTGTTCCTTATTTGTTGGTTACATAGATGTGGTAATTTGACAGGTAAGATAGAACTAAATTGACGTGTGTTGGTGGTTTTATCTAGATCAATAAAACTTCAATAAGTATAGTGATCTAATTTGATGTTACTTTCTTTACGTAGGTACCTACTTAAGTCTGCTTTGACCAGGTAAGTACTTACTTACATATACCTGTCTGATGATATTTTACCCTCCTTCCTTACCTCACTATTAAGATGCACTATTGGTAGTGTCGTGGGTATATTTTTATTATATAACGTGCCTCCTTTAGAGCGTTAAAGGTACCTACAGTGTATTGATTTAGTAATTCGTAGACAGAGCAGGACAGCTGAATTTTTGTGGTTGAGGATTTGTAACTGCGTTGTAGAGGATTTGTACATTCGTACTAAGTATGACTCATTTCCTAAAAAGAGTGAAAGTAGGCAGATACCTAGTTTATTTTGATAAAAGAAAAAATTAATAAATTTGGTAAATTTGTACTTACCTAGTTTTCGTTTTCTTCCGAGACAGTAATATTTTACGTTTGTTATCAGTATTTTAAAGCTTAATAGGTAAGTAGATCGTACCTATTATTTAATTCTATTAATGAGCACAAGAAAATATAGGTAGTTACATAACACTTTCCAAGACAGTAAACGTATATACTTAGCCATGATTACAATAAAACATCAATTGTGTCTATATCACTGTCCATGAAAGGGTTAATATTTTACTGAATGTTAGCAGTCTGTGTAATATTACGGTATAAACAGAGAACGCATTCTTCTAGCACGTAATTGAACAACTAACAAGTAAAAGTACCCATAACTTTTATTAAAGTAAAACAAGACGTTTATCTGCCAAGAGTTCAAACTCTTTACGAGCTTATAGCAATAACGCTGATCTAAGTCTGTAACTCGTACGTCGAGCTCGGTAGGTAATCGACTTTTATTGGAATAGTTGCTGGACATCACTAGTTGGATAATGCAGTTTTCCTCTACTTAACTACTTCTAATGCAGTTTCTCAAGTAGTAGTGCTGTACTATAGTTGTGCTACAGTTTGATGAATAGCAGCTAGAATAAAGTTAGGTATTTATTATGCGGTTACGAGATATGAACATAAATAGGTGTACGAACTACGAAGTTACAGACAGCCTTACAACAAGTATTATGGCTCATACCTTATACTTGTAACACTTCATAAAGATGTTCATAAATATCACGTGAACTTTATATATAAATAAATGACAACATTATTTACCGCGTGTAAACGAGGCATAATAAGAAGAGACAGACTTTTACGCGACGTGGCCTATCTTTAATGCTTTGTGTTGTTGCTAGCTGTATAATATAATAATAATAACAGCCTGTTTTCTGTCCCACTGCAGGGCAAAACTCTCTTCATATAGAGAAGGCATGAGCATTAATCACCACGCTTGCTCAAGACGGATTGGCAATTTCAGACTTTTAAGTCCTTCACGCTGTTTCCGTCAGTCAGATATGTCCAAGATAAACTTAGAAAGTACATAAATGATTTGAAAAATCAAATTGCTACTTGTCCTACCTCGTGTTTACGAGTAGTTGTGTTGCGAGTGCCTTATCCACTGGGTCAATTCGACTTTATTTGCTAGCTGTATTTTGTGTAAGTTGTATTATATTTAGTTATTGCACTTAGTTCATTGGTCCTCCATTATTGTAGCTTTACGTTTATCCTCGTGGAATTGATTCTGAGATGACCTACTTCTGTAATTAGATTTGTTTGAGACTTTGCTTTTTATTTTTATATGTGTGGTATTTATCTATACTCTTATAAATGCGAAAGTAACTATGTGTCTGTCTGTCTGTCTGTCTGTCTGTTCTGTCGCTTTCACGCCTAAATCACTGAACCGATTTTAATGAAATTTGGTATAGAGATAGATTAGACCTCTGGGAACAACAACTTTTATCGCGAAATATGGCTTAAAGGGGTTGAAATAAGGGATAAAAGTTTGTATGAAAAATTATCAATGTAAACAGAGATACTCGTATAACCGACATTCAAGCGGGTGGAGCTGCGGGCAACAGCTAGTCTAACTATAACAGTAAAGTAAGATGTTCCACGTTGGTTGGTAATATAAGTACTAAGTAAGTTATGTACGGTATTTTCCCGTGATCCTGATTGTTTGTGCTATTATCGGGCTCACGGACTTAGGAATAAGACTACTTCAACTATCGCCAATCCGCCTGTCAAGTAAGTATAGAGATTACAGCAAAAACTTACCAATACCAATGAATTTTTTAGAGTAATGAGCGGTATGTTCAAGTACGTTCTCTAGTAATATTGTCGCGACTCGATTGTCATTAACAATAGGTAGGATATATACTATGGGTACCTACTCGTTTTAGGGTCCCTAATGTGTTTACTTAAATATTCTTATGTTTTAAAGCCTTTTTAATTAATTTAAGCTACCTTAAAACGCCTAACTGCTGAACGCAATTATAGTTAAGCTGAAGCTATTCAAAGTCTTCGTTTTGCCAAAATAAAATTTAATTTCTCTTAATCCTCATAAAATGCTTTACCTTACCAAAATTCCTTTTCGTTAAATTCTTTTTAAACGAATTCTTAGCAATCCACATTTGCATATCTGTCGCCATGGAGCGAAAAATGAAAATTATACGCAGCGACTGCGACCTATATTTTTGTGTGTTCAAGTTAGTTACAATTTTGAAGGCGAGTAGAATTAATATTACGAGGGGCATAGAGTAAAAAATTTGTATCAGCTCTAATAATATTTTTTGACGATTTTGTTCGTTGGAGTAATAAATTTATATAAGCAGTATCTTATAATCTGTGATGAAATAAATACATGCGCTAGATCTTTGTTGATTTCAGCATTGAACCGACCAAAAAGTAAGTAGATTCTCACAGAATATCGGTGTAATTCCTTCTTATTTTCTTTCTCTTTTCCTTCCACACAACAGCTTGGTTGTGTTTTCTATTAATGTGATTTTTCAAGGTGTTTAGGAAAATTTTCGCCACCAGATGGCGTCACTTTGGTAAAAGGTCTTTCATTTTGACAGCGCTATCGAAACAAATATTTTTCAGTGTTCATTTCGGAAATATTAATATTTAATTTACAAAATGGATAATTCACGTGCTTATGGACAAAAGAAAATTGCTGAGAGGGTTTTCTAAAATGGTGCCCAAGAGGTGGCAGCACCGATGCGTCGGGTCTAGCTGTCAAACGCTTTTAGTAAGATAAAACCTGCTTGGCCTAATGTGAAAGTGGCTCCAACTGGTGGCGAGAATTTTCTAAACACTCTCATTAATTCGTAGTGAATACAGTCATGTTCATTGTCCATGAGTTACAATAATTGGCATACCTAATTGTAAGTTTGTTTGTGACGGCAGATGTGTAAAATGGTAGGCAGGTACCAAATTGTTGCTAATGATGACACACATCAAAAACAAATTACAATTATTAAAATAATCCTTAAAAAGTATAAGCAGGTACATATTGATTGAAAAACACACGAAAGCCTTTCAGTGCGTTAGCCCTATCCTAGGCCTTAGACAATAGTTGACATAAATTTATATTCTATTCATAGAATAGATTTAAAAAATGTATGGGATTGACATTACCGTTGGCGTTAGCTTATGTCAGTCCCATACATTTTTTTATCTGTTCTATAAATAAAATAGAAATCTATTCCACTTGTCTCGGGCCTCCTGTCTTTCTGTACCCATCTCGTAGATATAAATTACAAATGCCTCAACGGTGTATTATTTCGGCCTGAGACTGCGTGCTCTGACAGCCTAATTTTATTCTGATTTGCCTTGAGGCGAAAGACGACCTCAAATTTCATAATTATGATAGGTATGGTAAATTGATAACCTTTAACAGTTAGTTAATTAAAGCTGATAATAATTGACAAAATGTTAATCATTTTTGATCGTTGGTTTGGATTGAAATTATATTATTTCTCCTATTTTTCGGAATAAAAAAGTCGTAATTCTATGTTAAAATATTTTTATAAAATTGAAGGCGTTATTGGCTGTTCACTATTTACCACAAAAACATTGGATTTTAAAACATTTTGTGAACTAAACCTTCATTCGACTATATTTCACTGATCTATGACATGAGCGGGAACTGTCACACACAAACACACATACACACACTATGTTCACAGTTACACAGGCTTCAGCCGAAATAAATAACATAAAACGACGGGTGACATGAAGGCATCAGTGATTTATTTCGAAGGGGTCTGTATGTGAGACCTCTGCCTTAGGGATATGTGATTGAGGTCTAAAGTGACTGCCGATCAATATCTTCGACGATTTCGTTCTGTAATGGTTTTTAGTTTAAATTACGTTAGTACAATTTATTTCGTGTCAATTTGATTGATCTGTTTGAATATTAGTTCGATTTTTATTACTTGTTTTGACATTTATTTTGGTTTAGGTAATGTCGCCGTGTGTAGGTGATTGAATGTTAGTTTTGGTACTATAGTGTTTCTTCTATATTTTTTTTTGAACTATTCTTTTACGTAAAAGGCAACTTCGTTTACCATCAGTCCATACTAATAATTATTATTAATGTAAAAGTGACTCTGCCTGTCTATCTGTCTGTCTGCTACGTTTTCACGGCTAAACCACTTAACAGATTTTGATGAAATTTGGTATAGATATAGTAAAAATCGCGATCGTTTGACGAGCGAAGAAATTCGCAGGCGAACTAAAGTAACTGACGATTTTGCCATTGCCACTTCAGAGAAGCAACTCTGCGAGCTGCAGAGTTGCTTCTCTGAAGTGGCAATGGGCAGGACACAGCTCGCAGAACTGGCCGCCGCTGGTGCAGAAATGTTCTAGAGTGGCGACCACGAACCGGAAGACGCAGCGTAGGCAGATCCCTCACAAGGTGGACCGACGACCTTATAAGGGTGGCGGGCAACCGATGGATGAGGGCGGCGAACAATCGGCCATGGTGGCGAAAATTGGGGGAGGCCTATGTCCAGCAGTGGACGTCTTTTGGCTGATATGATGATGATGATGATAGTAAAAAATAAAGTTTATTTGGCTTTTATCTATACATCTATACATATAATAAAAATGTAACCGATCGCTGTCTGTACATGGAAGATATATGAGAAAAAATACTATTGGGACCTATATCAACGCAAATATAACCCAAAACAATGATTATTAAAATTTTTGTCTGTTTGTCTGTTTATCTGTTTGTCTGTGCGTTTGTGCACGCTAATCTCAGAAACGGCTTATCCGATTTAGATATGGTTTTAAGCTTCACTTAACATTTAGTGTTTGTTTCATGTCAATCGGTTCATAAATAAAAAAGTTATGCCAATTTAAAGAATTACATCGAACATTCGTTAATTTACTACGAAATCTTATAGAAGCAGATATTTTAACAGGTTGCGGAATAGCTGATAGTGTTTTTATTCCTCGGATTCCTGTCATTCTAAACAGTCTTTCATTTAGTTTTAAACGAGTCCAGTTTCCAGTGAGCCTATGTTTTGCGATGACTAATTAAAGTAATTAATTAATTAAGTAATTAAAGTAAAGGTAAGACACTAAAAGTTGTGGGTGTGGATCTAAGTATTAGCTGTTTTTCGGTCAGCTTTATGTGGCTCTATCACGTGTTAGCATTACTAGCAGCCTGTATGCTTTGATCCCTGATGGCTATACGTCTAATCCATACATCCATACATAATATAAAAGGCTTTGTCCTGACTGACTGACTGACTGACAGACAACGTAAAGCCTAAACCGCTGGTCGTAGCGACTTGAAATTTGGAGGGTGTGTTTGTCTTAATGTCTAAAAGTGAACAAAGAAAGGGTTATTAAAAATTCAACCCTTAAGTGTATGAAAAGGGATGAAATCGATTGTATGAAACGTCTTCATTTTTTAAGTTACAGCTTTGAAATTTTATTTTGGAATACTTTTATTTATATAAAAAATACGCTCATAATTTTTTTTTTACTGGGGTGGATTTATAGGAGTAAAATAAGGGATGAAATATTGTATGGAAAGATCTTTGCTTTTGAAGTTGGCGACTTGAAATTTGGAGGGAGGGGGAAGGGAGGGGGAGGAAGCATAATCCTAGCAACCTGTATGGCTTTGATCCCCGATGGCTATACGTCTAAAATCGTATATAGAGAAGCATTTACTGTAAAGTTTTTTCTTATTCACCTAAACGAAGATGTTTATAATTCAAAACAAACCAAAAGATATATCCAAAAAATGCTGTCCAAAATCACTATTCCACGCGGACGAAGTCGCGGGCACAGCTAGTATTATATCTAAAAGTGTACACAAATAAAAATCTTGAAATCATGCTACCGTACAGAAACAATCTGTACAAAGAATCTTCTATTCTAAACAGAAACAGCATCATAAAAGTAACTACACCCGAGGTAAAACGAACACGAGCTACAAACTTAGAGCGCATGTATTATACAACATGCAATTTGTTCACAGTTAGAACTATCTAAACGTACAAGTCTTTAAATAAAAGCTTTTAATATTATTCTGTCTATTTGCTAAACAAACAGACCAAAATCTCGGAAATGTAAAGGCCTTCCCATAATCTCTGTCCTTGAAATTTGCATAACGTAATCTGTGAATGGTAAATTAGGCTCTTATTGGAACGCGCCGCCATGTTCTACTAATAATAATAGCAAATTGGATGCGGAAAATATTGAAATTAAGACTACTCTCATTGTTTTTGTTCTCTGAAGTAATTAAAACCACAGAGTCCTATTATTGCCGTTTCAATTGAGTGATTGATATTATAGCCTTCAGTTTAATATTAACAGTTTATATAATAGAAACATTTACCACAGTTCACATGTTGCCTTTACCTTTTTGTAGTAATATGCAAATTAAGGCAGCCTGTAAAGCACACATTTTACTTCTTATTTTTTCTTCACAACATGGAAAGCTATAATTACCTACTTACCTATAAGGTTAAGTGTATTGCTTGCTACTTGAAATTGTAACTTACAAAAATTGTATTAACATGGCGATTAAAAAGAGTGGCGTGAGTTTCTTGCCAGTTCTTCTCATGGCCCTCACGTCAGCGAACTGGCTGTTGGTTACTTGGCTGACATTTTGTAATTTTTAACGTTTATAAGTGTTAATTCAATTAACAATGAATAAACATCATTTGATTTGATTTGATTGAGTATCAATATCGTTAGTCCTAGTACTCCTAGTAGGTATCTACTTATTGACTACAATACACTTTTACAAAATATTGCAGTAGTTTAATTTTTTTCCGTTTTTAAGGTAAGTAATTACTGTATTGGTAGTCGTTTGGAATTATTCTACTAGGTGCAATCAGTGCTGTCACTTACCAGTGACAGATGGTGCTTTAGCCAACTGTGCTTCTAGAGCGTTAAAGGTCAATGGTTACCACTTAGCACTAGCTGGGGAAACTTGCGATAGCTATTTTGTTCGATAAGATGTAATACTTGAGAGAATTTGCTTAGCAATTATTGCCTCTATCACTCAAAGATATAAATTGTATTATAGCAACAAAAAACAATTACAACAAATAGATAAGTTGGCTTGAAATTGAATTTCATATTCCAACGTGTTCCTAAACAGCGGGGCGAGAAAAAATCAAATTTCTCACGAGAAATAATTCAATAAGTGCGTAGAATCACAAACAAACATAAAACACCGCCTCGACAATTCAATTATAAATAAATAATCTAATAATTCTTTCATCCAGTGCCAGTGTTGTATTGGCGAACTTCGGAATAAAACTCGCGACGCAGCTCCCACAAAAAATTGGAATTGGTAATTCAATTTAAATGGCTGTGGATTTTTGTCGAGAAATAGAACTGTGTCGGTTTCGTGTTAAGGAAAATGAACGTTATACCTGTGTACTTTGCAAATTATTGTTATCCTAGCCCACCCCTGACTTTCTCCGATAGATTCCCTTGATTCAGCGTCGTAATATTAGCTCTTCTCTTAGCTAAAAACTACCTACACCAAATTTAAGCTTGGTACTTCGTAATTTTTGAGATTTCAATTTTAGTCAGTAAGTAAGTGACTTCGCTTTTATATTCCAAGATAGCTTTAATGTTATCACGTACTTTAATGGAAGCTAGGTAATGCTTTTGATCATTATTGATATCTGTTAAAATAGATAGACTAAGTATGATTCTCCATTTTCAAGTATCTACAAAGTATCTAGAAAAACAACTTTGTATCTAACCAGATCTTAACTATTACTCTAATGTCAGTTTAAGTTTACGAGACTTACCCCCAGTTACTGAAAGGCTGATTAACGAACAATTAACTAACTATCTGTTAAATCTCATTTGAAGTACCTACCTAAAAGCATGTTAAAAGCATGATTAACTACTTTTATTCATGTTTTTAGCAATCCAGGGTACTTCACATGAAATTTAACAGGTGATTAGTTCATTTTTCGTTGATCAGCCTTTCAGAACTGATGGTGAGGGCATGTTTCACCACTAGATGCTAAAGTGTCTGAGATACCTATTAAATCTGTCTAATATTTTTAAAGAGTTAATTTGTTACTTAAGATTATCAGGCACTTATTGAACTGATTTTTGAGTACTAAGTATATTGAAACAGGGCCTTAATATTATTATGTCTATCACAGAATTTTAATATTAAAATCACGGATAGGTACCTATAGCATAAGAATCCTCGGTCTTCTTCCCTTTCTTCTTCTGTGTCATTCTTCTTCTTTTTCTAGTCTCTTCACGGTAGCTTAGCTTGGTTGTTTTTTACAGCTATATTTTTACAATGCTTAGTGGCAGCTTAGGCGCTGAACGGAAACAAACACTCACACAAACTTATAATTATAATATTAGTAGGATTAGTAGCATTTCAACTTATCACTGGACTACTAGACTGGAGTCACTAGAACAGCGGAGGGACTTTGGCTATCTATGCGTGCTCTAACGTATGTTTCACGGAGAGTGCTCAGAGGAACTGTTTGACTTGGTGCCATCGGCTCCTTATTATTATCGTGCCACTCTGCATCGCAGCAATGTTCATCCATACTACCTGGACACGATCTCGCCTAGCACGGTTCGTTTCCAGCGTTCATTTCTCCCACGTACGTGCTGGCTCTCTGGAATGAATTACCAGCTGCGGTGTTTCCCGAGCGCTATGACATGTCCGTCTTCAAACGAGTTTTAAAGAGAGCATTCTTATCAAGGTAGGCAGCTTCGTAGAGCCCCTTGCATTGCAGAAGTCTATGAGCACAGTTACCACTTACCATCAGGTGGGCTGTTGGCCCGTCTACCACTGCAGGCAATAAAAAATAATATCAAAGAAAAACAGTAAGTAATATTAGTAATACAGACTATTTTGGCAACGGTATTAGTAGCTTTTGAACATTGTTGATACAAAACACCCAGCCCACACCCTCCTTTAACAAAACATCGCTCGGATTCAACTCCTATTTGTGCCGAGGCAAACGAACAAAAACAATACTCTATGTATATTGATAGTTTATTGCTTGCTCACAAAAAGACAATATATCTGCTGTTGTGTTTTAATTCGGTATTGTTTTGTTAAGGAATTACTTTCTGTTCAAACTATGCGGAGGTTTTTGTTTGTGTTTCTTTCGTGCCTACACTTACCAACTATAAATTGGTTTTATGTACCGTTAGATATATTGCGTTTAGAATTAGGTATGCACTTAGTTGTTATTTTCTGAATGATTTGAGGCAATTTATGAAAATCTTTTCGACGGTTGTAGAGTTTTAGCATGAATGAATCTGATCGACGAAAGGAAGTTAATCTACCCTAGACTATTGACGTCCTAGATATCAGAAAGAGTTCAGAGCTTTTAGCGTCATGAGTGGCAGCGTCGCAATTTAGTGTCTATATTTCGTGGTTTTCATTTTTCATCATTTCATCAAGGCTATATTTTAAAAATATGTTCTGTCTATATGCTAGAATTAGGTGAACGCGTAAACATTCATTGATTGATCAAATATTCGCTGTTTTAATAAAACCATTGTAAATAAATAACAAATCACATTCAATGTTAAAAGTAAATACAAAATATAAGAATAAAAATTTTAAAATATCATAACTGAACGATTTCATTGATGTACTCCAAGGAAATGATTTTAAATTACTTTTGTTGTGTTATCGTGCCAAATGTTTGTAATAATTCTTAACATTTTATTTCGCTTATTTCCTGTAAATAGGCATCACAAACGTTCTCTTTATTCACTAATTACGGGCACGTCTTTTGATGGCGAGTCCGAAGGCTTGAGGAACACTTTTATTATAAATGACCGAACCTTTTAAGCGCACATTTTGAGACCCCCACTTTGCTTTTAACGAAATATATTTTTGCTTTTTGGAAGTCAAAAGGTAGATTTATAATTTATTTGGTGATAATGATGTTTTTAGTGATTGCAGATTAGATACTTTTCCGGGATTAAAGGTATTTTGTAGATTTTTTTCTACCATAAAGATAAGTCTTTAAACCATTTTAAAATGTGTATCATTTGCACTCTTCCTAAGAAAATGATAAGAGGTTTTCATAGATGTGCCATAATGTTACTTGTTTCATAGCTAAGTGTACTTTGAACGATTTTATCATAAAATATGATAAAGGGTAGAAAGTGCTTTGACCGTGAAAGCTTCCATCATAAAATAAAATAAGTGTATGATGTTCAGTTGAAATGTGTAAGGCGTATAAAACAAGCAAAATCGTTTTCTAGCTTTAAACCACACAACGGATTTTGATAACCACTTTACTGTTGTTGAGTGATTTTTTTTCGAAATGGTTAGGTTAGTGAAAATGAAAAGAAATAAAAGAAAAAGCAGAAATTTGATATTTTGTAATAATGTTGTAAAAACGTATTGGTACCCTCGAAGCCGCGGCGTTTCTTTAATCATCACCTTAATCACAACATCAATCCTAAAAGGTCAAAACTTCGCCACAAAAACAAATTACCTAACAACACCATTCGATACAATGCCATCGATTACTTTTACTCTGTCGTTTTCCAGACAAACACTGTACAGAACTAGCAGTGGGTGGACGAATGGTTGCACATTTTTCAGCAAATAAACACAGTGTTCCATGTTTTCACTGTATGTGCCTCGATGCAGTCATGTGGAAATTTTGCACTCTGTCGCGAAACAAACGCGAATATTCCCACGTTACTGTTGCTTTACCGTCTTAGATTTTGATTTTTGCAAAGCTTAATACAGTTTGTGTATTTTGTTTAATACTTGGATTAGTAGACAGTTTTTAGGGATAATGTAACGAATATGTTAGAGTTTCTTGCTTATTCTAGATTAAAAGTTAGAATAGCTTGCTATTTTAAATGCACACATCGGTAACTTTACACAGTTAGTAAATAAGTGTGATGAAAAGTTGTAGGTATAGGATAAAACATATGCCTCGAAAGCTCTGCTGAGTAGGTTTAACAAAATATGTCATAAATTATCACATGTGTAGTGTTAATGAAATAAAGGAGTTACTTCAAAGTGACCTTACATTTTTGACCTTATATCTAGACGAACGTGAATTCGAAGTTAATTCACGTCAAAGTTAAAAAACATTTTCACACAACATCGAAAATGAAAATATATTTATTCATATAGGTTTATTAAATTAACACATATGAACGTTTAAAATTACAAAATGTCAGCCAATTAACCTACAGCCACTTCGCTGACGTGGGTTAGGGCATGAGATGAACTGTCAAGAAACTCAAGTTAATCTTTTTAATCGCCAGGTTATTACAATTTTTGTAAGTTACAATTTAAAGTAGCATGTAAAGTGACACAGGCATACACTTAACTTTATCATTTAAAGTCAATAATAAATGACCTTCAATAATAAGTGTTCACGTACTTACAATAGCCGAGCTTCTTGGGTGTAAGTATCCACAATATAAACCATAATAATTGGAAACCAATAGGTTTTTCATTTTCTTCACATACTAATTTTATTTTGTATTTTGTAAGGCCTCCCAAACTTCCCTTTATAACCGAAGCAGCCGGATAAAATGCTCTCGAAAAAATGTTTGGCGACTTTTTATGGGCTTTTCTTCCTCGAAGATTAATAAATCTGTTGTAATTTAGAATAGCTGGGACTTCTATTGACCGATCTATCATTGCTTGTGATGAGTAGGTATCGGTTATGTGTACGCATGATATTAGAGCTCATTGTGAGCGTGTACCCCTCTTGTAATAGATATTAAATTTGTGATATTAATACGGTTCAGATTATGTTTGTAGCAATTCAAATATAAGGTAATTGTCATCCATCCCTTACTATACAACTGAGGATTATTTAGATTAGCTAGGTTACGTAATAGAAAATGGGATAGATAGGTATAAAATACCTAATACTTTCTTTTTCTTTATTCTGGGTATACCTTATGTAAGAGTTATTTTTTCTAAGCTTGGTTAGGAAAACAGATCATGTCCATCGACTAAACAAATAAAGAAAATAATATTGTAATTACTGGCAAATGATACGTCAATTAGTTCGAGGCAGATGCGTTAGGCAATTGAACTGATATTGAACTTTTGGGAACATACTTGTCCCAGCAGTTCATCAACTGCTCTATACTGAACTGATATGAATAAAAAGTTCCAATAGCTGAGTTAATTGATCTGATAATTGAACTTCTGGTAATGAAGGTTATTACAAACGTAGCTTATAGTTATGCCGTATGCTTGTTAGCTAATTTGGTAATAGGTATGAAACAAAGAAAAATTATCTACTCATTTGTTTTTTTTATGACATGTTTTGCAGCAACGGAACATGCTCTGTCGCATAAAACTCACGAATATCAAATTCATAGACACAGAACACTTAAACTTTATGTATATATTGCAGTCATGAGTTAAATTGTGCAAGTGACTATGCGAACTTCATTTATTTTAGTTAACATTTTTTTTTTTATTGCCGACTGTGGCAGACTTGCAAACAGCCCACGTGAAAGTATAAGTGGTAACTGTCACTCTTGGACGACTTTATGCTTCCTTAGCATTGCTCCTCCAAAGGCAGGCCCTCTGCGAAGCCGCTGCCTACTGTGAAGCGAGTGGGGTAGGCGAAAGTATTGAAGGAAGTGAGTAAAAAGGATCTTCATCAAACATCACAACAACATCAAACCAAATACACATACAATCTGCAACGTTATTAGTATTATCTGTCACACACAACACAGATGTTATTACCAGTCGGTTCCGCTAAGCCTTCCTCGGGAGACGCAACTGGGTCAAGATCCTTCACACAATCTACAGATAATCGTATTCATCTGCTGACTTATGAGGCTGAGCTTGCTTTTTGCGAATGACAATAGGAAATTGGGCTACAAACTTGTTTGAAAAAAACACACAGGAAATAACCTGTTCGAAATAAAATAGCGTTGATAGTGATGTAAAAATACGTTCTTTTTTGTTTCGAGATTAACGGTAGTAACAAGTTTAATTGCTATTGTACGAAATCTATATAAAGTGGAAGAGTTTGTTTGTTTCTTTGTTTGAACGCACTAATCTTGAACTACCAGTCGGCTTTGAATACTTCTTTTTGCGATAACCCAGTTCTTGAAAAAGGTTATAGGCTATTTAACATCACGCTCCTGGTGACGGAAGCAGAACAGTAATTATAAACGCGGGTGATATCGTGCTGTAGGAAGCTAGTTAAATATAATTTGTGACATAAACAATGTAGTTTCTTCGATTATTAAAAAAATAAGTGACAGATTGTATGTAGGAACTACGGTAGTAGATCCACGCTGGTTTCAGCATGAATGGGCCGGATCGTCCGGGGAAGTACTACCCTCTCATAGAAGATCGACGTAAGAGTAGTATCCGTACTACTGCGTTTCGCTCGGTGAGTGAGAGCGCCGGGGGCCCAACTTCTCCCCTTTCCCCTTTCCTTACCTCCCTCATTCCCTTCCCCTAACCCCATTCCCAGCCGCCATAGTGGAGGCCACCATAACAGCAGTTTAAGACTATGGCTTTTAGTATGGTGGCCACCACTTCTGGATTCCACTGACTGCTTACCATCAGGCGAGGTGGAGACACCTTGGCGAGCGAATATAAAAAAAAGGTACCTCAAAACTGGTTCAAAATATGAGTTATTGACGAAAGCAAAGCGTAAAGTAGTTAAAAAATCCTGATGGCTTTGTACACGAGACTATATATATATGCGACTTTTTCAAATGATAATGTTTTCTAAATTTACTTTCAATATTACTCTACTTACGGTAAAATATGGTGTGGAATATGTATCTTAAAAATCTCAGAAATTGCTCATCAGCCCTAGTGTCCGCTTTTGTTGTGATCACCAGTCAGGATTTTAATTTTTCGACATTTTTTTTGTATTTTCTTGCTTAATAATAATAGTTATGTAGTATTTCTATATACTCAATATTATGTAGCATTTATAAGAAAGAAAAGAAACATTTCATTAAATTTTAAAACAAACAATAAGTGTGTAATGTATCATTAACGAATAAGAAATAACCTTTTGGAAAATAAACAAGAATAGAAATGTACGCTTAGATAACTACGTCTGACCTTTTCAGAACCTACGCACTTAATGATTATATATAACTTACCTAGTTATTTAGTAGCAATGTCGAAATTAAATTTGCAAACAGGCTAGACAAAACCGAAGGGTTCAAACTTGGTCAGGTAACATACTGTAATATACAGTGGTTTGCAACTCCAACTATGTTTGTAAATTAGCATCGACGGGTTTAATTGGCGACATCGTGGTGCCGGTGGGGGTGAGAGGAGGGACGGGGGACAGTGCAGGAACAATAAGTGGTGTCGGGACACCGAACTAAGGCGGTTCTCAATTAACTTGAACACAAGTTGCCGATTCGAATCCGGCTTCAGTTTAAATTGTTGTCTCCTACGAAAATGTGGTCGGTTTAGTAAAATTAATTTCTTTTTGTAAACATGTGATCAAATAGTTTTTACTTTTGTTATTAGAGATTCTGACTATGCTTTCATATGAGATATCTTGCTCAAAGAGCCTAGGAACAGAAAACACCTTAGTAGTGTTGTTTCTTTCGTTTAGTAGAATAGAACGCTTTGTTATTTACAAATTTATTTTTGCATTATTTATAGTACAACTGCCAGACACCCTTTACGTAGATGTAAAGTAATGTTGTCTTTTCCTTTAAATACTATATAGTTACGATGTTTTAAAATATACTAAATACCTACAAACAACAAAAGTTAAATCACTCCTTTTAAACAAATTAGCAGAATCATCACAATAATAATGTAAGTATTTATGATCTATATATGATGTATGTATATTTATATATATATTTATATATGTTGGTTTTGTTATAATAATTTGTAAGTTGATATTATTTATATTTTTATTATGAACATAATATGTAGGTATTATATATTTTTATGTAACACATTTTCTTATTTTTAGTCTTAATCTTTACATCTGCCTCGCTTAATCTCTGCATCACCCAATAGGTTGACTGGTAGAGAATGCCTCAGGCATTAAGTCCGCCTTTATACATAGTCTGTATATGAAGTATAAATAAATACAAACACAATACACGCGTAAATAATAAAAGCTGTATTAATAGTGATTTCAGTGCTTTCATAAAGCATTGTATATAAATTTGGTGTTCGCAGAGAGACTGTGCTTTCGATAGCAAGTACAGTATTTTTCGCAGCGGCGCGGCACGGCGCCGGCGGCAGCGGTCATTGATGAAAGTTTTAACTCTTCTATGTATGTAATTAGGTCAATATTTGTACGTTTGTCCTGTATGTGTATCAAAACAATCAGATCAGATTGTTAAGAAACTTTGATAAGTTGTTCTGGGGACGCCCATTCGATCCTTCCTTTTCCTTTTGGATTTTCTTTCTCATTTATTTGCACGAAAAGTTAAGAATACAGGTATATCAACAACCTAAAATATATCTAAAATAGGGCTTTCAACAAACATTGATTAAATCTTTGCAAACCAGAGTTGTATATTGTAGCGCATTGCAGTTTCGACCGCGCATTAGTTATTACTTGTTTATTGCAGTTTCGGTTGATAAATAGTGTTGTTGCAAAGTTTAATGTATTGTACTTATTAAAATTAATTTGCACGATGTTTTGGGCTAAAAGGAAATGAATTTAACAGATTTTTAACTGTAAGTTTGCTCTAACAGGTAATGTTCGCATCACGCTACGACTGTTACGATAAGCGTCATAGGTTTGACAAAGCTTACTGCCAAGCAGATTGGCATCATGATTAGAACAGTAATATAAAAAAAAATTGCAAAGTTAAATTGATGAGTGAGGAGAAAGATACAATAATGTTAAATGAAAAAAATAAACTACAAAATCAGGATTCATTTTTTTTATTTCTACACGAATGAAGTCTCGAAATGCTTTTTTTCTTTTGAGACTGGTTAAATAAATGCCTGTAAAAAACCTAGTGGCAGAATTTTTGATTTAATTCCTATCAATATACATTAATACGTCAAAACAGATTAGTGAATCGAGCACGAGTACTCTATATCATACCTAATGTATGTATCTCTGCAAGTGACGTAGAGGTTGTGTGGCCGAACCTCGACCCCACTTCGCTATAAGCCTTCGTAAATTTGCGAGATTCAACCCCAGCCCTCATGACTTGTAAGTTTGTGACCACTGAGTTTAAAGCAGCTTTTAGTTGTAGTGTAAGTTGTTCGATTTGTATATCATGTTTATAAACTTTATTCCTGTTATAGACTGCGATCAATCGATTCGTCAAACTTTGGTATTTTGCTATTTAAGATGTTTATGCCCGGCACCTAAATCGCAACAAATCTCTGCCTACACCTTCGCGGAAAAGACGTGATGTGCTGTGTAATGTTATAAAAAGCTGGAATTTGGGAGATTACAGATTACTAGCTTTCAGCGGTGCGGTTTCCCTCGCGTGTTTGCTTACTGCTCTGCTCTCGTCGCCATTAGCGTGATGTTACATAGCATATAACCTTCCTCGAGAACTGGGATGTCCGACTGGTAGTGTCGGAGATTAGCGCGTTTAAACTAACAAACAAACAAACTTTTTCGCTTTATATAATAGTATAAATATAGATAAAATCGTAACTGTATCTTATAAAACAAGTGTACCTTCTTAAATTTTGTATAAATTAAACTACTGACAAAAACCTATTTCCATCTTGCCCTGAACAATGAAAATTTCAGTTTGAAATCTATTTCGACAACATCAATATTTATGTTACATAGAAACCTTTTATTCACAAATGGATTTAGAAAAACAGTATGAGTTGTAAAGTTTGATGGATATATGTGTCAGTGATATGAAAAGCTTATCTCTAACAATTTATCTGTCGCGTCCGGCCGGGTAATGGGTTCGATGCGGAGTTGCGACATGTGGACCTTCCCTCGCAAGATCGATGTGTGTTTGCTGTCAGGATGGTTGTGGTGGAAGTCATAGAAGGATGACAAATAATCATATTTATTTCTTAGGTAAGGATAGTATTTTAATTTAATTTAATAGAGCCGAGTACTTCAAGTCAATCCTCAGTGAAAAGATGGCGTTGGACAATTAGGATGGTGTTAATGACAGTAGTATTAATGACGATAACGGTACGTTTTGTGCGCCTTTTTCGCTATTTTCTCTAGATATTCTTAAACGCCAAGTATTTGGTTTAACGGTTTTGTATCAAAATTCTAAGATATTTATTTATTATACTTCAACCAATAAATTCTGTAAGTACCTAAAATTAAGACTTTCATATGCCTCTATATTAGTGAATATTAGAAAAATAATAACATATTTTTACAATTTGGTACAGGCTTACTTTCATGTGTGGTTGGAATCGACCCTTACATTTATCAAAATATGAAAAAATACTCACATTTCGTTACCTACCTGCTTTGCTTTACACCACACACCACGTGGTCAGCTAACACGTCCGTTATTTGCCTTCAGTTGGTCATCGTCGCAACGTCCGAACGAATGCCCAGCTTTACCTCCTAAACGGTCCATTTGCCGACACTGTTACTGGCACATCACCCTAATCTACATCGACAATGGTGCTTTACTTATCTACATGGAAAAACTTGTTAGGTTATGTAATTTGTAATGCTGCTCTGGTCCCGTCATCAGTAGCGTGATGTTAAATAGCCTATAACCTGCGTCATGAACTGGGATATAATACTCAAAAAGAATTATTAAAATCTGACCAGTAGTTCTAGAGATTAGCGCGTACAAACAAACTAGCTTCTGTTTTATATAATAGTTAGATACTTACTTCTTGCACAAAGGCGACTTCTCCATTAGTAAACAAGCGAGTTATGCAAAGAAACAAAACGAAGTAAAGGTGCATTTAGGAACATTATTTGTGTATTCTGTGTAGCATCAAAGGCCGTACAGGTACTGTATAAGAAAAGAAACCATACCTAGAACTCTTTACCAACTTTTTGTTCGAATTGTGATCATATGTCTTACGTAGCGTGAGAATGCGGAACCAACTTTCTAGCAGTTTGACATGATGCCTTTTTGGATATTGTTCACTATTCATGGATCTCACTGACTGCTTGTTGAACACACAATATATTTTTATAAACCATTAGCTCGCTAGCGCGGTTTCACAAGCGCGAAATTACTGCTTGTGTTCTCAATAAAACAGTATAATTCGGTTTGTCTTGTTTAGTTTTAATTACTTTGTGTTTAGCCAGGTCAATTAGAAATCAACAGCGATCTTTAGGCACGAGTTGTAACTTTGAGTAAACAAATGAAATAAACAACAAAAATAAACAATAACATTTTATCTACAGTTTTATAAATATTATTTAGAAGAAACTTTTGTTGATGGGGTGTATAAAATCTATCTATACTTTAAGAAAGCGTAAGAGTTTGTTTGTTTGAACGCGAAAATCTCTAAAACTACCTACCAGTCGAATTTGAATAATTCTTTTTGGGTTTGATAGCATGCGAAAACGGTGTACATCCCTGGTAAGCAGGGTACGGGCTAGCTCTAACAGCATACTAGCCATGATAGCGGAGAAGCTAGATTGTTGGTACATTGGCCACTGCAGCGCCATCTCCCATGGAGTGGTGAGGCGGTGAGTACAGTGCGACTACATGCCATAGTGTGTTTATTATTATTATTATTATTAATAGCTACTGTCGAGCTGCCTCTGCGTTCGAAGTGATACCCGCCACTCGGCGGGTCACTGCAACTTAAACTGCGCTCTACGCGCGAGCGGCTTGCAGCGAGCTCGTGCTTACGAACCTACGTGCTCATTTGATACAGTATCAGATACATTATATGCTAAACGGCTAGGTGAGTACGCAACTTTACAAAGCCTAACAAAGCTAACGTGTAGGCTACATCTCCTTTGGAGAAAACCTTTGCCGTCTAGTTATTTGTGTTGTTTGTTTCTAATTTGTTGCCTAAGCTACTCCTAAGTACTATTAATTATGCCGTGCTACTACGGAGTCACACCTTTCTATTATTCTGCGCGTTAGTTCGCGACGGAGCTTTAATTACAACTGAATAATATTAATTGTTTACAGTTAAAACTTAATTCATTGTATGATTGTGGACTTGTTGTGTTTTGTGGATTTGAATGTTGGTTCAGGAATGCCCGATTAATACCCTCTTACAAAATATTGATGTTAACTCAAATAAGTTATAGTTACATCTGTTTTATCAGCCATTTCATTGGCTTCGAAGAATTAAGTAAAATATATCCGAAAAACGCATTTACGTTATTGAGTCAAGCATCTTTAAGTAATTTTATCGATCCTGAACTGCCGTCATCACCTCGTTACTCTTACCAAACTCACCTCATGGTAGACCTCTCCACGCCACTTATGCATTTTTTGTCCCTTGTATCTCAGATTTTTTTTATTGCCGATAATGGCAGACTAGCTAATAGCCCACCTGGTGATCGGGAACTGTCGCTCATGGAGTTCTGCAATGCCAAGGACTCTGCGAAGCCGCTGCATACCGTGAAGGGAGTGGTAAAATTGAAACACTACTGAAATTAGTAATAACACACAAGTTAAATTAGTGTAAGTTATTAAGTGATCAGTCAATGAGCCACCGCTGATGACAGTGATTGCCGACGTACATGTATCCGATATTAATTGTAGTTGATGGCTCGTATCCTCGTGTCAGCTCCCATGGTATACAAATGATACGTATAACCGCTGTTGTGACAGATATTTGATAAGTGTCACTTCTGTTATTCAATTAAAATAGTTTGCAATAGTATTGACTATTAAATCGTGTTGGTGTAATGGTTTAGGAAGCTGTTATACGAGTTTTCGAAGAATTATGCACTTCCTAAGTTGGACCTTATACTTTATAGATTTTTGTAGAACTTCAGGCAACCTGGATTCATAAAAGAAAATCATTATATAAGTCATCAAACCGTTTTGAGCAAGAGTGATGATCAATGTCTTATTTGTACGTGAAGAGGGTTTCATGTAGAGCTAGGATAGATTCTATAAGGAAAGATTTACTGGTTGAGGTGTTACAAAGAAAGATTTTATTTCCTGCGAACACGTGATATCCTATAGGAAACATAAACTGGCCACAAAAGTATCAAAGTTTTTAAGTATTCTTAGCACAGTCGACAAATTTCTCTTTATAAAACAAAACGCGTGACTGGAACGTTATTCGACCTGAGAAATTATCTTCTGCCGCCTTCACAACAAACGATAACATAATATATTATATCGAGACTAGCTCGTTGAGTAGAAAATTATGAGATAAATGTGATAGTAAAATATTTTGAATGGCTTTATTGGATGGACTGTTAATTTAATTAACCTATATGAATAAATATATTTTCATTTTAATTTTTTCATTTTTTCATTTCTTCTTTTTTAATTTTTTTCATTTTCATTGGACACTGAACCCACTGTGACATATTTAAACAACTGAAATAAAGTTTTCACATCCACTAATCCATTAATTGAATAATTATTACTCAATTTCTCTCTATTGGCTTTAAAACTGAATTTATGCATATTAAATACGTATATGATATTTTATACGTATGTGACAATAATAATTTAGTACGTCTTAGTAGTTAAGCTTTAGTAGTTTATATCTAGCTGGATATTTTTAAATAATTATGCAAAATGTTTTTTTTTATATTAGCCTACTAAAGTGACTCTACCCCACCTAATGGTAAGCAGTCTGTGGAATCCAGATGTGGTGGCCACCATACCAAACGCCTTCGTCTTAAACTGCTGGCATGGTGGCCTCTACTATTTCGGCTAGGAATGGGGTTAGGGGAAGAGAATGAGGGAGGTGAGGAAAGAGGACAGGGGGAAAATTGTGCCTCCGGCACTCTCACTCACCGAAAGAAACGCAGTAGTACGGATACTACTACTCTTACGTCGATTTAAAGATGTGGGAGCAACCTTTTGAGTAATTGTCTTTACAGCAACCAGGGTTATCTACAAGCTTTAAAATCTACTTCACTACCTGAACGAGTAATTGAACTGTCGTGAATATTTGGCTAAAGTCTTGCATATAAAATGCAGACTAGACCTAACTACAAAAGAGCGAAATCCGAGTAGAAGCTATATGAATGTCCTCCACACAAGGTTAAACTAGTTCAAGCACCTTTTTTATTAAGTACGCTCACCTAAAATATTTTTCATAAGAACAAAAATATTGAGGACATTACACACCTTTTCTTAGAATATTCTGATGTTGTAGAATATGAGAAAATATTTTAGCGTTGTTTGTTGTTCGAAAGAGGTTGGATATAGGTTGCTTCCAACCTCATCCCACCTCACTCCCTTCTCCTTTACAGTCAACATCTGCCTTGAAGATTTTTTAAAAACACAGCCTTATACATAGGCTAGTTTACAGGCCCTGAGTTGTGATGCTTTATCAACATACAATTTACGGACACAAAATACACCCAGACTCGAAAATTAAACTCAGAAACTAAAAATTCAAACAGAACTGTAAGAAATAATTTGCATCTATTCTTTCCAGTAATTTAAAACGAATAACACTACTGCAATCCTAAAACGTCTGATCTCAAAAGCTCCTAGCATCATCAATTCTAAAGTAATTGAATATATCTTTTTAATTGCTGCACAAAACGAGGGCGATGGTAACGCAAACAGTGTCACTTGTCAGCCATTGTGAGGGACAAAGAGAAAAAAGGACAGAAGACAATGAATGCTAAACTGTAGTAATTTATTGCGCTGCGGGTGTCGAACTCGAAGTGATCGTTTCTTGCAAATGACGGCGATGGCCGTTGTCTGTTTTGAACTAAATCTCGGCTTTCTTTTCAATTTATTTAGTGTTTACTTTTTGCAAGCATCATTTTGTTTGGGTTTAACGAACTTGTATAAACAAAAGAGAGAAATAATTTATTTTGTGGGGCACGAGTGCAATAACTCATATTTATCCCGTTGCGTTGCTCTAAATATGAACTGGGGTTTAGCCATATGTCAGACCAATATGCTTGACGCGTGGTTTTAGATTTTTGACCCTTTGCTAAATTAAAATTAATTATGACTGGAATTATTAAATTAAAAGATATAAGTTAAAAGCTTGGCAGATATCACTTTTAGCGATAACGCCCATTGTATCTACTTGTACTGTACAATTGGTTTTAAAGCAAAAGTTTATGAGGCTATACAATAAAGCTCAGATTATAGAACAACAATAAAGTATATAATAAGTAAATAAATGAATAAAAGCGTCTGCTGCTTCACAAAAACTTCAAAGAATTTGGGGATTAGCAGGGGAATTGCCAATTGTAGTCAGTGGTCTTCTATATCACACGATCCTATGTTAGTTCATGAGTCTTTTCTTATTGCTGGGGCTTTCCCTACCGGGTTGCAGCACTTCAACCCTTTAGGATCTTTTGTGCTTTACCTATACGTTTTACAGAGTCCCTAGGAGACTATTTCTTCTTGCAGCAAACGTTCTACGTTCACAATATACCTAGTTGCGCAGTTTTAGTTGATCAGCGAGTATTACCCACTGCTCAACTGTTCATAGTTAAGCAATTATCCGTTGAGCCGTTGGTATTATCTGCTGCTCAACTTTATGCAGTTAAGAAATCTAGTCTGAGCAGTGGTTTTCTTGCTTATTGATTTCGTTGGACAAGGTTTGGTCGGTTCTTGCCCATTTTCATATTTTGTTCCTAAAAACAATTATCGACTGTTTATTACCTAGTATTATTTCATTATTAATGTAAATGTTTATTGTAGCATGTAATAATATTGTAATTTGTCTGCCGGTACGGTATGAACGCTTGCCAAATCCCGTGTTGTCGTGGCCGAAGTTAACAAGTATTAGTTACGACCGTGTTTGATACGTCTCCACGATTTATGAGGATTTATTACAGTGAAAATCATGTAGTCTCTAACTGTGTTGGTAAATTTGCGATTGTAAAATGTGGTTTGTCATAATATTGTAAAATAGTTAAGTATTAGTCTTCGCACGTCAAAAGCATCAGTTTGTACTTGTGGGATATTTTTTTATTAGGGCTTGTGATAAACAGGCATATGTATACTTAGTGGATGATGTCCATCATGGCTACGATTACAACTTGTGCAAGCTTGTTTTCCAACAAAATTGTATGGAAAAATCCAGAATGCGAGATTACTGATTACACCCTGTACTCATAGCAAAGTTTAGTAGATGCCAGATCTATCCCTCCAAGTATCTAGTTCGCATACTCCTATTATACAGTAAAATTATAAACATACGGTAACAAACTTTAACCTATATATAGTCCTCCTCACCGTTTTCGATGACGGCGACCCTAACATTTACGGATTAGTTCTCTCATGAGCTCTAATGTGGCTTGCTAAACCGAACTTGGTTTTAAATACCCTATGAAGAGCGATCCTAAATAGGGCTGCTTTGTCACCAGTCGTGCTGCCGAACCCAGAATCCTAAATAATACTTTAACCTGAACAGCACCCGAACCCGTCAACTGCAATTTAGAATTCCACGAAGTTATATTGTAAAAATTTATAGATGAGGTGAAATTTTAAGCCAAAGTTATAATAATAATGAAGCCCTTTATATTCTCAATAATATACAATTGGTTTTAATAGCTTGGGTTTATAAACGGTGCTGATTTCTGCTTGAATGTGGTCGAATCGACCGTGAAAGTAGATACTTAACTTAACGACCACATTTATTCTGTGAGAGAGTCGATACCGTTTATAATATCGATGCAGTATCCATATTTTTTTGTTCGTTTTCTTCGATGAATCAGAGCGATATGGCCGAGTTTCTTCCTTTTTTATACACTTTCTGATTTCTTTACAGTTAGCAACTGTATATATTTAGCATTATGCCATTGTGTCAGGGCAATACAACACAATTCAGGTACAATTATTATTCTATCTTTTTGATGTTCAAAATCAGAGCTGTGAGCATCTACATTTATAATCAAAACATCACTTCAATTAAACGCAGGAAGGATATATTTTTTTATTTCTAATATAACTTTGTACCAGTAAATTAAGGATAAATTATGTAATATAGTAAGAACTGTTTTCGATAATGACGACGTAAGCTGAGTACTTCTGAGAAATTTTAATAAAGCTAACTTCTCTGATGGAATAGAAGTTCGAATCGCAGTAAGAAAAGTTTGTAACTTGCGGATTGCCAATCAACCTGTGCAACGTTTTAAGAAAAGTTTACGAACTTAAGCTACTGCTATTCGTAGTTGGGAGTAGGTGGACGCTTGAATGAGTTTTTACTGTGATTTTAAGAGTGACAACCGTTGCTCCTGAATTACAAAAGTGCCAGAAGCACCATTGTATGGTAAAAAGAGGTTGAAATAGAAAAAAAAGTCATTTTATATGGCCAAAATGTCAGCTAATATACACGGTAGTCAAGTATTTTTTTTTAATAGTCAGATTGAAGAAACATGCAAAGTGATGCAAGCAAATAAAAAAATCCTTTATGGCAGTAGACCCTGGCTGCTTTTTTCTGTTTCCTAATAAAAATACCATTGTGTCTTATCTCTTAAAGTATTCTCTGAAATACCCTTTTAACCTCTTAAATTACGTAAATAAATTTAAAGATTCTATAAAATTAATAAAAGTCCATTATCTAAACGACATACCTTTTCTCCTTTCCTCGTTTGTATCAAAACATTTATTTCTCTTTAAGGTTTTATAGCTGCCTTAACGGCGCCATAGCGAGCGAACAGAAACCTATGCAAACAACGTTTTACTTTTTAGATAATTGTTTGGAAATTGTAAATCACAAGTGTTGATAAATGAGTGGTAAACCCCCGTTAGGCGCGGGTTAAACCACGTTTCCTACGCGCCACAATTTTTACAATAATCTCTGCGGTTTTCATTTAAAAGAGGACAATCTTTGTGAGACTATATAATTTTAAATTTATGTATAGCCTCTGGTTTGCACTATAAGTTACAAATTCGTCTGGCTTTTATGCAAAGATGTATATTGTCATACTGAGAAGTAACATTGCAGGTGCATGAAATTAACTATGTGAAAGCCGCTTTTAACTCCTAGTTTCTAAAATAATAATTTGATTTAATTAGTAACTAATTACATCAAATTAAACTAATTATTCATGCTTTGAGCATGCTTTTAGGTACCTCACATGAGATTTAACAGATGATTAATTAATTTTTCGTTGATCAGAAACTGAGGTTGAGTTAATCATGAACTATTGAAACTTCTAAACCTGGCTTGTAATAAATAATTTGAGAAAACAAACAGTATTGTCACACACATACACACAAAATTGATGACACGTGCGACGCTTTAACTAACAATACCTTTTTACTTATCAGCTTGTAAAACAAACGACATAGGCTATCTAACCTTGTTTTCACAACAGTTTTTATCCGGCCCGGATTAATTCATACCCGACCGGATAAACGCATAAATATCAGCTTATTCTGTCAACCCATCGAATATCACTGGATTATTTTGCTATTTACTAACAATATTTTCTGTTCAATTTTGCTTCATTCATTTTTTATGTGATGTACGTACATGAGTTTTGGACCTTTATTCAATGACTACATTGATGCAACAACAAATCCTGTTCAATTTCCTATTGAATAATTTATTTGTTGTAGTTTTTTTTTGGTAGTTTGAAATTTAATTTAGATTTTCTCGATAGTGTGGGAACACAGGACATAACGACATACCTACAGGTAACTAATATTTGTTTCGAATCTAGATCTGCCCGCTACATAGAACTTGATTCCTAGTGCCGTCGTTTTAAAAAAAGGATTTATCCATCTAACCTTTGCTCGCGAATTCTCCCCACTGATATCCAGACACGCGATACGTGATCTAATTACAGGCTTTGTAAACGTCTTTAGTAAAATATTTGAGTTTAAATAGTTATAAGAGTAATTAGTTGAGGCACGAGAAACATTGCGATTAGGTAAATTTTAGAAGTCTTAATAAACGATAGATCCATTGCATAAAGTCTGGTTTTTAAACAAAGATCGGTATATATAAAGCCTCTGTTAGTCTTTTATCCACCATAACTGCCTTTAACTCAGGGCAAAATGCGGATATACATTACTTCAATACTTTTATTTTGTAAATATATATTGTACGTAGAAACACCCATATAAAGGGTTATTAAAATGATAATTTATTCATAATCTCTTCGAGGTATACATTATTGCACACAACGATCATCAGCAGGCTTCTTGGCAGATCTCCAGTTCAGTAAGCCTATCAGCGTGATTGAGTGTAATAACTTTGATAACCTTTGTGGCTTAGTTCGTCTTTTACGTTTAACGGATTTTCACAATTTCTAAATCCTGCACCCGATTGATTTTAGTTATAAATACTTGTTATACTGATACTTGTAGATGTTATTAGCTGTAAATATGTTAAAAATACAAAAGGTCGCTGGATCGCGTGCTGCTTTGCTAATGTATAACTAGCAGTACCTACTTACTTACCAACAATGGTAAGTTTCGAAGCTGGTAGCGCGTCATGGTAGCGCGTCATCCAGTAGTCTGACCGCTGCGTGCGCGTACTCAGACCCAGCACAGAGGCCGATTCACATTGGAGCGACTGCTCATTCTATCCCATTCTGTCAAATTCTATTAGTGTAAAATATTGCACAAGAGCCCTACCACAACCTCATATATTAATTTAATTATAAACTTACTTTGTCTCTATCCTTGTTTTAATGGTACAAAAGAAAAAGACAAAACAGAAAGTAATATTAAAATAATACTGCTATAAGAGGTAGGTCCCCAGGTACATTAAGATTTTTATTTGTATTGCAATTTACTGTAAGCTATGCACACATTATCTAGTATGCAAGTAAATCTTTATGAACGCGTCATAAATAACATGAGCTTCTCACAAGACCGTTCCGATAACGCAAATATTAGACTCGAACAACAAAACATAAATCTAAATTACGTTTTTAATTCGAACTCCTTCTGCGGACTCATATTAAATTCAAATACGACTGTCTGTTTGTAGTGAACGTTGCAAATTGCAATCTACGAGTACTGCGGAATGGGTTAGATTACTTAGATTTATTCAAAGTTTTGTGGCAACATTTTAATATTAGTATTATCTAGTTTGTGAATATTGTGCAGTTGTGTTATTATGTGCTTTTGAATATAATATTTTAATATCTTGTCTGGTGTCGCTGGAGAGTTACAATTAATTATACTATAAAAACGGAGATATAAAGTAGAAAGAGAACGTTGGTATTCATTTAGTCTTTCTTTACTTGCTCGCAAAGCATATTATCAAGTTTACTTCATTACCGACGTAATGAAGCGAAACATCATGAGAAAAAATAAGTCATCAAATATAACATTTCTAATCACTCGAGAAGTTTAGTGATCAATAGATACTATCCTCTTTTTATATTAGCCTCTCAAAGTGACTTCACTCTGCCTGATGGTAAGCAGTCAGTGGAATCCAGAAGTGGCGGCCACCATTCCGAAAGCCAAACTACTGGTATGGTGCCCTCCATTATGGCGGCTTAGTGAGATGCTTTTTCACTAACAGCTTAAAGAACCCTTCCCTTTTCTTCTTCTCTGCATGAGAAGAGTCCCTTGCTTGCCCTTGCCGTATTAATAGCTACTTGTCAGACTACGTAGGTTATTTCAACCTACGCTAAATTTGATTTAGTATATTTCTAAAAGGCAAATCGATATGAATTAAACAAGAGTTTTGGTGGTTGGTCAAAAGGTTTAATTAATTCATATCCCCGAGGGTCTCTTCCATTAGACAGCTACACTTTGGCAGGATCTTTGTGCTTACCTGGCGTGACTACAAGCGTAGGTACTGTGAGCAGATATGTAGGTTGTTTTACATTTGTTAAGTGCACCAGTGTTTACTAAATAATAACTGTTATTTTATTTATTGCAGAAGTATTAATATAGTTTAAATGAATTCTGAATTCACAAGACTTATGACGTTTTACTTCTACTGCTTAAGATGATAGGATTACTTAACGACGGTACTTTATCTACGAGGCAATGTTTTTGTGACTTATTTATGACAGAAGTAAACTTGAACCAGAGCTTGTAAGGTTATAAAATGGAATGAAAAATGTTTAACATCACGGAAATGTATGCCATGCTAATGAGTTCGCAGCCACATGAATGTTTATATCATGTCATGTAAATGTAAGTACCTGTTAACTTTTAGTCACTATAAGACGAAAGAAAAGAGTATGTTAATGTGGTTTGTATATGTGGAAAGGATGGACAACGAAAGTGATTTATGAAGCGGAAATGACTGGGAAAGTTGGTAGGAGTCGCCCTGGACGAACATACGCGGACCAAATAGGGTTGTGTTGACAAAGTCCACAATTACAATCGCTCGTAACCGACGTGGGTGTATGAAAAGAAAATTGAATGAGGTATGTTTGGATTGCAGCAAATGGCGTTCTATAATCTCTCTTTAACCCATTAAAGGGAGACAGGCGTGAAGTTATGTATGTATGTAGAATTACCATACGAACAAAACGCAAATGAAAGAGGAACCCTGTGACGGATGTATGGATGAACAGACAGGATGAAAGGGCACGTTTTCTCTATACTATTCCATCTAAACCATTTAAACCTCTCGATATAACTATCATTCAATCCTCTTTTTTTTTGTAATATTCACTTAATTTTGCTTAATAGGCTGTACGAATCTTGGCTTAACTACATTCAATGTAGGTATACTGTTAAGTGTAGGTTGACTGCACCATTGGTCTAGTGGTTAGTGTAACTGACTGCGACGCTGGGTGTCGTGGGTTCGATTCCCGCGGAAGGCAAATATTTGTGTGATGAACATTTGTATTTGTCTTCAGTCTAGGTGCTTCCTATGTATTTTAAGTATGTATTTACAAAAAAAAAAAAAATAAACGTCACGATTCTCAACGATAAGAAGTTATAGGACGCGAGGGAGAGACAGGCAATTAGATAAATTCAAATTTGATTTAAAGCAAAAACGAAAATACGTCAACATTTTTATTAATTTCTTTATTTTTTCATCATAATACTAAATTTTCGCGGCGCAGTTTCACCCGCGTCTTTGATTACTGCTCTGCTACCGTCGCCAGTAGCGTGATGTTACATAACCTATAACCTACCTCAAGAACTGGGCTATCTTACGCAAAAATAATTATTCAAATCCGACTAGAAATTTCGGAGATTAATCCGTATAAACAAACAAACTGTTCCGCTTTATATAATCTATACATATAATAAAATTCGAGTGTCTGTTATGAATATATATACGGTACATACACCAAAATAACATTTTTTACAATTTTTGTCTGTCTGTCTGTCTGTCTGTTTGTTCCAGCTAATCTCTGAAATGGCTGAACCGATTTTGATGGGACTTTTATTGGCAGGTAGCTGATGTAATAAGGAGTAACTTAGGCTACGTTTATTTTAGAAAAAAATTTTTACAAATAATAATAATATGCGATGTAACCGACATTTACGCGGGCGGCACTACGGGTGTAAAAAAAAACATTAGTAGGTATAAAATCATGCCGTTTCCCCACTAAGGGATAAGTAAAGCTTATATCAACCACGTCAGTTCAGCCGTGTTAAATGTCATGGGAGAGCTATTGGCCATTTACTAGACACGATAACAGTCATACTGACAATTTATAGACACGAAGAGTCTATCAAACCCACTTAACTCTGGGACCGGGCCTGAGATCTCTGCGTTGCAGTTCACACACAGCACTAAGTAAACAACAGTGCTAGGTCAAGTCGGATGCCTCCATAATAAATTATGTGCGACCTAAACAGATCCTGACAATAGGTTGATCACTAACCACTCAATATTTAATTTGATTTGACAGTAGTACTGAGGAATCGAAGCAGTTAGAAAATAACTAATCAGAAATATAATAAAAGTAAGTACTTCATTTAATACTTAAACTGTAAACTAAAACACAACGGTAGTAGATCCACGCTGGTTTCAGCATGAATGGGCCGGATCGTCCGGGGGAGTACTACACTCTCATAGAAGATCGACTTGAGAGTAGTAATATCCTTCCTACTGCGTTTCGTTCGGTGAGTGAGAGTGCCGGAAGCCCAATTTCTCCCCCTTTCCTCTTTCCTCACCTCCCTCATTCCTTTTTCCTAACCCCATTCCCAGCCGCCAAAGTGGAGGCCACCATACCAGCAGTTTAAGACGATTGCTTTTGATATGGTGGCCACCACTTCTGGATTCCACTGACAGCTTACCATCAGGCGGGGTGGAGTCACTTTGGTAGGCTAATATATATATATAAAAAAAAAAAAAAAACTAACTAACTCCTAGTTTCTGAAAGGCTGATCAACGAAAAATTAACTATTCACCTGTTAAATCTCTAATAATGTGACGTACCTAAAAGTATGGATAATTAGTTTTATTTGATCTAATTGGTTACTAGTTAGATCAAATTAAACTAATTATACTTTTGTCGCTCAATTAAAGCCTGGAACTCTTTGTGTTCCCATCTAATTTTGATCCTAGGTCTTTTAAGCGGGCGTGAAAAAGCATCTGACTAGGCCGCCCTAGTGGAGGCCACCATACCAGTAGTTTGGCTTTTGGAATTGTGTCCGCCACTTTTGGATTCCACTGACTGCTTACCATCAGGCAGAGTGGAGTCACTTTGGTAGGCTAATATAAAAAAATATAAAAAGTATTCATGCTTTTAGCAACCCAATTGGTACTTCACATAAGATTTAACAGGTGATTAGTAAATTTTTCGTTGATCAGCCTTTCAGAAACTGGAGCTAAATCTTCTGCGTCAATATCGAGCTCAAATATCAGTGCATTTTAATTAGGGACAGTTAGTTCATTTGCTTTGATATTACAAGTACTCTAACATTTTTGTTTGTTTCCAACTTCGACTTAAAAGCTAGACATTAAATATTTTGCATGAGTACGGTGAATTTCGGCATATTTGTTAGGTTCCTGATTCACTGCGGTGTAATGTAAATATTAAAAGTGATGATAGGACTATTGTATTAAGTAATACATTAAATAGAATTAAATGTAAACAAACAATAGGTGCTATTTTGTTTTGACGAAATTATTAATAACTAACGAATGTCAATCATAGTCAGACACGCAACAAATTTTATGGATCATACAAAGCTTTTTCGTCTGTGTAAGTAGAATGAATGAGAACTCATGGCGTTAACATGTTTAATAACAGTACGGTCTATAATCTATGTCTATCAAGTAAATTGGATACAGGGTTTTCCGTCTCTGACAGCTTTTTTACGAATTAAATGCTAAATTACATGCTAAATTACATCTCTAAAGCAATGATATTTTAATTTAATCTCTAAGACCACAGCGTAAATGCCACAATTAATTAAAGTCTGACTATGTATTTTTAATAATTTGTATTACGCTTTTATCGTAATTGGATACAAGTCAAATCAATTATGAAAACAGTCACGTTTCTCTATGAACGTGCACTGCTAACTCAAGTGGAGCGGGGATGACAAGGCCGAGGAATTGGCAAGAAGGAGATCTGACAGAACTATCATGGGACCAAAACCCTCGTAGATGCTGTTCATGGCTAAACTGAGGTTATACAAAAAGGAATTTATGACTATCTATGTCTACTTTATGTGGTTTATGAAACTTGGCTTGCTTTTTGATATTTGTTATGAAATGATGAACTACATACTTGTTTATATCAATGGAACTCAACCTAGGATTAGGATAAACGTATTTAACGTAATTATTATGACTGTGTAAAGCTTGCGTAATCTGCATTTTACGCAAGTTTATTTATTCATGCACCAGTTTTGACATATCTCTGCATCACGCATCACCCTATGGTAGACTGGTAGAGAATGCCTCAGGCATTAAGTTTGCCATTTCATATTATTGTATGAAGTTGAAATAAATAAATAAACATATACTTGTATTCTTAGCACGTCATAATCACTTGACACTTTTAGCAAAATAAAGGAGTTACTAAATGTTCTAAAAATATCAGAACCTCTGAAATGTGAAGAAACGAATAACATCCGGGTATCAATTTATTTGAAAACAATTTTAATTTTAATTTACTACAGTACCTACCTACCTAATACCCTTGCACACACAACCTAATACCTAATAACCTTAAACACGAACTTATTAATCACAAATCACAATCTGTAAGCATGTACTCATGCATACCTAATTCAACATTAAGTTTGGGACCAATTATTAAAATAAGAAACTTATATAGGTACATATTAAATAATCCATGTTGTCATCGATAAAAGGATTGAACAATAAAACGTGCCTAGCATTAGCGCAGAGTCACTTTTCCGAGGAGGGAAGCCGGTGGGACTATAATATTTTGAGTTTCGGAAAGCTAGTTAGTCTTTGAGTAGACACGCAAGCAGTGATAGGTATAAGGGGGTCAGGACATATTTTAAAAGGGAAGCCGGCAGGAATCGTGTTATATGGACGCTTCGCCACTGGTGCCTAGTATTAACACTTCCAAAAACACAAAGAAAACCAAAACAACGCAAATACGTTGAGCAAATTCTTTTGCAACATGAATATTCCACACATTGTAATAAGAACGCATCATTCCAGTGAGCGAGCGACTCAAAACCGCCCAAATTAAAATGGTAATGCTGCGAACGACCGCCGGCATATTAAAGAGATACGGGAAAAAACCATTTAGCAGCAATTTGCATACACTTTGTCGAGACGAGACTCGAGACTTTGACGGCAGATTGCAGTTCAACTTGTATTTCGTCAGCGCAAAACCTTAAAAGCCTCAAACGCGAATAAACAGGGCTAACATCACGACATGTGGAGAACCCCCTCTTATTTGCGTGCGTCGCTTACATTTAAAAAAATTTATGCAGATTTCGGTGTGCGGGAGGGTTAATAAGGTTGAAATTGAAGTATGTTAGATAGGTATCATATTAATTGTGTCGTCTTTTACGGTTTTTATCATTGCAGATTTTAGTATGATGTAATCCGTTCTTTTGCATTTTGGTGGAAGAAGGTTGGAGGCTAAACTACCTATATTCCTACTATTACCTTTTCTTTGGGTTTTTCTGTTGAAAATTCCCAGTATTAGCGCGGAGTCTGGAATTGTGCCAGATATATGGCAACAGGCTCGCCCGCTGTTACATGGGACCAAAAATAAAAACATGGCGAAAAGTTAAAACACTTCTACTTACCCCTTCGTCTATAAAAAGCGTGAAGCTATGTATGTAAGTTGCATAAATATACTTGAATGCTAGAAATAAAGATAAGAATAAGGATATTATATTTCAGTAATGTCTAATGATTTAAGCCATACATCGTTCTAAGTATTAGGTTGCGCATAAAAAGTACATATTTGTACTTGAACTATAATGTTATATATCTTTCATTGTTCTCCCTTAATTAGGAGGACAATGGTCACCTATCAATTCAGTTGTTTGCAAATAAATCTCAGTTTTACTTAAAGTTACTTCTATTTGAAATTAAATCAACGGCACTATTTTAAACAAAATTCTCCCTAAACTTCATAACTAACCGCAGCATTATTTGTTTGAGACAAACTTATTAATCCTCTTGTGCGATAATTGTGTAGATTTGTTCGTCCTCGGCCGAGATAATGAGTTCACCAGTAATTACACTTCAACCTTAAACTCTACCCCTATGGATGAAACAATTGCTTACAAACCCTTCCAGTAGGTGCTCAATATATATGCCGCATAGGGTGGATAATTCTGTATTTAACAAGCAGTATATATTTTAGTCGAAATAGCCCTGTGGATAAGGCACCCGATTCGTAAACACGAGGTAGTGGGTTCGAATCCGGGCAAGTACCAATGTGGTTTTTCAAATCTTATGTACTTTCTAAGTTTATCTTAGACATTTCTGACTGACGGTGAAGGAAAACATCGTGAGGAAACCTGGACTTAAAAGTCTGAAACTGCCAATCAGCCTTGAGCAAGCGTGGTGATTAATGCTCATACCTTCTCTATATGAGAAGAGGCCTTTGCCCTGCAGTGGGACAGTAAACAGGCTGGTATTATTATTATTATTGCCTAAAACAAAGTGAAAAGAAAGAAACCCTTTTTTTCTCGTGTTGACGTTACATTGACATATTATTATGTATCCTATGTAACTCCCACAATTAATACAAATCTACTGACACTTCATCGACGGTTAAAAGGCTAATTGGTCTAAGCGACATTTTTTAAAAGTTACAGGAGAGCGATTTAAAGTTTCGTTTTTCAGAAAAAAATCATTAAAAAAAACTACTGCGTGGATGTTGATCTAATCAATACAGTATTTCTGTAAATACATATTGCACCTTCCTAAATAGTTTTCATGAATATATAGGCTTTTTTTAATGAAATAAATGTCGCTTGACTTAAAATGCATCGATTATTTTTTTTAATAGAACAAGGAAAAATGGTCTAACTGCCAGTGACTTATATTCAAGTTAAAAGTAAATTAGTTTAAATGTGGATATGGATATGAAATAGAACAAGGAAAAATAACATAAACTACATGCGTCCCTATGCATTTAGCATGTCAAAAGAGTTTAAGTAACATGTGAACTTGAACTGGAGTAAAGTAAATTAATACAAACAACAACAAATGTTCAAACAGAATCAAGTAAAGTGAATGCTTGCTATCATAATATTAGACGTAGGCTCTTATACCATTGTTAAGATTGATCATGAATACGTAAAGATGTAATGATTAGAGTTCATTTTAAAATAAAACCAATGTTTGAAATAGAAAAAAAAAATATTTGGACTATCCTAATCCTTTAACAAAAATGAATAAAATTAACAAAAGTATCTGAAAAGCTTAAAACAAGATAATTAATTCTTAAGATCACAGATTGCAATAATACCACTAGTGCAATATACATTACATCATAATCTGGTTTATGATAGGCATAGAGTACGGAATAGTGCGAGTTTTAATTTTTTACTATTAAGAATAAATGAATTGAAATTAACAATAAACGAAATTAGGCAAAGTGTTAAACTTAAAATTGAACAATCTTCTTTTTAAAAAAGTATCAACTTAATCTTAGTTATACTTATGAGTATTTGTTAATTCAGTCTCAGGATTCCTTATAACACCACATCTAATCACAATGTTGTCTATGTGATATAGGGAATCCTGAGACTGAATTAACAAATACTCATAAGTATAACTTAAGATTAAGTTGATACTTTTTTAAAAAGAAGATTGTTCAATTTTAAGTTTAACACTTTGCCTAATTTCGTTTATTGTTAATTTCAATTCATTTATTCTTAATAGTAAAAAATTAAAACTCGCACTATTCCGTACTCTATGCCTATCATAAACCAGATTATGATGTAATGTATATTGCACTAGTGGTATTATTGCAATCTGTGATCTTAAGAATTAATTATCTTGTTTTAAGCTTTTCAGCTAATTTTGTTAATTTCATTCATTTTTGTTAAAGGATTTGGATAGTCCAAATATTTTTTTTTTCTATTTCAAACATTGCTTGCTTACGTCTAGCGGGTGACTGATGCGCCCGCGCGGGGAAATTTTACAGTAAAGTACCTTGATTCATAATCGTACGACAATTTTTTGTTTGTTTCAAACGACGTAAGTATAATCTTTATTACTATTTTCTGATGACTTAACAGGTAACATTTTTCAATTTCAATTTAAGTAAAATGGTGTAATTACCGAAACTATAAAAGTTTGAACGTATCTCAGAAGGATTATGTAACATTAAACATCAATACCAATATAAGCAAAAATGGTTCAGACGTCATTACAAAATAAAACTGGGCCAAGTTGAAATGGTTCAACCGACCAGGCCTCTTATTAAAATGGTTCAAGCGACGTAGCCTATCTTTATTACGTAATGCAAAAATGTCTCAAGCGACAAAACCATGTAGTCGAGCAAAAGGTCAAATGTCTTAACGCGCATTGGTCATTCAAAATAGTTGTAGGAAAAATGAATCAACCGACGTATGAAAAATTCTGGGTCTAGTCTAAGTTACCAACTACAAAATATTGCTCAAATTTTGTGGCGGTTAGACCATAGACGTCCAAAATGAGAGCAAAGTTAGTGTGGGGTTCAAGCGCCAAAAATATGCTCATAAAAATTTGAAACCTAATTCAAAAGACGCAGAAAAATTTGCTGATTCCAAATATGTATATAACTCAATATCGCAAAAAAGGTCGCTTAGACCAATTAGCCTTATAACCGTCGAATTATGTTAACGACATTTAGGCTGTAGGGAGTGCCAAAGAAATAGACATACATACTCATATACATACATACGATTTCATACGAAAAACATTACCCTCCGACTTGTCTGACTAGTCTGACTGCAGCAGTCAAACAAAAACGGCGACTTTTCGACTCTTAGGCCCTGTTTCACCACTTGCTGATAAAGTGCCTGATAACCTATTTGATACCTAACTGACAGATAGTACTCAAAAATTTCACTAGTGCCTGATAACCATAGCTGACAAATAAAATCTTTAAAAATATAAGACAGATTTAACTAGAAGATATTTTATCTGTTAGATATATATCAGACACTTTAGCAGCTAGTGGAGAAACTGGGCCTTATTCTTCACACAATGGGCTTCGATACGGTTTTTACTATCATCTAGAGCATTTCTTTCGAAAGGCTTATAAGTATAATACATAAAATATTAGAGTAAATTTGAATGTCTAATTTATAATCATATCGTAAAACTAAAAAGAAAGAAAGAAAGAAAAACAGTTTATTTTTCACATGTAGGTAACACACACAAGAATATGTAAAAATTAACATTCAGCCACAGTCAAAAAAACAAAAACAAAAAACTGACAAAAAAAGATTTCCATGGCACTGGACTTCACGCAAGCTCGCGTGCAGATGTGCGCGCCACGTCCACGCGAAAAATTGGCCGTCACTCAGCTTAATGCTGAGGCGCTTCAAAGCGCAACAGCGCTGGTTTTCAGCGACAGCCCCGTGTGACTAAAGTGACGCCAAGCATTACAGTAAAAATTAAAATTAAATGAATATAAATAATATAAGTAAATATTACAAAAGCATAAAAGTATTCCCGCGCGAAGCAGTTACTTTATAATTACACGCCTTTTTAGGTTATAAATTGTAACATTCTCCTGAAAATGTCCGCTGTCGCACATTACGAATGGTTACACTATTCAGTGTGATTTTCAGAGGTCTCTAACATATTATCAGCTTATGTCAAATGTTACACATTGTATTTGGGAGTATTTTTTGTAGAGTACTTTGATTTCGTGAATATATTGACCCCCTTTGAAGACTGGCAATGCGTACGACTACGTACTAAGCACGAGGTAAAGAGTTCGCTTACCACATGGGATGAAACTATGTGTGATTCATAAATACTTGATCCGAGTATGAGTGCGTTTTGTGTCCGTTGTATGTTGGTAAATTAAATGCTAATAAGTACGGTAAAGGATTTAAATAGCGATCTGTAAATAATTTTCCAAGAGTGAAGGTGCTTTATTTGAGAAAGGCGAACTTTTTGTTGAATTATGTTCTGTGCGGGGTGCTTTATCATCAGTGGCAGCTGGTTCCCGTACATTATGAGGTCACAACACGGTTTTTGGTTGGGCCGAAGTGTATGGATATTTTTCATAATATTTTTTGTTTCATTTCTTTGCTTATTTAGTTAAATTTATTCTTATGCTCGTGGTGTTAGTAGCGACACTTCACCACAATGTTGTCAAAAGTTAGTATGCCTGCGTTTTTGCTAGTTATATTATGGATTTACGACTTTTTTGTAAATAGTTACAAAAACAAGTCTTATATCGCGGGGAACTTTACAAACAGGACAAACTACACTCATACTCGAAATCTATACTATTATATAAAGTTGAAGAGTTTGTTTGTTTGTTTGAACGCGCTAATCTCTAAACCTACCAGTCAGATTTGGGAAATTCTTTTTGCGTGTGATAGCCCAGTTCACAAGGACGGTTATAGTCTATGTAACATCACGCTACTGTTGACGGGAGCATAGCAGTTAGCAAAGATGCGGGTTAAGTCGCGCCGCGGAAAGCTAGTATAAATAAATATTTGTTTTATAATTCCACACAAAGTCTTGCGCGACAATCGCACTCTCACTGCGTTATCGAAGCAATTAATTATCAGACATCCTCTTATGGTATTCTTATTGTCATTACAATCTCAAAGAAACAATTAGGTTGGAAATAAACTTAATTAGATTTTCGTACTAGATTATTTAATACAGGCCAACAAAAACACCAACCCAACCTAAAACATTGATATTTCAAAACAAAACAGTGATATTTACAAATTCAGCTCGCTCTACATAACAGTAGAACGAAGTAAACTATATGAAAACTGCTCAACTACTGACATACGTTACAATTGATTCTACCCACTGTAAACAAACGTTAACTTCGGGTAAACAACATTACAGCTTCGTAAGTACAGCTGAGGCTCTCCACACAAATGTCAGCACTACCTTGTGTAATTAAACATAATTATAATACTTCTGTTGATGTTAGAGTATAATAAGTAAATGGTACGTCAGCAATATGCAGATTGTAATTCTAACTTAGTGTATACATTTATCTATAATTATTATTTGAACTTAGCAAAGCGTCATTGCAAATTTAATAGAAAAGGGGTTTTGAGACAAGTACTACTATAAGAGTATAATGAACGAACTATTGAAGCCTTCACAAACGAGGGACTGTACCTCGGGTTATTTTTCGTCCATCGATATACTCGTAGATCTTTTATACATTGTATCTAATAACGCACACGAAGAACTAAAAATACTCCATACAAAAAGTCCCATAAATACGGCGGACACCGAGAGACCGCACTGGACAAAAGTACGGAAGAGTCCCAAAAAAAATAAAACTAACGTAACTAGGCGCAAAAACGCACACGACGAACTTTAGTCTGCATTGAGCGCTCGATAGTGATGTATGTCTGCACGTCGATACGAAGACGCAATTTCCGCGCAATAAACACCTTATGCGTTGAGTCCGTGACAAGTACTCAGTGGACATTTTTACACGATTCAGGGATTTTTGTCCCACGGAGATAAAAGTCCCACGTCTGTGCAGGACCTTATGAAACTATTTCATTTCCTTTTTTTGAGTTATTTTGATCCCTTATTCTTCAATGACGACCACAGCGTGAATGTTTTTGTATTATATACAAGAAAACTTAGTCATTTGTAATGATTTACCATAATATATGATCCTGGGCATAAGCCTGTTTTAAAAAGCGGCGTAGAAGTGAGTGCATAGTAATATATTTCAGAATTTTGTATTCTATCATTGCGTTTATTTGTGTTCACCTCACGTAGTAGCAAACATTCGGTATCAGTTTTAATGATGACATAAACAAAGATGGGCTAGCTGTTCTGTCATCTCAGCTGTGACAAGATCAGCTCGCACAGATTAACAATTTGTGTCTTATCACTTGGCCCACGATAACAAAGTACGTAACTACTATTAGTGCGTAATAGTAGCTCTACCCTCCAACTAAAACTGTCCACGAAATATTAGAATACCCGAATGAAGTGGCAACGGTTCGCCCACCAATTAGGATAGGAGACCTTCCGAGTAAACAAATCTTGTTTTATAACAGTTCATGTACTAACATGTCCTGTTGTATTAATTTTAGTAATATTATTTGTGTCTCTTGATTATGGACGCTGTCAGTTCTTTTAGTTAATTTTATTTTTTGGCCGATGTGCGTAAAGCCATTAATTACGTTTACACTAACGCGAAACGAAACGCGCACCAAATGGTTCAGCACTTCATACTTTTGTCGCTTAATTAAAGCCTGGAACTCTTTACCAGCGCATGTGGTCGTATCTAATAATGATCCTGGGTCTTTTAAGCTGGGCGTGAAAAATCATCTCACTAAGCCGTCATAGTGAAGACCACTATACTTACCAGTAGTTTGGCTTTTGGAATGGTGGCCGCCACTTCTGTATTCCACTGATTGCTTACCATCAGATAGAGTGATGTAACTTAGGTAGGTTAATATAGAAAAAAAAATGTTCAGATTATTAACACAATAATATCGTATCTTTTAATAACTATATCACTATATCGTCTACTCGTAGGTCTGTAATTATGTTCGAAAAAAAAAACCAGTGCATTATACTGTTTCATGAAAACGAAGAACAACTCCAAAACTAGTATTATGCATTCAAAACGAACTTAAAGCTGGCAAATAAACTGCCCATTATCAGGCAAAACAAGCAATAACCTTTAAGTAGATATGAATACGTTTTTGCTAGTGTTTGGTATTGCCAGAGCTCTGCTGATGACAGGTTATGGAAGGCGTGAAGCATTGCCCACGTCTAACGTCTGAGGTTAATTATGCGGAATTAATTCGTAACTTGATTTGTGGGATACAAAAACAGATGTTGGAGAAATTGTATAATAAAAGCTTAGGTATTAGCATGTGTGGATTAAGAATATTGTCGATTAATCTTTATTTAAAGAGCTTAGTTACAACAAGGTACTATGTAGCTCTATTGGAGCTTCATTATATAATATTAGTTGATTTTATAGTTTATTAACATTAACATTAACAACATTATTGTTTAGAAATGAAAATGACAGAAAAGTACGGTATTAATTTTAATGCTTTTCTACTCCGTGTAATCTTCTAAGAGTGCAATATAATCATTGTAATCTTTTGTTAGTTCAAATTTCTTCACTTTCTAATAATACTGCTGATCATAGGACATAAGCCTAAATTATATTCCTGTTTTTCATCAAAACGTGCATTAAAAGAGGAACGGTTTCGGACCATTTAATATCAACTTACATGATCTTCACTGATATAATCGTACATCCTCGTTGACCAGGTCAACAGGCAACCCGAGCTTACTCCAGTTGTGTAAAAACTCTGACCATCTGCAACACCATAAGTCAAGTTGTCAGACGCACGCACAGCCAAGTAGAATTATTTCCACAGCTCCAACCGACTGGAAGAAATCACATTAATTATTCAAAAGTTTTTCTTCTACTTGAAACTTTGAATGTGAGGTTTTTTTAATAGTTTTACTGAGGTTTTTTAGTTTTAAATTTATTAATGCACACTTTAGATTTAGTTTGTGGTGTGAATGACTAAATAATAACTCTTATTTAGCTACTTTTTTAATTGAGACGAATCCAAATTATTATACTTTCAGAAACAAAAAAAAAAAGTTTAATGTGCATCATTGCAGTCTTACTTACATACTCGTAGGCATCCTCAGTTCTGTTTAGTGACCACAGTTTTATAATATTGCTCATTACAATCTGATAAATGTCTAAAATATTAAGCTTAAACACAGTCTAAACTAATATTATAAATAGATCTTTCTCCTTTAGAATGCTACAAATATGACCGGTATATATATTCGGTATTCGGTATCATATAGATATTTTACGTAGGCGTTTGTTGCGATCGAATGAAACTTTTGATACCGAAGCGAAGTGAGGACAGAGGTAAAATTGCTTAATAAATGTTTGTATATCTCAAAACAAAACACTGTACGTACATAATTGCAAACTTTCATGACCCTGAGTGATATGGAGTGATGTGGAGTGACGCCACTGCTGACGACCGACAAGCATTATCAACTTTATACTTGTTTGTTACATATTTACATAGGTACAATGATCATTGTGATGCTTGCCTCCAAATATAGTATTATAAATATAATATTTTAGAAAATATAACCCTGATGTAATAATGGCTGATGGTAAGCAGTCAGTTAAATCCAGAAGTGATGGCCACCACACCATCGTCTTAAACTGCTGGTATGGTGGCCTCTACTATGGCGGCTGGGAAAGGGGTTAGGGGAAGGGAATGAGGAAAGGGGGGAAATTGGGCCACCGGCGCTCTCACTCACCGAAAGAAACGCAGCAGTACGGATACTACTACTCTTACGTCGATCTTCTATGAGAGGGTAGTATTTCCCCGGACGATCCGGCCCATTCATGCTGAAACCAGTGGATCTATTACCGACAGTTAAATTTTATAACAACATTTTGCATCTTATTGATAGTGCTATAATGATCAAAATAGCTTGTCATATATTTTACATATTTTATAACACGTGCAGTGTATAAATTCGCACGGGAGTACGTGATGGAGTATAACTTGACCCTTTATCAATGTAGGAGTAGAAAGGTTCATGTCAACGTGTTCAGTAATTCAATTTATAAAAAAAATATATGTTTGCTTTAGGTTTGACTTCACTCGTGTGTACACATAAAAAAGAGTAAAATGTTAAATATTTTCCGAATATAAAAGATTCTCTGTAATGAAAGGCTGTACGCTGAAACGAATGTTTATAGAAAAAAATTTTTTAACTGTAATAGAAACAAACAACACTGTTAATATGAATAGGATAGAATAAAAACATTTTTAACAAAAAAAAAAACGATTTAAAAAAGGAAAACTAAAAAGTAAAAATAAAAGTTTTACTCAAAGTAATTCGTATTTTTAACCGACTTCAAAAAGGTGGAGGTTATCAATTCGGGTCGTATGTTTTTTTTTTTTGTATGTTTGTTACCTCATATCTCGGTCATTTATGAACCGATTTGAAATTTTTTTTTTATTTGAGAGGGTATACTCTGAAATTGGTCCCATTTTTTTATTATAAGAAATGGTTCAGTGGTTGTATGTTATAAACCAATTTTGAAAATTCTTCTTTTATTTGAAAGGGTATACTCTGAAATGGGGTCCCATGTTTTTTTTATAAAGAATGGTATAGTGGTTTGACTTCAATTTCATATTTTGTAACAAAACGTATGCAGAAGTGAAGATGTGTAAAGCAACACGTCGATGTCTTTTGCAACGAATTTTCTGACATTAACATGTCCATGCTACAAGTGCGAAGTGATTTTTGCGAAGTGATTTTTTTTTTCATTTTTTGTTAGAAATGAAGTGGCCCTGGATGAGTGACCATTTGTGTCATTTCATTTGCAGAATCTTCATTCTTTAGAAGCAGTAGATTATGGTTATCACTATAATTAGGTAGTCGTTAAGCCAAGTTGGAGGTCTTATGGTCGTGGGAAATTACAACAGCAACGGGCGGCCTTGAACCTGCCTTTACAGCACCACGTTTATTTTTTGTATATCTGTTAAGCGATTGCTCGGTCAGTTAAATTATGATTTTTGATGATTCTTTATTATTGGTAGATCATCACTTTATTGTTTTGATTTGTGGTTTCTGGGATTCAGGGTTTAGCGATCGAGAAAGTGTTGACAAGGACCTTATATATCTATTTACAATCTTGCCTCTCGTCTCTACTTTCTTTCAAACGGCGCGGCGCTGTCTCATTTGCGCAGCACGTTTAGTAGGTCTACCCATATTGAATATATTTTTATACACAATTAATTTCCACTAAAAGTTTAAAAATAAAATTATTTTTAGAAAAAAAATGAAAACCGACTTCAAACAACACCTACATGTTCAATCCATAACTAAAAAGTCGAAAATAATATTTTAATTACTTCATAGCAAAGAACATTAAAGAGGACTCAACGCAATCCTTGATACCTATAATACTTTACTATTTATAGTTTTAATCAGTTATTTTGGAGTCGGTGCCAGCCAAGAAGGATCATAATGACCTTCATAAAAATAACCTACCTACTAGCAAAAAAAACCTTCTTGATTAATCTATTAATACATGAATGAAAAATATAGATTTAATACAAGAAATCGAATGGAATCAGATAAGTGCGCCTCAAATTTTTTATGTATATCTGAACACAACTATCAATGACGTCGGCCTTCACGAGTATGACTGCGTATGGGTAATGCACTCAGGCATATCCCCCACGCGTGCCAATACCGCCCCGTGCATTTCAAAAGTTTGTTGCAAAGACAGTATTAAAGATCCTTCTTGGCTGGCACCGACTCCAAAATAACTGATTAAAACTATAAATAGTAAAGTATTATAGGTATCAAGGATTGCGTTGAGTCCCCTTTAATGTTCTTTGCTATGAAGTAATTAAAATATTATTTTCGACTTTTTAGTTATGGATTGAACATGTAGGTGTTGTTTGAAGTCGGTATTCATTTTTTTTCTAAAAATAATTTTATGATTTAGTTAATCAGAAATGATTAAATAAGTATTTTTATAAATTTGAACTCGGTGCCATGAAATAACATTTTGTATCATGCTATGATGCTTGTCTAAGCGAGATAATGTTATTTATTTGAATATTTATATATTTCAATGACAACTAACCAAAAAGAAGATAGATACACAAAAGTATTCACAAAACAAAAAAAATATACCGAAATATTTTACCCAAATAGTGCAGTTGCAATTTTTTTTACACCAAAGTGGAGCTCTCTGCCGAGCCTCTATGCTTTTAGCGTTAACAGTGTTGTAGTGTCGAGGTAGTTTACAAAGGCTTTTGCAGGTTTTGAACAATTTCCAAGCTCTTGAACGTAATGACTTGTTTTAACAGCTTCAACTGGCGTAAACTGGTGGCTGCAATTTTGTATGAAAACTAGCAACCTTTTGTATATTAGATAGGTGAAAGTTTATTCTTGGATTAGTAATTATAAGTCCAGGTTTTCGTACGAAATTTTCGTCAGTAATATTCAAAAAAAAACAAAATACATAAGTAATAATGAATTTAAAAGAGTCGCGTTGGTGTCACCTGACTGCCTCCGTGGTGCAGTGGGAGCGCAAGTGACTGCTGTGCACGAGGTTGTGGGTTCGATCCCCACACGGGACAAAAACATTGTGCGATTCATAAATATTTGTTCCGAGTCCGAGTACTTTGTGTCCGTTAATGTATGTTTGTAAGGTCCCGCGCAACATATAGAGCTTGTTTCCTAGTGTGGGAGTTAAATAAAAAAAAACCTATTAAAACATTTAGGTACGTGGATCCTCCTCATTACGCGACTACGGAGAGTTATAAATTTGATAGGCTATGTCTGTATGTATGTTCATCTGTTCCCTCATATCTTCTAATCTCATCATTGCAAATATCTATTGAATGTAGTAGTAGGCAGTATTTTTAATCAAATGTGCATTGTAGCTTTTGATTAATTCGTTTCATGATACAGTATTCTGTTCTGGCTATCTTTTAAAAGATCAAACTTACATTTACGATATTAAACTGTGTATTTATTAAACTCAGTCCTTTATCTAAAGTGCTATATATTTTTTCCTTCAGAGTAATGATCCCGGTGAGTACAGTTATTAAGAGTGGCGGGAGCGAGTCCCGTAATGAGACTCATCAGAGTGTCTGTTCTATAAGTAATGCTATATTTTTACATTTTCCTTTAGTTTTGTACGCATTAGGGGCTAATGTCACACTAATGTTGACTATTGTCCACATTTATCACAGGTTTTACTTTGTTTTAATATTAAGTTTGTTTGTTCAAACGATCTCACACTATGTCACAAAAATTTTATAAGAAAATTATAAAAAAAATTGCTTTCCGCAGCGAGGTTTCACCCGCGTCTTTGCTTACTGTTTTGCTACCGTCGCCGATAGCTTGATGTTACATAGCCTATAACCTTTCTCAAGAACTGGGCTATCATACTCAAAAAGAATTATGCATATCCGACGTGTAGTGCCAGAGATTAGCGCGGTCAAAAAAACAAACAAACTTTCGCTTTCTAAAATAGTATTACAATACTGTTACGACGATTACCTATGCTAGAACATTCGCAAGTACCTACCTACACGTGTACGACAAATACCTAAGCTAGAACGTTCGCATGTACCTACCTACACGTTTAACAATAGCTCATCGGCGGTAGACATACCTACGCGTCGCAGCTAAGTACCTACACTCATTGTTCTGTTATCGAGAATTGTCGGCATCTTTGTAGTAATAACGGGAAGGTTCTAGAAATCTATTAAATGACTATAAAAAGGATTCGAACGTCGGCACTTCATTCAGTTGTGAATACAGCGATCTAGAGCGAACATCTAAGTGATACGGAAGTTTACGAAGAGCGATATACGAAGCGTTATAGTGCAGTATATGTGTTTATTGCTTTATTTTGGTACTGTTTGTGTATTGTGCGAGTCTTGAATAAAGTCATCATCGCGTAACTGGCATTTTACATCGAAACACGTAACAATACAATACAAAAATGCATGAAAATTAAGAATGAACCTTTGCTCGGCAGTAGAAGTCTTCTCCTGCTTGCCTTAGTTTCATATTACTTTTTAATCAGCTCTAAATATTTTTCATTTACATTTTCTTATCAGTCGTCATCCAGAACACACTCCACTGTCACAGTCATACAGCGATCTTTCTTCAATTTAAGTAAAGAATGCATCAGAGGCGGATGCCTAATAAAACTTTCGTTTTAGTAAATAAGTTCTTTTTTGACATGAAACCCCGAATTAAAATCAAATAGTACTTCCTTGATCGATCCGACCCATTTATGCTTAAACCAGCGTGGATCTACTACCGTATAAATAATATTGTAGTAGGTAACACTATTTCTTTCTAATCCTAGCTCTTATAAAATAAACAACAATCCACACATACCTTTCCCATACAACGTGCTTGCTTCTTAGAAACATCAAACTATATACAAGACAGTAGGTATAAATAAAGCCCGTGTATCTCGGTGTGTCTCCGAGCTTGGGTGGTGGCGTGTTGTATGCAAAGTGAACGGTTAACTTAACTGAGCACGTCGTGACACATAATGAGTGCCATCAGCGACGTCACAACACAACGTGTGGAGCCACGAGACACACGCTAGTATACATTTATTATAATACTAGCCGTCCGCCCCTCTTTCTCTTTGGTACCTATCAAAAGTATATATTACAACTGTTACAATAATACACACTTCATTTCTATATTGTTTATATTTGACTTGTTTAGAACACACTAGCCAGTTCGCCGGCTTAGAGTAGGGCCATGAGAAGAACTTGCAAGAAACTCACGCCACTCTTTGAAATTAACAGGTTATTACAATAAGTTACAATTTCGAGTTAGCGCCTCCTTTCTACTCGGTAACCGAACGACGACTGACTATCATAAAGTTACAGTCTTAACAGGTTGACATCTGTGTCACTCATTTGACTAGAATTATTTAAAATGCAAGATGGCCGGATATCGTTCTGGCACCAAATTGTTAGAACTAACTTTACAATGGCCAATAATACACATAAAATTAATAGTATTATACAATTTTAGGTAACATAATTATTACTTTTGATTTACATACATTTAATAACTTCCGCTACAACAAATCAATTACTCAAATTTATACTTTTTAATACAAATGTATTAATAAAATAACAGTTTTAGTTTCATTATGCTAACACAACAAACTCAATACGTTTGCAATACTGTTTGCGAAAAATTATTGCTATACCTACTGCAAATTTACTTTTGTTGTCTACTGTATTGCAAAATTACATTTATTAATTCAGAAAATTGCTAAAAAATAATTATGTTAAACATAATAAAATATAGCCTATGTTACCCGATACATTTATTGATTTCTAAAAGTGAAAGAATTTTATTTTAGTCAGTTATCAGAAGGCCTAGTGCGAGTTTGTTTTAACGCGACCGTCACATTTATGAAGTTCAGTGCTCCGATTGGCTCGCTCCAAACTCTCAACCAATCAGAGAGCCAAACGCGGTAAAAGTTTCAATCGCGTTAACGTAAAAACAACTCGCATTCGGCACCCTGATCGTCCAAACGATAGTGCTATACATTACACTTACATTATCTCGCGTATTTAATGGGCCGACGTTGTCAGCTAGCGGCGTGCATCTGGCGTCGCGACGCACTTCATCGACTTAATCACTGAATGCACCCTCAGACTAAACAAGCGCTGTTTTCTGTCTCACCACGAGTGCGCGTGTAGTGCGAGGGATAGTGCTAAATGAGTGCTGTCTGTTCTGTTCGTGAGTGCTCCCAATTTTATCATTGTGTGATGCGAATTTGTTGATCTATGTATCAAATTATACGTACCTAGATAACTTCACGCCTGTCTCTCATTAATGGGGTAAGCAGAGATTAGAACTCTATTTTCTGCAATCCAAACATACCTTCCTTGGCTCTTGAAAATTTAGTTAGGGATGCTTGTAATTGTGTCCTTTGCAAACACATCATCATTCACATCACTAATTACACTTAGTGTGTCAAATTTCTTCATTTTTAACGGTAGTAGATCCACGCTGATTTCAGCATGAATGGTCCGGATCGACCGGGGAAGTACTACCCTCTCATAGAAAATCGACGTAAGAGTAGTAGTATCCGTACTACTGCGTTTCGCTCGGTGAGTGAGAGCGCCGGAGGCCCAACTTCCGCCCTTCCCCCTTTCTATACCTCCCTCATTCCCTTCCCCTACCCCATTCCCAGCCGCCATAGTCGAGGTCACTATACCAGCAGTTTAAGACTATGGCTTTTGGTATGGTGGCCACCACTTCTGGATTCCACTGACTGCTTACCATCAGGCGGGGTGTAGTCACTTTGGTAGGCTACTATAAAAAAAAAAGGAAAAAAAAAGACGGTGTAAGGTGAAAAGGTGAAGGGACTAGTTGAAAGATGGTCGACCATTTACATATTATTATGTGATGAATGTTTGTGCAAACCTTTAATGACACAAACATCTCTAATGTAAGAATGATTTTCTTCCTCTATTGACTCACATTTATAATAATAATATAATATTCTACCACATGCACACAGCGCCATCTAGCCCCAAATTAAGCAATTATATTTTGCTTGTGTTATGGGTACTAAACAACTGATATACTACTTATATACTATTTTTTTTTTGTAAATACATACATATTATAGATAAATAACCCCCAGACACAGAACAAACAATCATGCTCATCACACAAAGGTTTGTCCTGGGTGGGAATCGAAACCACGACCTCCGGCTTAGCAGTCAGGGTCACTAACCACTAGACCAATAGGCCAGACATTTAGTCTTTTGACATTCGTTTATCGTAACTTGTTCGGATATAGCAAAGTATCACAATGTACCTATGTCAGAACTAAAATTAGACTTTTAAGCCATTGCCCAAACACTAACGTTAGATAACTTTATGTTTAATCTTTATTTATTATAAATCTAAACTAATATCTATAAAATCATTTATTTAATCTTATCTAGCTATTTATTAACAATAAACATTATTTTCCTCAAGTAATATTTTCGTGTATAACCAATAAGACGGCCATAACAGAACCCCACAAAGCCGCTTTACTAAACAGAACGTTACAACCACTCACCGCACGATAAATCCATTTAACCCACTATAAAAATAAAACTATTGTTATGAAATCAATTGGGGAGGGCGTCGACACTGTTTATGATAGCTTCTAATAGCCCGGAGGATTTATGTGGATCCGTGGACAAAAAGTTTATGACCTTCTTAACAAACGAGCTACAAATTTTATGGCTAGAGTTGCCCAAAATATGTCATTGAAGTAAATGAATCATATCCCATGACACTCTAAAAAGATATATTTCACTAAACTATGTCCCGAACTAAACGTAATCTCGTGCTTATGTAAAATGGCGACTTGGGTAGGTAAAGCGTGTAGAAACTCAGACGACGTCTTGTCGTCTTCGTGCTCTGGCCCGACATGCCTCGACTCGAAACCATGCCCAAACGAAATGAATAATTGTTCTCAGTAGTTTCCTTAGCTTTCGCAAAGGAACTACTACTGATACAAAAAATTCTCAGTAGTTCCTTCAAAAGTATTGCGAAAGAAACTACTCAAAACAATCGAACGAAATGATGCACGACATGAGACATGATTGAAACTCTCGCGTAACGTGATATGTTTCATGTGTTGTCCGAGTAACGCATTAGATTATTACACGCATTACCTCCACTAGTCTAATGGTTGTATTACTGGCCGTAGTTTACGGGCTTGTTGAGAGCACTTAGTTGGTATCCGTTAGTCGGACTACCGACCCTTACATTTGCAAGGAAAAGGGTTAATGTATCTAAAGTTTGGTTGGGATGAGAGACTTATTTGAAATGTTTTTGACTTTTAATTAATTCTTCATTATTTATTGAAAATTATAGTATAAGTACTCAGGCCTCATAATGCTATTCTAACAATTTAGTCATATCGAGCTTAAAGGATCGAACTGATGGGGCATCAAGAAGGCTGGCTAGAAGTACACCCAAAGAGCAACTTCTTCTGAAACTAGGATTCTTTTTTACAATGACTGTGTATAGCTACTCCATCATCCAAACATTATCTCAGTGACTTGCCCCAAGAGCTTTAAATTCTGGAGAGTTTACGTCTAGAATGAAATTGGAATAGGCGGTTGCTTGTGATAGTGCGGTGATCAAAGTTACCATTAATAGCGTGAACACGTCCACTCCAAAACATACCTCAAGCACAACTATTTTGAAATCTTCAAATCCCACAAGCAAAATAAAAGTTGAAAGTAATAAATTAAGAAAATGCCTAAATCTAATCGTTTCTTCCATAAAACTCAGCAACGGTGTTTACGTATGCAGCCTGCATTACCGCCAGTAACCCTTTCCTAGCCCACTCTGTATAAAGGAACCTGGCACTCTGCCAGCCATCCAAAAGAGAATTTACGATCTACTAGCGCTATGTATATATCATTTACTATATGTTTATGTAATACGTTTGTTAAGTAAACGAGATTTCAATGTCTTGATAGCGTCAATATATTTTGCACGCGAGATCTCACTTAAAGAGGTTTTATTTAAAATAAGTAGAACCATTTCAGTACTCGTCCAGTTTGCCTGATTTGATTACCGCTGGAGAACCGAACCATGGTAAGACTACCAAGATCCAGTGCTGCTAAGAAAGGCGCTAAACTAACGGCAGGATAGGTTTTCATAATAGTTCAGGATCACAATAGTTTCTTTTGTTACATAACGTCTTCTGCATGCAGGCGTAGCTTGCGAAGCACTGCTTGCATGTAGTTTATCAGCTGCGTGTGTGTAAGGTGCTAGATTTTATGTGTGTTAAGTGATATCATCATCATCATCATATCAGCCAAAAGACGTCCACAGCTGGACATAGGCCTCCCCCAATTTTCGCCACCGTGGCTGATCGTGAGCTGTCCTCATTTGTCAGTTGCCTGTCACCCTTATAGTGTCGTCGGTCCACCTTGCGAGGGGTCTGCTCTTGTTGCGCCTTTTTGTTCGTGGTCGCCACTCTAGAACTTTTCTACCCCAACGGCCGTCAGTTGTGCGAGATGTATCCTGCCAATGCCACTTCAGTGAAACAACTCTGCGAACAACATTAGTTACCTTGGTTCGTCTGCGGATTTCTTCGTTTCTTAAACGATTGCGGAGGGAGACGCCTATGTTATTGTGTATTAAATAATGTATAGGTACTGTGTACCTATGTGTATTGTTTAAACATAAAATATAAATACTAAAACATACTTGAGCGAGATTGCAGTTGCATGGCTACCATTAGTTTTCTCAATAGGTACTGCATTAGTAGAATAAAAATATCAACCAAGCACGTTACGAGAGAATGGTGTTCGTTTAATGACGCCATCATCACGCTAGTTAATACTTGTCATTAACTACACACTAAGTAATGTCCATATTGGTAAAGTCTGTGCAGAAAATCAGCTGTTATTTGTATGCTCCCTAGTCATGCAGCTATTTTATATGATCTTTGGGTTTTTATGCAGTATGATCTTGTTTGTATGTAGTGACTGTGATAGCGTTGTCATTATTAATTTGTCGCAACAAATCCTTAATGATCAGCTATTCGATAGGTTTATTGTATGAAGGATATCAAACTGATGCCCAGGAATGTCGATACATTAAAAAGTTTGAAAGCTAAGTTGTTTAAACTTGATTTTCCGTCCAACTGCGCTGTACATTCACAATTTATAGCCATTAACCATAAAATTGTTTGACGATCGAATGACGGCCTTTCTCTCGGTCCGATCGTTCAGACGCGACAATAAACCACAAAGGCCCGATAAATATTTTTAAAGGTGATTGAGGATCTATTATTTTATTTTTGTGCATAATTTTGTTCACGTTTTATATCGCGGAAGCAGTTTTATTTTATTTCTCAATTCTATTGGTGTTCTGCTCGGTTATTTTTATGATACTACTGTTTGTATTCACAATATTATTTATGCGTTTAGAGATTCTATTTTAAATTTAGAATGCAAACGTATATCAGTAATGATATTATGTTTATATTTATCTTTTGCAGTGGGTGTCAAAATATAGGGTTATGTACTGCGACAACTACAAGTAAATGAATCCGTTACTACGTTTCCCAATCCGTCTGTTAAGGCTTATGTTCATCTTCAGGCTGCGATAGAGTCGTCCAATTTTAATTTCAAATACTAAAAGAAAATCAGCAAGTTTTATAATTTGACTTTATTCTATAATCTGTTTTGTTTCTACTCAACTTTAGAGCTATTTTAAAACGATATCATTACCAAATAGAAGTACCTACTTAGATTAATTAATTAAATTGTAAACAAGTAAAATTCGTAATATTAGCATATTTATTTATTTATTAGGTACATTAAAAATATACATAGGTATACAAATATCATTGCATAACTTAGGCTACATCAATGTCTTAAATGTATATCAATTATAAATGTACGCATCATTTATAAATTACAATTGAATTAAATAACATTAAACAAAAAAAATAATTAAATACCTAAATCAAATTAAGAACCAAAATTTAATTAAATTATACAACATTTAAACAAAAATGAATTAAATAATATCAAATTAGTATGCTTAAGATAATAGATAGCAATAAAAATAATATGATTAATTAATTTTTTCGTTCAATTTTAAACAGAAGAGCTTATGAATTTTACTTCTGAATTTATTTAAAGAGTAAAAATATATCGACATCGTCTGAGCCGCCGCACAAAGTATTATAAGCTAAACATATTTTCACTAATGGAGAATGTCTACCGAGCTTACGTAACATTGTGTCTGATTTCGATGATGTGGAGGCTTCTCTAGTAGTATTTATTTTGCTTAATTTACGAATTTATGATTAAGTTTGTATGTTTTTGGGAGAATTCCATCTCTACTTGAGAGAAAAAGCTCCTAAGAGAAAACAAAGCTCGTTTTCTGGCTCAAGTTCAAGCTTTTCTGGTATTACCATGAATAGACCAAATTCACTGGAGACGTTGGTATCTTCTCTCTTACTGTAATATTTAACCCGGTCTCCTTTTTTACTTTGCCTCCCTCATTTTTTTTCAAGACTTGGTAGTGTTTATCAACATCATCCCTAGAATGCTCAGAGAGCCATGCCATCATACCATCGAGTGGGTGAACTGTTCTGGCAATCTAAATCTAAAAATCTATATTTTTTAAACTGCTCACATTTACAAAAAACGATTCCTGTTTATTATTGTTGACTTCATATTCAATACCGGAATAATCTAGTTCATACTGGTTAAATAATTGTAATAGGTCGGGATCGGCTTATCTGTTCACAATACTGGGTGTGTTTGGGGTGAAGGTTGAGTGGGAGGGGTGGAAGGGGTGAAATCAAGACGTTTGTTTCACGGCGCGTGCCAGATAACGCGCAACACCCACATTTGCATACAGACGCTGCGTTTATACGCTATATATGGCAACGAAAACAGCGGATTAGGAATTAGATTTATTTTAAAATAGCTTTCCGCGGCGTGGTTTCACTCGCGTCTTTGCTTACTACTCTGCTCCCGTCGCAAGTAGCGTGATGTTATATAGTATAACTTTCCTCGAGAACTAGGCTATCATACGCATAATTTTCAAATCCGATTGTTAGTCAATCAAACAAACTCCCTCTTTATTTATTTATTTATATTTAAAGATCTCCAACAAGGGATGTACACAATTGTAACTTAAGAGTAAATTTTTAATGAACTCCTCCAATTAGAGTAACAATTAATAATTAATTAAATTTATGTATTACATAAAATATTACTAATAGAAATTGAACATACTTGAATAAATAAAAATTATAAAAAAAAAACATATAATTAGATAACTAACTACTAAAGGAAACTATAATAATAGTAGGTATAGATAAATCATGCCAAAGTAAAGATGGTTAGAGGCTGCAATAATAATAGCTATGATAAGGTTTGCTTTGTAATGTAAAGTACACTGTTCTTTGTATACTTTTGCTTATTTTACCTATTCGATTTTTCATTTGTTGATCTAGTTACATACTACATGGGGTAAGCAGAGGCTAAAAGCCATTGGTTGAAAGAAATTAAGAAAGAAAAATACTTATTTGATACAGACAATCACACACACAAGAGAAAAGCATTACTAGTTTTTCACCTATTATATATAACAAATTGCCAAATTGTGTAAAGGATCAACCCTTACGTAAATTTAAAAAACTCCTGTCGACGCTGCTTACAAAGAAATGTTACTACTCCGTCATGGATTTTATTAATGATAAATTGTAACACTTGCTTCATAGATATAAGATCTCAATTATTGTATCAGTAGTATTTAAAATTAACTCTTACCATATTATTAATTTTGGTTGCCGACAGGCAGAATGTACTGGGACAGTATCCTTAAACTAAGACCATTTATTGTAATACCTGCATTCTATACATATAAATAAATTATTATTATTATTATTATTATTAGTTTAACAAATAAAGAAAAAAAAAGTTGGACAAACAGTAAAATATTTAAATATACCTACTTAGTTAAAAAGGAAAAATTGTATGGTTCGATCCAAACATTATATTTGCTTCTTTAACATTCATTAATCTTTTCATACACACACGTCGGTTACGGGTGCTAGTCATTGTGCCTTTTGTCAACACATCACATTTGATCCGCGTATGTTCGTCTAGGGCGACTCTTCCCAATTTATCCAGTCATTTCCGCTCTTTATACTGACTCATTGATTTCGCAATAAAGAGTTTGTAATACTTGTAATTAAACTGCAGTAATAGAAGAACAAGCTTTATTATTATTATTTTATACTAGCCTACTAACCTGCCTAACTGCCTAGCCTAACTGTCGAAATGGTCCAGTGGATAAGGTACCCACTTCGTAAACACGAGGTAGTGGGTTCGAATCCGGGCAAGTACCAATGTGATTTTTCAAATCATATGTACTTTCTAAGTTTATCTTGGACATTTCTGACTGACGGTTAAGGAAACCTGGGCTTAAAAGTCTGAAATTGCCAATCCGCCTTGAGCAAGCGTGGTGATTAATGCTCATACCTTCTCTATATGAGAAGAGGCCTTTGCCCTGCAGTGGGTCAGTAAACAGGCTGGTATTATTATTATTATTATACTAGCCTACCAAAGTGAGTCCACGCTGCCTGATTATAAGGAGTTAGTTAGTCAGGTGTTTTACCATAGAAACTTGGTAAAACATAGGACTTGATCACAGGACGCTTATCATTCTTATGTTAAATGATTAATCTTGCTGATGGTTTGACCGTTCGTCATAATTTTGCCCGACTGCTGAAGACAAGGACGGTATTGTTTTTCGAGCGTATGTATGTGGGTATGTTTGTCTATTTCTTTAGCACGCTCTACAGCCTAAATGGCTTGATGGATTTTAATATATGAAAGTGTCATCGAATTTGTATTGATTGTAGAAGTGACATTATATCATTATATATGGATATATTTTTTGTATATTAACTGGACTGCTAATAAATTATTATTATTATTATTATATTATTATTATTATATAAAATTCAATGTAGTTCAGCACGAAAAAAATGGATTTCCTTCTTTTTAGTTTGTTTTGGGTAAAACGGGCTTTTAGTTTCAGATTAATATATTTTGCTTTCATTAACTAATACCAATTACTTCGTGATAAAAATGTCTATAACCTGAGCCTTAACATTAGTTAACAGCCGTTTCTCTGACTCCAAACAGCTCGGTATAGCCACTTATAAGCTCAGTGCACTGGCGTTAAGCGCTCACGCTCGCTATATTTGTGGAGCAAACAGATTGCCAGCTATTCGTACAATACACGTATTAGATGATAGCTTTATACCAGATCTTTACTGTTATAGTGTGAAGTTGGATGCGTTGAATGCGGTACTATGGTATAACATGATATATTGTTAATTTGCTATGTTCTTAAATATTTTGAAATCCTGATAGCGTAGAGGAACAGTTGACGCTGAATATTGAGGCTTTGATGTCGTAAATAGATAAATACCAATGATATTTTCAATGTTTATGTATGTAGTTTTAATAGTGTGCAATTTTAAGCCGACTTTATGTTTATACTAGCTGTTGCCCGCAGCTCCGCCCGCGTAAATGTCGGTTACATCGTATATTATTATTATTTATAAAATATTTTTTCTAAAATAAACGTAGCCTAAGTTACTACTTAATACATCAGCTATCTGCCAATAAAAGTCCCATCAAAATCGGTCGTCATTTCAGAGATTAGCCAGAACCAACAGACAGACAGACAGATAAAAAGAAAAAAATATTTTGGTGTATGTACCATATATATATATTCATATACATGTAGTAAAAAATGGGTATTTCAATATTACAAACAGACACTTCAATTTTATTATATGTATAGACTAGCTGCGGACCACGGCTTCGCCTGCGTCTAAAATGTGTTTTGTCTCCCTCGGAAATCAGACCGATTTTCCGACCAATAAAAAGTATCCTATGTCCGTCTCCGGCATCAAATCTATCTACAAATCAATTTCCATCAAAATTGGTTCAAACGTTTAGGCGCTGAGTGTTAACAAACACACACACATACAAACTTTCGCATTTATAATATTAGTAGGACTTACGAGTAGGTTCGTGTCAGTATGCTACAGTAATTTTAATCATTTATGAAATCTAACAAGAAATTTAACAGGACGTTACCGTAGTTCAAACTTGTGTTCAAACAGATTAACTTAGGTCTTACAACTTAGATAACTTGCATAATTACTGTAGGAAGGATTATAATATCTAAGAGAAAGGTGTCCACCAAGGGATTACAAGGTTTAGTGGGTAAACTGTAAAGCTCGGATACACTTAAGCTTGTTAAAACAAAATAATATTATTGTTTAAAATTGGTCCAATTAAAATTCAATTCATTCAAAGATTTTGTTCACCTTTTTGGGTAACGCCAGCACTAAATAGGCAACACTTTTTATATCCGTAAATTATTACTAGATTCTTACATTAGAACGTTTACGCGTTATAAGTGACAACGTCGCAAATTTTAGTTTCAAATTTCGTGGTATTACGGTAGTAGATCCACGCTGATTTCAGCATGAATGCGCCGGATCGTTCGGGGAAGTACTACCCTCTCATAGAAGATCGACTTAAGAGTAGTAGTATCCGTACTACTGCGTTTCGTTCGGTGAGTGAGAGCGCCGGAGGCCCAATTTCCCCCTTTCCTCTTTCCTCACCTCCCTCATTCCCTTCCCCTATCCCCATTCCCAGCCGCCATAGTGGAGACCACCATACCAGCAGTTTAAGACGATGGCTTTTGGTATAGTGGCCGCCACTTCTGGATTCCACTGATTGCTTACCATCAGGCGGAGTGGAGTCACTTTGGTAGGCTATAATATAAAAAAAAAAAAGAATCCATTTTGCCTCATCAAGTCGCTCGAGAAGTAAAAGGAATAAACATTGTATACAAAACAAAACTCTAGTTATGAGTCAAGAATATACAGATGTCCACAGTCGCTTATTTTCTTTTCCATTTTCTAGCTCTGACGGTTTTCACCATACCATTGTGTATAATACTGAAGCAGTAGGGAATGCCTCGAGTCTTGCTGAAAAATTTAAGGATTATAATATCACACACACCGTTAGCTGGCCATACATAGGGATTAAAACCGGGATATAAAAGCTTTGACAACTCAGCTGTGAAAGTACTAGCATTTATAAACCTGCGAGTTAAAAAGAATTTTACAATTCTAGGTGCAAACGAGTATACTGCTCTCCTGTCCAGTGGTTATTATAACCTAATGAACTTGGTTACGATAACCACAAACATTGCAGAAATAAAAAAATACGGTTAACTACAAAAAAAATATAGAGAAAGAAGGGTATTATGAGGGTTTGCGGCACTCGCGCTCGACTAACTAAATGTAAAGTATGAATACCACTTTTTTGCATAGATATTCTTGAGAGAGTAGTTACTACGCTGATTAATACGGATAGTTTATCCTAAAAACCAAGATTTTACGTTCTTAGTCAAACTAAGTTACATAGTTTTTGAATTTATCCATAACAAACAAACATACAAAAAATCAAATCTTTTCTTATTTTAATATTAGCTTAGATTGCTTGTCCACTAATCTGTCAACGCATAGCCCAAACCGCTAAGCTTAGTAAGCTGTAATTTGGATAATAATATTTATTTTATAACGTAAGCGTTCGCTAAGAAAAGATTTTTGGAAATTCAACCCTTAAGTGGATGAAAAGGGTTAAAAAGATTGTATGAAACTTTTTCTTTGCAGACAGATTTACTTGAAATTGTAGTCTGTAAGGAATTTACAAGTTTACACTGGCTTTACAAACTACTAGCTCGCCGCGGTGCGTTTTCACCCACGTCTTTGTTTACTGCTCTGCTCCCGTCGCCAGTAGCGTGAAACATAGCCTATAACCTTGCTCGGGAACTGGGCTATACGCAAAAATATTTTTTCAAATCTGACTGGTAGTTCCAAAGATTAGTGCTTACAAACAAACTCTTGCGTTTATGTAATGTATAGAGTATAGATGTTACACTTCGTCCAGACAGTCTTGTGAATTGATCTTTGATTTGCTGACTAAATGACGGTAGTGTACTTTGACGTCACGAATGTCTTCACTTCGATAGTATTGTGTAATTACAATACAGTTGGATTGCACACATCGCTGGTAAGACGTTTGATTGGAGATAATTGTCAGTATTGAATAAACTAACATCTTGTCTAACAATGTTAGTTGGAAAGTGTTTGGTTTAGAAATGTGTTGTGTAAATTTGTAAGAAAGATATATATCTACTAGCTTTCCGTGGAATGGTTTCACCAGCGTCTTTGCTTACTGCTCTACTTCCGTTGGCAGTAGCGTGACGTTACATAGCCTACCTTCATCAAAAACTAGGCTATCATACGCAAAAAGAATTATTTAAATTCGACTGGTAGTTGCAGAGATTAGGGCGTTCAAACAAACAAGCATTAGAAAGTGCCGATCCCACTGCACACTAGCGAAGTCTATGTTACGAAAGTTATAGACATGGTTATATTCTTTTAGCATTACATATACCTCGCATATAGAAACAATGTGAAGGCTAAACAAAATAAATGCTGGCCTTAAAGAGTATAAGGGAGGAGAAAGAATTAAGTAGACGTAATACAAACGTAATAGTATAAAAACTAATACTTTATGCCATATTCTGTGAGAGAGACTTTGCAGGTCGATGTCGCCAGTAGGGGTAATCTTCTCTATAAGAGAAAATCTAAAAATATATTGTTGAGACAGCTTAGGCGTAAAGCAGTCCAAACACTTTAGTTTTAGTTCATAAAATAGCAAACTAAATTTAAAATTCAATTCAAATGTTTCATCTTTTTTAATATGTTTCATAACACCAATAAATAGTAGTCGCCATGTTAAATATTACGTCATACGGCTAAGTAAACTTAGAAGTGTCAAATTACGTTTTTATCAAATTACGCGCGAAATTTGTAAGTGCAAAACTTAAATGTATTTTTATAGCACTTAAAGATTAAATAAAAAAATTGTTAATTTTGCAGTGGTTCATTAGCACCATAGAATCTAATTGAGACACTGTTTAAAAATGGGTGTAATACACTATTCATCCTGAAACTTAGAACGACCTACTAAAGTTGAATTCGTGTAGTCAACAAATTGTAAAACATTTTTATATTACGAGAACAACTAAATCATACAGTAGCCAACAATATTGTATTTATATAATGAGTATACTGTTTTATATCACGATATCAAATTATTAATTTCGAAATAAGTGCTGTATTCGTAATAGTGCTATTATAGTCGTATCTCATGGGAACTTATAAATGACATATAAAACTAAATTGCATCTGTAACGTTAACACAAATATTTTGTTTGCACAATACACGGTGTCGTTTTTCATTTTGAAACAAAGCTTATTTCTCTACCTATTTACATTTATTCCGGTATTTTTAAATTCCCATTTGTTATTAAAAGCTGGTGTTTGGTACAGTTGCCGCAATATATTTGTTTCTGTGTAACGTGCAGCCGGCGCGGCGGACGACCAAACGCGTAAAAATCTGGGTAAGCCTCGCTCTAGTTAAACTTTTATGTACCGTACTGTGCACTAATGTTCGAATTTCGTTCGCTTTGGTGACCATTGTTACAATAGGTAGATACTGCGTCGCCTAGTTTTTACAATTTGTTATTTATAATATTTCAAAGCGCTAGTTTGAAAGTTAAAATGACCCAGTGGATAAGGCACTCGTGTTGTAAACACGAGATAGGCAGTGGGTTCGAATCCGAGCAAAGCACCAATGTAATTTTTTAAATCATATATACTTTCTAAGTTTATCTTTGAAATTGCTGACAGTGCAGGAAAACGCCGTGAGGAAACCTGGACTTAAAATTCTAAAATTGCCAATCCGCCTTGAGCAAGCGTGGCAATTGGTAATTTATGTGTACGTTTTACCTACATCCTCAACGTAGTACGTTACAACACCATATTAAAGATCATCCATATTAAACAAATCAATTTTACACAAAAAGTGGCTTTATTGAGAAATTAGCATTGTAAAAATGAAGCAATGGTTGTTTCACTTGGGAGAACTCTCTCCGGCTCGGCTAAGACCACCTACAAGAGACTAGTCTTATCAATATTACCTATCATATTGTGTCCTTGCTGGTGCGGTGTGTAGTGGTTGGCAGTGTTTCGAAAAACTGTACTAGCATTAAAACAGTGCCATCGGCTGCAAGTATAGTGGGTTTAACATTATAACATTATTGAACTATCTGTAAATTGGTGACAACTATCACTTACATTCTGACGTGTGCCACTAGTTTGAAAGTTTATCAAAACTTTTCAATAACCTACAGAAATGAGCGACTCGTAACGCGGGGTTCCGTTCTACGGTAAGAGATGGATTGTTTTCATATTTAAGACCGGACATCACACGGTTAACATCAACATTCATTGACAATAAAATATCACTTATTTTGATAGGCCGTAGTATAGGCACACATTATTTAATTTAGTAAGTGCTATTGGTGGTATTAATGCTATGGGTTAATCGAGTTATTGTATAATATACTATGCAGGCTTGTTTATGGTCTTGAAGGAACCTGAGGAGTTGGCGGAGTGCCTAGCATACCGCTATGACATCACTTTTACTGGTGTAACACGTTACGTCAGCGTTAAGACTAATATGGGCAAACAATACGTCGTCGAACTACCCCGTGACACAGATTAAAAAATTAAAAAGAGAGTACTTACATAATATATGTTTTATTACGTACCTATATATCTATAGATAAGAGGAGCTATAGTAAGTCTATGGACATTATACGACGACAAAAAAAAGAAAAGAGTTTATAGGGTCTAACATTCTCGCACTTACCGAGTGAAACACAACGAATTATTTTACTTTTTACTCTGGCATTCTATCGATGTCGACTCAGAACAAAGGAATGTCGATTCGGTTCATTCATTCTGTAACTTGCAAGTATCTACTACTGTCATTATAATCTGTACGTAAACAATGCTTGTATGTATACAGTATGTTAATTTTCAGTAACATGGTTTTAAGTCACACGCTACTGTAGTTATCGACTCGACAATACTCCGGCTTGTTGTTGAATTTTGGAGCACGCTGTAAGTAGTCGCAGGCATATTTTTATTTTTTTTATGTTATAGCCTACCAAAGTGACTCCACCTCGCCTGATGGTAAGCAGTCAGTGGAATCCAGAAGTGGCGGCCACTATACCAAAAGCCATCGTCTTAAACTGCTGGTATGGTGGCCGCCACTATGGCGGCTGGGAAGGGGGTTAGGGGAAGGGAATGAAGGAGGTGAGGAAAGAGGAGAGGGAGGAATTCGGGCCCGAAAAATATTGTATGAATCCACCGTTTACATTTTGCCTCGGCATTTCGTAAACGCTCTCAGTTATCGGCATTATGTATGCTGAAGGCGGATAAGGTTGGTTAGAACTGTGACCCCCTGCTATAAATGAATGATATTTATCGTTAAACTAGATAAAACATCCTCAATTAGATATAAACATTGCTGGTAACACATTATGCCTTCGGCATATTATATAATGCAGGCAACTGCGAGCGTTTATAAAATGCCGAGGCAAAATGTAAACGGCGGATCCATACAATTTGCCTGCGACATTATACATGTTGAATGTGCCTCAATTGCTTCAATGATTTATTGATGATATTACTGTATTTATAAGGTGTGAGTAATGATCGGATTTAATACAAGGGCGTAAATGCTTGGTTGTTTCACTGTTAAATATAGGCATCTCCCAAATAATGAGTGGTATTTGCTATGATTGCCACGTTTAGCTGGCAGATTGGTACACTTATGGCTAGCTCAAATTAGGACGGACCGCACCGCATTGCATGGCAAATGTTTTGAATTTGCAATGCGGCGCGCTGCGACCATAGTATGCGCCGAGATAGAACGACAAAGTCACGCACTCAAATAGTATTACTATTAAATAACTATCACTTATATTTAGCTCAATATATTTACCAAGATGAAACACGTATAAACCGATTGCCAAGCGTGACGTCCTTGATTCAATACCTTGTCAAAATGCACACTCACAATTTAATAGCATTGGAATATTTAATTGTTCTAAAATAGTCTAGATTATACAAGAGGTAAATGTACAACACTATTGTTTTTAGATCTAGCTTGTTGAACACATACTGAACTAAATCGTGAATGAATCTGATGAAGACGATTAAGCGTGATTCCGAGCCTACCAGAATATCTCCACCCTGAGGTAACTAATCAGTCAGTAAGTACCATCGTGGTGGCCTTCGCTATAGTTCTGCTTTTAATAAAGCTATTTATTTAAAAAATCTCTCACCTAAATTCTCAATCTCATGTTATTTCAGTCACCTTATGAATTTAAGAGACATAAAGTTTTTTATTATATGTACACTAGACGACCGCCCTTCCTTCGCTATGGTATCAAATGTTATAGTCGGTCTCACAACAATCTCCTACAAAAAGTATCGTAGCAATAGTGTCGTGTAGCATCATTGAGATTTACAAAGGCGCTTTAAATATTGACATTTTAAAAATGAATGAAAAATATGAGTATGATAATAGTCTATGTTACCCGTCCTAATCACACATTATACTTCATATTTTCATTTACAACACAGAAATCTTTAATTACTTACCTATAGAGTTATGTGTATTGCCTGTGTCACTTTGCATGCTACTTGAAATTGTAACTTACAAAAATTGTAATAACCTGGCGATTAAAAAGAGTGACCTGAGTTCCTTGACAGTTCTTCTCATACCCTACTCTACGTCAGCGAACTGGCTGTAGGTTGATTGGCTGACATGTAATTTTTAACGTTCATAAGTGTAATTTAATTAACCTATATGAATAAATAAATTTTCATTTCTTTTTTATTTTTAGCTTCAAAAAATATATTTATAAATCAAATTAAATTAAAATGACATAGATCTTTAGTTAAATCGGAAGAAACAATCTAACATACAAAAAAATCAAATCTTTTCTTTTTATAATATTAATAGGTAGTGTTTGAGTTCGTTCTTGTTGTACTCGTAATATCTTACTGAAGTGACTGCTTACATCATGCAGAGTGGAGTCACTTTGGTAGGTTAAAATGTTCTGAAGATTATCTTTGTACTATTGCGTGTTAACAGTTCTTTAGACACACGGTAATGTACGCGCTACAGTTCATAAACACAGTATTGAATAGTTTTATGTCACAGTGCAGCAATCTTCGTTATTATTTAAAAACGAGTTAAAAATCTAATTTTTGTTTGTCTTTCTGTTTTCTTCGATTTAGAAATATATATAAATTTGTTAATTAGTTTCGCACAAAAAACAATACACCGCGCGACATCGTAGCAAAGTTCATCCATACTACCTGGACACGATATCGTCTAGCACGATTCGTTTCCAGCGTTCACTTCTCCCACGTACGCGCAGGCTCTGGAATGAATTGCCAGCTGCGGTGTTTCCCAAGCACTATGACATAAAACTATGTATTATTTTCGCTGGAACATTCGAATATATAGGTACCTACCTAGTTATATCTAATATTGGAGCGGATTACAAACGAAGAACAAATGGGTCCGGAGGTAAACGGTGTCCGAACTCTGGTCGAAACTAATCCTTCGAGCACTGTTGTTAGTTAGCGGTGAGCTTAAATATCTTAATTAAATCCCTCTTTCATTTCATATTTAATTTGTTTTTCAACATTGTTCGTTACTGTTTAGAATTGTTACAAAATATGAATTAGATATTAGTTGTTGCCCGCAGCTTCACCCAATCGCTTATTTTATTTTCGGAATAAAAAACACACCGCTATAAGCGATTATATATTTTTTTTATACAAAGATACTTTTTCTTTTTTTACGCATACGCACCCGCCCGGGCAAGGCTGAGAGGTTATGTCGGACTCTCCGACCGCACTCAAAGCGCGGCTGGCATACCGACTAAAACCCACGGTGTTCCTCCAGACGGCCAGAGTGTCGGGGTCACGGGACACGCTCGCGCATTCATCCGCGCACTGCCGTCTCGGGCCCGTGCTGCTCGGGCGGCGATCGAGCATTCGCCGGGCCACCTCCCAACTCGGCCGCAGAGGATAGGGAGAACGGCGCGACGCAATACCGACACTCCTCTTCCCCTGCGGCCCCACCGCGTCCGCAATCTGGCGGTTGCGGCCCCGCCGAGGCCGCGAAAGGTAGAGAGAGCGGCGCACCGTTATACCGGCACTCCTCTCTCGCTGCGACCCCGCCACTCCTCAGTCGCAGTGTCGCCGAAGCAACACCGCAGCCCGACCCAGTTGCGGTGCCGCCCATACAGCACCGCAACCCTCCTTAGCCGCTCCATCGTGGGCTTACCACTAAAGCCCAGAGGAGCGGCGCCTCCTTGGGGTTCCTCTAGGTTCACCGTGGTTCTAGGTAACCACGGTTACTAAGCTCCCCCGCCGCGACAAGGTGAGAACCCCGGTTGGGGAGGTAGTTTAGTAAGTTTCTTTCCTGAGAGTACCTAAGTCTTTTAAGTAGGATTTTATCTAACAAGCTAATATTGGATTCCTCTATTGCGCAAAAATAATTTTTGACCAAAACTACAGTCAATCATACAACAAATACGATAAAAAACTAATTATGACTGTTATTCAACTAACAGAAACGTTCACCTACTACATACACTAACCAATTTTGTTATTTGCTAAAACATTTCTAATTAAAACCTCAATTTCGCGCTATATTCATACACTACCTTCCTGCGGCGCGGTTTCATCCGCGTCTTTGCGTACGCTACAAGTGATGGGAGCAGAGCAGTAGAGCATCAGTAGCGTGATGTTAGCCTATAACCTTCCTCAAGAACTGCGCTATCATACGCAAAAAGAATTACTCAAATCTGACTGGTAGTTCCAGAGATTAGCGCGTACAAACAAACAAACAAACTGTTCTGCTTTATAATATAGATATGCAAAGCTTCACTACAATTAAATTCGATTTACACTACATATAAAAAATAGAATGTTTCACTGTTGCATACCGCGGTCCCACACAATAACGAACACAATGCGCGGAGTGCAAAGCCGGGGGGATCTAGCTGTATTAGCCGGGCTCGAACCCGGTGCCTACTCGTATATGACCTACATATCTACTGCTAAACCATTCCTATGCTATTGTGTGGTCTTGTTTCATCAAATTCGTAAACGTTTAGCGCAAGATTAACTTTGCATGTTACTTTGAAATATTACTTCTGGCGATTAAAGTGGCATGATTTTCTTGCAAGTTCTCCTGGTGGCTCTACCATAAAGTTATAATTAAGTAATCTTCACATTATTACCACATTATTATCGTAAACTAGAATAAACGTGTCATTAAGTATTTAAAGTAATTTTTATACATAATTGTTCTGTTGAAACATATTTAAGTTTATGCGTCCACGCCACGACACAATTATTAATGTGGTGCATTCCCTAGTAAATATCATTGCAGTCTTGTTGCGTGTTTGAATTTCATATCAACTAAATGAGGTTTATATTATATATTTACTGTTATTATACATGAAAAGTCATGTCGGATATTCATGTACAATAATAGCTTGGAAATATAATGTAATTATATACTATGTAGTAACATCACGGTACTGGCGATGGGAGCAGAGCAGTAACCAAAGACGCGGGTGAAACCGCGCCAAAAAAAGCTAGTTATTATTATTACAAGCCTTGTGCCACAGCAAAGGCCTACCCTTACAGCTTCTTTGCTCTGCGAACATTTGTGCCAATTTCTTTAAAACTACAAAATGTAAATTGAATATTGAAAGTTGTTCGTTAAAAGAACAGAATATATTAAATAAACGAGGCAGATAAAGATTTATAACCTGTTGTATCTAACGGGTTGTAAGTTTGTTTGCGAGGCTCTGGTGCGCCATGACATTTCTAACAAGCGTCTGTCAAGTTTTTAATCTAATCTAACAGACAATTTGTCGTATAAACCACAGATAAAAAAGATTATCTTTAAATTGGAAAGTACCTGAAGTAAACTCCTCTTTAAGAAGTGTGAGATTTAGACTAGTTAATGCTCAGAAAGGGAGTTTGGAAAGATAAAATTGTGCAATTGTACTCATTTAGATCGATCCCGTGGAGATATTGAGATGATAAAGTAGCCTATATCAGTCACTAACAATATAGCTTTATAACGGCGAAATTATATTTAAAGTCAGTTCAGTAGTTTTTGTGTTCGTCAACTTCAAACCAATAAACCTTTTCCGTTTGGGTCAATTCATACTAGCGCAGACTTAAAACGCATCGAAGCGTCTCAATCTAAAACTTAATATTGGAAATTCAAACTTATCTACTCATCGTAGTGCCCATATTCCTTTTCGACAAACGGTGACGCGTTCAGATGTGGAAACGCGCGAATTCCGTCGAATGATCGTAAATTCGCGCGTCTTATTAAAAAAAAGGAATAGATGCATTACGTTGTTGATATTATAAGAGTGAATTTTTTATGATAAGGTTCGAATTGACGCTTCGATTCGTTTCCATTCTGCGCTAGTATCAATTGACCCTTTGTAGAGTTAAGCTATAAGTTTGCAGTGCAAAACCGGATTTAGCAAGCGTGATGATCAGTGACAACTGGTCTCTGTAGTTTATAATTTGTTACAAGTTTTTTGTTCAAGACGTTGCCGATCGTGAAATAGAAAGTAGTAATGCAGCGAGTAATAGAGTAATAAAGAAGTAAAGAGTACTTCCGTATTTTCCATATAGTTGATCAAAGCTACCCTCTTAACATAATATAAAACATATTCAAAGATAATACGTACAAGGAAGTTCGTAAAAAATCATTGAACTGTGTGTTATCTGGACAATGAGATGCCGATGCATGGGTAATCATGTGATTTTTATCTAACTATTTATTTACTAGCTGTTGCCCGCAGGTTCGTCAGCGTAAATGTCGATTATATCTCTGGTTAATTTGCTGACATTTTGTAAACATTGACGTTCATTAGTGCTAATTTAATTAACCTATATGAATAAACATATTTTCATTTTCATTTTCTGTTTAAACATTGACGATTTACAAACTTTCATTTCATATTTTAACCCCTTTAAGCCATTAAAAAAAAAAAGATAGCCTATGTTGTTTCCCAAAGTCTGATCTATCTCTTTACCAAATTTCATTAAAATCGGTTTAGTGGTTTAGGCGTGAAAGCGTAACAGAGTTACTAAACTTTTGCATTTATAATATTAGTATGGATGTAAAGGTTGACACTTCATCTTTCATACATACTTATAGTGAGTAAAAGCTGTTCAAGAAGAACCACCAGAAGTATACGAGTAGTATAATGATGACAATACCATCCTACCGCTGTCACTACTTTACTGAGCTTAAGTCTTGAAGCTTGTAATCTCTTCTGCTAATAAAATTTTACCAGTAAGAACACAACATGACTTACGTTAAGTGCGGTCTTCTATAAGATGGAGACACTTTTCCAGCCTAGCCGTTACAACGTAAGTGAAAGTCTATTGATAAAAATTCCACGCTGCCTGTGTTTGTATTTCACAATCTGTAAGAGGTCTACTGCAGTACAAATAATGGTCTATTGCCAATAAAGTCAATTAAAGCGGTCTTAAACCATGTCTCTCATATTTTTTAATCATTCATCACGCAAGTATCACGAGATTACTAAAATTTTAAGAGAACCTAAATGTTTTAAACTCACATTATTTGTAATTATTATTTTAAGGTGTAAGGTAAATAGGTATGGCATCTTAAAATAATAGTTTCACAATAAAGTTATGCATTTTTTTTTCTATTTATTCAAGGACATGTTTATTCAACATATCTATACTATCATATAAAGCGTCATTCTTTTCGCGTTTGATAGCCCAGTTCCCGAGGAAGGTTCCCGACGGGAGCAGAGCAGTAAGCTAAAGCTAGTTCTTCGTAAAGCTCTATAAAAAATCTTAAATATAAAAATGAATCGTTAAATGTTGCTAAGCACAAATCTCGAGAGCAGTAGCAATATTCCTTGTAGTACGAGGTTGGTTAAAAGTAAAAATGCCTGAAAAATACTTTTCTATTTTCCCATACAACAATATCTTTATTTATCCCAAAATGTCCACCTGTGCGAAGCCGGAGCGAGCCGCTAGTCTAAAATATTAACAGTTCATAAGTCATAACAGTGAACCGTTTTAAAGCTGTGTGAATTTAAAACTTGTGTTGTACAGGCTAATTTATGTATATTACCTGAGGGCCTAGGCAAGTGGCATAGATTTCTATTCTATTCATAGAATAGATTAAAAAATGTATGTGATTGACATAAGCTATCGCCAGGCGTTATGTCAATCCCATAATTTTTTTGGGCCTCTGATCTGTCATACCCTTCACCGATGTGTGTTCGAGAGGAGCTGGGTTATATTGATGCCACCTATTGCCTGCTTGGTATTACACGGCTTTTTGCTACCAGATGATGAGCGAATAATATTTATTGCTTTATTTTTTTATTAATTTATTAAACAGTCAGTATAGTTTAAGTGTTTGGAAACTATGTCTCATCGTAGTAAACTGCGTACATGGGAGCGTTTTTATACTCCGCTTGTAATTCAAGACGGGAACACATGCGCTGGTACTCCAGCTTTTATTTCAACGACTTAAGGTATCGAATCGTTTGGTTTGAAATGAATGAAACGAATGAAACAAATGAAATGTTCCTATATATACATTTCATTCAATTCGTGGTGCAGTGGGAGTGCAAGCAACTGTTGTCTATGCATGAGGTGGTGAGCTCGATCCCCACACGAAGCAAAACTTTTTTTTTGTTTCTTCATTTATAGGACTTTTGTTATAAAACATGTCAGTCCTATAGTATCAAAAACATAGCTTTACTTCAAAATATAACTATAATACAAATAAAAATAAAAATAGAAGAGTTTATAAATCAGCATATGAAACCTAATTCACGTGTAATTCATAAATACGAGTATGTACTGCATTTACTTTGTATCCGTTATACGTATGTTAGTAAAGTACCCAGCGACACAGAGCTCGTTCCCTAGTGCGGGAGTTATTATTAAAAAAAAAGAGATTTGTAAAGTCCAGTAATATAACTGACACTTTTCATGATCATTTTGAAACTCATATGTATTTAAACGAATCCGATTTTGTGTAATCCGACATATCACACTACCCTAATAATAATGAACAAACATGGCTTGTAAACAGTTCAGTAAGCTAACTCATCGTAAACATTCAAGGTATGTTTTAATGAACACTAACTATTCGTACATTAAGTACTCATTTGTAGCTTAGAGCCGTACCTGCATAAATAAACCACAATGTCTTAAAACCAAACACGCTTGTTTAAAAGCTCATTAAATATATTCGTGTGCTGTCTCTACCAAACAGACTTTAATTACGAAGGCTCTATTTAAACTCGACTCAAGGCCGCACTAATTTTCGTTGGCTCCATTCAGTACAGCCTTTTCATCGGTGTAGGTGCACCCGATTTTATGTAACCTTGTATAATTTGGAAAATATTCGTATTTAAGTTACAAATGAGAAATGCGCATTTTTCCTCGATTTATTGGTCAGGGTGGCGATAGTTGGAGGAGTCTCCTATGTCCAGCAGTGGACGTCCTTTGGCTGACATCTATTGTTCTTTTTCTTTGAAAATTTTCTTGAATTTCGAAATTATCGTCACGTTTCGCAGTCAATTGTCCTACCATGTTCTAGGGTCATAGGATAAATCTTCATTATATTGATAAGGCCATTCAGTTTTTATTGTAGTACTAGCTGTTGCCCGCGACTTTGTTCGCGTGAAAATTCAGATGGGTGTGCCTCTATGAGAATATTGCGTGCCTGATTTTATGGCAATCGTACATTGTATCAGTAATAAATATCAGTATTATCCGTCTCTATGGCGAATCCAGTTTAAACCCGCTACCGCTAAAACTGACAAACCACTTTCACACAAACCGGCGACTCTTATTTGCCCACTTAATAAGGGTGGTTTCTGAATATTAAAAAAAGAGTATTTTCTAGTAATTTGGTAATCCTACTATAAAAACTATAGAAGTTTCATACAAACTTTGCCCACCCCTTTATACCCCCTTAGGGGATGGATTTCGCAAAATTTCGTCTAAGTGAGCACCTATATCCTAATAGGAACGACAATGCAAAGTTTGAGATTCCTAGCACTTGTTGTTTCTGAGATTTCGTGATGAGTGAGTGAGTGACCTTTTGCTTTTATGTATATGGATAGCTTTTGCCCGCAGCTTCGCTGGCGTGAATATCGTTTTTTCCAATAGACATTTTTATATTGTTTAAATACTGTTTTTCATACTATTTTTAATCTCCCATTCATACAAATCCTCTTTCACCTACCTTTTTTTTTTTTTTTATATTATAGCCTACTAAAGTGACTCCACCCCGCCTGATGGTAAGCAGTCAGTGGAATCCAGAAGTGGCGGCCACTATACCAAAACTCATCGTCTTAAACTGCTGGTATAGTGGCCTCCACTATAGCGGCTGGGAATGGGGTTAGGGGAAGGGAATGAGGGAGGTGAGGAAAGAGGATAGGGAGGAAATTTGGCCTCCGGCGCTCTCACTCACCGAACGAAACGCAGTAGTACGGATACTACTACTCTTAAGTCGATCTTCTATGAGAGGGTAGTACTTCTCCGGACGATCCGGCCCATTCATGCTGAAATCAGCGTGGATCTACTACCTAAAGATATCCCTCGTAAAAACAATATACGATACACAAAGGCAACTTTCACTACAATAACTTTCCCTTTCCTTCTTCCCTATCGCCCTTTTTCTCCACTCTCCACAGTTTCCTCCTTTCTCTCCTCCCCTTCCCCTTCTCCTCTTCACCTCTTCACCTCCTTCAGCATCCCTTGCCCCTCCTCTAGCATCACTTGCCCTTTCCTCCACTTCTCTCTACCTTGCCTCCTCGCTTTCCCCTCTCTTCCTCCTTCCTCCTCCTTCCTTTTCCTCCTTCCCTCTCCCTTCCTATCGCTTCCCGTCCCTTTCCCCTCCCTTCCTCTCCCGTCTCCCTCACTTCCCCCTCACTTTCCCCTCACTTTCCCCTCATTCACCCTCACTCCGCCTCACTTTCCCCTCACTTCCCCCTCACTCCCTCCTCACTTCCCTCTCACTGCCTCCTTGCCCCTCACTTTCTCCTCACTTCTCCCTCACTTCCACGTCACTTCTCCGTCACTTTCCCCCTCACTTCCCCTCACTTTCCTCTCACTTTCTTCTAACATTCCCTTCACTTTTCCCTCACTTTTCCCACACTTCTCCCTGGCTTTCCCCTGACTTCTCCCTGACTTTCCCCTCACTTCTCCCGCATTTCCTCTTCACTTCCCCCTCACTTCCCCATCACTTCCCTCTCACTTTCCCCTCCCTTCCTCCTTCCCCTCAATTCCTCCTTTTCCTCCCTCCTTTCCCTCCCTCCTCCTTCCTGCAAATTTCAAATCGCTAGCTTCAAAAGCTAAAGATCTTTGTGTAGAATATTTCATCCCTAATTTCATCCCTCTAAATCCACTCCTGTTAAAATAAAATTATAAGGATATTTTTTATTTAAATAGAAGTATTCTAAAACAAAATTTCATAACTGTAAGTTAAAAAATAAAGAACATTCATATAATCGTTTTCATCCCTTTTGACACACTTAGGAATTTAATTTTAAAAACCCTTTTCTTAGTACAACCTCTAGAAATTTAGACAAACACCCTCCAAATTTTAAGTCACTACGACCAGCAGTTAAGGCTGTGCGTTGTCTGTTAGTCAGTCAGTCAGTCAGGACAAAGCCTTATATAATATGTATGGGTGTATGGATGTATGGATTAGACGTATAGCCATATAGGGATCAAAGCATACAGGCTGCTAGGAATGCTAGCACGTGATAGATCCACATATAGTTGATCGTGCGAAAAACAGCTAATACTTAGATCCACACCCACATCTTTTAAGTGTGTCTGACCTTGGGCATTATTAATTGTCATCGCGAAACATAGGCTCACTGGAAACTGGACTCATTTAAAACTAAACGGAAGATTGTTTAGAATGAGAGGAATCCGAAAAATAAAAACGCTATCAGATTCCGTAACCTGTTAAAGTCTCTGTTTCTATCAGGTTTCGAGTTAAAAAAGTTATGCCAATTTAAAGAATTACGTCGAAAATTTGTTAATAGTAAATTAACAAATGTTCGACGTAATTCTTTAAATTGGCATAACTTTTTTATTTATGAACCGATTGACATGAAACAAACACTAAATGTTAAGAGAAGCTTACCACAATGTATTATTGAAAACCACATCTAAATCGGATAAGCCGTTTCTGAGATTAGCGTGAACAAACGCACAGACAAACAGACAAACAGACAAAAATTGTAACAATCATTGTTTTGGGTTCTATTTGCGTTGATGAAGGTCCCAATAATTTTTTTTCTCATATATCTTCCATGTACAGACAGCGATCGGTTACATTTTTATTATATGTATAGATGAATGCCTTGACAAATAGACTAGTGTTTGTTCAGAAGGAACCCATCTTGGTAAGAACGGTATTACGGTAATAGATCCACGCTGGTTTTAGCATGAATTGGCCCGATCGATCGAGAAAGTATTACCCTCTCATAGAAGATCGACGTAAGAGTAATAGTATCCGTACTACTGCGTTTCGTTCGGTGAGTGAGAGCGCCTTAGATCCAATTCCCCACCTTTTCTCTTTCCTTACCTCCCTCATTCCTTTCTCCTACCCCATTCCCAGCCGCCATAGTGGAGGCCACCATAACAGCAGCTTAAGACGATGGCTTTTTTCTGGATTCCACTGACTGCTTACCCTCAGGCGGGGTGGAGTCACTTTGGTAGGCTAATATAAAAAACTCAGATCTATTGGTGAGAACAACTGCCTATATCTATCTACTTTAAGCTGCAAGTACTAGAATTTCATCAGCTAATTATGTGACAAAGTGCCAATGATGCTCTTCATATTCCAAATAACTATAAACTTCGGTAATCCTTTGTATGTTACTGCTGGTTTTTGTAGCAGTATTTGCGAATTGCTATGCAGTACAGTTCGATTCGCTCAAGTGACAAAAACTTCAAGTACGTAATGTATTATTGGATGTATCAAAAATAGACACATTTACTGTATAGTCCTACAGGTTTTATAATTTACTTGTAATGAAACATGTGACTAAAATACTCATAATTTTTAATTGCGTCTTTAACTTAGAATCTTATTTTATTCGCAACTTCTAAAATATATCTACGTATTTGATATACTCGTATTTCTGCTTAATTAATACCTCTATTCATTTCTTGGCTAGGCAGGCTCTCCCTTGAAGATAGACAGACGGACGAATAAAAATATCCTACATTATTCGATCGATCGAAAGAAAATAAGATCGAATGAATTATTTTATAAATTACTGCTCTGCTCTCGTCACCAGTAGCGTAATATTACATAGCCTATAACTTTCCTCAAGAACCAGGCTATCATACGTAAAAATAATTATTAAAATGTGACTGGTAGTTTTAGAGATTAGCGCTACCGCTTTATTTAATAATATAGATTATTATTATTTACAATGTGAACACGTTTCCTGAAATAACCGCAGTGTATAATTTACTTAAACAATAAAACCATCTACCATTCATCGTATAAACTGGAGTTGAGCAATATACATACAGTTAACACAATTTGGCGATCCCTAGATCGTTGTTTGTGTACATCTACAATACTTGCACAAACTATTATAAGAACTATTTCTTAAGCACTTAGTTATGCCACTTCAAGTAAACAAGCCACTAATAAATATCCATTTTAAATAACAGTTATTATTTACTAGTAGTTTCACCCGCGTTAATTTACATCTTTGGTTACTGCTCTGTTGCAAAGAATTATTCAAATGCGACTAGTAGTTCTGGCGATTAGCGCGTTTAAACAAACTCTTCTGATTTATATTAAGTATAGATTAATGTCTGCATCCAACCAAACCGTCACGTCGAGAAGCGGTAGGAAAATCACCCAATACAAATAGGCATCAGCCTTCTGTGAGTGACACGTGCGGGATTGAAGTGCCACCCTTTCTCAGTGGAATCTAAAGGATCTTCAACTAAGGGGTTCAGTAGTATATACTAAAACTAGCTTTCGCAGCGCAGTTTCACCCGCAAGTTTGCTTTCTGCTCTGCTCCTGTCGCCAGTAGCGTGATGTTTCATAGCCTTCGAGAACTAGGCTATCATACAAAAAAGATTTTATAAAACCGACTGGTAGTTCTAGAGATTAGCGCGTTCAAACAAACAAATAAACAAACTCTTTCCGCTTTATATTATAATATAAGAGTGTATACGACGGTATCATATTAAATGCAATTACGTATAGTATGTGACATTATAAAGCGAGACAAAAAAAAAACAACTAAATATCTTCAGTAGTTTAGACACAGGACTACTTTTTTAATTTCTTTAATTCTAAACACTCTGTAAGTACGTCAAACGGTCACTGACTTAAGTCATAACCCACGTCGAAGGATAAACGTTGACGCTCATTACAGGTCAGTGAACGTGTCATAATAAATAGTGTATTAATTTGTTACTACCTACTAAAATATTATTTATTAAATTTAAAATATTTGTTTTTCGTCAAATCATTTTTGTGATTAATTTGAAATCATTATACGGACTAGTAACAGCTGCCTTTTCATTTAATATCAAACTGTCGTATACTCTCTGTATACTTATTACTTATGTAAAAACTAGCTTGAGAATCTCTTTACCAGTGCCTGTGTTTTTTTTCAAGCTTTCAATAATTAAATATGGGGTCTACCACTTAGGATCCTAAGACTGCTTACCCTGATGAAACAGTGGAGTGAATTTTTAGGCTTATTAAAAAGACCTTTGTCCGCCGTGCATTAGCGAAGAGTCACTTTGCCGAGGAGGGAAGCCGGTGGGACTACAATACTTTGAGGTTCGGACGGCCAGTTAGACTTTGAGTAGACACTCAAGCAGTGATAGGTATAAGGAGGTCAGGGCATATTTTAAAAGGGAAGCCGGCAGGAATCGTGTTATATAGACGCTTCGCCACTGCCGCCGTGAAAGAATGATGACGATAATGAAAATTTTTAGAAATTCAAATAAAAGTATTCGTTACGTAGTACGGTTTTCTATGATTACTTTTTCAATGAATTGCGGCTATTGGCAATAAAGTTATATAAAACATCCATTTAGAAGTCCCCGACATTCCCGTGCAAGTTACATCGAACGATTTATAATAAAACAAGTTGAGGCGGAGCTTGTATCGTGGAATAATTTCGAGAATCTCGCAATACGAGTGAGGGATCAAAGGATTGCTATCTGTCGGTCCGAGGCCACGAGCGGCCAAAGTCACACGCTCGTGCTGGAATACTTTCAAGCTTTGGATTTTAGTTTATAAGTTAATGGGGATGTGAGTTACGAGGACGCGGTTATATAGCTATAGCTCGTAGTATTTTATTGTAATCTGTTTAATTTCATTACAAGTTTGCACGTTTTTATTTTTACTCGTTTCTTTTTTGGGTCATTCTTTAGATTTTTGATCTTTTATCTTGTTTTTATCCTACCCCGTATGTCAAGAATATTGAAGATAAAATTGCAAACCTAATTTACTGCTCATATTAAATTACGATTTCATAAATACAATCAAATCTCGATTCTCTTGTTAAGTAGAATTTTATTAAACGTTCATTTATAATTCATTTAAAAACTGAACTAAATGCTTAATCAAATAGTAAAATTACATTTCGGGCGTACCGCGTAGAAGCGAATCTGTTTTTTTGCGATACTGGCGTTCTACCAATTATACTAGCACGCTTGAGTTTTTATTTTGCCACTGTTTGCTACGTTAGCTAACGTATACTGAGAATAACTCTTCTGGTGTGTTTGCTTAGTGAATGAGGATAGAATAGACCACTCAACCGTTAGCATTAAAATTGGTTTTAGCTTTAAAAAGCACGTATTGTTTTTTTTTCAAATGAGCTGTGCACTTTATGCAGGCTTTGGTTTATTGTATTTACAAAGAGGATTTTACTGTGTTTACATTGCATTAAAAAAAGCATAAAATATCTTTAAAATGGAAAAGTTAGTTTAGTAACTATAACTTTGCACCGCAATACTTTTGCGCTCCTATTGGTGCCATTCTAAGCGTCTCCTTAACATATTTTATGGCGCCAACTTCCCATCAAGTTATACCATTACAAACAACTTAAGCACTCAGCCCACAATCGCTTCCATTTCTATTACATCTACGATTGAATGGGCGATTGTCTCCTAAACTCGTAATGAAGCCTATTTAAATGCAAACGGAGGCTCCGCTAATGAGCCCTGGGGTTCCAACAAAAATGTCCAATTCCTTCGTCGGAACGGTGACGTGGTGTTTGGTTAAACTGCCAATTCATTAGATGACTATTTGATGCCTTTATTTTCGCTAAATGTTGTCCCTTTGAGAGAATAAAGATACTTTTCTGCTTACTGTTCTGCTCCCGTCGTCAGTCAGTCAGTCGAAATCTGAGGCAATGGTTATACGAGCCGGGTATGCCTCTGTCAAAAGTTTCACCATATCCCGGTCACAATTCCAAAGGATTAAGCTTTTTCTTGTAATATAATAATTATCGTAAGTTGCCTGGTACAATACTCACCCCCAGTTTCTAAAAGGCTGATCAACAAAACTAATAATATAACAGTTTATAAAGATATTATGTTATTTGGCCAAAATATACACCAAATCCTTTTTTAACGCGGACGAAGTCGTGGACAGGAGCTAGTATTACATAAAACTTTGTATTGAAGCTGTTCAGACTAATTGTCACATTTATTGGTAACACTCTGTAAACCATTACTTTGAATATTATTTTATTTTCACAATTGAGTGCACTCGTTGTGTTGACATATTAAAGTTATTTACAATGACATAATTCTAGTTTTATGTATTGTACATTTTGTTAGAAATGACTATTATGTTGATAGTTCACTAGTATATTCAAATACATATAATTCAGACGAAGAAGCATGAGAATACTAGCTTTCTGCAGCGGGGTTTCACCTGCGTCTTTGCTCACTGCTCTGCTTCTGTCGCTAGTAGCGTGATGTTACATAGCCTATATCTTCCTCGAGACCTGGGCTATCATACGCAAATATCATTATTCAAAGTCGACTGGTAGTACCAGAGATTGGCGCGTTCAAACAAGCAAACAAACCCATCCGCTTTATAAAATAGTATAGATATGTATTGATTGTCTATTTACATTCTTTAAACAAAAGTTCTTTGATGCCAAAAAAGGTATTCGGGCACACTGTGTAGTAATCAGTGATTTACGCGACAAAACGTTTCCAAAACTGAAGTTCGGCTCAAAGTTTAACCTTATAATAAATGGATTAGTCTTGTACGTGGCTACAGGCTGGTTTTGCACGAGTTGCAGTCGCAGGCCGAACCACCAGCCGTCGTAATCTCGTGTGTAAACTTCCTAAGGATTACTACAACTTGGGCCTTGTTCTCAAACTTTAATGTACTTTGGTACGTACGGTGCTTATAAACCGAATATTGTTACTGTTCACAGTTGTTTAACTTGGATGATGTAATTGACGTTGAGTGTAAGGTGCTGTTGAGAGCTCATTTCCATTATCTCTTGGAACATAATTAGATCAACTCCAACTATATATTACACAGAAAATAATTTAGAAAGCAATTTGTCCGGGTAACTCAGCGATACGAATATTATGACAATTTCTCGGCTCCTTCCCGGAGAAACCGATATGAAATGAAAATAATTTTATTATTGTACGTTACTGTAATAGATCCTTACTAATATCGGTATGATAGGACGGATCGCAATTAAAAGATTGCGACAAACCGTGTCTACAGAAGCAGCACTCAGTGCATACCATGGGTACGTGTCTTCAGTGCTCTCATATGGTCTCTTGTTGTGGGGAGGATCGGTTGATATCGAAAAAGCATTTAGGATACAAAAAAAATACGTTAGAGCTATCACTGGAGCTTGGGCTACAGATAGTTGTAAGCCACTGTTTTCCAAATTTCGCATTCTTACGCTGGTCTGCATGTATATTAAGGAAATATGTATTTTTGTAAAACTGCATCCACAATACTTTAGTTTATATTCAAATAAGGTAGCAAGAAATGATAGAAACAAGTTTAAACTCCACCGTCCGAGATGTCGTTTAGATATAGTGGAGAAAAACGCATATATTAAGGCTATAGAAGTGTATAATAAAATACCAAATAGGTTCAAAGAATTACCGCTATTGCTGTTCAAGAAAAGATTGACAATGTGGCTTGCAGATAAATGTTTTTATACATTAAATGAATTTATGACATACAAAGAAAATGATAATAATTAATACTAAAATTGACTATTTTATATTGTTCTACTTTTTAATCAGATACTTTTAAATAATATTATAACTTGACTATAAAAATTGACATCCTAACATAAAAAATATATTTTGACATTATTAAAAAAAAAAAAAAAAATTGTATTATCTAAAGTTATTGGATTTAATATTAGTAATGATTAAGTTTAAGATTCACAAGCCATTGTTATGGCAGAATGTAATAAGTACCTATTATGTTGATTTCTACCACCACTTTTTGTCACTACATTCTTGTGAATAAATAATTGATTTGATTCGGTCGGGCAATATTTACATTCTAATAAAATATCGACGTAAATGGTACCTAGTAATTTTGTCAATTTTTGTATTAGTGTCATCACCTTCCCTCTAATATGGCTAGGGTGATGATGGCTGGTCAATGCATCATGCTCGTGAACGGGTGCTACTTGGGATGACTGACTTGGCATGGCATACATTTAATACTTAATCTAGTACCTATTACCTTGTCGTTTAATGTGACCAGGGGGCCTACCACCATCTCTGAAAGCAGTATTACTTTAATATTACTTCGTCTTTTCGTACCATGACGCCCTTAAAATAAGCCTGTTTTAATCATAAAACAATATTACTTTCTTAGCAGTTTTGTGACGTTATCATAAAATAGTTCATTCAATTCGTACCATGATGTCTCTTTTGACAATTAGCAATATCGTTTTTACGTCAAAATTAGCAATCATAAAAAAGTTACTCTGACGCGACGGATTTATTATTGTTTTCTCATTTTATTTACAATAGAATCAATTTTGTGTGTTATAAGTTATAAAGTAAGTAAAACGTATTTATTTTTATATTATTTTCAAATGGATTGTGCATCTACTGATTTTAATTCATTTTATGATTGTAACCTAGATGGCGAATGCATACGAAATATTTGAGTTTCTCGAAGCAGATAATGCAGCATATATAACACGGAGCGCAAGCGTCGTCGAGCGGAATTACGTGAGGAATGTGACACTTTTAATGTAGATAATGTAGAATTTGTAAAAAGGTACAGACTCGCTAAGAAGCTGGCACATAACTTGTGCGATGAACTAAGGCCACTGATGACGAATTCAAGAAAATCTACAGACTTGCCTGTGGAGAAGAAGGTAAAGCCCACTGGCTTTACCTTCTTCTCTTCGTCTCCACAGGCACATATGCCATATGCCTACATATGCCTACATATGTCAAAAATTTTAACCAATTATCCATACTTACCTAAATAATTATTCTTAGTACCTACTCATTCTAAGCTTCCGTTATTTTTTTTAGGTATAGGTAGCATTATCCTTTTATGCTACCAGTTCATACCAACAGCCTATAGGTGGCCAAGAAGGTCATTTTGTGGCTCAACAGACAGTATCATCTGTTATTGCGCAAGTTACTGCTTGTCTCAATACTCCTCAATTAAGGCAAAAGTACATCAAGTTTCCAGTTAATGATGAAGAACGTAACGAGATTAAAACAGAGTATGTACCTACAGTATTTTATTACAATGCCTACATGATTAATATTCCAGAATGCATTATTTACAAATGATAGCATTATACATATTTTATTTTAAATGATTAATATTTATACCTATATACATTACAGGTTCTACAATAAATTTGGTATTCCTGGGGTTCTTGGTTTTTAGCCCATTTGGAACATCTTAGTAACACAGAATGTATTTGGTTTCTAGGTAGGTTTCCCATTGATCTTTATTAAAACTTGTCTTTAATTTTATATTTTCTTTGCTTAATAATAATTTAAAGTATATTTTATCATCAGGAGACTCTGGATATTCATTAAGAAAGAGCATGAGGACACCAATACTGAACGCACCACCTGTCTCACCAGAAGCACTACACGAACTTGCATGTCCGCACCAGGAACATCATCGAGCGCACAATCGGGCTACTCAAAGCACGATTTCGTTGTTTGCTTGTTCATAGAGTGTTGCATTACTCACCAGAAGTAGCTGGTTCTATTGTAAATGCATGTGTCATATTGCACAACATTTGCAATAGAGCTAATATACCTGTGCAACAATTGAAGTTTATTAATACACCTATTTTATTACTAATTTATAATTTTAACCTAAGTTACTGTTATGATTTAATATACATATTCTTATATTTCTTACTGTATTATTATTTAGTATCCTTGAATTATGTAACCTTTTAATATACAATAATAACATAATAACTACACAGACAGAGCTATAGAGACCTAAAGTAAGCATTTATGTTATTAAATATCTTGTGATAAGGATTCTCTAATGCAGATAAACATACTTAGATACTTTTTCTTATAAACACAGACATATTATTATACTTACACAGGAGCACCCAGACCTATGTAAATGATTACTTGCATCGGGCTGGGTTTTCCTATGTAACATGACTAAGTTCATGCACACTAATATTTTGCGGGCTATCATACGCAAAAAAGTTTTTCAAATCCAACTGGTAGTTCTAGAGATTAGCGCGTTCAAATAAACAAAATCTTCCACTTTATATATTATAATAGTACTAGCTTTCCGCGGCGCGGTTTCACCCGCCTTTTTGCTTACTGCTCTGCTCCCATTGCCATTAGCGTGATGCTTTGACATAACACTGAAATATTTACAAATTAAGTATTAAATTTCTATTTTAAATATTGAATTCCCTTACCTTTGTTCCATGTTGACTTAAATATGTTATTAAGTTAAAGTTTAACCATTTATATAAAACCCGCTAAAACACATCAAGTTTCAAATTTCATTCGCGCTTTAGTTGATATAATTTTTTTGTTGTTCCGGTCATACCCTAGCACTATCACATTTAAAACATTTATTAATTGTTCTTGCAACTTATTAAAGGAAAATAAACAATAATTACACTCATTTAATAAAAACTACTCATTATGATTTATTTATTTGCAAATAATTAAATTTTGAGTTAAATTATGTAAATATTTGCTTCAGAATTATACATCGCATAATGCACTCCGGACCAAATAAGTGAAAGAGAGAGCGCTATACAATTCATGTAGCGATATTTCTTTTCCACTATCGCAAGCAATAGACAAATCATTCGGTCTTTCCCAGCACTAAGCAGGAATAAAACAATATTGTACAATGAAGGTCATGGTACGGATTTGAGTAATCATATTGTAATCTTGATATAAAACGTTCCTAAAGTAAGATTGTTTTGTAAAAGATGGTGGTAAGCCCCCAGGAGGTGCATTTACCATTTTAATAAAAATAGGTAGGTACGTAGTCAAATTACCATACTAGATGAAACTAAATAATGGAAATCCTCTTTTCTTTCTTTAATCTTAGTAATTGTACTAATTGGTTAATTTGTAATAATTACTTTGTAAGGTTCTTTGGTTGCGTTGATGTGTTAAAATTGTTAACTCAAACAAAAAACTAATTATCTGGCGATTGAAATGAGTGACTTGGTTTCTCGCCAGTTCTTTTCACAGCTCTACCTCGTGTCAGCGAACTGGCTGACTTCATGTAATTTTGACTTCACATAAGCATCATAATTTATGATCAAAATAAAATAAATGCTTTGAGTTTCAGTTTGAGTTAGTGACCAAGTCCCTCTTCGGGTTGTGTTTGATTAGCAAGTAAAAAAGCCAGAGTACCAATTAATTCTAAGGTGCCGTTTCTCATGTTTTTCTCCCTCTCGGTCGGCACTAATTATTAAGTTTTATCCAAGAACTTTTGATAGACCCTTTTAATTTTTTGTTCACCAATGTGCATTGGTTTCCGTAAGCTAGCAGCACTATAATTTAGAGTCTGGTTTAGAGCCTAAAAATTCTCAGTTTCCAATTTTCGCAATAACTATGCTGTTTGTAACATACATACATACATACATACATACATACATAACTGCATAAACATGCTTGTTTGTGCCTTTTGTCAACCCATCACCTATTTGTTCATCTACGGTAACCCCGAGGTTTCCTGTTGCTGCTGTTGCTGTTCGTAACTTGACAACAGGCTGAACATAGCAACACACTTCGTAATATCTTTAAAACAAACCTCATCCAATCTTGCGTATAAACAATGCATCCAAGAGCTGGTTCCTTGCATAATAAATACTGAGTCGTGACGTCACTATGTCACTCTGACACGCTGCGACACGTGTTGTATTATTCACTCGCCTGCGTGACGGCTAAGACTATGAGTGACACGTTCAACATAGGTTACTCAGGATTTTGAGGCAATTTTAAATGGATTTGAAAGTGAATTTAATAAAGTGATGTACTTCTGGATTCCACTTACTGCTTACCATCAGGCAAAGTGGAGTCACTTTGGTAGGCTAATATAAAAAAAAAAAAAAAAAAAAAAAAAAGTTTATCGTGTTAGAGACTTTATTTTTAGTATTCTCCTGACTTTAGCTTATTGAATAATGTGCTAGTGTATGTAGTATGGTGTAGTATGAGAAGGCGAAAACAAAAAACGTTAAAACGGAGTTAGCCCGTGAAAGTATCTTATCCGTGCAGAATACGCGCTATAGCAATACTATCTGGATAGTATTAGGTTCCTACTGGTTAGTAGTGTTAAGTGGCAGTATGGTTTCTATCCCTATTAAAATTTTAAGTAAATTTGTATTATGTATGCGTGTGTGTTTGTTACCACTCAGCGTCTAAACGGCTCAAGCGATTAAGGAAATTGGTATGTATATAGATTAGGTGCGGAGACGGACATAGCTACTTTTTATTCCGAAAATCAGTCTGGTTTCCGAGGTAGACAAAAGATATTTTATGAAAAGTGGTCGAAGCCGTGGGATGCAACTAGTGCATAAATAAGTCATGAAACAATATTGGGTAACATTTTATCTTGGTGGTAAGTTTGTATTTTTGGTTACTACTCAACATTGGTTGGTTAAGTACTGTTCTACATAATTATTATATTATTATTAATTGTAATATATATAATAATACTAGCCTGTTTACTGTCCCACTGCAGGGCAGAGGCCTCTTTTCATTTAAAGAAGGTATGAGCATTAATCACCACGCTTGCTCAAGGCGGATTGGCAATTTAAGACTTTTAAGTCCAGGTTTCCTCACGATGTTTTCCTTCACCGTCAGTCAGAAATGTACAAGATAAACTTAGAAAGTACATATGATTTGAAAAATCACATTGGTACTTGCCCGGATTCGAATCCACTACCTAGTGTTTACGAAGTGGGTTCACTGGACCTTTTCGACCTCTATATAATTAGCAATATAAAAATCTTATGAATACATAGGATTAGCAAATGTTAAACCGTGCATACAATTAAAAACACTCTACCTTACAGCAATCAAAACCCTTTGAAATAAAAATTTATATTGCGCTTTTTAAACAGACGAGGCAATATGGCTTCAAAAGAATCACCCTCCTCCATGATCCCATAATTACTCTCGTAATTAAATATTATCCTTCATTGAAAGCTTTCATAACAAATCGTAATTAAGGCGAGCAGCGTACTGCCTACGCCGTAGCCCGTAGCCCCGTAGACCGTTCGTAGACGCTCACGTAGCACACAAATCAGTTCTGAATACAACCTTCCCCCTCTTGCCCCCCTGTCTCCCTTAGTCCACCAGAGTCACGTACTTTCGTTTTATTTGATATGTAATTTACTTTTGAAATATTTGAAAAGATTATTACTTTTGTTGCTTCTACGCTGTTTCAATATTTACGATGTGCGGGCCTGAGGGAGGTTTGTTATGGCCTATTGTGATTTACGTGGATTTTTATATGATAAAGTACTTGAGTTACGATTTTAATATTTTGTTGGACCCGCTATTACAGGGGTTACAGATGTTGATCATTTAATTGTAGTAATTTTTCAAGGGATGCGACTTTTTTGCTGTAGTAATTCGAGAAGAAATTTTATATTAATTATTTCGTGTGTATTTTTGAAGTATACAGTTCTCAAAATGTGTGGTGTGCTATATCTAAACATTGTAAGGTTTGTTGATTGTGTGTTTAAGTTCTGCGACATAGTTATAGACTAATTTTCATCAAATGGACTGTAGGCTAAACACTTTATTCTTTTTATATTCATAATGATCTGTTCTCATTTCTATATGATTGATTGATTGATGATTAATTAAAAATTTTCTAGCTTTGAATTTGAGTAAAACGGTAGTAGATTCACGCTGGTTTCAGCATGAATGGGTTGGATCGACTGGGGAAGTACTACCCTCTCATAGAAGATCGACGTAAGAGTAGTAATCGTACTATTGCCTTTCAATTGATGAGTGAGAGCGCCGGAGGTCCAAATTTCCCCTTTTCCTTTTCTCACCTACTCCATTATCTTCAAGGTAGGCAGCGGCGTCGCAGAGTCCCTGGCGACTCTGAGTCGTCCATGAGCGACAGTTACCATTTACCATCAAGGTGAGCTGTTTGCTCGTCTGTCAATATCGGCAATAAAAAAGAAAGTAGCAATAGTTTCTTGCTAGTTCATCTAAACTAAAGCCATTCTTGTCCAAAAAAGTTTTAAAACCTTCTTGAAAGTCAATTTTATTCAAGTCACATTTTGAAAATTATTCTAAGACACATAATAATAATAATAATACCAGCCTATTTACTGTCCCACTGCAGGGCAAAGGCCTCTTCTCATATAGAGAAGGTATGAGCATTAATCACCACGCTTGCTCAAGGCGGATTGGCAATTTCAGACATTTAAGTCCAGGTTTCCTCACGATGTTTTCCTTCACCGTTAGTCAGAAATATCCAAGATAAACTTAGAAAGTACATATGATTCGAAAAATCACATTGGTACTTGCCCGGATTCGAACTTACTACCTCGTTTTTACGAAGCGGGTGCCTTATCCACTGGACCATTTCGATTTCAAATCAAGACACATAATAATTCATAATTCATTTATTTCTTTATTAAATAAAAAGGCTTATCTGCTTACACAATCTATACTATTATATAAAGCGGAACAGTTTGTTTGTTTGAACGCGCTAATCTCTACAACTACCAGGCGGATTTAAATAATTCTTTTTGCGTTTGATAGTCCAGTTCTTGAGGAAGGTTACTGGTTATGTAACATCACGCTACTAGCGACGGGATCAGAGCAGTAACCAAATATGTAAGTTACCCCGTTTGGTTGAAACCGCGCTACGGAAGACTAGTAGTTGATATAAGTAGTACTCAATCATGCGGACGTTTTGTACAAAATAGGTGTGCCAAGATCTTATTTTCAAAACTAATTAAAAAGTTCATTGGTTCTGGTTTAAAATGTTTCTGACGTTACATTTGAACCGCTTTCGCCAATAAGTTAAATGTCCTTTATTTAAGAACACGAAGTTAAACGTTTATATTAATGACTCATTTTTGTTAACTGGTCAATGCGTTTTATTTTTAAGGTTAATTATACTGCTGTATTTTGAAAAAGCAAGAAATATGTTATTTGATGAATGTGGAAATACTTCTGTGATTTTAAAATGTTTAACATACAGAACGCCATTGGCTGCGATCCAAATATACCTCCTTTGCCTCTTCAATGTTAATTTATTTTTTCATACACACACGTAAAGTCTAAGGTTCCCTGACTCAAAGTCAAAGTCAAAGTCAAAGCATTTATTTCATTTAGATCATAAAGTATGATGCTTATGAAAAGTCAACATAACATTTTGTCAGCCAATTGACCCACAGCCAGTTCGCTGACGAGATAGAGCTGTGAGAAGAACTGGCAAGAAACTCACGCCACTCTTTTCAATCGCCAGATAATTACAGTTATTTGAATGAGTTACAATTTAAACACTCAACGCAACCAAAGAACCATACAAAGTAATTATTACAAATTAACTAATTAATATAATACTAAGATTAAAGAAAGAAAACAAGGAATTCAATTATTTAGTTTCAACTAGTATGGTAATTTGACTACGTATTTTAATTAAACTGGTAAATGCACCCCCTGGTCACATTGAACGACAAGGTAATACTGGATTGAATATTAAATGTAAGCCATGCCAAGATTGACCAGTCATCCCAAGTAGCACCCGTTCACGAGCATGACGCACGGGCCAGCCATCATCACCCTCGCCATATTAGAGGGAAGGTGATGACCCGGCCAATACGACACCACAAGCAATGACATTTTAGTGAGCATGACAATGCAGGGCATGGGTGGTAAAAGAACCCTAATAAAATGTATACTAGGTACTAGGTATTATAATTTATAATTATAATAATTACATAACTGTGATGAGGCATCAGCTATATGATTACGTGAGAGTCAACATGCAACTAATATATCTATACATAGATATAAACTAATATGATCTGACGTCGTGATGGCCTAACCGCATAGATTATTTCCTAATATATAACGTATCAATTTGTTTGTTTTAACACAAGCTCACAAAAAAGATGGGGCAAGGGCGGGATGCGATGAACGTAAAATTTGCGCTGTGATTTCAATGTCAAACAGTAGAATGCACTGATAATAATAAAAATAATACCAGCCAGTTTACCGTTCCACGGCAGGGCAAAGGTCTTTTCTCATTATAGAGAAGGCATGAGCATTAATCACCACGCTTGCTCACTCAAGGCGGATTGGCAATTTTAGACTTAAGATCAGATTTCCTCACGATGTTTTCTTTTACCGTCAGTCAGAAATGTCCCAACATAAACTTAGAATGTACATATGATTTGAAAAATCACATTGGTACCCGCCGCATTGTTACCCGGTTTCGAACCCACTACCTCGTGTTTACGAATCGTGTCATTATCCACTGGGCCATTCCAAGTTAATAAAAAAATCTGAAACTATCACTCAATATCGCAACATATTCGTAAAGTATCCTCCCCGATACTTATTCAGATACGGTAAACACTTAATAGTTGCTTATTGTTGATGGTACGCATCATGAATAATTCAGCGTGTATCTACGGTTTTTCTACACAACAGACGTTCTCTGTTACTATATAGTGATGGGATGAGTAATGACTGTCTCACTGCTTTATGGGAGGCCGAAAATATGTTATTATAATGATGGGAGTTTGACGGATACATTATGTGTGTATAAAACTTTGTTGAACATTAATTTTGGGTTTATGCTTTTAGTTAGAGGCGTTGTAATTTATTTTATATCTTGAACGAATATGGTTTTTTGTTTATTTCAGTAGTATGCTTTATTTCAGTAACTTTTTTATAATGACTTGAGCCTAATACACACCAAAGCTGCCGAACCGCCGACACGGCCCGCCAACACAACCCGGCAGCCTATATGAAAAGAATCATGTCGGCAACATGCGTCCACGCACGCTGCTTGGCGACTTGTTGGCGGCATGTCAGCGGTTTGCGAAAGCGCTTAGTTGCCCGGCGACACACAAGCTGCGGTAATATAAATATAATCCTATTGTAACATGCAGTCGCTATTTCTTCTTAGGATAGGCAGATCTGTACCATGGCAGAAAATAACCACTCTGAACATAGCGGTCGTATCTACGTACATAATTCTCGACTAGTAATTTACCTGTAAGAGTTTATCAATTTTGTATAAAAAGTCAAATCTAATCACTACATAATGCCGTATCAGACACGAGACAGACACTATCAACAAAATGGTATGTACTTTTTTCAAGGGGCTTTAACCAAAGCCGATTACCTAACACTAAGCGGGAGATTCGGCACTCGTCACGCGGGATGTTCGGCTTTACCCACATTACTATTGCGGAGATTTATTGTCTCTCATGTGACCGACAGACGTATACGATACTTATTTATTTTATTTGATGATTTACGATCAGTTGTTCTAGCCGTGGCTATGACTGTATGGTCGGTCTAGAATGTGAAATTACCTCATTACTTTTCGTAGCCGTTGTAAGACGACAAAGGGAATATCTGATGAAAACTGTAGTGTATTAAGAGCCTTATTTACGCGTCATGAGTGGCAACATCGCCATTTATGGTTAAAGATCTTTATTTTCTCAAAAGAAATACAAAAATTCACTTACAGAGAAAACATAATAAACAGTAAATTAATTAATTTGGCCATGAAGCGTAGCTTTCGAGTACGCATTAAGTTTACATTAACTATTAATGATTTATTGTAATAACAAAAATGTGGGTAACAGTAAAAACTTTGATGTTAACAAAACAAAACGTCGGTTTTGCGACGTGTGCGAATTTAGTGTCATATTTCGTAGATTAATTATTTTTTTTATCATTTAATTGGAGCTATATTTTAAAAATATATTCTGTTAACATGCTAAAATTAGATGAAAGCTGTACAAAAAGTAAATCTGTGTAAAAAATCATTGCGTTTACAGTTCTATTTATATGCAAATAATGCATTTTAAACTTAAGTTGCGTTATTTTCATAGTAAAATAACTGTTAGCAATACGGTTACTTACTTTTTATATAGCTTTCACCTAATTCTAGCATGTTGGCAGAACATATTTTAAAAATATAGCTAAATTTAAATGTTAAAAATTTAAAACCACGAAATATGTCACAAATTTACGCCACTTTGAGGCGTAAAGCCTCTTAAGTATCGCCTTTACTATAGGCACCAATCTACTAAGCGTTCTGACGATTGCAAAGTTCCTTTGACTGAGGCTTAAGCATGACATGATTATTACCGATAGACGTAGTCAGAAAAAAAATTGAATTTAACAAATGCATGTAACATTTCAGTTGAAAAAACATTGATTGTTGTATACAGACCTTTGTGAAAAAATAATCGCTATCATTAGTAGAGGGATTAGTGATCACAGCGCAACGCTATTAGTTTTAAAAATAGATAAAGTTATTCAAAATACTTACTAAAGTAAACCAGCATTCATCAATAGGTATAAAAAATAATAAAACTAAAAAACTCGACTGCGTTTCTGTGCCTAAGTATTTTATACATTGCAGATTACTCCAATCTACTGACTAGAATAGGCTGACTTTTGGGTTTCGAATGCTACAATTTTATATTTTCTTGTTTTAGGATTATTCATTTCAAAATTAAGCAGTTGGTGTTTTTAGTTTTTTAAATTAACATTTTAATTGTTATTTTTTTTAAGTTTTATAATTGAATGAGTTTGTATTTCGTTTTTGATTTGTTATACCCAGTGTCACTCACTCAGTAAATACGTATCTAACGACATTTCTCAAGCTAAAGGTCATCAAGCCATTGACACCTCTCTAGTAAAAATCTATCGAACCGTTTAGGCTGCAGAGCGTGCCAAACAATTATACATATATACATACATACTCTCGAAAAACATAACTCTTCTTCTAGCGCAGTCGAGTCGAGAAAAAAGTAAATTTACAGTAGGTAAAGCATTGAAGTCTAAGCCAGATATTTATGAGAAGTCATTGTTTATGTGAGTAAACATACTTGTTAGTACATGTAAGATATGCGCTCAAGTACTCGTGTTTATGTATAAGTGCGCGAATCAATCATTGGTGAAGTCGTCTCGAATATTACAGACTTTTATATTTTTCCTTATTTCCCGTAAGTGTAGGCGAGAGCCTCCAAGATTAAACGGTTTACGTTCCACATAAAACATGCTTGTATGTGCGATAACATTATATATTTGATTCATAAGGAGGCTACTATAAGTAATTTTTTTTAAATTTCAGTCTTGTACACTGTTGTGTGTGTGTTTTCTAAGCATTGTTAAAAAAACATTAAACTATTTTCAACCGAAGTGAGGCGAAGGAATTAAGGAAGAGAAATGAGGAGGTGATTGAGGTACAAGTTTTTGACGTCTTATAAATCGATGAACACCGGCTGCACGCACGACAAAATGTCACGTTCCGCGTGCAAGCGAGAGCGCGGAGCAAACGATAGAGAGGCACGATCGGCCTAAGCGTTCGGCGACGCAAACTCCTTTTTTTATTATACAAAATAATGATAATTCAGTGATAATAATTCTATTTTTATATAAATAGTATGCAATTTTTCAACAATGTTTTTTTATGACGTTGTCACGTAAAATTATCGTCCGTAAACCGACTTTACAGACAACAAACAGTTTTTTGTTAGTCATAAAAGGACAGTATCGAAGTGTCATTTAGATATCCTATTAATATTATAAATGCGAAAATGGCTAAACCGAGTTCGATGAAAATTGGTATGTAAGTAAGTTCAGTGCCGAAGACAGACATAGGCTTTTTCATCCCGAAAATCGCTCTGGTTCCCAAGTAACATTACTCGTAATTAAACACATACCAATTTCTGCATAAGCGAAGAAGAGCAGGGCGCAGCTTGTTAAAAGATAAAACTGTCGTGCTGTCTTGAAACATTTTAGCATAAAATTAACGGACCAAAGTATTCAGTACCTATTATAATTTACTAAGTTTTGTCTCGTGTGTTTATCAAACCTAACCCCTTGAATAGCAGTCACTGCCTCTCACACTGTGCCATCGAGTCAGCCAAATTTAACTTATTTTTAACCGACTTTTAAAAGGAAGAAGTTCTAAATTCAGGTCGTTTTTTTTCTTGTATGGTTATACCGCAGGACTCTGTCATTTTTAAACCGATTTGGAAAACTCTTATTATTTGAAAGAGTATAAGTACTCTGGAATTGGTCTCTTGTGACGAGTTAGATTTGAATTCAGTTTATGGTTTTGGCTAAAAATTAATCTTCTTTTATCTACACTACTATATAAAGCTGACGAAGTTGTTTGTTTGTTTGAACGTGCTAATCTCCGTAACTACCAGTCGGATTTGAATATTTCTTTTTGCGTTTGATAGCCCAGTTCTTGAGGAAGGTTATAGGCTATATAAGATCACGCTATTAGCGACGGGAGCGGAGCAGTAACCAAAGATGTAACTTAACGCTTGAAACCGCGCCGCGAAAGGCTAGTCATAAATAAAGCATCATAAACCATTTTTGCTTATACAAATAGGAAGGACTTAACCATGCACAAATTAAGTTAGTTTGTTCCACATACAAAGCAGTGTAAATATTTAAGGAGCCTTTCACAGTGGAATGAATTTCGATAACGGCTCTACGGGGGCGCTAACTGTTTCATTACAGCTAAAACGATACCTAAGTTTGTTTGCGCCGACCACGCAAGTATGTATTTCATTTAAGTGATTCGGATACAAATTCATTGTCAATTATGTACTTGAAAATTGTATGGTTGAGATATGTCTGAAATATTTTTGTATTGCCTCCAGTATATGATTTATGGGAAACTTAAAATTGAAGAGTTTTACATTTGAAGTGCTAATGTTTGCTATTAATTTTTGATAAACTTTAAATTCTATTATGATCGGTGTGCTTTCTATTCTATTTTATGGGATCCATGGTGGCTGGTGAAATTTACACAAAAATCACATTGGTTGTCCGTATTCGAACCTCCCTGCCTACTCCTTCGAAAATAGACGGCGTAATGTTTTGCTATTTCAATTCAAAATTGAGTTTTAATTATATAATAGCACTACTTTAAGTTTTCGACAGTTTCATTATAAAATAATGAAAGTAATCTTGTACGGAAAGTTTCGTTAGCTGGTTCATTAATATTAAATGAAAATAGTTTGTCGTGATCAAAGCCGCCGCCGGCTGTTTCTATGTGTTAAACGACTATGCTTAAGTTACTGATATATTTTTAGAACAAATGACAGGAACGCTTCGTTTAAGTTTAAAATTCTAATAAAGCTTGAAGTATTAAAATGGTTAAATATTAGATTTTTCAAATAATACACCATTTTATTAGATTGAATTCAAAAAAGTGCTTTGGGCTGGCCAACAGCTTTACTACCCAGGTAAAAATAAAGACGTTTATTGCTTAACTGTATACATACCACAGTTGGTATATTTTTTATAAGTTTCAACAGTTTACCCATCGTGGATTAGTAAAGACACTGCAAAAATTTTAATGATAGAAAATATATTAAAACATATTATATTTGAATGAATTGAGACACATTTCAATAAAGTCAGATCTAAGTAGGTATCCCTGGATTATTTTTAGGAGAGTGGCGAGCAAATTGATGACAATTATTAACGGTAGTAGATCTACGCTGGTTTCAGCATGAATGGGCCGGATCGTCCGGGGAAGTACTACCCTCTCATAGAAGGTCGACTTAAGAGTAGTAGTATCCTTACTACTGCGTTTCGTTCGGTGAGTGAGAGTGCCGGAGGCCCAATTTCCTCCCTTTCCTCTTTCCTCACCTCCCTCATTCCCTTCCTCTAACCCCATTCCCAGCCGCCATAGTGGAGGCCACCATACCAGCAGTTTAAGACGATAGCTTTTGGTATGGTGGCCACCACTTCTGGATTCCACTGACTGCTTACCATTAGGCGGGATGGAGTCACTTTGGTAGGCTAATGACTAAAAAAAATAAAAAAAAATATGGCGGGATAATAAAAGAACATGTTTACTTCGCCTTCTTAGACTTATGTTAAAATTACATACGACCTGAGAACTTTGTCGATATATTTACGATCTAAGAGTTTATAATTAGCATATGAATGAAAGCTTCATCAGAAAGCAAAATAATCAATAAAGTCTACGTCATAATTTATTGGCAATTTTGTTAAACGACACGATTTACATATAATATGTAGGTAATACACTTTCAAAGTTGTTTGAAGATAATTATGTTTGTATAAACGAACGTATTAAATTTCCTCATCAAAATCCCAATATTTGGATAACTTTACACGTGACGGTTACATTCATAATGAGTCTGTTATTTTGCTATGTTAACTAGTTTCAAATTACAAGACGATTGTCACACTGCCCCGCACTACGCTGTGAGGTGCGTGTCGAAGGAACATCTACACTGCGCGTGAATGCAGTGTGTTGCACCACGAGTGAGTTGTATACAAAGGGAGATACTTACAAACAACCCAAGAACACGTGGCCGCACTACGCTCCGAGATGCGGGACAGTGTATAAATCGTCTAATGGTATCATGTAGCATTATCTTCACCGTAGATGGCGGTTACCACTTACTTATAAGATTATGTTATGACAGATCACTCAGAATTAAGTATTGCAAAATAAGATCACCTCATCGTGAATCTTGAAAATTTTTACGAAATACGCGGACCAAATAGATGTGTTGACATAAGGCACAATGACAAGCACCCGTAACCGAGTGTGTGTATAAAAAGATTAATGAATGTTAAAAAGGCAAAAATATGTTTGGATCGTAGGAAATGGCGATCTCAAGTCTCTGCTTATCCTATTGATGGGAGACACGAGCGCGCGCGTGAGGTTATATATATGTATGTTTCCTAAAATCAATATGCTAACTAAAAGCTCTTGTAGTTACGCTAATAACTCAGAGTTCCGCTTGCTACATGGTCTGAACTTCCTCATTACCGAACATTCCACAAGTCGAGCGGCGCCGGGGGCTGCGCTAATACTCGCTACTATTAATTTAATAAGCGCACTTCGCTCCACACTATACTAGTGCAGTAAAGAGCCTTCCGTAATCCTGGCGATACGTGAGTGTGACGAACACACGGTTAGGAAGGATGGGTAGCAGAATTTAAAAGGCGTATTTTAAACAGTAAACAAGGATCTTAAAATGTTAATATATCTAAGCTTTAGTTAACAGCAGAAGCAGTGATTATATAACGCAAAACTACGGGTATATTTACTTAACATCGATATTCTGTAAAGAGCGTAGACAATTTATCGTCGAAAACACTAGCGAGTTTCTATTACCATCGCTATCACTACGATGAATATTCGAGTGTTCCTTGACTAATTTATTAATTTATGCGAAAGTTTCTATGTGTGTTTGTTACCACTCAGCGCCTAAACGAATGAACCGATTTTAATGAAGATTGGTATGTAGATAGATTCGGTGCCGGCGACGGACATAGGATACCTTTTTATCTCAAAAATTCGTCTGGTTTCCAAGTTACATTAATTAAACACGTACCATTTTCAGCGCAGGTGAAGTCGCAGGCGCAGCTAGTTTAAAACAATTCGCTATGACGGACATATGCTACTTTTTATCCCGAAAATCAGTTTGGTTCCCGAGGGATACAACAAAACATATTTTACGCGTGGTCGAAGCCGTGGGGAGCTGCTAGTTCTAGGTTTCAAGCAGATTTTAGTACACGTACACCATTCATAGCAGCCGTGTGTATACTAACTAATGTCTAGGGATTAGCGCGTCTGGAGCAATCTGCACGGTTTGATTACAAACTCCCTCCGCGCTGCCGATATAATGCGTGCTATCTTCGTAAGCGATGCGTGCTACGTGAGCCTACAGACTGTACAGCTAAATATACAGCTATGTGAGCTCGTGGTGTATAAAAGAAAATGTTTCTTTAGGGTTATATACGTGTGGCAACTAGTTCAGGTACGCATATTGCGATTTTTCTCTTGTTAGATATTGGGGATACGTTTTTTGTCATGGTTTAAAAGTTTTTGAAATTACACCATGAGCGCAAGATAGGGTTTTTAACTGCTCACCATTAAAAAGGACAGGCAGTCTGATAAAGGTCTCTAGAAGACACCAGCTGAGGGCTATTAACTATTTTTCTTGCTTGACTGACGAAGTTAATGCGGGTAATGTTTTTCGAACTTATTTATGTATGCATGTATGTCTATGTCTATGGCACACGCTACAGCCTAAATTGTTTAATGGATTTTAACTTAAGAGTTGTCATTAGACCTGTATTAATTGTAATATTAGAATGTAGCGTCAGCACGAAAAGTTTCAGCAGACGGACTTTTTGATTTTTAATAGTATATTTAGCTTGTTGGTAATCGATATGGGAGCGTCTAGAAATAAATATTGCCCATAAATACACAGGATAATAAGGAGTTACCAGCATTTATGTTGTAGGTGTCATAAGAGATTATCCGCAAAACGGGTAACAGCGGTACCAACGTCTAGTTATTATTAACTTTTTATTGTTATCACGTAAGTGCACTTAAACTCAATAGTCATTTTTTGGTAGCACGTGACGACTTTGAACAGCAATTGAACCTTTCATTTAACGACTTAGATAGTCAGAAATAATCATTTATTATTTTCATTTAAATTTAATTAAATATACAAGTCTCAGCGCCTTGTAAAGCACAGTTAACAGAATTCATCCATTAAATTATTTAACTGATTTTTCTTCCCTTCGTTCAACGTCACAGCATCTTAAAATTCAAAGAAAACAGTTTTGAATCTTAATTCAGCGGCATTTATGAGCAAGCATTAACAATGCAAACTGTCCAAAGTTTGGCCTGTCCATCCAAAGTGAAGACAAAACTTTACGTCGAGACAAAGCTAAGTGACTGACATAATTCCCTTTTTTTGGACAAAAACTTCTTCAACCATAATTAATTATGACGGCTGTTTACGTAAAAAAATTAAAACGAATTAAAACGGACGGACGAAGAAAATAAATAGGCATATAGAGTTTTTGTAATCATTACAAAAAAAATTTAAGATATCTCAAATATTTCGGAGTGAATCATAAAATCTTAAGGCATTTGAAGAATCTTTATATTTTTGGTTTATATTGCGATGAATGGCAGACAAGCATGAGGTTTAATCGATGATAAATACATGGCAAACTTGTCTTTGTCTGATGAGCATTCAGAAAATGAAAAACTTGCATTAAAAGTTAAAAATATTATCCTTTACACTAGAAGCACTGCTCTAGTAACACCAAACTTTCTCTGTCTAACACTGCAATCTTCTAAAGTGTAAAAAACAACTTGAATTTCCCCAAAGCCCAGTTACCGCCTCGAACTTCTTCCTTTTCCCTTTTCTTTCCTCATCCTCTTTTTTGAAGTTATACTTCTTTTGGCGCGATTGGGAAAAATGATGAGAGTGAATTTTTACGATGCGCGCGCACACCGACAGAAAAAAGCAACACCCTGAAGTTAGTTGCGAACCTTTGTGTGTCGTATCAGCACAAATAATCAGTGTGAATAAATAAAAAATATATTAGCGTTTATATCAATTCAATTATATTTATGACGGTGATAGATATTTTTTATTAATCATTTATCAGTAAAAATATTTATTTTGAATATTAGTGGTAAAAGTGGTTTTAATGTACTGTTTTAAACAGTTTTCCAGTAGCGTGAAGTTACATAGCCTATAACCTTCCTAAGGAACTGGGCTATCATACACAAAAAAAAATTAAATCCAATAGGTAGTTCCATAGATTAGCGCGTTTAAACAAACAAACAATCAAATTCTTTCGCTTTGTATAATAGAATAAAGTCTATATACTAAATCTAACTATGAGAAGAACTGCCATAAAAGTTAAGAGCACTCTTTCCAAAGTTTTTCATAATAGTAGAGTATGCTGCCAACACCGTGTACCATTTAGTTTATTTAAATGTCTACAGTATGCAAATAGAGAGATTATATTTATTAAATGTGAAAAGTACAGGCAGGCGTAGCGTGCTATAGTACTACTGAATTCTATATACATAGTACTAGCGGCGCCCCACGGCTTCGCGCTTAAAATATGTTTTGTTTTCTTCGGGAACCAGTTTGTTTTACAGGACAAAAAGTAGTCTATGTCTCCCTTCGGCACCGAATCTATCTACATACTTACCAATTTTCATCGACATCGGTTCAGCCGTTTAGGCGCTAAGTGGTAACAAACACTCACATATATAAACACACACAACTTTCGCATTTAAAACATTAGTAGGTTACATAGGTATATTTGTAAATAACAAGTGCGAAGATTAACTTGTCCCCCAAGTAGCTTCTGTTCACGAGTATGACGCATTATCGTCGCAATACTGAAGAGAAAATAATGATTGTGATACTATTTTTCCGGATTAAATTCAAGCTCGACATCTTCTTAAAATCTTAACATATCTTAGCTTTGATAAGTCACAGTATTATTTAACTAAATAATTATAACTTCGCGTTTAATCAAATTAAAAATTAATGCGATACACAAGTATATCTGCATGAAATGAAATGAAAATATGTTTATTCATATAGGTTAAATAAATTAACACTTATGAACGTCAAAGTTTACAAAATGTCAGCAAATTAACTTACAGCGTAACAATCTAACCATTAAATGAAATAATACCGTCTCAGTTACCTTTAAATGAGTACACGAATCAACGTTGTCAGCGATAAAAAAAAACAGTATTTTAAGGGTCGCTATTAATTAAGCCCGCTGGTAACAGTAACAGTAGGCTCGCCAATTAAAAGGGGATCGGTCCAATGCGCACGGAACATCAATCGGTGGACCTCCGTTTTGTTACTCTAGTTCACACTAATTATTTGTAGTATTTATCATTTTGTGGCTAAGTTGTAACAATAACTATTGTGTTTAAGGCGATGTTTAAGTTGTTATTGCTAGCTTTTTTAAAGCGCATTGGCAAATACTTATAGTGGTACCAAACACACACACACATACATACAAACTAACGCATTTGTAATATGAGTAAGATATTACTTTTGACAGATGTATGTTCTGCAGTAAGCGTTTTCAGTGTGTTGATTTTGAATTAAATTATTACACAATAAAACAAAACATTATAAACTTTGAGCGCAATGTACAACCATGTAGGTTGTGTGTAAATAAATTATTTGTAATGTCCACGTATGTTATTGTTATTGCAGTTTGTTTGTACAACTATGTTTAGAGGTTGTTAACAATGCAACTTTATGTAATAATATTAATAAATCAATAATAATAGCTTACAACTTGATGATTTTAGTACTGTTGTGTTAGATGTTGATATTTCATAGAAAATTACATTAGATGTGACCTTGTGTTACTCAAACAATCAAATATTATATTTGAAGCAACAGGATTATTTCTAGGGGTAGTACTAGAAATTATCGTCATAAATAAAACCCATGATGTAACTAGAGTTGCTTAGATCGGAACAAAGTAACTGTGGCGATAATATTAATCATTTATTTCAGGCAACTGGGGCCCATTAAATTTTAATATAAAACTATAAACTAATACATCACACTAATGTTATAAATGCGAAAGCTTGTGTGTAAGTGTGTGTGTTTGTTACCACTTAGCGTCTAAATGGCTGAATCGACTTCGATGAAAATCATCCCGATGCCCGAGTCAAATTAATTAAACACATACCTATTTCCGCGCGGGTGTAGCCGCAGGCCGCAGCTAGTAAAATTTTAAAACTTCTGTACGCCAAGGGTCTTATTTTCATGCTAGAGATGACAGCAGTTATTATATTTATTATACACTACCTGGACTATGAGGTTTTATGATATAACAGAAATGGCAAACAAGCATACGGCGCAGTTACGTACTGTAGCTTATAAAGATAGCTTTGTTATCTAAGAAAAACTTATAAAAAAATAACAAAATCTAAGTGTTGATTCATTTACAGTTTTGTAATTATTAACAGTAAAAATTTAAAATTAACGCGAACGCCTATCATACAAGAAGTTTTTATAAACAGTTGCAACGGAATAATATTGAATTTTCTAAGAAAGTTAGATAACACAAAGAACAAGTCTGCTATTAATTTACCGGAGGCTGCAGCGGCGAGTAATTAAGACTGTGTGACGGCTGTATCCGCCCACCTTTGATAAACTATTGTACAAGTGCTGCCTTAACATTCTACAAGTATCTTAACTTGTCGTACATGTTGCAGTCATGTTAAATTTCTTAAGAAAACTTTAATCGTCTATGTGTAATTGCTATGCTGAGTTCTTTAGGGTATTTCACGGTAGTAGATCCACGCTGGTTTCAGCATGAATGGGCCGGATCGTCCGGGGAAGTACTACCCTCTCATAGAAGATCGACTTAAGAGTAGTAGTATCCGTACTACTGCGTTTCGTTCGGTGAGTGAGAGCGCCGGAGGCCCAATTTCCCCCCTTTCCTCTTTCCTCACCTCCCTCATTCCCTTCCTCTAACCCCATTCCCAGCCGCCATAGTGGAGGCCACCATACCAGCAGTTTAAGAGGATGGCTATTGGTATAGTGGCCACCACTTCTGGATTCCACTGACTGCTTACCATCAGGCGGGGTGGAGTCACTTTGGTAGGCTACAATATAAAAAAAAAAAAAAAAAATTTGTCGAAAAATGCTGAACACCGGTGCGGATGTTCAGTTGCAGAAAATGTGCTGAACGTGTAAGATGAGGGAGAAAAAGCAAGATGTTTAAGACTCCTTGAACGAAACGCTGTGGAAGTGTGTTGGCTATTAGTAAAATGAAGATTTTTGGTACTTCGATGAATTCGCTACCGTTGTCCAAGCCATAGAGAGATACAAGTGTTGTTAATAAATATAATAATAATAATATCACATTAAATACACATAACGCCATCTAGACCCAAAGTAAGCATATTTATATTACCTATAGCTTGTGTTATGGGTTCTAGAAATGCTGATAAACTTTTTTATACATATATACTTTTTTTTGTAAATACCTACATATTATAAATAGAAAACACCCAACCAAAGCAATTAGAGAATAATGTTAAACATAAAAATTTAAATTATTATTGCCATAAGCAAACCTTGGAATGCTGCTATTCGCAACAAACGCGTTTATGAGAGAGAATAGTATTTCTCCAGTCGACCCTGACTATTATATGCCAGGTATTAATACCACTGAGTACGAATATTACACGTACATGCATTAAAACCATATCCATTTAAATCATATATTACAATTACTGCTATATGTATCTCAGATAATAGGTGTTCTACGCAAATAGCTTATGACAGTGTAATGCGTGTAAGCGGGCGCGTGATAGTGCGGAATTACGTCAATAATACGAGTACATTACACTGAGGGATGTCGTAGGTGTAATCACACTTATCTATGATCTTGTGGTGACAAGTTACCATGGCTACATGTTGATAAGAATTTAGGTAATGAACGAAAAAATTAAATGGCTGATGATCATAGTTTTAATTTGTTTTAGGGTATTCTTATCTTTTTTTTTAACGTAACTATTTCTTCCAACCAGTGATAACAATTACCTCCTAATCAGTATCAAATGCTGAACATTAACGACTTGGATAACAAATTTAAACAAAAATAATTTGTTGTTACCACGACCCAAAAGAAGTATCAAAAGCGACTAAGTATGCCGAACGTTCATACAGTGTTGTTGTGTTTGTGTCTCTCGCTTCGCTACGGAGGGAAGTTGACATTTTTATTTCTAATTCTCCCTTTTACTTCTGATAAAATTTGTTGCATAGTCCTAGAAAACTAAGTTTAATAGTTCTCAGGGCTGCTGGGTGTCAAAATCGGTGTTCGTTGTTCTGTCAATCATGGCTACAGGCGTCACAGTGATGGGCTTGTGGGTGGGAATGAAACAACAAACCCATTGTCACGCCAGGTTCTTGAATTCCAACTAGAAATCAAGTTCATAACGATATTATCTCGCAAATATTTTAACAATTAAATTGGCGCCAATGTTAGCGCGGGATTGCGAATTATGCAAAATGGCCGCCACGTGACGTTTCCCACCGTTTTCCCATTATGCGAGGCAAAGGCAAATCGCTAGGTATAATGCCGATCTTGGGAATTTTTGGAAGAATTTTCCGTGATTTTATTAAGTGTGGCCGGATTGGGGTCGAAAGGTATTAAAGAGGTTACTTCGAATTTCGATATTTTGTTGAGGTTGAAACTTAAGTATGTGTATGTATTATTTATTTATTTATTTATTTATTTATAAGGTACATTAACAATATACATATACAAATATCATCTCATAACTTAGGCTACATCTATTTCTTATACGTATATCAATTATAAATGTATTATAGATATGTGACGGTATTAAATCCTTGGTGATTCGCTATATCGTATTTTATAACTCACGAAGAATATGTTTGTAAAGTATTAGCGAGGGAGAGTTCCTGAGACCAAAATTATTATCTATAGCATTATCTTTTCATCCCTCATTTCCTTCTACGTTCGCGGTTGGCGGTTGTACATTCTAACACAGGATATCCACATCAGTAGATTATACCGTATCCACTTACATATTGCATTTAGCAGTATTTTCATCTTTATATTGTAACTAGCGGTCCGGTTTCACCCACGTCTATGCTTACTACTCTGCTCCCGTTGCCAGTAGCGTGATGTTATAGATCTGACTAGTAGTTTCAGAGATTAACGCGTTCAAACAAACAAACAAATATACTCTTCCGCTTTATAAGTATAGATTTTGTGTAATTATCATTGTCAAGTGTCAGCATTTTCACTAATATGCCAATCTTACGGCTGCGATATAACAACCTTCGTGTAAAGTAAATGTGTGTATATAATATTACACGAGCCGGTAGATTGACTTATATACAATAGGCCTGACCCTTTACCTGTATATACTACCCTCTTATGTCCCGATTCGCTCTATTTGCGTATCTGTTTACCCTCGGGCATTTCATTTCATTTTATATAACCGTGTTTTGCATGTTCTTAAAACTAGCGATATTTGTTATAGGTTGAAATGTCGGTTCAATCGTACAAATACTTGTGAGGAATGAATCAACTAGGTACTCTTGACGCGGTTAGGAAACAAGTCATTATAGCCACGAATTAATATAATTTTAATGTGATATTTCAATTTCAATTTTCAATTTATTTCATAAATATAAATTACATTATATTTAATAGAAATAGGTAGTTTCGTTTTGGTCCCAAACTAAGCTAGTGCTTGTATCTTGGGTACCATGTACAATAAATAATAATTGTCTGGTTAAAGTTGTTTATTAACCGACTTTAAAAAAAGAAAGCGGTTTCTCAGTTCGACCGTATAAATATTTGGTCATTATAGGAAGTGGACATTATGGTCCTAAACGATATTTTAGTATAAACCAATGTTTTAGTTGATAATATTGTTAACAACAAATGAATCACTGGTACTGAAATTATGTGTACCGCAAGAAAGAAGGCAATGCTAAACTTAAGTTGATTATTACGTGGTTTTCCAGGCCCTAAAGGTAAATTAGCTTCTACCTTCCAGTAATCTGTTTACATAATATTCAATGTGTATTTTATACGTGTAACCTGACCCTACCCCGAACTGTATAAAAACAAAGATAATTTATTACTTGACTGCTCAATACAATAAGGAAAACTCCCTTGTTCAACGTTTTCCACCAATCGGGTTGTTATTGGTTGTTTGTCGTGTTGATTGATTGTAACAACCACGTTGTTGACTGTTGACAACTGGTTCCTGTCGTCTTAACGTCACTAATGTCTTCGATGTAAACTGGATGTTGCTGTCTGGTTCACTCAGATTGTCAGATGTTTAGGGTATCGATTTTGGAAAGTAAATATTTGATTTTCATCGTTAAGTTTGACTTTAAATTGCCGTATTTCTTATTTTAAACTGTTTAACGTTATTTGAGCCAGCGAAGCAAGATGACTATGGGTAATTTTATTCTGTTGATAAAACGTATGGAGTAAATTATTTAGGCAAATTAATAGCATTATCATCTTAAAGAATCTCTACTACTGGCGAATGAAGTAATCAATAAATTAATGTTTTTTTTTTTTTTTTTTATATTATAGCCTACCAAAGTGACTCCACTCCGCCTGATGGTAAGCAGTCAGTGGAATCCAGAAGTGGCGGCCACTGTACCAAAAGCCATCGTCTTAACTGCTGGTATGGTGGCCTCCACTATGGCGGCTGGGAATGGGGATAGGGGAACGGAATGAGGGAGGTGAGGAAAGAGGAAGGGGGAAATTGGGCCTCCGGCGCTCTCACTCACCGAACGAAACGCAGTAGTACGGATACTACTACTCTTAAGTCGATCTTCTAAGAGAGGGTAGTACTTCCCCGGACGATTCGGCCCATTCATGCTGAAATCAGCGTGGATCTACTACCGTAAGTATGTAATGTAAAAATATCATCATTTTGATACCAACACACAAATTAAAAATTGTAAAAAATTCCCATACCCATTTTAAGGTAGTTGTAAAAAATATAATACCTGCCATTTTCTGGCGCCGGGTATCTTAAACCGACTGTTACATCAAACATAGATACATACACACACACACACACACACACACACACACACACACACACACACACACATACGCACGCACGCACGCACGCACGCCCGCACGCACGCACGCACGCACCCACCCACGCACGCGCACACACACACACACACACACACACACACACACACACACACACACATTCACACACACACACGCGCGCACATATACACACACAGAGACACGTCAAACTTATAAAACTCCGTCGTTTTTGCTACAGTATAATAACTGTCTAAGTTACAGATTTAGACAAATTATTATTAATTGTCACCATCATAACACGATACTGTTGTTAATGAACAAACAACACAGTTGTGCGAGGGTATCACGTCGTAGCCGTCGTGTCACTGTCACTCAAGCACGAAGGATGTTAATTCTGCTTGCAAGTTGTTTTGATAACGAGGAGCTTGTTAATCTACGCTTATGTCTAGTCTGGTTATCTTTACACAGTCTGTCTTAAGTTAGTTTATACTTTGTTATTATTCCTATTTAAGTTCTTTATCAATATACTAACTTCCCGCAGTGCGGTTTCCCTCGCGTCTCTACTTACTGGTCTGCACCCGTCGTCAGTAGCGTGATGTTACATAGCCTATAACCTTCCTCGAAAGCTGGGCATGGGAAATTTTTAAATCTGACTGGTAGTTCCAGAGATTAGCGCCAAACAAACAAACTCTTTGGTATATATTATAATATAGATTTTAATTGACTACGAGCTGCTCAGTAATGCAGTTAAAGCGCGCTCAATTGTTGAACTATAAGTCGTAGATCCGATTCCTAAACGGTATAAAACTTTGTGTAATAATCATTTTTTAACCGACTTCAAAAAGGAGGAGGTTATCAATTTGGGTCATATGCTTTTTTTTTTGGTTTGTTTGTTACCTCATATCTCATCATTTATGAACCGATTTGAAAATATTTTTTTTTATTTGAAAGGATATACTCTGAAATTGGTCCCATATTTTTATTATAAAAAATGGTTCAGTAGTTGTATGTTAGTTACAACAGAACTCGGTCATTTATGAACAATTTAAAAAAATATTTTTTTATTTGAAAGAGTATACTCTGAAATCGAATTCCATATATTTTTTTAAATGATTCAGTAGATAGGCTTTAATTTTATATTTTTTATTTTCGTATGCAAGGAGTAAAGATGTGCAAAGCAACGCGTCGATATTTTTTACAACGAATTTTCTGACATTGACATGTCCATGCTAAAAATGCGAACCAATTTCCAAAATTATTTTTTTGTTAGAAACAACGTGGCCGTGGATGGGTGACCATTTGTGTCATTTCATTTTGAGCGTCTTCATGCTTTAAAAGCAGTGGACTCTGGTTATCACTATAATTTGGTACTCGTTAAGCCAGGTTGGCGGCCTTATGGTCGTGCAAAATTCCAACAGCAGCAGGCGGTCATAAACCTGCCTTTACAGCACCACTGTTTATTTTTTGTATATCTGTTACGCGATTGCTCCGTCAGTTATTATGATTTTTGGTGATTCTTTATTGTTGGTAGGTCATCAATTTTTGTTTTTGTTTGTGGTTTCTGGTATTCAGGGTTCAGCGATCAGCAAAAGTGTTGATAAGAACTTTATATCTCTATATTTACAATCTTCTCTCGTGTCACTACTTTCTTCCAAACGGCGCTGTCTCATTTGCGCAGCACGTTTAGTAGGCCTACCTATATCAAAAATATTAACAATACACAATAATATTTTTCACTAAAAGTTTCAAAATAAAATTATTTTTTTGAAAAGAATTACGCAAACCGACTTCAAAACAGCACCTACGTGTTCAATCCTTAACTAAGAAGTTGAAAATAATAATTAAATAACTTCAAAGCAATGAACATTGAAGGGGAATCAACGCAATCATTGATACCTATAGTACTTTACTATTTACAATTTATTGTCAGTTATTTTGGAGTCGGTGCCAGCCAAGAAGAATCATAATGACCTTAATAAATAAACTACCTTCTAGCAAAAATAACCTACTTGATTAATCTATTAATATGAATGTAAAATATAGATTTAATCGGTTCGGTTCATTGGTTTTCGTATCTTTTTCTAAAAAATAGTTTTTCGTTAATATATGTTTAGAAATTCGTAGTAGGTTAAAACTTGTAGAAGAATAATTTCGGGTAATAATTGCTATGTCGTTTCACATCATATCCATCACTAGCAGAAGTATATTACAGTATTGAATATAATCTTTAGTGGCCTTAAACAACAGTTTTGGAAAAGATTAGTTTTATATTCAAAACATGGGCGCTATCTAGCTTAGTGGTTAGTTTAAAAATATAACATTTAAAGAACGATCTATTTAAACTTATCTGTCTACAGAAATTTATGGATAGTTGTTCAAATATTTACGCAGCCGTCACCTTATAACGAAGGAACTCTTTGTAAAAATAGTGTATTGTACACAACCCAAGTAAATGAACAAACAAAACAAACTGACCTTTTCCTCTCTCGGGGGAGGTTTCTTCGTGATAACGAAACTGTTGTTGCCACTTTTTGTTAGTTCAGTTAAAAGTATTTTTATTACAATTTACGTTTTTGCTGATTGACGGAGTGTACACAAACCATCTTTTTTCTTTTTATTATGGCAACTGAGTCTGCTATTTTACTAGTGCATGGTTACTGCTCTGCTCCCGTCGCCAGTAGCGTTATGTTACTGGGCTGTCATAGCAAAAAGAATTATTCAATTCCGACTGGTACTTTCAGAGATTAGCGCGCTCAAACAAACAAATTCTTCCGCTTTATATAATAGTAATAGATGTAGATTAGGTACTGACTGCTTCGTTTGTGGAGTGTGTTTATATTTTACGATGCCTTACTGGCATGTGCAAGTCATTGTTGTAGATCTCGTATATAGGGCAGAATGCTGTATATAATTCGTAAAAAATATTTTTGTATCCATTAATAGTGTACCTACTTGTAAAGTTCCCAACTTGTTTAATAGCGCGAGATGTATTATGAGTAAGATGATTTAGTGTAACACTATTATCCGTTTTTCTGGTATTTCCATAATTGTCTAAAACGACACGGAAAAAAGTTTTAGTGGTTTTAAATTTATGACTGGACACCACACGGTCCAAAACATAATTAACTTTCGTCTGGCGAGAAACAAGAGACTAAAAATGCCTCATAATAGTTTGAAAAATGAGCCGGTCACTGCATTACGTGACTTGTATGAGTTAGCAAGAGTTAATGCTACATGCATGCATGTCATGCATGCGATGTGAGTACGTAATAAATAGGTACACATGTAACCGTTACTTGTCATAGTTATGAAAACAGAGTTTTTGCTACTACATGTTAATGTTGCGTGAATATTTTATGTAGTAAATAAATTGCAGTTTTTTGTTGGTTTACAATATATAAGCAAATCTATCTGGCATAGGATGGCTAGGTAACAGTGAGCAGATTCGACTATATCGTTTAAAAAATAGTCAGCGATTCGATAGGTAACCAGTCTAGTAGACAGTGCAGTCAGTAAACTGCCTCGGTGATTCAGTGTGTGCGAGCTGCTACGCAAAGGTTTCGGGTTTGAACTCCGTTTTGAGTGAAGTAATAACATTACATTTTTATTTCTTTTTTTTTATATATTACAATATTAGAACAATGTGTGAAATAAGTTCGCTCTCTATCATTTAGGAACTTCCATAGCTGGCGATCCTTATCTGTTACACTCCTGTGCCTACCCCTTCGGGGAAAAAACGCGTAGTGATATGTTACGTAAAATGTATGAGTCGACATTATATTACAACTCAGTAAATCTGCTAACTCTGCTTTATTTAAAAGATATGACAATGTTTTATCATTGTCTATGATAGATTAAGCTCTATAATTTCTGTACAAGAGCAAAAATTTTGTGGCCAATACACTGTTTCTATTGTACGTTTTCATTTAGTCAATAAATTGTTCAAGTCCAACATAAATAATTTTGAAACAAAGTTTGTTTTTAAAAGAATTCAGTTGACACAGTTCTGTCAATAGAAACTGTACCGACACCGAGTAATAGCGACTCGTGGCTCTTGAAGCTTTATTGCACCAGCCCTACTGCGCTGTTGCCTTTAATATTACACTAAGACACACAAATTAAACCAGAATAATCACTTATCAAGCTTAAATAAACCGAAAGTTTAACTAAACAACAACCAAACTTTATATTCTTCTAAACAACCGGTTCAAAGCTAACATTTCATTTTGTATACAAATATTATCATAAAAAACAACATGAAACCTTATAGTTATAAATCGTGTCTACTAAAATCCAGTAAATTTTAGTAAAACAAGACGCGTACTGCACTTAACTTTAAAAGTAAAAATGTAGATTTTAACGCGAAAATGTGCATAATTAAGTGGATTTTTGCATAAACTACATAAGCAGCGACGCTTTTTACAAGAGTGGATATACTGACCACGTTATGTGCGATGTATAGCGTAAGCGACAGAGGGTAGCTGACAAACTTGTGAAGCTTTGGTTTGAAGAAGTCATTGATTATCTTGCGTTCTAATTTATGCATTTTTCTGGGTCCTACAAAAGGTTTAAATCGTTGGCATTATTATCCTAGTGCAGGGAAAGGCCTATTCTCATATAAAAAGAAGGTATGAGTATTGATCGCCACGTGCGCTCAATCAATGTGAAATGGCGATTTAAGATTTTTTTGTTGTAACTCTACCACAACCTTATAAAGCAATCATATTATAACCTTACTTTGTAGCTATCCTTGTTTTTAATAGTAGAAAAGAAGGTAGGTCCCCAGGATTTTTTACGGCGTTTTCCTTCATAGTCAGTCACTAATGTCAAAGTTAAACTTAGAAAGTATAAAGGTTAGTTACTAAATTTGAATGTGGCCCGAATTCCTATAGATAGAAAACTAATTGAATTATTATTAATGTCGGAGATGTAAATAAATGTTTTATATCTTTCTCTTTCTTCTAGTTAACCAACATAACTTACAACTTCTGTTGGTAAACATTACATTGTCAATATAGCTGTGATAACGACTCGATATTCTCTTCCAATGAACATCGCGATGAACATTACAACCATGGAAACTACCAGAAATAATCGTGATTCTACCAAATCCTTCTGTTTTCTTTCCTGAAGCGATTCACGAACCCTTCCAGTTTACGAGTGACGTATTTACGCAAGCGTGTCGACCTCGTCACGGCGCCGCCACGGGGGGATAACGGGGAGAAAAAGGACACAGATGGTTCGATGTAATGTGGTGTTTTGAAATGTTGTGTCTTTTCGGTCATTGCGTGCGGTTTTAATTGTGTTGGGTAAAAGATTTTGTGTTTTTATGAGTTCTCAAAATCTTTGAACAGTAGAATAATATTTATTGAGTGAGTTAATGTTTAGAATGAATTTAGTACCAACAGCACCGAAAATGTTTTTTAAAATGTTAACTTTTTTCTACATTGTGAGAATTTGAAATGTAGAGTAAATTTAGGGTTTTGTCTTAGATGATAAAACAACTACTATTACGATGCTGGCGGTGAATATAATTTGACGGCAGATAACTGTAACTACAACTTAATCCAACATGAATACATATTTCCTGAATAAATCAAATCAAACGATTTTCATCAGCATAATCATATATATCAGTCATCTACTATTACTAGATTGGGAACTAATCTTCGAGCATAAACCATAATCTGTTGTTATGGATCCAAGGCCTATTAGATAAGGATTGGCATGTCATAAACTAGTTCAATGATACACAATACGGCTCTTTGGAGGCTTAGTCCTGGATTATGTATTTAGGTCCGTTCGTGGGTTTGAAAGTCCGCTGGTTGAAGCTTCACTACAGGTCTTAGTAAGGATTATGTTTTCAAGGGTAACTTATCCTTGATATCATTTGCATATGCCCTATAATTTAGAGGGTGGTTAGCAGGCAGTGTTATTATAGCTGTCTTCTGTAGAATGAAGTTACGTCTCTAGTTAGTTGGACAAATTTGAGTGAGATATAACTTCTCTCGTTGAAAGATCATATTTCTTTTACTAGCCTTCCGCCTCACCCGCGTCTTTGCTCACTGCTCTACTTCCGTCACCAGTAGCGTGATGTTCCATAACCTATAATCTTACTCACAAAAAAAACTATTCAAATCCGACAGGTAGTGCCAGAGATTAGCGCGTACAAACAAACAAACAATATTTTTCATTATTCATTAATAATAATAATATAGATTGTAAAATAAAAGATCTTTCAAACAAAATTTTAATACAAGCAAATTTAAAAAGGAATAAAGCTGATGCAATATTTCTTTAATCACACAACGCACTATTAAAATTGACGATTGACAAGAGAGGCGTTATCCCATTTACAGCATAGAAGATTAACGTAGGTTCGAGAAGAGTTCCATATAAGCGAGATGGGATCACAATACAGCATCCTATCGGTACCCTGGGTACTGCGGGCACAAAACGTGTCTCCTTTGGAAGCACTCGACGCGCATCTAATTTCGTCGCACTCCCTGACATAACCACGTCACTTTACGTTTCACACACTCCCGATGAAAACATACGGACGGCTAGTGTGTAAGGTCCCGTATATTATTTAAAAAGAAATAAAGACGCTAAATTAAATATAAGCTTAATTTTAATTTAAAGGTGTCTGCACTATTGTATTATTGCGGCTAAAAATCTGTGTCTAAGATAATAAAGGACCTTTGCTAATAATCATATTGTATCGGGTATCGTATCTTGGTATCGGATATCTTCTCTACTTCAACATTTGATCTTTTAAAATCCATTTCGGGTTTTTATGCTTGAACGAAATTTCAAGTTTTCTTACTCGTAGGGATTCATGGAGTATATATAAATAACTAATCAATAAAATATAATCTGAACCAATCAAATGGTAAATTTAGTTATATTTAGATGTCAGTGATAAATGTGGTTAGCACTTAGCAGTGCATTGTGCCGTGGGTGAATTGTGGCCGGATTTCATTCATGATTTATGTTAATTTTATATTGCGATATTTGCCGGTTTATATTTGGATGACGTGCCACTAATTGAAAAGTACAGCGTTAGATAACAAACTACAATATTGTGGTTTTATCTGACGTAATTCTTCGTTATTAAAAGATAAATTGCCAACGATGGCCAAAGCTCGTGGTTAGTTAGATTCTGTAGAAATTACTGCGTATAGACTTCAGAAGTTTTGTGTACTTATCTGCATTCTTCGCCTGTTATGGAATACTTTACTTAGAGTATGATACAAATATTCTTGTTGCCTGTGTAAGGCAATCTTTAAGACATCGCAATAGGTGTTGCTGTGCTTGTTGTCTTGTGTAAGGTGGACGTTGACTTTGAAATTTTCCAGTCGGGTTGCTTTAATTCAAGCGAAAAATTTTCTACGACTAATTGTGCTAATGCTTGCTTTTGTTATACTAGCGTTGTTAAACTCATTCATTCAGTTTACTCACAATACTACCACCGAATTGCCTCTTACAAAACTTTACCTACTTTGTCTTTAACCGAATAGTATACAATCCCGTGTATACTCAGCCTTTCTACGGCAATTGCCGCTTTTGCGAATTCAATGCTACCCTACCCCACCCTCCCCCTGTCGCTAAAACTTTTTAAATTCCAGTGTAAACAGAACAAAAGTTGGGTCGTTTTAATTCGATACGTGAATTATTCATATGTACGAGTACCATTACTCCATTAGCTAGGCGTTAATATTCACTTGGGTATTATCATACGTACCGCCATATTGCACTTTATGTGTAGTATATACAGTTTGTTTTCCATTGACAGTTGTGTTTCGAAGACATGTGAATTCAGGAAATTGTTTATGAAGAAGGCAAAGTTTGAATTATTGTTGTAGTACAAGTTTATGCCATAATATTAGTTTAATCGTTTGTTCATATTTGTGGTTCAATTCGTGATTGACGAGTACTCATATTTACATTATACGTAAAACAAATGTGGGTGTTTTGATTATACCACTAAATATTTCAATATTACGTATTAGTACCAGGTTAATATAAAAGAAACCAGTCAAGAGGTATATTGACTTCTCAAATTATTCGCTTAAAAGTTATAAAAAGACGACACAAAAAGTATACAATCGTGAAAATATAATTATTTATTTGTTTTCTTTAAGCGAACGTTGTATAAAAGTAAGTTAAGAGTTTTAAATTTGAAGCAGATGTACTCATTGGTCAGGGAAAGTAGAAACAATGTAGATTGTTTGAGCGTATTGAGTTGGCAGATCGTTGTCGCATTGTACGCCTCGTTCGGTTTATTGACTATATTTTTTTACAACTTTTGTGGCAAACAAGCATACGGTCCACCTGATGGTAAGTGGTAACCGTAACCTATAGAGATGGTTATGTTTTCCAAGCATCGCAGAATTAATAATGTTTAGAAAACACAACCAAGCCGTTGCCGATCACGGAGAAGGGGATGAGTAAGGATAAGGGAAACGGAAGAGGACCGAGGGTGTATTTGCGCTGCCGGCGCTCTCACTCACCGAGCGATTCACATTAGCATGAAGACTAATATTCTTACGTCGATCTTCTATGAGAGCGTGGTACTTCCCCAGTCAATCAGGCCCATTGAAAATAAAAATATGTTTATTCAAGGTTAGGTTATCATCAGTAAAGAGTACATTGCCCCACTGCTCTAACGTCCAATCTCTATGCTCTCGAGCAAATTCAAGTCGTGATCGACGGTGGGCTACAGTTAATGCTGGCTATGTTGCAGCTCTCCTTTGTGTCAGGTTTCGTTCAGCAAGTCTCCTTCTCACAGTATCTGAACTTATAACCACTTGGGTGTTCGTCACGCAGACTTTGTTGGACTTGAACTGCGTTGAGACGGCGATTTCGCAGAAAAGTGAGTTGAATATAATGATCATCTGCTGCTGTTGTAGCCCTAGGTCTGCCAGTACCTGGATGGCGATCGAATGCTCCAGTCTCGTAAGTATCGTTTATAAATACGTTAAACCGATGATTTGCTGATTCGAAGTCTTCGAGCAAACTCACGTTGCCCAAAGCCTGCTTGAAGTAGTGCTACAGCTTGAGCTGCTTCCTGAGGTGTTGTATCCATTATTGGCCAAAAAAGTAGCAAAAATAGACGTGTAGCAAACGATGGACAAAAACTAAAGAAATGATAAGAAATATCCGAGTAACCTCAATGTAAAGAAAAACGCGCTTAGCGCGTACTCTAGTCAAAACAGAGTAAATCGTTGGTATTGTGTTTGTTGCCTGATCACAATGTGAATTGACGGTACTTTAGATTAAATTAATAGTCATTTTAATTGTCATGAAACGTTCTTTCTGTAGCTGTAACTTTGATATTTGTAAGTTTTATACTTTTTGAGAAAATTGGATTAGAGTACCAAGGTAGCGGGTGGCTCGGTTTATTTGCTGTCCAGTGTAAGTCACTTTTCGTCTCGATTTCTTTTTGCAAACATATCGACTAAAAACTGCCTAAACAACGAATGAAAATATAGCAGACTATATATACTTATTAACTTAATTTTCCTTTTCTAATCGTGTAATAATTATACTATTCAGTAAGAATAAAAACTTGCAGCAGATACCATTTTGGTTGTTTGTTAATTTAATAAGTTTAAGTTCTAAAAGATCCACTTTGAAAGAAAGCCTAGATCAGGGATTATAGTGGACATGAGATTGCAAAAAGATTCATCAATGGATCTTTACAATGAATTTTAGTGGATGCAGGGGATCTTAAGGTACTGGGTATAGAAATGAAGTAAGTACCTATCTATCCTCGCCGTAGCAATACAAAAGTGGGTACTGTAATGCACCGTATGAGCGATGGATTTCAATTATTCAATGCAATTCTTGTATATTCTCAGTGTCATAGCTCTCAATTTCCTATGTATTCTAAGTATGTAATTACAAAAAAAAAGTTTGTATATGTATTATATTTCAGTTATCTAGTACCCATAACACAAGCTCTGCTTAGCTTGGGACTAGATGACGATGTGTGATAGTGTCCACATATTATATTATTATATTATATTAATTACTTTTTTCTTTTTTCTTTCCTTTTTTTTTGGCAACAGAGCCGACGATTGCGTCAGCTATTTCTGCCAGCGTCAAGTTTAAAATTATATTCTTGTTGATGATATTAATGGTATAAAACAATGATAAAAAATAGAAAAAATGTGGATGAAATTAAATGACAACCATCTTCCGTGAAAACAAAAAATGGATATTAATTACTTAATTACTTATACTACAAAATTGCTATCCAACAGCAACTTCATTTGACAGTTGATTGAGATTTCAAACATGACATGTGTCAAAATAAAATGTTTTTAAATCAAAAGCACTAAGGAGTATTAATATCGACTTCAAAGCAAATCATCCCCAAAATAAGTTTCTACCCCTTTTTAACCCCGTTAGGAGATGAATTTCAATAAAATACGAAACACATCTTCCATCTATTCTGTTGAGAATGTTTATGCAAAATTTGAAGTAGATTGGACCAAGGAATCACATTGTCATACAAACTTTGCCCCTCTTTTTGGTGACCCCCTTAGAGGTGGAATTTCTAAAAATTCCTTCTTATCGGATGCCTACGTCATACAAAGAACTCATCTTCCAAGTTTAAGGTCTCTACAATCAGCGGTTTAGGCTGTGCGTTGATCCGTCAGTCAGTCATTCAGGACAAAGCATTTTATATATATAAATAGATAAATGCAAAAATTTGTGTGTGTGTTTGTTTTTTTTGGTTTTACCTTGTTTTATTTGGTTGAACCGATTTCAATGAAAATTAGTATACCTAAGGAAAGATTTGATGCCGAAAAAGGGCATGCTACTTTCGAAAATCGATCTGGTTCCCGAAGGAGACAAAACATATTTTAGGCGAAGCCATGCGGTTCTGCTAGTATATAATACAATAAAACAATCGCATTTATCCCTTATCTTTTCAATCCCTAATATCGACGAAAATTTTCTAAGTGGGGAAGCAAACGAAAGGGCAAGACTACTTTGATCTACTTCGTTTAAATGACAATCAAATGTAACTACTTATTACTTATCTCTTAAATAATGCTTTATATCTGACCTAAATCTAGAATATCATTTTTCATTGATGACAAATTAGTATTATGTTTTAAACAAAAGAAGAGAACATTGTTTGGGTCATGTTATATTAGTCGCCAGCGCTACAAATACAGTATTTCCCTTCTTATTTCAATTCTTCGTACTTCTAAGATTTATTGAACGACGGTTACAGCAGTTTCTTACTATATATTCTTAGCTAACAATGTAATGAAATGAAATGAAATGAAATGAAATGAAATATACTTTATTTACTAGAATATGGTACAGGGTTCTTATAGATGTAATACATCCAGCATATTCTGCCATTTATGGCGTGTAAATATATCAGTTTTTAGGTCAGGTTGGCGTTATAATATTAAATTCTTATCGTCTAAGTATTCCTTAATGCTATAATATTTTTTACTTAATAATAGTTTTAACATACATTTTTTAAATACTGTCAAAGGCAATGTGCTAATATTGTTTGGTAATTTATTAAATATTTGGATGGACATACAATAACTGTTTCTTCTAAGTATATTTAATCTTATTTGTGGTAGTCGTAACTTGTTTTTATGTCGTGTGCGGCTGGTTTCTGAATCGCCGAATTTCTCGAACAGCTCTGGGTGTTTCTTTACAAACAAACAAATTTCTAAAATGTACAAGCAGGGTAATGGAAGGATCCGGTATTTTTCAAAAATTGGTTTACAGCTATCTAAGAAATCGGCTCCACACATGGCTCGTATACATTTTTTTTGGGCCAAAAATACTCTATAGCTATCTACTGAGTTGCCCCAGATTATTAGGCCATATCTGAGTACGGAAGAGATATAAGCGTGATAGGTAGTTTTAGCGCAGTCTATGTTTACTGTTTGTCGAATTCTGGTTAAAACAAATACAAAACGGTCTATTCTATTTAATATATTTTCTATGTGGGCTTTCCAATTACAATATTTGTCCAAAGTTATACCTAAGAATACGCATTCATTTGTGTCGGTCAGGTGATAATTGTTATGTTGTATGTCAAGTTTTGGAATATTAGAGTTAATTGTCTGAAATTGTATAATTTTGGTTTTAGTCATGTTTACCCTAAGATTGTTCTGTTCTAACCATGAGGTTATACGGTCAAGGGCTAGGTTAATGTCATCTTTTAAACTCATATCATTGTCACTTTTTATGATTATTGTAGTGTCGTCAGCGAACAAAATGCAGTCATTTTTTATAGAGTCGGGAAGGTCATTAAAGTAGGAAGAGTAACGGGGATAAAATACCACCTTGAGGAGTTCCATAGTTATTTTGTCGATAGTCAGATCTAAATACTTTTTGTTCAGATTTGTTTGTTTTAAGTATTTCAACGCATTGTGATCGTTCACTGAGATAGCTTCTGATCCAATTGTAGGCGTTTCCCCGTATACCATAGCAAGAGAGTTTCGATAAGAGTGTTTTATGGCATACAAAGTCGAATGCTTTCGTCATGTCTACCAATATGCAAGCTATTTTTTTTCGTACATTTAGACTTTCAGTTATATGTTTCACTAACGAGAAGCACGCCAAAGTAGTTGAACTATTTTTTCTAAATCCAAACTGTTCGTTCTTTAATATATTGTTTGAAGATAGGAAGTTTTCTAATTTGTAGTACATGACTCTCTCAAAGATTTTTGATAGTACTGGGATAAGGGTGATTGGTCGATAATTGCTTATGTCCGTTTTGTCTCCTTTTTTATATAAAGGTTTAACTACGGAAATCTTAAGGCGTGACGGGAATACACCTTCTGAGAGGGATAAATTGATTATATGTGTTAATGGTGTAACTAAGATTAATGCACATTTTTTTATTAAGTTCGTATTAATTTCATCGTAACCGGTAGAGTTGGTATTATTTAACGTTTGTATTATCTTATATACATCTGCTTCATCTATTGGTGTAAGGAAAATTGTGTTTGGGTTTTGTGATATGTTTCCAGTCCTTTGCATGTCGGTAATTTTGGTATCATTATTAGTCAAGAGATGTGTAATAGTTATTGAATAGGTCACATATTATTTTTGGGTCGTTATAAGAATAATTGTTAATTTTAATGGTGTCAATTTCGGAGTTATTTGTGGAATGGTTCAAGTTTTCATTAATTATTTGCCATGCTGCTTTGCTTGTGTTTTTTGCTTTACTAATATATTTTAAGTTATTTATTTGTTGTGCTTGGTGTATACATGCTTTTAATATTTTACTGTACTTTAGATATTTTTTTTTTTTTAAGCTTTTTATTATGACTACTTTTGCGGTAACTGAGGTATAATATTCGTTTTTTGATACAACAGCGTTTTATATTTTTGGTTAGGCCTCTATTTTTCACACGCTTACATGTATGTTTTACTCTGATGATAGGGAAGCATAAGTTGTGGAAAAGAGTGAATGTTTTGTGAAAGCTATCGAAAGCTTCGTTTGTAGTAATTAGGTTTAGAACTTCAGAGAAAGATAAGGAGCTTAAATAGTGTTTAAATTTGCCGATATTTTCTGTACTGTAATCTCTTACGTGTGTAAACCAATATTGTGGCTTTCCCTGAATTTTCCGGTTAATGTTAAGCTTACATGTGACTGATTGCATAAATTCGTGATCTGAAAGTGCTAACATATGTTGGGCAGAATTGGCATTTTGTATATTAGTAGCTATTTGGTCTAAACATGCGTTCTTCCGGGTCGGTGTAGATATGTGGCTTTTTAAATTATTATTATTTAATATTGATTTTAAATGATTTGAAAATTTATTAGTTTTGAGGGTGTCTATATTCCAGTCGCCACATATAATAATATTTTTGTTCCTTTTTTTAGCGAGTTTACCACATAATATTTCTAAGTTATTGAGAAAGATCTGTGTATTTGATGTAGGTGTCCTATATATACATACAATTATCAAATTAAAGTCTGTTATTTCGGTGGCGCAACATTCGAAATGTATAGAGATTGGTGGATTGAGATTATTGACCTCTCTATGTTGTAGGTTATTTCTCACTAAAATGCAAGAGCCTCCTCGGCGTTGATAGTTTCTGGAGTAAAAACATTGTATCTGCTTATGATTGTCGTAAAAGGCGATTCTGAAAATATCAGCGTGACAAACTCTTCCTTTTGAACAAGGCGTGTCGAGTCGAGCGGCACTTTTAGGCATGTACACCTATGAAGAATGTAAATTAAATAATGTAATATTACATCATTTAGTGGTTTTGCTAATTAATATTCACATTACATTCCGTTGAGGTGATTTATACATCCAAATAAAACTTAGTTAGTATACCGGCGTTGTGCCAAATTGCCTCTACGATTTATAGACCCCCAGTTTCTGAAAGGCTGATCAACGAAAAATTAACTAATCACCTGTTAAATCTCATGTGAAGTACCTAAAAGCATGACATAACAACAGATGATTAGTTAATTTTTCGTTTCTTTTAAGTTTCAGAAACTGGGGGTTAGTCTACCTTTGTGTAATAATGCTAATCGAATATAGGCGAGTTATTTTTATAAGTCAAAAGAATTGACTTATTTTAAAAAGCCAAGGATTTTGCTGAAGTTAAACAGACAGAAATTTATGGCTACAACACACAAATCTTAATACGAACCGAGCTGCCGATCTAATAAGCCAAGTTCAATCAACCGCTCTTTATTGAACTGATAGGATAATAGTATCACTAGTTCAATTAATTGAACTGGCCTGTTGGTCTAGTGGTTAGTGACCCTGACTGCTAAGCCGGAGGTCGTGGGTTCGATTCCCACCCATTCCACCCATCCTTTGTGTGATGAGCATGATTGTTTGTTCTGTGTCTGGGTGTAATTTATCTATAATATGTATGTATTTACAAAAAAAAAAAATCTATATAAGTAGTATATCAGTTGTTTAGTACCCATAACACAAGCAAATATAATTGCTTAATTTGGGGCTAGATGGCGTTGTGTGAATGTGGTAGAATATTAATATTATTATTATTATTATTGAACTTTTGAGAACATACTAGTCCCAGCAGTTCAATCAACTGCTCTTTATTAAACTGATGGAAGTAAAAATATCCACTAGTTCAGGCAATTTAACTGATATTGAACTTTTTGGAACATACTCGTCCCAGCAGTTCAATCGACCACTCTTTATTGAACTGATGAGGAGTAAAAAGTTCCACTAGTTCAGTTATTTGATCTGATGATTGAACTTCTAGGAATAAAGGCCTAATAAGTAATAGTACTAAAAACCGTTAATGCTACTTCAACTAAATTTACTTCTTAAAACTGCTGTAATGCACTTTAAGTAGGTGTAAGTACTGTGCTGTGTAAGAGGTTGGGTGTTCGAATTCTATACAAGACAAAACTTTGTGTACTTCATCCATTATCCATTGTTGACTGCCTATGTGGTTTGGTGGTACTGTGTATGGACTGCACGCAGAGCTCGCGGGTTCGATTCCCGCTCAGTGCAAATATTTGTGTGCGTGAACACGTCTATTTGCATTGGTCTGGGTGTTTCTATGTATAATATGTATGTATTTACAAAAAAAAAAGTATTTAAGTATGTATATCCGCATTCTAGAACCCTTAACACAAGCATATAATATATACTTTGGGTCTAGATGGCGTTGTGTGTAGTTGTTGAAATATTATTAATATTATTAATATTATTATTATTATATTCGTTTTTTTATAAAGTCTTCTGAAACACATAAATTGCTCCCTAATGCGCTGTGAAGATATTTCATCATTATATTTGTTTAAGTTTGTGTGAGAAATTAATATAGGAAAAAAATATATTTCAGAATATAAACTGATACTGTCCATTTATCTTAATATACATTCTTACTTAAATTTGTAATAAACAGCGCAGCATACCACAAACGCTGTTTTTTTTTCATAACTAAAAGAAATGAAAACACTAGTAAATGATTACGCTATTTTTCTAAAGTACAACAAACGCTTAATATAAATTTACTTGTATATTTATGTCAAGTATAATTACTGTTGTAAAGTTCTTTCTAAACTTAAACATTAACATCACGGGTTCGCCATTTTAATAATAAATCTTTGTCCCGTTTTTTCTCGCGAAATTTCCAACAAAGAAACTCCGCGTAAAGCGAGGCTTCGAATAAATAATGCAACGAACAAGCTCGTTGTGATATTCTATGTTTATATCTAAAAATATTTTTAAAATGGTAACATAGCACCTTCTTTGATTGAGTGGGAAACGTGATAATAGGATACGGCATGTTGTGGTCATAACCTTTGGTTATGGCGAACTCTCCGGCCGCACTGAGAACGCGGCCGGCATACCGACTAAAACCCACGGTGTTCCTCCAGACGGCCAGAGTGTCGGGGTCACGAGAGACGTTCGCGCACTCCGTCCGATTTTTGTGGTCATAACCTCCCCTAAGCATTTATTCGTTGATCGATCTCGATGCATAAGCCACCAACTCAAAATAAAGTTACTAAACTGTACTAAATAATCTGTTCCTTTATTCCCTTTTCTCAATGCTCAAGGAAAATTCATAGTGCTCTTTAAAAGCTGAATTAAATTTTTACGATAGTTACCTCCTTCTAAGATGCAAAACATTATTATTCGGAGTGTTTGCTAGTTTTTGTAGGTTATTTTTGGTAAGTTTTCCAAACGCTTGCAATGCTATATTTCACACTTAATGAAACTTTTAAATATTCAACAAACATATTAATATATTATTTATTGCATGGAGTAGTTTCTGCTCGGTTCTGCCATTAAATGAGGCTTTAAATCAAGTGGTTGGCAGTCTGCCTAAAAAAGGTGTGCAGTGCAGCTTGTCGGCTTGTGGCCGGTCACTCGTTAATACACAAAATTTATGTTGATTGCAATGCAAACGTTGTTCCTGTCAAACGTCAATGGAGTGACTTTTTAATTGTTTATTTGAGACAAGATTTATTTCAATCGTATGTTATCGTTGTCGGATCTAAATGGACGGGTATAGCATAGATTGATAGGCATACATCAATATAGTGTATCTACCACTAGTAAGTAATTTGGGAAAGTGAGAGTCTATGCATCTAGGCTTTGTACAAACAGACGTAAATAGAAATAGCTTTTTTTTTTTTTTTTAGCCTACCAAAGTGACTCCACCCTGCCTGATGGTAAGCAGTCAGTGGAATCCAGAAGTGGTGGCCACCATACCAAAAGCTATCGTCTTAAACTGCTGGTATAGTGGCCTCCACTATGGCGGCTGGGAATGGGGTTAGAGGAAGGGAATGAGGGAGGTGAGGAAAGAGGATAGGGGGGAAATTGGGCCTCCGGCACTCTCACTCACCGAACGAAACGCAGTAGTACGGATACTACTACTCTTAAGTCGATCTTCTATGAGAGGGTAGTACTTCCCCGGACGATCCGGCCCATTCATGCTAAAACCAGCGTGGATCTACTACCGTTAAATACCACATTATTGCTGAAAGACCACATTATTTGATACTAGAGGTCCGCCTTCGCTTCGTTTCGGTATCAAAAGTTTTATTCGATCTCAACACAAACTCCTACGAAAAATATCATAGCAAGAGAAGATAGAGAGAGAAGGCGCTTAAAATATTGAAATCCTGAAAATGACTGAAAATAATATGTCAAACATAATAAAATATAGCTTATGTTAGCCGCTGAATTTATTGATTTCTAAAAGTGGAACGGATTTTCAAATCGGTAACGTAGATTTTTAGTTAAATCGTTGCAAACAAACAAATATACAAAAAATAAAATCTTATTAGTTTAGACAAACAGTCTTCAAATGCGGTTTTACCCACAATATGTAGCGTCTTAAGTGACTGCTTCATTACCGTAAATTATAGCGTTATTCTAATAGATAACCTTCCTCAAAATTTGGGCTAACAAATACAAGAAATTCGACTGGTACTTTAATATATTTATTCAAACAAACAAACTCTGCTGATTTATTATTTATAATTGGATGTTGCATCCAGTATCAAAGGATAATCGATAATAATGTAAAAACTTTTAACTAATATTATAAAACCAATTAATATTTTAGTACCAGTACGGTAGTAAATCCACGCTGGCTTCAGCATGAATGGGCCGGATCGTACTACCCTCTCATAGAAGATCGATTTAAGAGTAGTAGTATCCGTACTACTACACTACGTTTCGTTCAGAGAGTGAGAGCGCCGAAGGCCCAATTTCTCCCCTTTCTTCTTTCCTCACCTCGTTCATTCCCTTTTCCTAACCCTATTCTCAGCTGCCATAGTGGAGACCACCATACCAGCAGTTTAAGACGATGGCTTTTTGTATAGTGGCCACCACTTCTGGATTCCACTGACTGCTTACCATCAGGCGGGTGGGAGTCATTTTGGTAGGCTGATATACAAAAAAAATATACTACTAAAATATTTATTGAATAAATAAAAAAGTACGTCAAACGTCAGTTTTATCTAAATGAAGAGTAGTTCGAGTTTGTTTGTGAAGATTAAATTAAAAGCAATAAATATAAAATCCATTCGTGATATTAAACAGATTGGTAATCATACTTATCTTTTATATCAAAATTATTACAAAATATCGCTTAAAGTTGCCATATTCAGCTTTATATCAACGGATTTTTATTAAATTGAACCAAAATATTGTTGATATTATGTTCTGATAAGTGTTATATTTTATTACATACTAGCTGCGCCCTGCGGCTTCGCCCGCGAGAAAATTGCTATGTGTTTAATTAATGTAACTCGGGAATCAGAGCGATTTTCGGGATAAAAAGTAGCCTATGTCCCGAAACCAAATCTATCTACATACCAATTTTCACCGAAATCGGTTATGCGGTTTAAATTTAATATGGTGGTTAAGTATTCTTAAACTGTTTAAATCACCTCGCAATTTTCTTAGTTTTTCTTTCATAAGAACCTTCTCCTGACAATAACAAACACAATAAAAAAAGAATTAACGAAATTGATCTAGCCGTTCACGCGTGATGACCAAGGGAAATAGGGATTCATTTTTATATATATAGATATCTTTAAAGTTTATTATAGGTACTTATATAACTTTATTGCGATTGTGTAACTATTACGCAAGAGTAGTGCGAGCTTATTGACATATTTCGGTCACAACTCCAAAATAGTAGTTTATTTTCCAACATAATTATCCTTAGCCACCACACACACACCTTTATATAGCAAAGATTATAATCTTGTCAAAATATTTCATTCTAACTTTAATCGTAAACCTAAGTTATAAACCTAACCCTGATAACTAAAATCTCAGAACTCTCAGATATAATCACTGTAAAATATTTTAGTATTCGGCGAGTTAAATCATACGTTTTCACCTGTAACATTTATAAATTTTTAAGTTTATAATAGTATTTGTTTTCAGCGTTCAGTTCTCCCACGTACGTGCAGGCTCTGGAAAGAACTAACAGCTGCGGTGTTTCCCGAACGCTATGACATGTCCTTCTTCAAACGAGGTTTAAAGAAAGCATTAATATCACGGTAGGCAGAGGCTTCGCAGAGCCCCTGGCATTGCAGAAGTTCATGAGCGACAGTTACCTCTTACCATCACGTGGGCTGTTCGCTCGTTTGCCACAGTAGGCAATAAAAAAAATACTTCCTTAAAATGTTATCTGTCTGAAATTTGAATACCTTCTGCATATGTGTCATCATTGTCATCTGCAGACATTCCACTGCTGGACATAGGCCTCTCATAAAGAACGCCATTCGCCCGATTTACGCTACGCTGCGCTAAACTTTGTTCAAAATAAGTAATTTATTAAAAAAAACCGACTTCAAAACTAAAACTTAAAACTAAAAGCAGAATTCCTTAATATAACTTGAACAAACTAAAATATCATATAAGTATATTTTGTTTGTAAACCTACCTTGCAAAAAAAGAATCATTAAACTCCATTTATACCGCGGAAAGCAAATATTTATGTGATGAACATTTGTATTTGTCTTCAGTCTGGGTGTTTCCTATGTATTCTAAGTATGTATTTACAAAAAAAAAGTATATGTATTATATTTCAGTTATCTAGTACCCATAACACAAGCTCTGCTTAGGTTGGGACTAGATGACGGTGTGTGATAGTGTCCACATATTATTATTATTTCTAATTGGCGAAGAAATCGCGTAATACACATACAAAAAAAATGATTATGCCCATCTGTCTCTCTATACGATCCTTATTGAGAACCTTCTCCATTTTGAAGTCGGTTTGAAATAAAATAGATTGTCAATTTACCGCAATATTACAAACGGTGGCAATTTATGACCGAACATCGAAGTGACGAATATGACGGGTTATTGATGTAAACATATTACCCTTCATATAATTTGAACCGCATGACTGATGGATCCAAGTCTAGATGTTCCCAACGCATCAAACCCACCAATTACTCACTGTAATTAAGTGATCAATCTTTTGTCACCGTTTCTTTAGTCATTCTCTTTATGCACGTGGTCTTGTGGTTAAAATGGGATATCTCGCGGGACTAATATTTGTTGATTGAAGCCATCAAGAAAGTTGTAGGTAAATTATTCAAAACAAGACAAGGGCATCTTTAATACCTAATACGATTATTATGTCATCTAAGTACAAAGATGTAAAATAATTATAAAATAGATAAGACTGCCGGCTATGAGATCCCCAATCCGTAAAACCTCTATTAATCTATCGGAAGAGTTTGTTTGTTGGTTTGAACGCGCTAATCTCTGTAACTACCAGTCGTATTTGAACAATTCTTTTTGCGTATGATAGCCCAGTTCTCAAGGAAGGTTATAGGCTATGGCACATCACGCTACTGGCGACGGGAGCAGAGCAGTAAGCAAAGACGCTGGTAAAACCGCGCCGCAGAACGCTATTACTATTATATAAAAAGGAAAAAGTTTGTTTGTTTGTTGGTTTGAACGCGCTAATCTCTGTAACTACCAGTCGTATTTGAACAATTCTGCGTATTTTGCGTATGATAGCCCAGTTCTCAAGGAAGGTTATAGGCTATAACATCACGCTACTGTTGACGGGAGCAGTGCTGAAAAGGAAAGACGAGGATGAAACCGCGCTGCGGCAAACTTGTAACTTATAGGCGTTTAGTTTTCAGCATTGGACCTCTTTGATGTTTGACGTTATAGTTTACTAAAGTGGATAACTCTAATGTAATAAGTAAACTAAAATATATTGGAACCTGTACACCTAAGTAGTAAGTTGTCTGAACTTAGACATTGAAACAAACTAGTTAAGTTAAGAAGTATCAGTGTTAACTCGACGTCGAAATCGTGATCAGTCTTTTAATACCAAACTTGTTGTTAGCGACAATTTATTATACTGTTATATATCTTAGAAAGAAAGAAAGTTTCTAATTCTAGTTTATGAACTGTCTAGTGACTGCGACCGCTATTTCGTCTTATATCGGTTTTACTCCAGTATATATGTATTAAACTACAGATCCGCCCTCGCTTTGGTTTGGTATCAAAAGTTTTATTCGGTCTCACAACAAACTCAACAAAATAGTGTAGTATTGCATGATTTAGATAAAATATTGAAATTTTGCAGATGACTAAAAATTATATGTTATACATAATAAAAGAATACCTATGTTACCCGCTTAATTTATTGATTTCTAAAGGTGACAGAAATTTTCAAATCGCTAACGAAGTCAAAGTCAAAGTCAACAAAGCATTTATTTCATTTTGATCATAAAGTATTATGCTTATGAAAAGTCAACATTACATTTTGTCAGCCAATTGACCTACAGCTAGTTCGCTGACGAGGTAGAGCTGTGAGAAGAACTGGCAAGAAACTCACGCCACTCTTTTCAATCGCCAGATAATTACATTTATTTGAATGAGTTACAATTTAAACACTCAACGCAACCAAAGAACCATCCATCCCATCCATCCATAATTTAAGAGTTAGACTCTTGTCGGTGGAACTGATGCAATTCCTGCCACTTCTCCCTGTCCAGAGCCATCTCTTTAACCTCCTTATACGACATGGCACCAGCACTTTTCTTTATTTGACTCATATAGTTTATCCGTGGTCTTCCCCTACCTCGCTTTCCTTCTATTTTCCCTTCTATGATGTTTCTTATAAAGCTGTCATGTCGTATAATGTGGCCAATCATCTTTCCTCTTCTACTTTATATTGTCCTGAGCAAGGTCCGCTTTTCTTTCACTCTTCTCAACACATCTTCGTTTGTGATCCTCTCTGTCCAACTTATTTTCTCCATCCTCCTCCAGCACCACATCTCAAATGCCTCCAACATATCCCTTTCTCTTTGTGTCATTGTCCACGTTTCACACCCATACAGTGCTATGCTCCAAACATAAGTTTTTATAAATTTCTTTTTCACTTGTTTTGATATTTTAGATGTAAATATATTTCTGTTTTTATGAAATGTTTGTTTTGCTATTGCTATTCTGGTTTTTATGTCTTGTATACATCTAGCATCTTGTACAATAAGGCTTCCGAGATATTTGAATTGGATTACATTTTCTAATGGGTTATTTTCTATTTTTATTGTTCTGTGTGAGTTCAAACTAGCTTTGGATATGTTTAGTATTTTAGTCTTTTTAATGTTAATTTTAAGAGAAAATTCTTTAAATATGTTGTTCATGTTGTTTAAAAGTTCCTGTAGGTCATTCTGTGACTCTGCTAATGCCGCAATATCATCAGCAAATCGTATGAATTGTATTGTTTCTCCATTAAACTTAACACCCTTATCTGATGTTTCTGAGATTTTCTTTATGGCTGATTCTATAAAAACATTAAAAATGAGTGGTGAAAGTGAACAACCTTGTCTTTCTCCTTTCCTTATTCCTGCTCTTCCTCTCTCGTTTCCGATTTCTATAATAGTTTCTTGGTTCTTATATAATTCAAATATAGTTCCATAACAAAGAACCATACAAAGTAATTATTACAAATTAACCAATTAATATAATACTAAGATTAAAGAAAGAAAAGAAAAGAGAGGATTTCAATTATTTAGTTTCATCTAGTATGGTAATTTGACTACGTATTTTAATTAAACTGGTAAATGCACCTCCTGGTCACATTGCACGACAAGGTAATACTGGATTGAATATTAAAAGTATGCCATGCCAAAATTGACCAGTCATCCCAAGTAGCACCCGTTCACGAGCATGACGCAAGATGTTTAGTTAAAACTTTGCAAACAAACAAACAAACATACAAAAAATAAAATCGTCTCTCTTTATAATATTAGTTTAGCTTTAGATTACAAAGTTGTACTAAGGAACATAATGAAGCATTAATTACCACTTTTTTACATAAAAATTAAGAAATATATACAGTCAATCGTAGCCATCACTACAAAGAATATATATTATTTTAGTACAGAACGGTAAATGTAATAATCTGAAATACTTACAATCATTGAAGAGTTATCTTTTATACACAATAACTGTAGTTCAAAACTTATCTCTTTTGATAAACTCTGTATCTCTGCGTAATGTTTACTTGTGATTACATTAACATTATCTCTCATTTATAAGACATACTTCAAAAGAGAGACATGGCTAAGGTGGCTATAGTGACTGGCTCCAACAAAGGCATCGGCTTGGCAATTACCAAAGGCCTATTGAAAAGGTTTGATGGTAATGTCTACCTTACGTCACGAGATGACGGAAAAGGCAAGGCTGCTGTTTTAGAACTGAACAAACTTGGCTTAAAACCGGAGTACCACCAGCTTGACGTAACTGATAGAAACAGCATTATTAAGTTCAGAGATCATATTAAAGAAAGGCATGGAGGTATCGATATACTTGTAAATAATGCCGCGGTTGCAAATGCATCAGCGCTGTTCAACTCGTATGAAGAATGTAAACAAACCATCGACATCAACTACCGAGGTGTTTTGAATATCCACGAGCTACTGTATCCGTTGATGAAAGACAATGGACGTATACTGAACATTTCGAGTGATTGTGGCCATTTAAGCAATATTAGGAACGAGTACTGGATCCAGAAGCTTTCAAGCAAAGACTTAACTGTAAACGATGTTAATGACTTCGTAGACTGGTTCTTACAAGGCGTTAAAAACGATACCTTTGATTATGATAACTTGGCTGACAAAGGAACATTAGCTGCTTACAGAGTGGCGAAAGTAGCATTAAGTGCAGTAACGATGGTGCATCAGAAAGAGTTGGAGTCGAGAAACATTTCTGTCAATTCTATGCATCCTGGATTGGTGCGAACAGACATGACACACGGCGTTGGCTTCTACGATATAGACCAGGCAGCTGAAACCCCGCTTTATTTGCTGTTGGAAGCTCCAGAAAGCATTAAAGGGGCGTACTTATGGTATGATCGAAGAGTGTTAGACTGGTATGATTATAAAGCCGATTATTATTTCAAATCCAAGAATTTGGCAGCTTAAAGTCATGGATTTTGTGAATAAAAAGAATGTACTTGAGTTGTGAAGATTAAATGTAAAGTAATAACAGCGAAATCCATTCAACTTTGTATAAAAACATATTCGTATTCAGACTTATCTGTTTGTTTATTGAAATTGTTGAAATTTCTAACACATTCAGGTTTATCTCACAAAGTTTTGATTAAATTGCAACAAAATATTGTTGGAGCAAAGTTCACGGTACTGTGATTATGAAATATAATGTCTTATTGAATTTATCTTTGAAGTTTATTATTATGTCACTGACACTTATTTAGGAGTAATTTCTTGTTTTGTACGTGTGTGAAATATGTGTTAAGTAGTCTATGAAGGTAAATTTGTACTTTAATATAATTAATATGTCCAAGAGTGATGGATACATTTTTAAAAGTCATCGTGTCAACTGATGGCCACCACTACCGTCGCTTAAAATATTCGGGTTCAAATTAAAAGAAAACGCATGTGTTGATGAATGGTTACAGGAAACAGCAGAAGTATTAAGTACTGAACCGTTTGGTTCGAGACGATTCTACTGTGAAAGGGTAGCACTGAGATAAGATGGATATCCCTCATTATTATATACCGGAGATATACCATATTCATTACTTTCAATTGGATAAGTGACATCAGAAGTGTACTAAGCCATTTCCATTTCCTGTAATCAGCTAGGGTCAGCAGGTGCGATTACCCTAGTTGGTTTGCTCCAATTTCAGAGAGTAATCTCTTAAGAGAAGCACTGTTATGGCCAATCTGTATATTTTTAAAGAACAAGCTGAATGGCTAGAAATTAGGAAAAGTATTATAACTAGCATCTGGAAATTTTACTGAGGCACTTCGTAGGTAATATTAGCTCCATAAAAATCCTGGCTTTAAATTTCTTACGACAAACGTAGAAGTTTTAGTGCGTATATCTTGAAGAATGAAAGCAAACAATAAAATGATTATTATTATATATAAACTGCATGTTTTATATTTTTATTAAAATCATGAATAAGTAAATGATTAATTATATTCACAATATTTTAATCATAACCTTAACTAAATAATATATGATGATGCAATTTGTTCGCATATATCTGTAAAGCTTGCAAAAAGAAAACAATGGTAACATTAAAAATGATACGAGCCTGCCAGGTTTCCTCACGATGTTTTCCTTCACCGTCAGTCAGAAATGTCCATAATAAACTTAGAAAATACATGTGATTTGAAAAACACATTGGTACTTGCTCGGATTCGAACCCACTACCTCGTGTTTACGAAGTGGGTGCCTTATCCACTACGCCAATGGTAACATTGTTTTTTAATAATCACACGACAAAAAATGTACAAAGTTTATTGTACTTACTTTTTTTATAACAGAATATTGGCATTCAATCAAAATATAAATATATATTTTTTCACGTCTACACAATAATCAATCAAAAACAATTAATCAACATTTTATACAACCAGATAAATCCGTAGGTATTTGTAGAAAAATGTTTTTAGAATTTTAATATAAAGGGAATTAATCTGTTTACGAATATATTTTCATTTAACTTATCGAAATTCTCTTTTTGTTTAATACAAAATAGTTAAATACAATTTGTACATTCAATTTTAAATATTTTATTTCTGTGGTTTCAATATTTTCGTTTTGAAATAATAATCGGCGTTATAGTCATACCAGTCTAAGACTTTGCGATCATACCAGACGTAGGCTCCTTTCAGGCTTTGAGGGGTTTCTAGAACTAAGTACAACAAAGTTTCAGCAGCCTGTTCTGCAGTAAAGAACCCAAGGCCTCTCGTCGTATCAGTCTGCACAAGTCCTGGGTGCATAGAGTTTACCGAGATGTTTTTGTGCACCAAATCTTTCTGTTGAACCATAGTTAGAGCACGTACAGCTACCTTTGCTACTCTGTAGGCAGCTACTGTTCCTTTGTCAGCCAAGTCATCATAATTAAATGTGACGTTTCGTATTTCTTCCAAAAACCAGTTCACAAATTCTTTAATTTTATTTACATTTAGGTATTTGTTTGAGAGTTCTTGGATCCACTTCGTATTTCTTACATTGATTAGATGGGCGGCCATCTAATCAATGTAAGAAATACGAAGTGGAGTCGCTAGAAATATTCAAAATACGTCCGTTTTTCTTCATCAACGGGAACAGAATCTCTTGGATGTTTAAAACACCGAAGTAATTGATGTCAACGATATATTTACATTCATCATATGAGTTGTATAGCGATTGTGAGTTCGCTACACCTGCGTTGTAAATAAGTATGTCGATGCCGTCGTGATTGTTTATGATGTGATCTCTGAACTTTCCGATGCTGAGTCGATCAGTGACGTCGAGCTGGTGATATTCCGGCTTCAAGCCAATATCGTTCAGTTTAGACACAGCAGCTTTGCCTCTTCCATCGTCTCGTGACGTAAGGTAGACAACACCATCAAATCTCTCGAGAAGACCCTTGACGATCGCGAACCCAATACCTTTGTTGGAGCCGGTGACTACTGCTACTTTAGTCATGTTGTTGACTCGAATGCGATCTGCAATTTAAAAGAAGCCGTGTCAATAAATAGTTTTATTTTTAAATTAGGCAATAATTTACGTAGATACATTTAGATTAAGATAAGATTGCATTGTTGTACATTAAGCATTGACATCGGTTATTGTTATGAAAAAGCTGATCGGTCTGTCCAATATTCAGAATAAATCTAATCTTGAGTACAAAAGTTGTATTTACTCGTACTATCGTGTCCAATGTATTATTTTAATTATCATTAGATAATAATATTTACTTCAATATCTTAGCGTTGACTTTAGAATATTTGAAATAAATATTTTTGCCTTAAAAATATGCTTGTTTTTCTTTTTAGAATCCTGTCTTCTATAATCTTACTGAAGTGTAACGATATATATATATACTATGTAGTAGGTAATAAATGGCAAGAGAAACAAAAGCAAAATTTATAATATCTGAACCCTTTGTAGACTTTTCGTCTGATAATAATTGATTTACTGACAGCACTAATTGATAAAATGGCTAGTTCCTTCTCTTACTCCCGTTACTTAAAAAATATCAAAACAGCAACATTGCAATATATCTATTTATTTACACTTCCCACTAGTTTCTTACTACATAACTATGTTGTATGTCCCAAGAGGCATCTCACACCCGCAAGCCAATATAAATCGATACATGTTGTGCCACTCGAGCCGCTACTCGATTACTACCCACTTGTGATATTAATCGGATGTAACATCCAACTCTATGTTGTGGAGACGATATACTTATAGACTACTAGCTGCGCCCAGCGGCTTCGCTCGCGCGGAAAATGGTATGTATTTAACTCAGGAACCTAACCGATTTTTGGAATAAAAATATTCTTGTACGGTAGTAGATCCACGCTGATTTCAGCATGAATGGGCCGGATCGTCCGGGGAAGTACTACCCTCTCATAGAAGATCGACTTAAGAGTAGTAGTATCCGTACTACTGAGTTTCGTTCGGTGAGTGCGAGCGCCGGAAGCCCAATTTCCCCCCTTTCCTCTTTCCTCACCTCCCTCATTCCCTTTCCCTAACCACATTCCCAGCCGCCAAAGTGGAGGCCACCATACCAGCAGTTTAAGACGATGGCTTTTGGTATGGTGGCCGCCACTTCTGGATTCCACTGACTGCTTACCATCAGGCGGGGTGGAGTCACTTTGGTAGGCTATAATATAAAAAAATGTCCGTCTTCGGCTTCGTGACTATGTACCAATAGTCATGGCCCAAGTAGTACAAACTCACACACACACATACCCACAATCACACACATACACACACAAGCTTTCGCATTTTTATTATTAGTAGGATAGAAATTAACTTGCAAACGCTGCGATATGATGCTCAAGCGGAGACTCATTGTAAATCTACTTACCTTTTCAACCTTGCAATGAATTTAAAATCGAAGGAAGCCTATGTCCAGCAGTGGACTATTTCGGCTGATATAATGATAATGATAGACTGATATAAATAAATAAATAAATAAATAAATAAATAGTGGTAGAAGTAAACAGATGACCTGAAATGTTGAGGATATTATTATCTTTAATGATAACTGGCACTTTAAAACACGAAACTATATAAACTCAACCGTGGAGCCATCAATAACTCGTTTAAGGAACCATATAGTGTTACAACTTTAGTTCCTAAACATACAGGGTAAGCACAATTGCTTTATGTCCGCGATATTTCAAAAGATTTACAAGCTTTATAATTATATTATATATGTTGGTAGTTTGCTAGCCTAGTTTAACGACTTTGTACTCGTAAATATTATATTACCGTGTAAAAGTTAAAAGTCATAAATATCACACGATTTGTGGCCAAATCGATAAAACTGGTCAAATGAAGTACCGTACAAGTTTAAAGAACGTAAATTCTTTGTTCATGGGATACTTAAAAAGAAGAAAATACTACCCATTTGATTATTTATTTTAATAGAAATTATAAACTCTTAAAGATTAAAGGTCTAACATCTGTCAGCTGAAGCAAGATCGTAAGATTTTTGTGATCGACTGGCAAGTATATTTATCTTACAAAAAGTTAATATTTTATTATTAGAATTCTAGTTAGTCTAAACAAATAGAGTAACTTTCTGATACATTAAATAAATCAAATATAAATAATATCTTCCGCTATCGGCTTAGTACAATTTAATTCTGACACCTTTAAAGAGTCCCATACATAAGATTTAGAAGAAACTCTCACGTACAATAAGATTTTGGAACAAACGCTTTGTTTTCCTTGTAATTTAATCATAGGGTTGTTCAAAAAGGGAGTTAAAAAGTTATTACATGGGACTCAAGTTAAGTGACAAAACGTTATGCATCTCTCTGCCTACCCCTTCGAAGATAAAGATATGCTGCTATGTAATGTTTAACTTGTTCGGACTTGTCAATATCCATTTAACAGATAAGCCATTTAATTAAATCTTGTCGTCGAATCTGTGACCTCTAGGGATTAACAGTATACAGAATAACAACGGGTATAATAACATTGATAGATATTAGTTTTTACATTGATATATTCATTTACGCTATGATGTTATGGTTTTATCGGATACCAAAACTGAAGTAATAATTTGCTGCTGTTTTAGCATAAATAAAAAAAACATATTTTGACTTACATTAATAATATAATAATGACACCTGGGTTTGAAATAGGTACATGTGGTTCTAGTTCTGAAGAAAGTAATTACGTTTTTAAGAATTTTACATATTGTTTTTTTAAAGTTCAGTTTTGAAGAAGTGTGTCACTGATGTGATCTAAATGAGGGTGTTTAGAACAATTTTGCACCTCCAGTTGGCACGGCACCACTTTGGTGAAAGGAAAATTCATTTACAGTTGGAAATGAATAGAGTCGTTCACGGTTATCTATCAAAGATTGAAAGCGCTTTGACAGGTGCCTGGATCTGACGCCTCAGTGCTGCCACCAATTAAATGAAAGTTATTTGATTGGTGGCAGCACTGAGGCGTCAGGTATTCTATTCTAAAATGCACCTTTTTTTTTGCTTAGTTATCGACTGCCTGCCTTATGCGTTTTTTCTATGAATATCATAATTTATCTTAACGATATTTATTAGAAAGCAAGAAATGAAGGACGTCTGATGACGAGGACAGTGGCACCAGCATACAACTCAAGTATGTTACCTTTGAATTAAATAAATATTTCATTTATGATTGGTTTAATAGGTTTATTTACATATTACAAGAGAGACCAGTTCTTTTCTTACTGTGGTATTTTGCCAGTGATTTTAATTTTAAATCAGTGCAATTTTTGTTAACGATTTGATTTTTATTGAATTTACTTTAAATATATAGACTTTCGCTTCTATATTTTTACTTTTATTATTTTTACACAAGGCATTATTTTTAAAAATCGTATAAAGTGCATTGCATTTTTTTTTTTTTTTTTTTTTTTTTATAGTATAGCCTACCAAAGTGACTCCACCCCGCCTGATGGTAAGCAGTCAGTGGAATCCAGAAGTGGCGGCCACTATACCAAAAGCTATAGTTTTAAACTGCTGGTATGGTGGCCTCCACTATGGCGGCTGGGAATGGGGTTAGGGGAAGGAAATGAGGGACGTGAGGAAAGAGGAAAGGGGGGAAATTGGGCCTCCGGCGCTCTCACTCACCGAACGAAACGCAGTAGTACGGATACTACTACTCTTAAGTCGATCTTCTATGAGAGGGTAGTACTTCCCCGGACGGTCCGGCCCATTCATGCTGAAATCAGCGTGGATCTACTACCGTAATGAACGTTATAAACTTAAATATCCTATTCCTCTTATTCTATTGTTTGCGACGCGACGTAACTCGTAAAAAACGTCACATGACATGAAAAACCTATAGCCTTGCATGCAACATAAAAGCATCAATAAGTTACCACGTCTAGCAAGAAGTACTCGTATTCTGTCCTCTTTGGCGTCAAGCCAGGAGCCTTTACCTTTCTCCATTTCTTTTACGCCTACGTAGTGCGAGAGAGAAGCGTATTCTATCGTTTAATTAAATCCACTCCATTCATACTGGTGGATTGTTTTAATGCTCGCCTTTGCAAGTTTTCGCGGCTGTTACGAATAATTGGAGCCATTTGTGGCCTCCAATGGTTATTCACTTATTCAGTTTTAGTGAACAAAAAAGGGAAACTTTTTACGATCGACGCTGTGGAAAGCGCCTATTTGCATATTAAAGATAGGCTATCGAGATTTGTTTATACAGGATACGATATTGAGTGGGCTGACAATTATTGTAACTCTCAAATTTGCCGTTTTTCTGTGTTTATTTTATTAGAAAATAAATATTAGATATCGGTAAGACTTTAAACGCTAAATTGGCAATCGTTGAATCTCAAACTATATTGTTAAATGTTGACTTCGGTCTTAAATCTTTAAAAAAATCTTTACCACATGCACACAGCGCCATTTAGACATACATATTATAGATAAATAACACCCAGACACAGAACAAACAATCATGCTCATCACACAAAGGTTTGTCCTGGGTGGGAATCGAACCCACGACCTCCTTTAAAAAGTATACAAAGCAAGTAAGTTTGAACGGATCCCTGGTATTTGGCATCTTGGTTTACTTACTTAAAATATGTGTTCAATAATGAAAGCTTCGTTTAAACCAAATTATGGAAAAACATACCTAATATAATTTAAGACAAAAATGAAAATGTACATTGTTACCATACATTTAAAATTTGACATTAAAGCGTCAAGTTACTGTTATATACCATTCTCCTGGCATAGTTCCATGTTTTTAACCAAATCCATTTTTAAAATGGTTGAAAATAGAAGAGGATCCACCGGATAATATTATAAAAGCCTTGTTTTAAAGCATCAATCAATTTGCTATCATAAATGTATTACTAAAATTATGTTGTTTACGAAATGAATCGAACGCGTGGGAGGAGAGAACATACTCGTATTAAAATATCTTTTATATGAAATATAGATTATTTTATCGAATTGATATAGGTAATATTATTCTTTTATCCATACTTACTAATATTATGAATGCGAAAGTAACTCTGTCTGTTTGTCTGTCTTTTACGCTTTTACTCCTAAACCACTGAACCGAAGTTAATGAAATTTGGTATAGAGATAGACTTAGACTTTAGGGAACAACATAGGCTTTTCTTTTCACGATTTTTAAACAAACTTTCATCCCCTATGTCAACCATTTGACATAGGGGATGAAAGTTTGTTTGAAAAATCGTCAATGTAAGTATAAACAGGGACAATATGTTTAAGATTAGTAAAAATATATTATGCGATAACCGACATTCACACGGGTGGACCTGCGGGCAACACCTAGTTCTCAACATTAACCTTTGACCAAATCGTAGACTTAAGAGACTAATCGCGATCTCGACTGCTCTAAGAGTGCTCAAGGTCATTAGAAAGCATTAACTTCTCTTTTAAAATTTGTATTTTTTTTAAACATTTTTCAAATTTTTAAATATGTATAACAATATTATTAATATGTATCTACTATAGTACAATGTAGAAGTTAAGTGACAGCTTTTAGAAATTGAATTCATATTATTATAAATTAAAAACCATTAATTTATTGTATGAAACACAAGATTATCAGAGAACAGTCAAGTAAATAACAATAAAAAATAATGAATGTTCGTTAATTTAAACACGTCTTCAATACTCCAAAGCAGTCTCAATACTGATAACTAATCGGTTGTTAATTACGAGATAACTATTAACGACTAGCTGTTGCCCGCAGCTCTGACCGTGTGAATGTCGGTTGTACTTATCGCATTTTCCATACAAACTTTCATCCCCATTTTTTTTCTTTACGTGGGAAATGCATTACGCATACGCACCCGCCCGGGCAAGGCGAACTTTTATGCCGGACTCTCCGACCGCACTCAAAGCGCGGCCGGCATACCGACTAAAATCACGGTGTTCCTCCAGACGGCCAGAGTGTCGGGGTCACGGGGGCGCTCGCGCATTTATCCGCTTCTGGGTTCACCGTGGTTCTTAGTAACCACGGTTACTAAGCCCCCCCGCCGCGACAAGGCAATAACCCCGTTTGGGGGGAAAACTTTCATCCCCTATTTCAACTCCTTCAAGACATTTTCCGAAATAAAATATAGCCTATGTTGTTCTCCAAGATTTATAATATCTTTATATTATATTTAATCAAAATCGGTTCAGTGCTTTAGGCGTGAAAGCGTAACAAACAGACAGACTTTCGCATTTATAATATGAGTATGGATTGTTTTAATGAAGCTATGAAATTTGTCGATAGTGTTTGCCGTGATACCTTGTACCGTATACATCAAGCACAATGTATAATGTCGAATAGAAAAATATCGTGGATTAACGATATTTTTGACGTTATATAATTTATAACGATGATTTGTAAATATCACATCAAAAACGTTAAAGTATTCGTAAACAAAGTTATAAATGGAAGTAGATTAATATGTGATATTGTCTAAAAAAGGATTGCGCATCTTTTTCCTTTAATTTAGGCCAGTATTATGGTTTGCACGTATCAGTGCAATGTAACCAGTACTCCAGAAATCACGAAATACATACATGTTTTACATAAAAACACCCAGGCCAATACAAATTATTCATGTTTATGCCAACAAATATTTGCACTAAGCGGAAATCGAACCCCTTTACACTTATCTACCTGTGATTCTTGTGATCCAGTTAATCCAAAAATATTAAAATCAGATAACATGACAACATAATAGTAAATTTATTTACTGTCAGTTGTTATCGGATAAGCTTTGTACCCATTCCACGTAGATAGAGTTTTACGACATGTTCGCGAGGTGCGATAGTAGCAGAACTGATGAGTGTACTGCTGTTTTATGTATCTCTCGTACGACAATGTACTGCTCATTAAACACGTCTTACGTTTCAGACTACTATGTAGTGTTTTATAAAGTTTATCTGTCACTTGCTTTTCGCAGCGCGGTTTCATCCGCGCCTTTGCTTACTGCTCTGTTCCCGTCGCCAGTAGCGTGATGTTACATAGCCTATAACATTCCTCGAGAACTGGGCTATCATACGCAAAAAGAATTTTCAAATCTGACGGGTAGTTTTAGAAATTAGCTCTTTCAAACAAACAAACTCCTCTACTTTATATAATAGTATCGCAAATTAAAGACAATATTTAATTTTAAAGCACTTATTATTTTAAACACCAACCTGTAGCACTATGAACTATGGGTACTACTCGAAATCTTAAATTCTTCAATGTTTTACGTCACGTCCACAGCCCAGAACTCTCGATAAGCACGGGTTTATATCCCATTTCTAACCTTTACACAAAATGATTTTATAATTATAATCGAAAAATCTTATTAATATTATAAATGCGAAAGTTTGTATGTGTGTATGTGTATATGTGTGTGTGTGTGTGTGTGTGTGTTTGTTTACTGCTCTGCTCTCGTCGCCAGTAGCTTAATGTTACATAGCATATAACCTTCCTTAAGAACAGGGTTATCATACGCAAAGAATTATTTAAATCCGACTTGCGCGTGCAAGCAAACCGCTTTATTTATTTATAAAAATTTCATATACATAAATGGTATATTGGCGGACTTAATGCCTGAGGCATTATCTACCAGTCAACCAGTACAGGTGGTGCAGAGAGAAACAAAGTAGGTGCATTTGAAGAGCCGTAGAGTAGAAACGACTAATACTTACAAAACAACTATTTAAATATATATAATATAAATAATACAAACATAAACTTACATATATATACAATCATACATAAACATGCCATAATATAATAGATGATAGACATCATTGTGAGGAGTCTGGCTGCCCACGTAAGAGGAGTTCTTTCACCTTGATCTTAAACGCCAAACGGTTGGTGGCCATCCTGATTCCGAGAGGGAGCGCATTTCAAAGTCGTACAGATTGAACAGAGAAGGAAGAGCCTACAAAATTAGAACTATGAGAAGGACATTGAAGGAGTAAATTATTGGAAGAACGGAGGACTCGGTTATGATTAGTACATAGAAATTTAAAATAGTCCAATAGGTAGGAGGGAGGAGTGGGAGAAGTAAGGAAAGAATAGAGGGTCGTGAGAGTACGCAGACTGAGGCGCTGGCGAATAGTTAACCAAGTCAGCTGGGAACGGTATGTAGACACATGGTCATACTTGCGAAGATTAAAAACAAATCGAATGCAGTTATTAAGAAGACGATCATATTTGTTTAGGAGATCTGCATTCAGGTCTAAATAGCACACGTCACCATAGTCGATTAAAGGAAAAACTAAAGCTTGTACAAGCATTACCTTTGTCTCGGATGGGAGGAAGTTTTTCAGGCGATAAAGAGCGCGTAGAGTACCGATGACTCGTTGGCTCACGCTAGTCACTTGAGCTTGTCAGTGGAGAGTGGAGTCAATGTATAAGCCGAGATCAAATGAAAAATCTTTATGTAATAGTATAGATAATAAAAATTAGGCACACAGTATGTAAAATATACAAATCGTGTCATATAAGTGTAGGTAATAGAATCATTAAATTCCGTCTACTAACATGCAACACAATACAAGACGTATATAATTAGCAGTGACTAATGTTGCTTTAACCTCATTATATAAAACGATGAACCATTATGATAGAACTAAATATTTTAACAAAGTATTTAAGGCGTGCGATAAAAAAGCCACGATTAAGGTAAACACCATTAGCCAACTTTCCTTTTGTTCCCAAAAGCGCGTGTCAACAGCCTAATACGCTACCAAAGTCGCCGCTTCCCCTACGTTTCATCGTGTTAAATTTTAATAAAGCCAACCTCAAACGACGTCGGTACCGTGACACACCTTTCAACGCGGTAACACATTACACGACTATTTTGTCACGCGACGTGAACAATGTTTCGAACATAAAATATGTATCAAAAATACCAAACTACGTATAGCACTTTAATGGGAAATAAAGACGTAAGGTATCAATTTGTAAAGGGGAAAATGGGCTTTTATGGTATGTGTTTCACTCACATGAATTTTGTATGGGTTTCCTTTAGAATCAATACAAAGTGTTGTACAATTTGCGCGGTTTCGACTGAGTATGGCTGGTGTGTCGGTCCTCATGGGTGTTGTAAAGTACGGTTAAGGTTTATACACGAGAATGGACCTCCGAACCGCGGGGTCCACACCTGCTTAATGCTGTATATCAATTTTTGTTTACTTATTTTAACGTTAACATTGCAGCTATTTATATTCTTCCGTATTGTTTAAATACATTTACTCTAGTTATCGTTTGACCATTGTATGTATACGCCAGGCAGTCTATATTAGTACACGATTTGTTATGTAGTTAACATACTAAAACAATCCATTCTTGCTTAAATGAAAAATAAATAATAACACAAACGTAATTATTATCTAAATGATTTATTTATTAAACGGACATGATACGGGCCTTTTTAAGAGTTTTAAGCATAGATTTCTTAATAGGTAATTTGATAAATACCTATCTTCAAAATTATAATGTTTTATTTTTTGTTGACTGGCCTGTTGGTCTAGTGGTTAGTGACCCTGACTGCTAAGCCGGAGGTCGTGGGTTCGATTCCCACCCAGGACAAACCTTTGTGTGATGAGCATGATTGTTTGTTCTGTGTCTGGGTGTAATTTATCTATAATATGTATGTATTTACAAAAAAAAAAATGTATATAAGTAGTATATCAGTTGTTTAGTACCCATAACACAAGCAAATATAAATTGCTTAATTTGGGGCTAGATGGCGCTGTGTGAATGTGGTAGAATATTATTATTATTATTATATTTTGAGAAGAGAATTGGGTATTTTAAATAAGTATTATTATATGATCAGTTACTCTATCGAAAAGCAATTAAGTCGAAATACAGTAAATTCTTTTAAAATAGTTAACAGAAAATTAATTAGTATCTAAATTCGTTTATTGAGTAACCCGAGATTTATTATGTTATAAAAAATAGGGGAGATTAGGCAAAAGAAGAAGATAATTCTTGAAATGATAACTTTTTTAAAAGGCTATAAAACAGTTAGTCTCAAGCTTCCAAAATTATACTGAAAATCATCCAACACAGAATAAGAGATAAAATAGAATATAACTTAGGCAACGACCAATACGGTTTTAGAAAGGACAGAGGAACTTGAGAAGCAATTTTGGCCCTGAGACTAATCATAGAAAGAAGAATGGACATAGGACTGAACACCCATATAGCATTTATAGATTTAGAAAAGGCGTTCGACAATGTTGACTGGAAGAGGATGATGAGAATATTGAAGGAAATTGGATTGGATTTTAGAGATAGAATAACTATATTTGAATTATATAGGAACCAAGAAACTATTAAAGAAATCGGAAACGAGAGAGGAAGAGCAGGAATAAGGAAAGGAGTATGACAAGGTTGTTCACTTTCACCACTCATTTTTAATGTTTTTATAGAATCAGCCATAAAGAAAATCTCAGAAACATCAGATAAGGGTGTTAAGTTTAATGGAGAAACAATACAATTCATACGATTTGCTGATGATATTGCGGCATTAGCAGAGTCACAGAATGACCTACAGGAACTTTTAAACAACATGAACAACATATTTAAAGAATTTTCTCTTAAAATTAACATTAAAAAGACTATACATATCCAAAGCTGGTTTGTACTCACACAGAACAATAAAAATAGAAAATAACCCATTAGAAAATGTAATCCAATTCAAATATCTCGGAAGCCTTATTGTACAAGATGCTAGATGTATACAAGACATAAAAACCAGAATAGCAATAGCAAAACAAACATTTCATAAAAACAGAAATATATTTACATCTAAAATATCAAAACAAGTGAAAAAGAAATTTATAAAAACTTATGTTTGGAGCATAGCACTGTATGGGTGTGAAACGTGGACAATGACACAAAGAGAAAGGTATATGTTGGAGGCATTTGAGATGTGGTGCTGAAGGAGGATGGAGAAAATAAGTTGGACAGAGAGGATCACAAACGAAGATGTGTTGAGAAGAGTGAAAGAAAAGCGGACCTTGCTCAGGACAATAGAAAGTAGAAGAGGAAAGATGATTGGCCACATTATACGACATGACAGCTTTATAAGAAACATCATAGAAGGGAAAATAGAAGGAAAGCGAGGTAGGGGAAGACCACGGATAAACTATATGAGTCAAATAAAGAAAAGTGCTGGTGCCATGTCGTATAAAGAGGTTAAAGAGATGGCTCTGGACAGGGAGAAGTGGCAGGAATTGCATCAGTTCCACCGACAAGAGTCTAACTCTTAAATTATGGATGGATGGAAAACAGTTAGACAAGATTTCTTTTAGAAGACTCCATGCTTAAATTAGAGTATCACTTACTTACACAGTCAAGTATTTTAACTTCAAAGGAAGCATATAGCAAAAGAAACACCATTTAAACAATCGCTGCTTTCAGTGCCCGTCTTCGAGATTATGCTTTCTGATGAAATCACGTGTGTTTAATTATCTGTGCTTCTAAGACCTACGAACGTCGGCTACTTCTTAGCACTAAGTCACCCTCATACTCGTTACCTACCAAATGTAATAAAAATACTGACGTGAAAGTTAAAGGAAAATTAAAACGATTCTTCCACGCTGGTCGGTCCTCTTCCTTTTCCCTTTTCCTTCCTTACCCCTTTCTCCGTGGTCGGCAATAGCTTGGTTGTGTTTTCTAAGCATTATTTTTTTAATGCTTGCAAATAACCTAACCATTTCTCTATAGAGAAATGTATAAAAGGCGGTAACCGTATCTTTTAGTTACGGTTATCACTTTATCTTCAGGTTTCCTTAATAATATACCAGCCTGCTTACTCTACCGCTGCAGGGCAATGGCCACTTCTCATGTAGAAAAGACATGAGCATTCTTCACCACGCTTGCTCAAGGCGGATTGGCACATTCAGACTTTTTAAGTCCAGGTTTCCTTACGATGTTTTCCATTTAGGCAGAAATGTCCAAGATATGATATGATTTGTAACATCACATTGGTACTGAGCCGGATTCGAACCAACTACCTCGTGATTGCAAAGCCTTATCAACTGGGCCATTGCAACTTAAGTATGGTATGCTTGTTTGCCACCAAAATTGCATAAAAAAAATTGTTTTAGTGTGAGTGTCATAGTAAAAATAATCCATAATAATTTTTACTTTATGATATTATAACCTCGTCAAGCATCAATTTACATATTAATACTCGAATTTAGTAGCCCATTGGCTACGTGGAACATTTTCCACGTAGAATATTTATGTGGTTTTTTTTGATATGCGTATGATCTTTATGGTTCGACAGCTGCAATTGCAAGTCTTAAAGAAATCTTATTTTCTTACGTGTGGAGGATGTGGGCAATCACTGTTTAAGTATTCACTGTTTATTTTCTTTATAGTTAAACTTTTTGTATACTTTTTAATTTAGGTCATAATTACCTTAGGTTTATAACATTCTGCTTCAATACCTACTTTGTTTATCTCTGCATCACCTAAGGTTAACTATTAGAGAATGCTTATAGCATTAAGTCCGCTTCTGTACCTATGTGTATAAAGTATAATAAATAAATAAATTATTTTCTTTTAATGTTTATTTGGAATACTAGAAATATAGATGATAACTGTGATTCCAAGTTTAAAAATTTTCAAACTAGTCAAAGAATATAAAAATACCTTCCTGAAATTGGTAATCCGCATTCATTAAACCCATAAACTTTACACTTCACACGCTCGCACTCCCATTTGCGCCAACAAAATTCAAATTATCTGTAATAACGGTATTAAATTAAACATAAAATTCTATTTTATTATAGCATAGCTGTTCATTTTTGCCGAGTATCCTCTAATTAATTAAATTCCCGTCAAAAAATAGAATTCATTAATAAAAAGTTGTGCGCATAATAAAGCCGAGTGGCGGGAATTCCCGGTGTTATATTAGAATTACCGGGATTATGCGGGATCCCACTTAATTACGGGATCTGCCCAAATTACACAGGATCCTTAGTTTTTTAACAGTCTACACAGAAAATGAATTATATTGCCGCTTAGTGATTAACTTTATTTGGAGATGCTCTTTTCTTTTTGAGTTCTTCAAACGCAAATACATTTGCGAATAATTGAAAAATAAAACCACCAGGTTTAGGTTCGTAATAGTAGAACGTTTTTTAATAACTATTCAAATAGTGCCATTAATTTAAAATAAAAAAGTTTGGTTAGGCAAAAGTATTAAAATTTCTCTTCAAATAAACTATAGAATTACGGTAGTAGATCCACGCTGGTTTCAGCATGAATATGCCCGATCGTCCGGAGAAGTACTACCCTCTCATAGAAGATCGACGTAAGAGTAGTAGTATCCGTACTACTGCGTTTCGCTCGGTGAGTGAAAGCGCCGGAGGCCCAACTTCCCCTCTTTACCCTTTCCTTACTTCCCTCATTCCCTGCCCCAAACCCCATTTCCAGCCGCCATAGTGGAAACCACCATACCAGCAGTTTAAGACTATGGCTTTTGGTATGGTGGCCACCACTTCTGGATTCCACTGACTGCTTACCATCAGGCGGGGTGGAGTCACTTTGGTAGATTAATAAAAAAAAAAATAGAAACTGATAACTACCGCGGTGAAGCAGTTTACAGTGCAGCAGTGTAGTATTAGCAATTGTTTATAACAGAACTGTTTAGTATTAGTAAAAAGTCTAGCATCTTGTCCGACAAGACTTCTGTTACATGAGGACCAACAAATCTGGCGTGGGTGTTACTTATCTCTGCCTATCTCTTCGGGGAAAATGCGTGAAGCTTTGAAATTGGTTGAAATTGTACAACGAAAGTACAAAATATCAGAGCCATAAAATTAATTAAAGATCATGTTGTCAATAAAAAGCAAGGCCGATTTTTTTTAATTACTTCGTTTCTCCTTAAGTATAAGTTTCACTGTTTTTCCTATATATTTGATTGAAAACAAAGAGGTTTTATATTAACATTTTTAAATTCTATTTTGAACTGGATTTTAATTAAATCTGTAATACTATGACTGCTTACTATAAAATAAAGAGAAATAGTTACTTAATAAATAAATATCGGGACTAAAAATTAGATCCGTACTAATATTATAAACGCGAAAGTAACTCTGTCTGTCTGTTACGCTTCCACGCCTAAACCACAGAACCGATTTTGATAAAATGTGGTAAGTATAAAGATAGAATAGACCTTAGAGAGCAAATGGTTTAAAAAGTTTGAAATAGGGGATGAAAGTTTGTATGGAAAATGCGATATAACCGACATTCACGCGGGCGAAGCTACTAGAAGGTACCAATATTTAGCTTTAGACTATAAAGCTTTCTATTAGTGTAGTCGCTTCTTACAACAAGCGAAAAGATTGGGTTTTTTTCTAAACCAGACACGGCACAGCCAAAACCCCAAAATAAATGAAATATAATATATATTAAATATTTTTAAGAATATTTAATGTTTGACATTCATATAAAAGCTTATATTTTTACTGCTTTTAAGATAAAAAGTACATGTTTCGTACTTAATTATGGGCGTATTCATTTCATATTCAAATTACATGTGTCTGCTTTTGGAAGCTTAATGTATCCGTTATCTGTCAGTCAGGCACCGAGTTTGTGTTGTTTTGTTTTAAAACGACGAGTGGGAATTATCAACCCTTGGGTATATTATATGTATTAAAAATAGTATTTAAGTATGTATATCTGCATTCCAGAACTCATAACACAAGCTATAATATATGCTTACTTTGGGTCTAGATGGCGTTGTGTGTAGGTGTTGTGATATCGTATATGTAATAATAAGTATCTAAACTATTAAATAATAACTTGCAATAACTTGCAATTTTCTTCTAAATGTATTACTTGTTTAATTTCTACACAGACCATAACTTAGTGCAATAACTAGCGTTTACCCGCATCTTTGCTTACTCTTCTGGTCTCGTCGCCAATAGCGTGATATTACATAACCTATAACCTTATTCAAGAACTGGGCTAAAGAAACGCAAAAAGAATTATTAAAATCTGACTAAATAAATGATAAATAAATAAATAAATGACTAGTAGTTCCAGAGATTCGTTCGTTAAAAAAAATACAATACATACAATCTAGGTATATAAATCTGATGTTCCCTTGACTATATCGCAAGCAATCGCCGTAACATGATATATGGTCGTATCGGAGACAAACAACTACCTTATAAATAAATGAACACAATAATATGTCACGAACTTACTTGTTTATTACGATAGTATCGGGCTTCAACACCCATGTTTTGTCACTGAAAGTTGGCAAAAGACGTGTTCTATATAATATTTCAAATATTTATGAATCACAAAGTTTTGTTTCGTGGCACTCACGATTTCTTGCACAGCAACGCACGAATGGTGACTGTGCTGCCGAGGCAGTACCTAAGTAAAGATCACAAATATAAGTAATACCTACTTTGTGATTCCTATTTTAATTCACTTTGATGGTGTGACTATCATATAAAAAAATATTATGAAAGAATGAAAGAAAGAAAGAAAATCATTTATTGTGCAATAAACACGATCTACTTACATAGATTAATAAAAGTACTTAATTTTTAAAAAGAACAAAAAAACAAGAAAATAATTATTTTTAAAATATGACTTTAACATAATTAAAATAATGTACAATATTATGCAGTTTTATGTGGAAATCAATAAACCTCAATGGCTATAACAAATTGCTACTGTTTTATTAAAGTCATATTTTGTTCATTAGAACTATGCCAATCTAAAACATGAAATTTGCCCTAAATTTTCCTATAGCCAGAATGCCCATCAATCTTGATTTAACATTTTCAAATAAGCAAACTAATAAGGTTCTGCGTAACATGATCCTTTTAGATCGTGTCAAAATAATCCTGTTTCTAAATCGCAAGAATTGGAGCAAAATTCTTCCGATAATAACGGTGGGTTTTTATTTACCGGGATAGTTCCAGTCTGGGGAAATATTTACTGTGTTCAGTTTTCCACATGACTGGCCCGAGGCCACGTTTGTTCGACACTGTGTCGCTTGTAGAAAATAACACGATCTCACTTGTGGTTATAAGACATCTACACGTTCCATTGCTGGTTTCTTATAGCCAATTTATAAAATCTTTTGCGGCTACGCAGTAATGGTTATTGTTGATAGAAAATTGTCGTATTTGATGTGTCACAAGCCGTATTTAATGACGCGGAGTGCGTAAGTAAGCGAGCCGTCCACGTTTCTGCCAGATAAAAATATATTCTGTTTGCGGCTTGCCATACAACTTCCGATGATTTTTTCCAGGTTTATGGTTATTGTCAAAAAAATCTTTTGTAATGCGAGAAAATATAGAATATAGAGCGTTTTACTTGTACGGAAAAATAGAAAGGAAAAAGTTTCATACTATTTCACGATTACGTTCAAGCTTAAAGATGTCTATTATTATCTTGTCATATGTTTGTGACCGTACTTATGTGATAACACTACTTCTTATACTTCCATAATCGCCTCTTACTACAGAGAGAAATGTGGTTGTGTTATAGGTTTTCTAGGCCAAAGACTATATATTCATTTTTTTACTATTTACATACTACATTACAATTTTTCAAATATATTAGTGATAAGTAACAAAAGAGAGAAGAAATGTTAGTATCCCGTAGGACGACATCTGTTTGCCTCCCCTTTTGCATGAAGGCTATAAATGGCATATAGTGGTCGTATATATGACTACATACTTCATTAGGCCTATCAGTTAATCAAATGATGTCAGTCAAAGCGTCATAATGAGAATCCGCTATGAAAATTTGACAAAAGGCGGACAGAATATCACTGATATTAAGGCCGTCTTTGTGCATTTATTTTCCACTAGAAATTTAAATAAATAAATGACTTTGTTAGTCGTAATTCTCGTAAACACGAGGTAGTGGGTTCGAATCCGGGCAAGTGCTTATGTGATTTTCAAATCTTATGTACTTTCTAAGTTTATCTTTGACATTTCTGACTGACGGTGAATGAAAACATCGTGAGTAAACCTGGACCTAAAAGTCTGAAATTGCCTATCCGCCTTGAGTAAGCGTGGTGATTAATGCTCATGCCTTCTCTATATAAGAAGAGGCCTTTGCCCTGCAGTGAGACAGTTAACAGGCTGGTATTACAAATTATTGTTCCAGTCACATATCTAAGTTTACCTAATTTACTTATTTTCAATTTTAAATTTACTAACATACAGCATCGTGACAAAATCCGGGCTGAAAAATTACCAATATTTCTGAAGTGAGCGCTTGCGTTTAATGCTTAAGCCTACCTTGTATGTTGTAGGTAGGACTGCAATGAACTGAAATCTATAACTGAATGAAAGAGTTTTTTAAAATGGTTACGTAGATTTTGAGTTTATCCATAACAAACATACAAAATATTAAATCCTTTCTCTTTATAATATTAATTTAGATTTAGGTTAGTTCATTAAATATCAGAAAATTATGATCAAAGTTTAAATTTTAAAATTGAATTACCCCTTACGTAAGGTGTAAATAACCCTAATAAATAAAACCCTATGTTACAAATAGAGAGAAAACACGAGATTAATACGTCTCAGCACAAACGTCGCGACGTCCGAACATAGATGTTGTCTACGTAGAATAGAGAGGGTATATAGTACCGTCCAAACATTAAGCTACACTGACGTTCGGACAGCAACAATGGCAACACCAGGTGGACGAAATTTTTCGTGTTTTTCTTCTTGACACTCCTTCTGTTTAGCTGGTCCTAGACATAAGCGCTAGCGATTTAACAAAATGTGCTGCGGTAGGTAAAGATGTAATTAAAAAAATATATATCTATTAATTTAATTTACCTACTCAAAACTACTAAGAACCAGGAAACGGAACGTCCTAAACTGACCTTGTAGTTATGGCAAATTTCTTTGTTCAATAGATGCTTAAATTGCTATATTTTATATTTATTTATATATTTTATATTACTATTAGAAAGATAGGCGGTCAGTTTTGGTGATAGCAGTAAAGTGATATTTATTATTAACTAGCTGCGCCCCAAGCTTTCGCCTGCGCGCAAATTAAGTTTTGTGTCCCTCAGGAATCAGACCGATTTTTGGGATAAAATGCGTGTGTCCATCTCCGACATCGAAATCATTTATCTACATGCTAATTTTCATCGAAATTGGTTCTACCGTTTAGGCACTGAGTGGTAACAAACACACACACATACACACAAACTTTCGCATTTATAATATCTAATATCTTTTACGACACTTTTTTGGAGTATATGTGGTTCTTCAGTAACAGTTATCACCTAAAACCAGGTGGTGCTACTGGCTATCTTGCCTGGCAATGAAAAATCCATTAGATATAGTTGTTAAAAACTTAAATTCATTACAACAATATCTCATTTATTATATATCGAGTCCCTTATTTCATATTTATACCGCTAAATCCTTCTACTTACACCGTACAAAAACGACACAATAATCACTTTGTTCCTGCTTGTGCGTCACCCCCACACGGACAGTTCACACCTCCGCAGCTCGAGGCGCCACACCGTACACACATATAGACATACCCTTATGTGACATAATACATTCAGGTGCTATCACAACTTTATTGTAAGCGAAATCGAGCACTGTCCGTGTTGGCAAGTAAGATTTACACAGCTTTCTTAGGTTTAAGTAAACTGTTCGTTTTGGCAGTCTTTTGTTTGAAGACTTTACTCTTGCATTTATTTGCAATATTGATAATGGTTTAAAAGTCACACACTTTTAATTAAAATACGTAGTCAAATTTATTATCATACTAGATAAAACTAAATAGTTGAAATCCTCTTTATTCTTTTTTTAATTTTGGTAATTAAATTAATTGGTTGATTTGTAATAATTACTTTGTATGGTTTTTGGTTGCGTTGATGTGCTAAAATTGAATAACTCATACAAAAAAACGTAATTATCTGGCGATTGAAAAGAGTGGCGTGAGTTTCTTGCCAGTTCTTCTCACAGCTCTACCTCGTCAGCGAACTGGCTGTAGGTTAATTAGCTGACTTCATGTAATTTTGACTTTTCATAAGCATCATACTCTATGATCAAAATGAAATAAATGCTTTGAGTTTGAGTTTGAGTTCCACTGCAGAGCAAAGTCATCGTCTGAAACTACTGGTGTGGTGGCCTCCACTTAACGGGTGCACTTTGAGGAATACATTTGGTGCGCTTCGTTTGGTGCGTTTCAAAATTGTCGCGCTTCAAGGAAAACCTTTGGAATTCGCATGAACTTTATCTTTACGACACACTCAGAGTTAAATGAGTGTTATGTTTTCTGAATACGTAGCTTAACAAACCATCAAATAAACGGCTATTTTTTGTAACAGCTTGTGTCGTCACTTTAATAAAAACGTTGATAAAGAGCTGGCTTAAAAGCTGTTGGAAGGGTTCCAGTTGCAAAACGTAGATCACAAACATATTCAAGAGGTTCAGTTAGAATATTTTCAGTTAAAGTTGTAAAATAAATAAAAAAACATTTATTTCAGACCAAAATCCATATCTTGTTAGTATACAAAAATTTTAAAACTATGTTAATGTAATTTATGTATAAGTTATGTTAAAGTAATTATTATTATGGTTTGTCAGTTTGGAGCACGTATTTTTTAATTAAAGCCTTTCTGTACTTGCCCAACTGCCTAAAAAAGCTTTATTTTAGATAAAAATTCGCTATTTCTTCTCCCTATCTACGTCTACAATACATCTTCGATTCATTTCACTGAATTACAAATTATCTGAATTACAAAATAATAAGATATTCACAAAATGAATTAGAGACAAAAAAAAGGTTTTTACTTTATAGCATCTAGTGGCAGACGAATAACAGCAGACTTCTTGTACTCTAATTAATCTATATAAAGCGAAAGTGTTTGTTTGTTTGTACGCGCTAATCTCTGGAACTACCAATCGGATTTGAATAATTGTTTTTGCGTATGATAGCCCAGTTTTTGGGGAAGATTATAGGCTATGAAACATCACGCTAATGGGAATGGGAGCAAAGCAGTAAGCAAAGACGCGGATGAAACCGCGCCGCGGGAAGCTAGTATTTGTATAAAAAAAAACAGCGTTCTTAGTATTTTTCTACGAACTTCGCGTTTACGTCGCCGGTTCTTAAAGTTAGCTACAAGGAATGACTTTAGCCACAATACAGATATTATTATGACAATTTCACCGAAATCACACAGAATAAACGCTCGACTTGTATACCATAAAGCATACAATATAAAGAATACTTGTAACATAAGGAAGAACATGCTTATTAAATTCCGCCTACATTTTCCGTCTGTGCGGTTTGTCCGCCGCGATGTGACACCCTCACATCACACAGTTTTAAACTCTGTAATCAGGTACTTGCTACTTTTGTTTCCATTTAGTTTTATTACCCACTAACGCCACCTCAGTTTCACCTCTAAACTGCTGTTAATGCTTTTTCAATCACAACGCACTGAAATTACCAAATTAAGCCCCAGTTTCTGAAAGGCTGATCAATAATAAATTAACTAATCACCTCTTACATCTCATATAAAGTATATAGTAAAAGTAAAAGTATATAAAGCATGCTAAAAGCATGGATAATTGGTTTAATTTCACCAATCTAATTAGTTACTAATTAGATCTAATTATTACAGGTTATTTTTTTATTGATCAGCCGTTCAGAAACTGGGGCAAGTCTGTGTTACACAAGTTTTATAAAAATCTTAGTTCAATGACAAATTATACGGTATTTATACGGTAGTAGATCCACGCTGATTTCAGCATGAATGGGCCGGATCGTCCGGGGAAGTACTACCCTCTCATAGAAGATCGACGTAAGAGTAGTAGTATCCGTACTACTGCGTTTCGTTCGGTGAGTGAGAGCGCCGGAGGCCCAATTTCACCCCTTTCCTTTTTCCTCACCTCCCTCATTCCCTTCCTCTAACCCCATTCCCAGCCACCATAGTGGAGGCCACCATACCAGCAGTTTAAGACGATGGCTTTTAGTATAGTGGCCGCCACTTCTGGATTCCACTGACTGCTTACCATCAGGCGGGGTGGAGTCACTTTAGTAAGCTATAATATAAAAATAAATAAAATAAGCACATAAATTTATTAATTTAGAATAATGCTTTTTATTAAATTGACAGTGACAGCTTGTGTATGAATTTATCGTAAAGAAAAATAAAGTGGCATCTTTTTTTTACGGAACATAATTGACATAATCATTTAAAATTGCACCTTATGCTGTATTTATAGCAGCTGAATTAAATTGAAGAGTAGCGTCAAATCTGTAGATACATACTTACATACATAGCTTCACGCCTTTTATTTTAAAAGGGGTATACAGAGGTGTTTTACCACCCACTAATCTGTAGATACTGCAAGATTCAAATAGCATCGCTTCAGTAATATTGTGTTTTTGCTTATGGCATCGAAATCTCCGTGGGAATACCCTACGCAGGCAGTAAGCGTTTTTTAAAATAGAAGTTGATCATCAATGATGATACTTACTATCATAACTGAGTAACGATTTTTTCTCCACGGTATTTTTTAACTAAAAAGAGACGTAAAGTAAGTTTTAGTAATAGTAAAATTTCAAGTTTTCAGAAACAAACTAGTCCGTAATAACGGGCATAGCAAATATAATATTATAGGTACTGCGTTTTTTATACACGCGCACATATTTCTTTTGCCGACTGCTTTGATGTTGCGAATTGTTATTGGATTTTTCCCGAGAATTCTATTATTGAGCATGAGTCCAGAACAAGAATTATTTTAAGAATATTGGCTGAAGTTTTGATTCGTATGACGATTACGGCCAACATATTGGTACTTGTCTTGTTTGTTTCTGAAATCCGCTTTAAAAATATTATATCATTTCATTTCATTTCATTCCATTTCACATTTAAAATAATTAAGCATGTTTTTAACAGACTCTACGGTAGTAGATCCACGCTGGTTTCAGCATAAATGGGCCGGATCGTCCGGGAAAGTACTACCCTCTCATAGAAGATCGACGTAAGAGTAGTAGTATCTGTACTACTGCGTTTCGCTCGGTGAGTGAGAACGCCGGAGGCCCAATTTCCTCCTTTTCTTCTTTCCTTATCTCCCTCATTTCCTTCCCCTACCCCATTCCCAGCCGCCATAGTGGAGGCCACCATACCAGCAGTTTAAGAAGATGGTATAGTGGCCACCACTTGTAGAATTCACTGACTGCTTACCATCAGGCAGGGTGGAGTCACTTTGGTAGGCTAATATAAAAAAAAGGACAACAGCCTCTTTCTACCTACGCTTTCGGAGAAAAGGGCGGCACTATAATTAAAGTTATAGCGTACGGAGGAGTACGCTTCTTATACAAGTAGCTAGCACATTTGACAAACTAGCTGATAATCTCAGATCTAGGTTAACTCATAATATCTTAGTGTATTTTTGTCTTGGTTTTACACCGTAGAACATAAATACTAGGCATATAAATGAAGCTAATTGCAGTGCAAACAATCAATAATAAAGGAGAATACACAAATATAGGCCCATTTTATGGCAGCGTGCAGTAAATTCATTAAAAATAATTAAGCTTTTTTTATGTTTACTTGTAATTTATTACCATTTTTTACCCTATCATTGAAATTTCAGATAAATACATATTTAACTTAATTTTAATATCCTTCACTCAATATTTTTGTTTGGAAGAATGTTGCCAGATGTCAGATTTGTTTCAGTAAAATTGTAACCGATTTAAAATAGCGATACATTAAATTGATTCTGATTATTTGAGGTTCATTTCATAAATCACTGTTTCTTGATAAGTCAATAATTGTTAAATCTAAAATGATTATATTTGACTAAAATTGACGTAAGTCTATGAAATGAAATAAAAGACACAGCAATTTTTATATGGGTCCAAAGCTCATAGGATTGTGGGCATTCTCCTTTAACCATTTGTCAAGAACATCTAAAACATACAAACTATTCTACATTCACAGACTAGATTTAGTATTTTAATTTAGTATTACAAAGTCCTAGTTCAAATAACAAACAGTGCCTGTTATTGCTGCATAAATGCATGTATGATACACAATGATTATACGTCACAATCGTATATCAGCGCTCAATGGCGCTTAATACCGTTTAGACACGAGTTATGTACACGACGAGGCAGTTTTGATACAGAACAATCGTTAGACTAGTTAAAAGGGCTTATTGTATTGATCTGATTCTCATTTTGAATATGTAGGTATTAGAGATATCAGTAGCCTCGATAGCTTTGAAAGAAACTTTATTTTTCGCTTAAACGCCCCGGATTTCAAGTTGGATCAGTTACCGACTTTACGGCGGACAAAATAACTAACATTTTGACATGTGACAGATGCTAAATTATCATGTTAAACCGATTTTTATTTTGCCGGTTAAGAGTTTATGAGTTTTTACGTTTTACCTAAGCATTTGACGTGATAACTTCCTATAAATCGATGAACGCCGGCTGCACGCACTAAAAAATATTACGATCTGCGGGCAAGCGATAGCGCGGAACAAACGAGAGAGGTACGATCGGCGTGACGCAAACTCCTTCGTAATAAACAAAATAATGATACTTAATTCAGTGATAATAATTCAATTCAATTCATAAAGTACATGCAATTTTTCATTAATGTTTTCCTAATTTGACATTATTATCACGTAAAAATATCGTCCGTAAATCAACTTTACAGACAACAAACAGTTTTTTTATTAAATCAAAGTTAACAAGAATTACACATCTATGGTTTAATCATAAATGCAATGTTAAATTAAGTATCGATTTCAATTTGAATATTACCAGTTCGGAAACCACATCGCACAACGCTGTCTGTTCCATGCAAGTGCTTTGCCATCAATTGACTGTTTGGCAGCTAGCCAGTCCACTATAAAGTGAATATAAACCATAAAACTATTTCACATAAGGTTGAAGTTTCATTGGCAAAATTTAACAATGAAAACTACGAAATTTGTCAAAGCAATTTGAGCGTTATTGTGTCGAATTAAGGTAGTAAGTGGTCCATTGTTGTTGAGGTGATGGAATATTGCGAGTTCAAAAAGTTCCTCGATTAGCTGCCAGCTATTGTAAAGCGGATTTTATTATTATTGCGTTTATTTTTATATGAGTGTTGGTATTAACCTGTATTGAACGCATGCTATGAACGACATAATAATTTGAAATATGCTGCTTTAAATTTGCTAAAATACCCTCTTAGACTAAAGTATACCAATGCATTTCATTCGCGAAATAGTTTGTTTCGTATGGTAAGTGAGTGAGCTCGACTGCTTTATTCCCGATCTTGTTTCTTTTGATTTTGATAAAATTTTGTATAGACATACATTAGACCTCGGGGAACAACATAGGCTCTTATATCGCGGAAAATTGGAGTTGAAATAGGGCATGAAAATTTGTATGACAAATCGTCAATGTAAACTGCGATATAACCGACATTCACGCGAGCGGAGATGCGGGCAACAGCTAGTTATATATAAGATAGCAAACATCCTGCGATTCCCCTCAATCTGGCAGTTTATATCACATCAAGCTCCAGTTGACCTGACGCTAATATATTATCACTCAGCAGCCAGCCAGTAAGACAGGTCACGTCTACCAAGTATGTGCAGTTTCATAACAACCCACGGCTTGCACTTCTCAAAAGCCTTACTCCTCAAGTCATAGGGAAGAGATCAGCTTGCGCAGACGAAAGTTAAGGTTGTCGTGGGTTACATTCAAGCCGCGTACAGCCGAAGGCGTCTAAACTTATTAACTGAACACGTAGGGGTGTGCACAAATCGATCTTCCAATGGAATGTATGGAAAAATATTACCAGATTGAAATTTGAAAATAAAAAAAGGAATTTCTAAAGAATCGCTAATATTACGTGATAAAGATTATAAAGACGATTCCTTTTTTTAAATAATTAAAATATGGTCTTATAATATGATTTTTGAAATTTAAATGTTCTAAGTCAAAAAAAAAAAAAAACTCTTATACCTTTGCAAGGACTTCTGCTTAGGGCTTACACTTTACTTACTTTACTACTTACTTTGACTTTGGGTAAAGTCCAACGCGTCTTAATAATGAAATAGGACATGCTTCCTAGTGCGTGTGTCGCCTTTTTTAAACATGAAACGAATTATTATCTGATAATATTATGAAATATGATATATCACGCCTAGTTTTGATATGTTACATAGAATTAAAATGGTCTGCAGTGTTGTCATATTGATATTAGTTTTTAGTTTTAAGCCTTGGCAATATTTTAATGTTAATTTTCCGTGAATATCTAAAAGCGTGTTGCATGCAGTCACGTAACGAATTAACAGTTGCAAGTTTAAATGCACAAAGATTAGCATCTGCACTAGACTTTAACGTAAAATTGTCTAAGAGAAGTAGGTACGGGAAGCAGTCGTATAGTACATAGTTATTGGTAGTTAGCTAATTTAACTTCTGATTCATTTTATAGATTATTTCAACTAAGTTTAATTAAGTTCACATTTAATTAAAGAGTTTTTATTCAAGTAAAAGGGACAAAGAGAATCTTTTTTAACAGTGGCAAAGCATACACTTATGAAAAAGCTGCCGTTAATAGTTCCATGCCTAGGTCCAGAAGTGTTTTAGACAAAGTCAGCGACAGAGCGATAGCTTTGTTTTCTGAAGTGAAAGATCGGAGATGATTTGACAGAAAAAACCCACAACTGCATGCATATTAAGTAGGTACTTATTGTCTTTTAAATCTCCAAAATAAAACATATTTTAAATCAAGTATATTGAGACAGGCTTTGTTAAGCATATTTTAGCTGAAATGATAAAATACAGAAGATAATAATACACAATTCAACTGTAGCGGCCATTTTAATTTCCTCTAAACTTTAACGTATAAATTACTAAGTGCCGTAATCTGGCACAACTTGCCCACATATATTTTTCATGCCCAATAAGGAATCAAATAAGCACTCAGTTTCAGTTCTTACAAATAACGGTACGGACGTAAATAGATTGTGTAGCAATATTGAACAAAAGCGGACTGTGTACATTATTGATACGAACCCAACTAAAGTGGTGCTATTTTTCATTGTAGGCCTGGAACATCATAAATATGTGAGCGATGTTATTTGTCACTATATGGGTACTTACTAGGAATGCTCGACAAATATATTTACTGAAGACTATTATAGATAAAAGTCTAATATTGAACATTGAAAATAAAATAGAAATCGTTAATCTATGGACTTTTGAGGTGCATCTTCAATACATTTTTTTTATATTAGCCTACCAAAGTGACTCCACCCCACCTGATGGTAAGCAGTCAGTGGAATCCAGGAGTGGTGGCCACCATACCAAAAGCCATCGTCTTAAACTGCTGGTATGGTGGCCTCCACTATGGCGATGGCGGCTGGAAATAGGGTTAGAGGAAGGGAATGAGGAAGGTGAGGAAAAGGGAAAGGGAGAAAATTGGGCCTCCGGCGCTCTCACTCACCGAACGAAACGCAGTAGTGCGGATACTACTACTCTTACGTCGATCTTCTATGAGAGGGTAGTACTTCCTCGGACGATCCGACTCATTCATGCTGAAACCAGCGTGGATCTCCTACCGTACATATATAGATATACTGGCTGTTGCCCGCGACTTCGTTCACGTGAAAATTCCGATGTGTGCCTGTATGAGAATATTACCTGCCTGATCTTACGGCAATCGTACACTGTATCAGTAATAAATATCTCTATGACGAATACCATTTAAATCTATTCACCCGCTACTACTAAAACTGACGATATTTCACACAAACTTGCGACTTCCATTTTTTCACATTAAGGGTAGTTTCTAAGTATAAAAAAATTAGTATTTTCTAGTAATTTGGCAATCCTACTATAAAAACTACTTACAGAAGTTTCATACAAACTTTGTCACAACTTTACAGTACCACCAAACCACAGAGGTCGTCAAAAATAATGTAGATAGAAATTAGAAAATGAAATGCTGGTAGTGTGTGTATTTTGCTTTGATTTTCTTCTTATCATTTTTCATGCACCAATAACAATTCTAGCTGTTTTTTTAATTTACAGTTTCTGCACACAAAATATATTTTCAAAGCCTACTTAACAAATATTTATATTCAATACAGACCACTCTGTATTCATATAAATAAGTATGAAATTTTCAATTGCACCCGCGTAGATTCTTTGCTCAGTATTCAAATAAATTTCAAGGAATAAAAATTTGTCGTCTTAAGATTCTTTTGAATGAATATAAAACGTGTGCTCTGTATGCTCACGGGACTTAACCTTAATGTTTAAAAGGTCTTAGGTACCGATACTTTGATCGATGAAGCAGTAAAATGTTTACATTGGTAAAATTAGTCGATATTTTTATGAAATATTTACAGAAAACACTTAATAAATGGTAAAATAAATTGTGCGTCAGTGATGACTATCATTAGGTACGTATTAAGTGAAAAACTTTCATATTTTAATGTAGTACAATTGCCGTTTGAGGTGTCCTGCTTCGACTCAGACGGCTGACTTGTTTCTCATAATGCAAAGAAGGTGTGGCCTCGTAGGATCATGTATAAATATCAATCACTGACTTAAAGAAATTAAAAGTACTTTTCAACTCTTTCTCTGGAAACTGTTCACATTAAATACACGATATACAATATTTTAGAGCGACCCGAGTAACAAACCAAACTTTCCAACTTATAACCAAAAAGTATGTAGCTTTTATACTTTTTGAAGCCATGTTGCGAACTGTAAGCCGTGCTTACCCTAGATATACCTTATGGAGGGATGTTTGGGAAGGGATAACAAGTTTCTACCTCCATGTTTTGGTAAAACTTGCTTTTGTAAATCCTCAAGCTAATTTGTTCGTAGAATATGACAATTTCTAAAATTAATGACAAAAAAATACATTCATAATAAGATTTTGTTTCATTACAATCTTTACTACTTTTTATTTACCTACGAAACATTAAAACATCAACCAAAACAATTATTTCACTCGACGCTGGTAAAAATAGCTGGCACACTCGATGCCTCACTATTATAGTGAAAGAAGAAAAAAGATCTTAAAATTTTATGATGTTCAATCGTAACTAAACGGTAACCAAAACATGCTACTTTAAAATGATCAGTAAGTGGGTTCAGCAAGACGTCTTATGCATGTAAAAACATCCACGCTAAGTTACATTTTTAGATACTGGCCTACTACTGTCGCTCGTAGCGTGATGATGCCTTTAACTTTAAAAATAATTTTCAAAATTGGTTTAGTAGATTTAGAGATTACTCCTACTACCTCACATACTCACAAACTTTACCTCTTTATAATATTAGTATAGAAAAGTAGGTATCCTGTAAAACGACGCAAATGCCTTACTAGGTAATGTTTTCTCTGAAATCTATTCAGTGCGCATTTATTTAAACCGTGGGTTCGTGTATGCTATTAGATATAAAGTTAATTGCTTCTGAGGTTTATGTTTCTTGAATTAAGTGTTACCACCGAACTGGTTCGGCGTATTAAAATTTTATAAATATAATGTACTTACTTGAAGTTCGGCACATTTTTTTTTCTTATTGCAACATTAATCCCTGTTATTATGTAGAAGATCTCAGAACAACGTTATTTCTAAAGTTTTTTGTTTGTGTGTAGATAGTGCTTAAGCAAAACTGTATTCTAAAAAATAGTGATTATGTCATGAACATAATAAAAGTGCTAGGTCTTTACGCTTTCAATGTCCAAGAACAGCAGTCTTCCAATTTTTTGTTGTAGAGTAACCATTTTTTACTCCTTCTATCCAAAATATACAGCCAACATGATTTCTGTAATCTTTTGACCTTATTAAACCAAGTTACTTCACGGAGATTTCTTCTCTATGTATGGTGTTTTCTTAAAAATTCAAGATAAATTTGATCACGTTAATTTTCGCTATGTCTTGACCAGAGGCCCCAGACAAGTGGCATACATTTCTATTCTATTCATATAATAGATTAAAAATATACGCTAAGGCTAGGTGCTATGTCCCATACATTTATTAATCTATTCTAAGAAGAGAATAGAATTCTATGCCACTTGTCTAACCCTTAGGTGCTATGAACCAGTTTGTCACAGGTTGAATAATGCAACGTGAGATACATGCTTACTTTAATAGCGAGAAGGGTGGGTGACTAAGGGAGAGTTAGTTGAGGAATGTTATTATAAAGCATGTGCTAAGCCTAGTGTTTAATAGTTAAATACTTGTGTGATTAGTTTAGTTATAAAGTTAGGCATTTTGTTAAGGTACTACAAGAAAATAGCTTAAAAATTAATAATTTCTGAGGAATAAAAAGTAAGATAGTGCAAGTCGGACACGCACACGATAGGTTCGGTACCATTATCAAAAAAAACTGAAAATAATCACTTTTGTTGTATGGGAATCCTCCTTAAATATTTATTTTATTCTGTTTTTTAATATTAGTTATTTTAACTGTTAAAATTTCAACTGTCTAACTATCATGGTTCATGAAATACAGCCTAGGGACAGACGGACAGACAGATAGATGGACAAAGAAGTCTTAGTGATAGGGTCCGGTACGGAACCCTAAAATCTGTAAAATTAAATCTTTAATGAGGGGTTAATAACTCTAGGTCCTTTGACCTAGGAAATAGGTATTTACTGTATAGATTGCAAAAGACGCAGTAGCATGGTCGCATTTTTACTAGTTTGATTTAGAAGATTGATATGACGATCATGTAAATGTGACTCGTATAAGTTTTTAATTGATCTTTCAGCTTGATCCCTTCAAAACTTTGCAAAAAGGGGACTTGACTGACAGGGAACAATATCATCCTTTATATTTTCTTTTGAGATACAACACTCCTTAAAAAGAATAAATGGCTTCAAAATAGACGTTCATATTTATTCATTCCTTTGTTGTGATACTATAGAATTATAACAGTACTCTTTGTACTTGACTGCGGGTTGTCCAAAGAAAAGTTGTCACGTTGACAGATAAATAGAAAAGTTTGTACAACTATTTGTGCTATGCTAGTTCAAAATAGTATTGTACTGTATGATATGTTGCCTATACAACTGGATTTATTCATTTTTCCTTTTTTATTCAATTTGTTCTTTTCTGGAAATCCAGATATTCACTAACCGTTCTACATTTTTTCTATGCTTCATTTACTGCACCTATTCTGCAGCATCTATAGGTGACTAGTAGGGAACGTTTAGGACATTAAGGCAGTAATCACACTGCCAGACAATCTTACGTTGTTTGTAAGTATCTATCTTTGTATTGAAATTACGCGTGGTACAACACACTGAAGACGCATCCACGCGCAGTGTAGATGTTCCTTCGCCACGCACCCCGCAGCATAGTGCGGTTCAATGTGTGAATCGCCTAAGTTTGCTTTTATATCTGGTGGACAAAGCTTACCCATATTACTTGTGTACGATCTCGTCTATCACAGCAGGCTGCCAGCGTTCATTTTCCCACGTACGTGCTCTAAAACGGCTCAGGAAACACCACATAAGGTAGTTCATCTTCTCGAGCCTAGACATGTCCTTCTGCAAACTAGAAATGAATGAATTCGTTTTATCATAAGCAGCGGACTCATAGTCCCTGACATTGAGAAAGAAAGAAAGAAAAGATAGAAAAAACATTTATTCAGGACAAGCACAAGGTATACAGATTGATATTACAAAAATTTTAGTTATCATTAAGTATTTTAGTGTGCCAGCCTGAAAGAGTGCCATCTTAACTTTATGCGCAACCTCATGAAAGGTCCACAGCGTTGATATTCTGATAGCAGCAGTTCATGAGCTACAGTCACCACTTTCAAGTATTGACTCATCTTCATAGAAAAACGAGCTTTCCGCAGCGCGGTTTCACTTGCACTAAGTTACATTTTTGGTTACTGCTTTGCTCCCGTCGTCAGTAGTTCGATGTTACATAGCCTAAAACCTTTCTCAACAACTGGGCTATCAAACCCAACAATAATTATTCAAATTCGACTGATAGTTCTTGAGATTAGCGCGTTCAAACAAACAAACTTCTGCTTTATATAATAAAAAATAAAAAATAATAATAAATCTATTTATTTTCTTCACACATAGTTATATAATTATAATAGCGGAAAAGTTTGTTTGTTTGTTTGTTTGTTTTTTCTCGTATAATAGCTCAGTTTTTTGAGGAAGGTTATAATAGGCTATACTTAGCCTATTATAACCTTCCTTAACCTTACTGCTCTGCTCCCGTCGCCAGTAGTGATGTAGTAACATCACTACTGGCGACGGGAGCAGAGCAGTAAGCATAACGCGGGTGAAACTGTGCGGGGAACTAGTAGTTATATAATAGTATACAGTATAGATATAGCTCTCAAATACATCTCAAAGCATGTCACTTATCGATCTAACCCGAATAGCCTAAAGACTGCAAATAAATGACACAGTATGGCGACAAAGTAAACTTGTTACTGTGACCGCTGGTCCGCTGCGACATGTCAAACATGACCAAAATTATTGATTTAGTGAACTGTCTATATCAGAGCACATCCACAGGGAAACCAAACCAAACATAATTTGTGTGCTTTTTTTTAGGATCAGTGAATATCGATGCATAGATGGATTAAACGTAGAGGATAAAATTTAATAATAATAAATGATAGACTCATTGTTAAAGTCAATAGAAAAGAAATAAAAAAAAACTTTATGATAGCGATTTGTATTACAAAGCAAAATGTGAGTTGACTACTTTTATGGTGCAGTGGGATAGTAAGCTGCTATGCACAAGGTTGTGAATTCGATCCTCCATACGAGACAAGTGTTATACAGCTGCCTACCAAGAGAGGGAAAAAAGCGTAAAGCTAAGCCTTATCCATACTAATATTATAAATGCGAAAGTGACTCTGTCTGTCTGTTACGCTTTCACGCCGAAACTACTCAACCGATTTTGGTGAAATTTGATATAGATATAGATCAAACCTTGGGGTATAATTTCTATTATCGCGAAAAAATGGCTGAAAATGGTTGAAATAGGAAATGAAAGCTTGAATGAACAATCGTCAATGAAACAGAGATATAACCGACATTGACGTGGGTGAAGCTGCGGGCAACAGCTAGTTATGTACTTATATCAGTGCCCAGTTTTATACCTAAAATTCACGCATTCTATTTGAGGAAACAAAGTAGCATTAATTTAATAAACGCATGTATTAAGAGATTGCACGCTGTACAAACATGTTTCTACAATTCTTCAGGGATTCATAATAGACAATTAACTTGTTGCAGTACCTACCCAGTGCAGGCTACGAGTATAACAATTCAGGTACTTGCTTTTAACGACGCCCAGGGGACTGTGCATGTTCTATTAGTCGGGCATATGCCGGTGCAACCAACTGCAGCTTAATATATTGGTTTAATCTTGAATTAATTTATATTTTTTGAAAAATAAGTTGTGGTAAGGTGTATTATGGTGAGTGCTTGAAATAAAATAACTTATGTGTCTGTATTTCCATATATTGTTATTTGTTGTCCTCACAAAATATACAAAAAAAAAACAGAAAAAGTACGAGTGACAGTTTAATATTTAAGACTTATCATAAAAAAGTTCTTTTCTTCTTTCTTTCTTATTCCACGCAGACCAACTAACATTCTATGTTGTTTATTGTGTAATAATATTAAAATATTGATCTGTAATTATATCGATATTTTTTCGATTATGAATAAGTACTATAGTTTAATATAATACGTATATATATATAAATAGGTGTTTAAATAAATTATATTAAATACTAATAATAATAATACATGTACGCTAGTTTTTCAGTGTGATCTATAGGGTCTCAAATCTAATTGTTCAGTTTTTAATACTAATATCGCTTAATTGAAATCTGGATCTCTTCATATAACGATGTTTCCTTCTACTCTTTTAAGAGTGGTCATCATGTCAGACAGCTTTTGTATAGCATTTAGTTATACTATAAGACCTAGACCCTGTATTCTTACATCTTTATCTTATGGTACAGCTAAGGTAGTAGATCCACGCTGGTTTTAGCCAGACCTGAGAAGTAATACTTTTTCATAGAAGATCGACGTAAGAGTAGTAGTATCCGTACATCAGCGTTTCGTTCGGTGAGTGAGAGTGCCGTAGGCCCAATATTTCCCTTTCCTCTTTCCTCACCTCCCTCATTCCCTTCCTCTAACCCTTTCCCAGCTTCCATAGGTCACCATACCAGTAGTTTACGACTTTTGAAATGGTGGCCACCACTTCTGGATTCCACTGACTGCTTACCATCAGGCGGGGTGAAGTCACTTCAACAGGCTAACATAAAAAAATGCACAGTTTTTAATACCTAATATCTAGATAATAGGCTTTACTACTACTTTCATGAGAAAACATCTTTTCATACAGTATTTTACTACAGCCTAGAGAAACCAGGTCTACAATAAACTGTTTACAAATTCGCTCATTTCCTTCATCCATACGTCATGTAACCTCCTCATTTTATACATATTGCTTCTGTCAGATCGAGAACACGATGACGAGAGTAAAAGTGTTTCCTTTTCCTAGAAACGGCTTGAAATAAAAAAAGGCTACATCACGTATCTAGTGAGATTTGACCTTGTACAAATATTTATCTAATAAGGGTCATATCCCCTTCGTGACGATGAATATTTTTACATTTATTGACAATCGACTATAACTTTATTTTATTTTATTCACCAACAATTGGTTATTCTAATATGGCTTCGGGTTCAATCTCCAGGTCAGTTTAAGTGATTTTCCAATATTTATGAGCCCTATCTTTTATATTACAGCATATTTTGAAGAGGTCGTTATCTAGTATTAAAGATAGCCATCTCCTATACACGACGCAAGTTTATCTTGAGAAATCAAAGACATAGAAATGAAAGATATACAACCAGTAAATTACCCGTAGTTATGTCAAACCATAAAATAACTTGGAAACGAAGGAATACTTTCTTAATACTAGTATATTTTTATATACAGACTAGCCTATCAAAAGTATCTTATAGATATCTTATATATATATAAAAATGAATCCCTATTTCCCTTGATCATGGCATCACGCGTGAACGGCTAGATCATATCATTTAAACCGCTAAACCGATTTCGGTGAAAATTGGTATGTAGATAGATTTGGTTTCGGGACATAGGCTACTTTTTATCCTGAAAATCGGGTCTGATTTCCGAGTTACATTAATTTAACACATAGCAATTTTCGTGCGGGCAAAGTCGCAGGACGCAGCTAGTTTGCAATATAAAACTAAAATTGATTGTAAAGAAACGCAAATAAAATAATAACAAATAATATTATTTAAATTTTCAGGGTATAAAAATAAACCAAGTTCACTTCATCGTGAGACCAGTAAAGGCGCGCCAATTTCCAAGCCAATTTTCATTCTATCTGTTTTGAGGCGTCCCCTTGCGAAAACAATTCCTTACAGATATTATGTAAATTTGTTTGATAAAAATTGTCTCCTGTCACCTAACATCTGATAATTCTTGAAATAACTTTGTATAGCTACGAATCGTTGCGCAGCTCGCAATATTGTTGTTTGTTTTTGTTTCTTTATCGGCAACGGTACTTCTATTTGATCTAGTTCGTGCCGGATTAAAAATAAAGTTGGACTACGTGGTTGATAGATTTGCCCGAATAGAAATTGACACAAGCTTTGACTATTTAATGTAAATTACGTGCATCTAATCATTTTATTAAATATACACACCATTAGAATCAAAACATATTTGCTCTGAAAAAGTTGCGTAAGTAGAAACGAAAATTCCAAAACCAAATGTTTAAAGTTATTTCAATAAGTTATGGAAAATATTGTTCGTCAATGATTTCAACGTAATGTGAATTTAACAGATACCTAACCTCCGGCAAAAGTTTTTAAATAAATAAAACAAATAAAGTGAAAATTACCACGAACAACCTACCTAACGGGGCGTACACTATGGATTATTCCCATCTGTCTCTCTTTTTTGTCCCCTTAGGGTGACAGCAGGATTCATTAGTAAAATAACTTACCTTTAGAAACTTTTACACTAGCTTTCAGCGGCACGGTTTCACCTGCGTTTTTGCTTACTGCTCTGCTCCCATCGCCAGTAGCGTGATGTTACATAGCCTATAACCGTAACTATTCAAATTCGACGGGTAGTTCCAGAATAGAGCGTTCTAAATCAATATAGTTGCTATAAAAGCAACATAATACAGATACAACTCGTACATCTAAAGAAAGAAAGAAAGAAACGTTTATTGCCACAATTACATAGAGACACAACAAAAATAATTAAATAAAAAAAAAATACAAAGTACAGTGCAAGAGTGTGTCTCAAGATGTGGCAACTAGGTACCCAGTTCAGCATTTGCCAGACCAAAGGTCTGACGCTGGTTTTCAACTGGGTCCTGACCAAGTTTACGTCACGGACGCCTTGCTGCCAGCTGAGTGTACCAGTAGAAGTGTGTGCAAGGGTGTATGTAGGGTAAGGTATCTAATACCTACATAAGATATTGTCCTATCGACATTAGGTAGGTACATGTATATACACGAAGGAGTAAGCTATGTAGAACACGATGTAGGTATAGAGTAATCATTAAGTCGATAGCAAAGTGTGGTAAATGCATCAGATTACGAGCAAATTGAAGCGAGCTTTATTCTGTTCGCACTCGTAATTATTCATAGTATTGATGTTCATATTATTATTTATTTATTTATTTATTTATTTTTACATTAAACAGAACGTTGTTAACCAATTACACTATTTAATGATACATAATTATAAATTATAAATACTTACAAAAAACAATATTTATAATAATTTATATAATTATTTAATAACATTTGCCCGGTATAATAAATACATCTGAGGGCCTAGACAAGAGGCATAGATTTCTATTCTATTTATGAATAGATAAAAAATGTGTTTAAAAAACATTTTTTTTTTTCATTTTCCAACACATTTTTTACTTGTCTATTGCCTCCGGTCCCGCTACGCGAGTTTTTCTTTAGTCGTTAGAGTCGATTTAGTTCTTTTGTGGTCTACATTCTTGTCAAGCGGTCTTTGTGCCTGGTGGTGTAGTTGTGTTTTGATCCAACAGTCTCATAGTTGTTTATATTTTCCCTTACGTAAACAGCGTCCTGGTTCATACTTAAGAAAGTAAGTGTAAAAATTGTATGCATTGTAAGGCAGAATATATAAAAATAATGTAATAATAACCCAACAACTGCACAACGCTATCTACACCCAAAGTAAGCATAATTATGTGTATGTAGTGATATGGGTTCTAGAATGCAGATAAACATACTTAGGTACCTTACGTTTTCAGTACCTGAAGTTAGTACAATATTCTAAATGCGGCATCTCAGAATATTTGGACTCGGCAGCTCAGAGTATTTGGACGTAATAATACTATGAATTTCTAGAATTTGTTTAGAACATTAAATTTAAACACAAAGTCGTGAAATTATTTTGTATAACATAATTATAATAATTTAATACAATTTACATTTTGTGTGTGGTTCATTTTTCGTTCATTTTATTATTCACCTCCATTGCAATTGAGATTGTAATTACACTTCCATTGCAGTGAACTGTGTACATTTGTAATTGATGAGTATCTGATGCAGTGAATGTTTTATAAATTTATTTATTTGCATAGTATTTTTGTACCTTAAATAGTTAAGCAGCACTTCAGTTATTTAGTATATGGTCAAATGTTAAACTAATTGTAACATATATTATGTATACATGTGCTCCACAGTAAGATCGATCGTCATGCAAATTTCGGGTCAATGCAGACAAACATGCTATATCTGACAATTTACGTCTACACAATATGCTATATCAGTGTAATATGCATATACCAGTGACCCGTCCCTGTGGACCTTTATATTTCGGGACTGTCCCAAAATCTTATATAAACTGCGTACCTGCCAAATATCAGAACGATTGTGTTTCAACAAAGATTAAGTAACATTTCTTATGTATAGGTAATAATATATTGTTGTACTTAGTACTTCAACTTCGATCCTGGGTCTTCAAAGCGGGACCAGAAAATCATCTCATGAAAATAATGAAGGTCAGATGCCGAAAATTTGCTATCACTTCTAGGCCGCACAGACTGTTTACCATTATGCAGATAGAAAAGGAGTCAATTTTATATTAGCCTTCCAAAGAGACTCCACTCTGCCTGATGGTAAGCTGTCAGTGGAATCCAGAAGTGGTGGACACCATTCCAAAAGCCACCGTCCGACACTGCCGACATGTTGGCATCTACTATAGGGGCTTAGTGAGAGATGCTTTTTCACGCCCCGCTTTAAAGACTCAGGTCAAAATTAGATGGGAACACATTTAATCTAGCGACAAAAATATAAAGTCAAGTCGAAGTATGACAAATCTATGCAGTATTATAATAAAATTTCTCTTCTACTAGTACACAGGATGTTATACTTTAACGAGGTTACGAGTGTAATGCGAGGAGTGAAGCACAATGCTGCATCTTTTACACAAAGGGACATCATCTTGTTATCGATAGCGTTGTGTCCACCTCTCTCAGGAGACCGGCGAGAAACTTGCACGGTCTTTCTGTACCAATGAGTTTCACTAATAGGATGTGTAGGACAATATTATGCGAAGATTACATAAAAATTACAACAACGTCAATGTTTTAGAATATAACACACTCTGAGATTTTATTTTATCACCAGCTTTTTGCAGGTCACATTATTTACCTTCTTTTATAGTTCATTAATTTCAACTGGCGTTGAAATATTAAATAAGGTCTGGTCTAATTAAGGTTTAAGTAAACTCGATGGCCAAAATTACCTAAAAATAAATAATCAAATACAAACAATAAAAATAAATCGTTGAATTATTTGAACTCGAGATTGGCATTACGAAGAAGTTAACAAACTTTGAAACAAAACAAATGTAAGTGAAATGACTCAGATGCCCACTGAACTAAACGAACTAAGAAATCTCATCAGAAGCAACATCGCAGGATATGATTGATGATTCGTCCCTCCCCGCCCCTCGGCCCTGGCCCACCCTTCGGTCGTCCTCACTATTCAGAGTCGATCATAAATTAACTGCAGTGTACAATAAAAGCGAGTAATATTCAATAGCATTTGTTTTGGAGTGTGGCCCTGGTCGCGTTTGTTTGTGAATTTAATAAAGCTCACCATTTGTTCGCGCTGTATGCGCTGCAAGTAATCAAAGTTTTAACGTTTTTTTGTTGTTTGTTGTTAGCGAGAGCCACTACCACCGCGATGTACCGTCTTACTGACTCAAGATACTGCAAATTGAAGAGAATGTATATTTTTCGTAATTTGTATTGTGTATTCTGATAAATGGTTCTGATATACCCATGGCAGCAGAATTTTACTTGCTAAAAAGAAAATTATCAGTGTGTTAGTAGGTATTGTAGTTTATTCAAATATGTTGTTTTATTGATATGATAATAAAATATGTAATAATAATAAATAATTAGTAAAATGGCACAAAAATATTACCAACAAAATATTATATTCCTATCTACTAATAATTCACATGTAAAAGTAGAAAATAAATACGGTCCGAACATAAATATTATAATAATAAACTGCGGCGAAAAAAGCGCGCTGAACAAAATTATTCAAAAGGTTCACGGCTTAATAGATTAAGTAGGTACACTTTTTAAAAATCTCAAAAAGTTTATCTCTAAAAGAGATTCATATCTTTATCCTGTTCTCTGAACTCTTCTGAGTCGAGTCGTTGAATCACTTCATTGGAGGCTGCCATATTTCGCCCGGTTCGCAAAGGTCGCGCTATTGTACCATTCTACGTCTATACTCACCCTCTTTCTCTGAAATTTAAAACACAGATTTCTTAGCAATTTGTATGCTAAATCAATGTTTATTTTAGAATGTTTGTGTCACATTTTTTGTAGATTTTTTTTCTTTTTGAAGTAAATTAGGTTGCTTAGCAAAATCCGAACCTGATACTTTTAAACGAATTTTATTATCATCTTTGAGCAATTTATCATTTTTTCTTGAGGATACTTACCGTACAAGTTGCGTAAAATTCGATGATAATAAAGACGGGGGTGGAAACACTTAACAATAAAGATCAGTATAATTTTGTTGATAGCAAGAGTTCGTGTTATTTTTAACTTAAGACTTCGGACTTTGAATTAAAACTTTTTCGTGGCAAATTTCAAGTTTTGCGCTCAGTCACCTCTGCTCATCGGAGATAACCTTTCTTCTTAAATTAATTACGCTTCATTTATCTGAAGTTCTAAGCGTAATAAAAAATAATAATCTATTTTTTGTATACTTACGTAATCAGCAGCCGTGGTTTACCTCGAAGAATTTAGTAGATTCAATTCGCATCCGACGCAAATATTTGTTATGAATGTATACTTCTGATTAAAATTAGTGGAATCCCTGACAATTTCGGTAGTTTTTCTCTACGCACGCTTATCAAAAAGTAATATAAGGCTTCACTTTGTGAAATTAATGTTGTCGTTTTTAAATTATTAATTATTACCTATTTATATTTTTTTATTGAAGCAAAGAATTGAGCCAAGTTTATTTTAACAGATGCTGCCAAGAAAGCTTTGTTTTGACAGCAAGAAGTAGTTTATTTCTTAGACTGTCAAAAGAGTCATTTTCTCTTGGAATTTTTCATGTTTTAGTAAAAGATAAAAAAATAAAACAAATTTTCAAGAAAACTGGTCTTTATTAAAACCTCTTTTCATAGATGATAATATCATCAGAGTTCACAGATAGTCACGACAATCTACTATTTACATTGTTACATAATTAGAAACTATCGATAGTTATATACAGAGTTCGTCTTACGTCACTTCCCAATTTAGATTAGCTATAGATATAGATGTATATTTGTATCTATATACATATATTATAACAAGTCTTTACAAATAAATCTAAAAGTAGAGTTTACAACTCAAACATTAAATCCATTATATACCAACTATCACATAATATAGAAACATTTGATAACAGACTGGCTAAACACTCAAGTAGACTATTAAATTTAAGATGAACAACAAATCAATAGAAATGGAAGTTACACTAAACCAGAAAATTGGTCAGGAGGTAGATACATATGTGACGGAACATCCTAACAGTCAATCACGAGGAGAAACTAACGACCCACCAAAACAACTAATAGTACAACCATTGCGGGCTTAGCACACAATGAGGGTGATATGAAAAATTTTCGCCACCAGTTGGCGCCACTTCAACTGTCACATTGGGCCAATCAGGCGTTAACTTTCAAAAAGCGCTTGACAGCTAGACCGGCCATTTTAGAAAACCCTTTCAGCAATTTTATTTTGTTCTTATGCACGTGAAGTATATATTTTGTAAATTAAACATTAAAATTGCCGAAACGACCACTAAAAATATTTGTTTTAATAGCGCTGTAAAAATGGAAGACCTTTTTCTAAAGTGGCGCCAACTAGTGACGAAAATTTGCCTAAACACCCTCATTAAAACTTCAAGTCGCCTGCCCAAATCAGTAATGTTCCGACACTAAAAGATGCCGCTCGAGTATACCGTATATAACATGCATTTAACATAGATGCCTCGATGCAATTGATCGACAGAGCGAATACTCCACTCAACTGTGATTATCTCACATACGTGCCACTAGTCACCGTCATCCTTCCATAAGCTGCGTCGAGCTCGCTCACCATATAAACACTTGGTCACTATGAAATATAGTCATTAAAACACACACATTTATAGGCCTTGTTCCTCAAATTTCAATAGAATTAATACGTATGCATAATCATGTATCTGTTTATACACTTTCATTACAGCCTTCTGCCACATGACTATAAAGATCCGACAGTTTATTCACGTACAAGGTTTTAAGTCCTATTTCTAAGTATTGAAAGTTTATTTTAGTCCAACAATATTGACGTTTCTCCTCTTCGCATTTTTGCGTGGTGCGGTGGTAACATAATAATATTGTAATGAGTTCAAAACCTCCAATATAATTACCATGTAATTGATTTTATGTACATATAAATTTATCACTGAATCGTGCGCGTAATTTTAACCACACTGTGCGATGTCAATAACATAAATTATGGTAAGTTTATCCATAACTTCGACACCATCAAATATATTTTTAACTTTGTAGCCCACATCATTGCTTATACAAGAATCAAATAGGTATAGGTCTTAGGCCCTCTTATCTACGTCTGTTAAAATATTATCAACAGAATCACGGTCATCTGCTTCTTCCCTGAGTTCCTTAACCACATTTGTATTGCTTTAATTATTATTTCCAGAGCAGACATTTCAAAAATCTTCTAAACAGATATCTCCTGGATCTGGACGCGCTTTTTCGGAGGCTGAACGCCTGTACTTGGCCTCTCTTTTAGTTCTGACTCGCAGCTGCGCTGTGAAAATCGAACGATATGTTAGTTTATCGTATAAGATAGTATAATTCTTTAACGTTTAAGTTAAGCTTTAATTATCTCGCCATTATTATCCGAAAGACGTCCACTGCTTGTCATATAACTGCCCCATTTTTTCTACCAAAGTGACCTCGCCACCCCGCCTGATGGTAAGCAGTTAGTGGAATCCAGAAGTGGCGGCCACTATACTAAAAGCCATCGTCTTGAAACTGCTGGTATGGTGGTCTCCACTATGGCGGCTGGGGATGGGGTTAGGGGAAGGGAATGAGGGAGGTGAGGAATAAGGAAAGGGGGGAAATTGAGCCTCCGGCGCTCTCACTCACCGAACGAAACGCAGTAGTACGGTTACTACTACTCTTAAGTCGATCTTCTATGAGAGGGTAGTACTTCCCCGGACAATCCGGCCCATTCATGCTGAAATCAGCGTGGATCTACTACCGTAACACTAATCTACACTGTGATTGGCCCTAATCAACCATCGAATCGGATACCCGCAATCTTTTTAGGTCATTGGTCTACCTTGCTCACCCAAGCTACGTCTATCTGTTTAAGTTTACAGTTACACTAATTAGACAAAACATTTCGATGAGGGTATATAATTGAATACAAATCATTTTCTTGACAGTAAATATTCAATGCACTTTAAAATATATATTTTATAATAATGTCATATTATAAATTTATAATCATACGGGAATTAACGCGATCATGCATTAGGTATTTACATACCTTATTTTGCTTGACGTTTCGACCAGGTTACACCGGCCGTGGTCACAAGCAGACTGGTGAGGCGATGTCACGACTCCGTATGTGAAGTAGATTCTAGATCTACCCTCACATTTTTGTCTTTCCACGTACTATCACAAAACACACTGACAGTGTCCCTATTCTGTATGCCGTCCGTATTCCGAGCGTTAACCGACTGCGCAAAGCGAGGTTGCGTAATTTGAATCACTGGATTCCACGTAGCCGAGAGCTTGAAGCCGTCTCGGCTACGTGGAATCCAGTGATTCAAATTACGCAACCTCGCTTTGCGCAGTCGGTTAACGCTCGGAATACGGACGGCATACAGAATAGGGACACTGTCAGTGTGTTTTGTGATAGTACGTGGAAAGACAAAAATGTGAGGGTAGATCTAGAATCTACTTCACATACGGAGTCGTGACATCGCCTCACCAGTCTGCTTGTGACCACGGCCGGTGTAACCTGGTCGAAACGTCAAGCAAAATAAGGTATGTAAATACCTAATGCATGATCGCGTTAATTCCCGTATGATTATAAATTTATATCATGCAACGCGAAAGTTTAAAAGTAAATAATGTCATATTATGATCTAAAGTCTAGACAATAGCACCGAACGCGTACAATATTGTGAAAATATATTTCACAAGAATAGTTTGTATTGCCGTTGGCTACAAAATACTACACGATTTGTTGCTACGAGCAGCATTATTTTATTTTTAATAGTTTATTTACTGAAACAATTTTTATATAGTTCTACTATTAATTTGTTTGTCACTGGTAAGCGTGAATTGATATACTTGTATTAAAGCAGAACAGCGTCACTGGTGTTTGCTTTGAGAACTGAATTATGTCAATCTAAATATTTGACGCTGTCACCGGTTAAACAGACGCACGTTATGTAAAGTTATGTAAGTAAACATTTACAATTTGATGTTGTTAATATACTGATCTAATTTAACTCAGTTGAGGAACGTGGATATCAGATTAAGTGTTGTGTGAGTAAACAATATGGTTACCTTGAGCGTACTCTTGCGCGGCGATGTGATTGAAGCCGGCTCGTTGCTCAAGGAGCCTCCGCTGCGGCTACTGCAGCTACCTGGTTAATTACATTAACTTCTGTTAGGCGTAAGAAAATTTTTTTTTTTTTCGACATCTTATATAATAATAATAATATATTCTACCACATTAACACAGCGCCATTTAGCCCCAAATTAAGCAATTATATTTGCTTGTGTTATGGGTACTAAACAACTGATATACTACTTATACCTATATTTTTTTTTGTAAATACATTATAGATAAATTACACCCAGACACAGAACAAACAATCATGCTCATCACACAAAGGTTTGTCCTGGGTGGGAATCGAACCCACGACCTCCGGCTTAGCAGTCAGGGTCACTAACCACTAGACCAACAGGCCAGTCAATAATAATAATAATTAATAATAATAACTTAATTAATAACCTATTAATTAAGTTTTAGGACAAATGTCTATCTACCTTTATCATCTCTCTCGTATGTTCTATGGAAATAATTCGATTTTGGATTTATATTTACAATACTCTGAATTTTTTTGCAAGCTCTTTGCATAACTGTATGACTGACATGTTTATGTCACTCATAAGAATCATGCTATGACCTAAGGAAAAAAGAAAATACATATTCTAGTTAATTTCAAAACCTCAAAGTAACTAAACAATAAAACATTTGAGAAGACAAGCATATAGCGTGAAAATACGACACATATCAAAGTTATTGGCTATTGATTTTGTAATAAAACTTGCAGCGCAAACCGTGGAATAATGACGTCGCTGTGAACACACTGAAAAGACACTCGCTGGAAATAAATCCTCTTTTCAAATACTTGGGTGTTTGTAATATTTGAATTTCTAAAGTTTCCAATAGGTTTCCGAGAAGACGTGTATTGAAATGGTACTTAAATGTGTCCTCACATACTTCAGAATTCAGATAAATCGGTACGAACGTCTATAATAAATTTTATAGTAGTCGTTGGTTTTACGATGTCGAGATACTTGAGGAAACTAAGCCAATTGTACAATGGTCGGTGCAATTCGTTTTGTAAGAAGTCAGTAGTCACACAATTGCGGTCGAAGCTTTAGAATCTTTGCTCAAGGAAAATTTTGTGCCTACCTAAGGAAATACAAAAAATCATTCCTTGTTTTTTCAATAAAGCTCATAATATTTACGTCACTCTTATACTTTCTCACTAGTTCCAATATTAGGAGAGTTATCACTGACCCTACTATGAATAACAAAGTTCTAGAACATAACTCGCGTTGTTTACTGCGGTGTGGTGGGAACGGGCCTTGTGGTTTATAGTAGTACCCTACTTTAGGACAGCGTTAACTTGGTAATATGATGTCTCTTTCGGATGCTTGGAACTTCAAAATGAAGTTAAATGAGCCGAAAAGGGTACAGCACGCACTTTATTACAATATTTCTTGTTAAAATTTTAGGAAGAGTCCGAAAAATGTGCACTAATCTAAAAACTTTAAAACTGTATTATAATGTTATATCTTTAATGGAAATATATCATAAAACGAAATACGAGTTATAAGAAGCGCAGATCTTATATGTTAATTATGTCAAGTTTAAAATGAGTAAATCGATATTCTCCCTTTACCTCACTTCTGCACTGAATGAGATATAATTGTCTACTTAAATCGATTGTTGTTTCGGGATATAGAATCATGCTTTTTTAATGACACAACTTTTTTATCACAGTCAGAAACCTGACAAATACGCTAAATCTACAATTATATGCGATATCATATAGATATTCTCAAATCGAACGATTGTTGTGATTCGACATATTTCCTATTATTTTTCTTAACAAAATTAAAAGACTGTCGAGACATTCAAAAGTATTACATTAATAAATATTGTATACGATTAGCAACCAATTTTAGTTTAATATTATGTGATACTTTTTTTTTTTTTTTTTTTTATTTATTATTTAAGACATTTAAAATTACAAGTCTTTAACCTTTTTTCCGTACGACGCAAACCTTATGGTTTATTTGCGTACAGGGTACTCGCCCGCAGCGTATACTATGAACAATTTTAAAATTAAATCTTAATACTACAATGGTTAAATCAGCTAATTTGCTAACGGTGAATTAATTTCAGTTCAATATTTTTACAGGTACCGCGTTCAAAATTTATTCATTCACCGGTAACATTACAAAATAATTCCTTAATTTTTTCATATTCTTTTTTTCGTCTTTGTAGTAGCTCAACTGTTCCTCAGGTAACATATTTAAAATAGATGGTATGAGGTAGCTAGGCAATCTAGTACCGTACAAATTATTATAGTTAGGTAGAATAAATTTATTTTTGAATTGAATTACCCGAAGTCTTGTATCTCTTATTTTGTTTACAATGAAGTTGTTGTTTTTGTATTCATTTAACAAAGTAAATTTAATCTTATTGTATACACTCATAACTTTACAATAATTAAATAGGCCGTCATAATTTTCTTTCATTTGCAATTTAACATTTTTGGGTACAATTATTTTTAACATTTTTAATTGAAGTTTGTATACATTTTCTATATATGAGGTATATGTTCGGCCGTAACTACTTAGCCCGTAACTGACAACAGAATCTGCCAGGGCCATGTACATTAATCTCAATGTTTTATAAGGTAGTTTCGATTTAAGTATGTAAAATTTGCTAATTAGTGATCTTAATTTGTTACATACATGATCTATGTGAGCTCCCCAGCAGAATCTACTATCAATCACAAGCCCTAAGTATGTATGTGTCTGTACATTTTCAAGAGGCGTGCAGCTACAACTTAAGTTGCCAGAGCTACAGTGAAAACAATTGTGTGTATGGGCCACCACGGCTGGAATGACGTATGTTTTATTGCTTGACGAGCGTATATGCATCAATTTCGTTTTGGACGCGTTGATAACTAGACCAACGTCGTGAGCCCATTTACACAATTGGTCATAGTTGTATTGCATAATCTTTTGAGCTTTTATTACATCTTTGTGAGCCACCAGCATACATGTGTCGTCAGCGAATTGGTACACCGAGCATCCTTCAAATATGTGGCACATGTCATTTACATTTACTTTGACGTTGATTCAAAAATAGAGGGCTATTGTGGTTACAGATTGAAATCCCGCAAAAGGATCCAATAAGAGTCCACAATCCGCTTGAACCTTTTTAGTTAAAATGCGGGCAAAGATCCTTATTCTTAGATAAACAATTCAATTTTAAGTTATTTGTTTAAATCAAAAATGATATCGTTTCTATGCTTAATATAGATAGGTAATCCAACGATATTTAAATATTAGATCTGTATTAATCTCATTAGCATCTCAAACTTTTTCTTACTCAAACCATCGACATTTTAGAAAAAGGCCGAGAGTTTATTATGCCTAGTACAGCTGCAGACCTTTTAATGTGCGAGGCTGTTGTTTAAATACAAAGACCCTTCTACATTTGGTAACTGGTAGTAGGTATTATAAATATTTTCTTAAGTAACCTTCAGCTTGGAAGGTAAAAACTTCTTGTTAGTAGATTTCTGATACCTAAAAACCATGTAAACAAAAGGATTGAACAGAAGCATAATATTAAACAATATTACGTTTATGTTCAAAGCTCTTATTAAGAGCCTGTAGCGATTGGAACGTGTCATTGGTCCGGAAAGATAAGCACTTGACACCACTTTGCATTTCTTTTGCCGTCGAATAAAATGTCACCCTTCTTTGAAGAATATTTGAAAGTCGTTCAAACTTCTGACAACCCTTTGGACATCTTTTCAATATGTTGAATATTGCTATACAAACTCTTTTAAATAGTCTTCGTGTCGATAAAACTGGCATAAGATAAATCAAATAAAACATAAAATACAAAAATGAACAAAGAGCTTAAATTAATAAGTAATTATGAAAAAATTTACGTTTTATATTTATAAAAGCTTAATAATAGTCTTTAACTTTTATGTACCTACAGGTTACATTTAAAACAGATAATACAAGAGTTAAGTTTATCTATCTTCAAAAATTTATTATTGAATGCTAACCTTCTCTCCTGGGTCTTCGATGTGCGGTCCTCCGTCGTCCACGTTGCAAGTAGATACCAGCAAAAACTAGCACGTTTAGCGCCAGGAGAAAGCAGCCAGCTCCAACAGTCACTCCGAGTGCCACGGTGTAACTATGGACAAAAATTATCATGTTGGAGAGCCCTAATTCGTCACTCATTTGTTTTATATCTATCGTAATTTCTACACCGAAAGTACAACACCTAAAAAAGAAGCAATAACAGAGCTTTTTCTGCGACAAAAAAGTAAGATAAACATTTCAGTGTATTTAGAATTTAAAACAGTTTTTTAAAATCTCAAGGGTGATGTATAAATTTGGTTAGATCAAGCCACGTCAAGTTCATTTGTAAATTATGAATATTTCAGAGCATCTGGTTGAAATATTGCCGTCATTATTTTCCGAGTAACGCGTAGTCCGGTTAATTCAGTCCCTAAGTTTGGTGCCATCCATTACCATTATCAGCAGTATCCAGTTGTGTTGGGAAAAAAAAAGCCTCTAAGAAATGGGTCGAGCATTAAGACATTATTTGCGAGACAAAGAGGACAAAATTCAGGAAGGTAAACAGGTAAGTAAATACATTAGCGAGATTACGAGCGCCGCTACAAAATGCTTCGATCAATCTTGTTTAGTCATCGGTGTCGTGCGGTTCAGAACTGCTCAGGTGCTTCTTTGCAAAACGATCCGGCTCCGGTCCGGCGCGCTTTCAAATTTTATTGTTACGGCTATTGAACCATTTAAAAAAAGTTATTTTGACTATAATCGTGATTTGGTTTAGATATCAATTCATTCAATTCAAAACTGTGTAATTTACCTATGTTTTTAAAAACTACTTATTTATTTGCCATATGAAAGTATATTTATCTCATGTTATGAAACTCAACTATTTTGAATACAATGCTTTCTGTAGCAGACTGTTTTGACGCCAAGCCAAACTTTTTCAAAACATTCAATGGAATGGCTGCTTTGTCAAACTAACTTCAGCTATGATAAAAACATGTACACGAACAGCAGAATGTTGCTGTGAAACTTTCCCAAAACTTCCGAGTGTTGTTTGAAGTTTGAAGCTTAAGAAAAACTTGGGAGCACAGCTACAGAGGAGATTTTAGAAACGGATCAAGATCTTAATGACGGACAGCTAACGCGACTCAAATTTTGCTGTGTGTATAAAATATCTACGAGTATACTATTATATAAAACGACAGAGTTTGTTTGTTTGTATAAACTCTGGAACTGCGTCGGATTTGAATAATTATAAAAACACATATAAATACACGGTAGTAGATCCACGCTGGTTTCAGCATGAATGGGCCGGATCGTCCGGGGAAGTACTACCCTCTCATAGAAGATCGACGTAAGAGTAGTAGTATCTGTACTACTGTGTTTCGTTCGGTGAGTGAGGGCGCCGGGTGAGTGAGAGCGCCGGAGGCCCAATTTCTCCCTTTCCGTTTTCCTCACCTCCCTCATTCCCTTCCCCTAACCCCATTCTCAGCCCCCATAGTGGAGGCCACCATACCATCAGTATAAGACGATGGCTTTTAGTAGGCTAATATAATATGATGTGCGTATGATAGCCTTGTTCTTGAGGAAGGTTATAGGCTAGGTAACATCACGCTACTGGTGACGGGAGCAGAGCAGTAACCAAAGACGCAGGTGAAACCGCGCTGCGGTAAGCTGGTCCTATATACAATAAATTGTTTTTGTTTAAGATGTTATACATTATTGAATTTTAAGGAACTGCGGGCTCTATTAAACGATTAGATGCGCACTCCAACGAAAGAGGCTCTTTTCAAAAATCGATTTCTTTTATCGTCACTTTTATCTTATTACCGGAAATGTTGTTACGTTTTTGTGTCGCTTTCAGATTTCCCTTAAAGCCGTTCTTTTCACTTTCTTATAAAAGCTTTATAGAAACACGTAATGTTTTCTCCTAATTGGGTCGCGAATTTTACGTCATGCAACATTCCGCCATTATGGTGCTCGCCCCCGGCAAATTAGCGCGAGATGTTCTGTACCTAGGGCCAGAGACTGAGTACACAACCGATTATTTTTGGAAATTATTCAAGTGTTCTTGAGTAAATTTCGTTTTAAATATAACAAACTCAGGCTTATCCATAATTCAAAGATTTTACGTACAACTGGAGTTGGCATAAAGTGTGATTGTCGGACTTGTTTCAGGTTCAGTACAATCGAGTTTCTAAAACTAGCTAACAGATGTTCAGAGGATTTAAATAGCGACGAGGAAAAGTTCACGTTGTTCAGATAAGTGTACAGTAGTGAAATATTAAATTAAATTTGAAGCACGTAGTTACTGCGATCAATACATAGTCGGCAAAATAAGTGGACGAAATATTACGCACTTTAGAAGTTTACACAGATTTACAAATAATCGCTTTATTAATTGTAAGGTTTGTTGATTATATCTTATTGTATCTGCTTACCTATAGTATTGAGAGTCCATAGTCGTCAAGGAGTCTTCTTTAGGTGTGGCTTGTGGCGCGGGTAACGCTGACAGTGCGGGTCTTGGCGATGGAGAAGGTTCACATTCCTCGACGTCTGAAGAATCTTCTTCAGCCTCTGTACTGTCTTCCTCGTCGTCAAGCGTTGCTGTCGTCGTGTACAGTTCAGGAAATATTTCACCTGGTTATAGGAAAAGTTTAAGTGTTGTTGTTTAAAAAAATAAGTATTTGTATGTTGTATAATTATTAAATGATCTATTGACATATTGCAAGCTAGCTTACGTTGTTTGGTAAGTGATTACCTTAACTCATGAACATAGCTGTGTTTGGAATATTGTAGATACAACGCTAAAACAAGAAAGAGAACCGAAACGAAGAGGTAATAAGTACCCATAGAAACTATGGGTTCTATAATATAGTATTGGTATCTGTAATGATATTGTTACTTTATAAATAAATAAATGATACTTTTTACCAATATTCTGTTAGAAATGCTTCCCTGGTCAATCAACCCATTAATTTATATGCTATTATTATCGTATAATGTTTGTAGTTTGTAAAACCACAGTGTTCAGACTAGCTAATTACCATCTGCTGAACCATGCTATATTTGACATCTTCTTTGGCCTAGCCTAGAGGGAGAAAGAGAGATAGCTTAAAAAACATCACAGAAAATATTCAAAATAAAAATATATTGAGACTTGAACCAGTTACCGACCTCAATACGCGCGGGAGTACTCAGATCGTAAGAATTTAAGTTAATTATAAAGATACTGTAGAAAAAACACCTCAAGGGTACGGGCTTGTCTGTTATTACTGAAGTTATTGCTAAGCTAAAACAATTTACTTTAAAATCATTAAAATTTCTAATTTTATCGAAACTTATTTACTTCGTATGCCATAATTTTAAAATATATATCTTGTGATTATAAACCACTAGCGTCCCGCTCCGGTTTTGCATGTGATTAATAAAATGTTTTTACGACATAATTACAAATGTTTGAGATTCGCAGTTTGACAATATTATACCTTTCTTTCTTTTTCTCTAAACTATATTAATAGCAGTATGAGCAGTATCTAAATTCGTTGTCGTGTTTAGAAGAACTTAGTGACAAAACGGACAGAAATAACAGTGACTTTGCTTTAAACAATTTAGGAAGAAGTCGTACATTAAATATTTGTAATAATAAATAATTAATTAAAGTTAGTGTTAAATATTTTAGGCTTCTGTGGATTGTTAATTAGCTTAAAACTTTTTTTTTTTTGACTGGTCTGTTGGTCTAGTGGTTAGTGACCCTGACTGCTAAGCCGGAGGTCGTGAGTTCGATTCCCACCCAGGACAAACCTTTGTGTGATGAGCATGATTGTTTGTTCTGTGTCTGGGTGTAATTTATCTATAATATGTATGTGTTTACAAAAAAAAAAAAAATGTATATAAGTAGTTTATCAGTTGCTTAGTACCCATAACACAAGCAAATATAATTGCTTAATTTAGGGCTAGATGGAGCTGTGTGAATGTGGTAGAATATTATTAAAAGCTTAACAAATATACATGATTTTTGAGTAACTCAAATTTCTAGACATACTTTATTTAAATAATCGGTTTATAGTAAACAGCAGACAAGCAATATATATATATTTTATTAAAAACAAAAATCCCGTCTACCTAAAACAAAGTGAGAAGAAAGAAACTCATATTTTTTCTCGTGCGGACGCTACATTGAAATTTTATAATACCCTATGTCACTCCCACAATCAATACTAATCTAATGACACCTCACACGTTAAAAATCCATCAAACCATTTAAGCTGTAGAGCGTGTCAAAGAAATAGACATACATACTACATACATACGCTCGATAAACATTACCCTTTCAGAACAGAGAGCAGAGTGGAGTCACTTTGTTAGGCTAATATAAAAAAAAAACTATTTGACTAGGTACGTTTAAATATACATAATTCATTAGTTAATTTTAATGACTTTCACAAAACTAGGTGACGTGGCGATGGCTTTTGTACAACGAAACTTGCAAACAACACGATGGGCCATAACTTTTTGCTGCCAAATTGTAGGATAATTTACAAGCGCTTTATTGAAAGTAAAACAGTATATAAGTGACCGTTACTTTATCGCTCTATTACTTTATTTTACGGCAGTAGAATTTACAGTATGAATGGGTCACATAAACCGAACAAGTACTACTATCTCTTATAATGTCGACGTAAAATATTATTCCTACAAAATGCATGCCGTTCTGTAAGTAAGAGTGCTAGAGGTTCTACATGTTAGTGAGGTCTCGTTGTGTTACCAAGCGAAAACTTAATCATAAAGGGATATAAAATAATTAAATTCATCTTTCCTATAAATAATCCTGCAACGGGTTCCTACCACGATAAACTAAGGTCCGGCCGTAAACCCACCTTAATTAAAACAAGACCACGGCTAAAAATTTTACCGTAAACCTTAGTAATTAAAAAATATAATAATCCATGCAAAAGTACTCCACAAGATAACTGTTATTTTTACGAGTATCATGTCTAGTTCACTGTTTAAAGCCGCTTTATTAAAAGAGCCGCATAATTATAAACTAGAATTATAATAGCTTTTTACTACTAATTTTCTTTTTGCAGTCACTTATTCTGTTTACAGGGGTAGGAATTGCCTCAACCCTATCAGATTGTGGATTACGTGTCAGGTGACTAAGGATATAAAGGACAAATGAAATGAAATGAAATGAAATATATGTTTATTCATTTAAGTTAATTAAATTAACACTTATGAACGTCAAAGTTTACAAAATGTCAGCAAATTAACCTACAGCCAGTTCGCTGACGAAGTAGAGCCATGAAAAGAACTGGCAAGAAACTCACTCTTTTTAATCGCCAGGTTATTACAATTTTTGTAAGTTACAGTTTCAAGTAGCATGCAAAGTGACGCAGGCAATACACTTAACTCTATTGATACTTAATTACTTACAGCTTTCTATGTTGTAAAGAAAATTAAAAAGTAAAATGTGTGCTTTACAGGCTGCCTCAATTTGCATATTGCTACAAAAGGTAAAGGCAACATGTGAACTGTGATAAATGTTTCTATGTAGATATTATATAAACTGTTAATTTTTGGTATAAGTATAAAGTAAGATGAACTTATTTTCCACAGGAGTTCACAACGTACCTCTATTTCACAAATCACAATGTAAAAAAATTTAACAATACTAAGTATACAATTTTAACAAAACAATACAAAATGTGTACTTAACTGTTCAAATATGGCTCGGGCATCATGTCATTTAAAATTAATACAAAAAAAAAATCATTTTATAAATTATGTCAAAATGTATCAATAAATTAAAGTCAAAAAATTATTTTATAACACCTTTAAATAGTTAAAACTGTTTTTAATCTGGTCATAAACTAGACCCGTTATAGGACCTACCAATAATTTACACGTGAGAAATCAATGCTAAAAGCGAACCATTGAGTTAATAAGAACATTAGTCAGTATTGAATTTCACCCTTTCTTAAGTGATATAATTTCGAACCCTCACAATTAAACAATCAATAGCACAGCAACAAATCAAAGGCAAGGTACGGCCCACATAAGAAACCGATCTCAAGTTATCAAAGGATGGTAATGAATAGTTGTAGCACAAAGACTTGGGCCCAACTTGTGCGGTACAAAAGACGATTGTTGGGCCTCTCGGCTCGCGGCCCATTGTTCCCTAGGGCTGTACGGAGTGCGGAAGGAAAGCTGTCGCTGTCTAGGCTTAGACAACCCTTGTTCGAAGAATCAATTGTGTGATTGGGTTTCGAAGATGTGTTTATTTAAAGGCTGTCACGCTTTACTTAATGATGAAGTTCTTATGTACGAGCATATCTTAGTTTTATTTATAAAGTAGACATTAATAAGTTAGAAAGTTACAGCTGTCATAATTATTTAATTACATAATATAAACTGGCTCCTCTCATGTAATAGTTTGTATATGTACTTAAAATGAGTTCATCACATCATTCACACACCTTTTACGGAATTTTTGAGAAATGAAACTCATTAAATGGGAATTATTTGGACTAGACTTGCAGATATAAATGGCAGTTATGTTAAATGCTCTTTAATCTTTACATAAAAACATATACGTGCGTGGCAACCCTACTAGTAAGGTCGGAAGCGGAACAAAGAAACCGCAGCAAACCTGCGGCATCTCGCCCCAACTGAGCTCAGTTATCGACAGTTAACCCTCGGCCCACCACTTTATATTTACCCCTTAACATATTTTAACAGCGCCCTTAAAGACCTACTACATATTTATTTAAATATTTTTAAACGTGGGGGAGAGTAAGGGCGAGATCTGAGGCAATAGGGAGAATATATTATGGCGTTTTTAATATAATAATATACATAATGACAAACAAAAAATAAAATAAATACTTAGCTTGAATGTGGATAAATAGGAATATTGAAAAAAATATTTCAATTATATATTTCGAAGGGGTATGCAGAAGATAGCATCCATTTTCTATCAGTTATTCTTGGTTACGTGCAAAAGAGGGCAAGCTTATTGCCATTACTCAGGCGTTTCTCCGAATTCTAGGCTAATACTTATCCGTACCCTTACACTAAACTACCGAAGCAGTCGAGCATTGAAATAGAATAAAATAAAAGCAATAATGTTTTAATCTATTCTTTGTATAAAAGGAGGTCGCTGCCAACTTTTCTAGTCATTTCTGTGATATATTTCTTTACAATTTTTTACTGAAATGTACTTAGAGACCCTCATGCGCTAGATTAGTGTCATATAAATATCATATTACCTTCTCGCAATTGCCGCATGATTAAAAACAACGTGTTGTTCGTTTGTGGAACTTTTCTGACTATTTAATAACGAGTTATTTATAGAATATCGGCTACCGTGTAGGTGTACAACTAACTTTCGTTCCACAAACCACAATTAATTTACGCATGTTTGGTACAAACCTTTTTATGCTTCACAAAATACGATAGAGCGGTTTAAATATCTAAAACTATTTTAATTAATCGTTGTGGAAGTCGTCGTCAAATAGATCGTCATGTAAACTTTAATATAAATGGTTTTTTTTTATACAATAATAGAAGTCCGCCTCCGCATCGCTTCGGTTTTTAAATTTTCATCGAACTCACAACAAACGCCCGTAGAAAATTTCATTGCAATAGTGTCGTATTGTCCTATTCAGATTTACAAAGGGCGCATGAAATATTTTAATTTTGAAAATGACATTTTTATGTCATAGTTTATGTTACCCGTTCTATTTGTAGCTTTCTATTATTATTATTATTACAAAAAATGTAATCTTTTTTCTTTATAGTATTAGTTTAGATGTGACAAACCGTAGGTACTGTAAGGGCATGACTGTGTTTTAGAAACTATTCGATGAAAACTGCGATACGCTAATGATGATCTATTTTCAAAAGAGAAGAAAATAAATAAATGAACACTAAAACTTCACGATATACTGTACGAGTAATTTCCAGGTCGATCCTACCCAATCATGCTAAAACCAGCAACAATCTACTTATCTACATTTACAAATAAAAATAAATATAATATTCATAAACATAGGTACATATGATTATGTTCATTAATTCGCATTCAGCCACCAATAAAGATTCGATTAAAACATTTGTCTTAAAGCCGACAAGCCAATTCTGTACTGTCGTCACTTGTTTGCCAGTGGACGGACTAATTTGCGAGTGATTGCACAAAAACAAAAGGCGATCGGTGCAACACGGCACGACAATTGCCGAGCCGACGTTGCACAACAATACAGCGACAAATTAGCTGCTATAACGTGCCAATGAAACACTCTTTGTGAAATGAGTGTGTTGTAGGGCTCCAAGATTCTATTAAAAGTTTTCATTGAACAAGCTAGTGGATGAAAGATAAAAGATCGGCCTCTATTAAAGTTTAATAGCGATTTTATATTTATTTATTTATTTATTCATTATATGCTTTATTGTACACCATTAGAAAATTTTGCTTAAAAGTAATTGTACAGTAATAGTAGGTACAATGGGCGGCCTTATCGCTAAAAGCGATTTCTTCCAGACAACCTTTGGATGGACATTATGTATGGAATTGTAGCGGTAGTTGTCGGCGTACATTATACATACATGTTTATTATATATAATCATATACATATTTGTATAAATATATTATACATAAATATACATAAAAACAATATAATAAAGGTATAATTAATATATAAATATACATACATATATATATATATACATAATATCAATATATATTAAATAGAATAGGAAAAGAAATAGCATTATGTACCAGCAAATTTTAGTGATAAATAATGATCCTTCACCATCTTTTTAAATGAGTGCAATGTTTTCGCTTGCCTTATTGCCAGAGGTAGTGCATTCCACAAGCGGGTTGCTGTTACCGCAAAGGATTTGTTATAAAACCCAGCAGAGTGTGGTGGTACTTCCAGTTTCAAGTTTTCTGATGACCTTAAATTTCTGTTATGTGTATCATGGAGGAACCTGAAACGTTCTTTGAGATAGGAAGGTGCAGAAGGATTAAATAATACATTGTAAAGTAACGAAAGGATATGAGCATTCCGGCGATGACGTATTGGTAACCACTTGAGTTGCGTTCTGAATTGTGAAACATGATCATACTTACGTAACCCAAATATGAATCGTATACAAAAATTTTGGAGACGCTCAAGTTTATCTAATTGGTTTTCGGCGAGATCTAGATAGCTGACATCAGCATAATCAAGGATTGGAAGAAGAAGGGAGTTTGCAAGCGCAATTTTGGTGGCAGTCGGCAGAAAGTTCCTTAACCGTCTTAGAGATCCCGCTGAAGCAAACATTTTACGACTTACTTCCTGCAGCTGCGAACTCCACGTCAAGTCTCGATCTATAGTAATACCCAGATTTTTTACGGTTTTACTAATTGGAATTATAGTACCATTAAATATGACAGGAGGAAGCTGCAACCAGTCAATTCTGGATATCAATCTCGAACTACCCACTATTGCAACTTGTGTTTTGGACGGATTCACTTGCAGACCAAAAGAGTGACTCCAATCACTTATTCGTGCCAGATCATTATTTAATTTATTAAACGCTTCCGACAAACATGACAGTGATGCTTGTGTATAGATCTGTAAATCATCTGCATAAAGATGGTAGGGAGAAAGCAATTGACTAGAGATAGAATTTATAAAAATAGAGAAAAGTAAAGGAGATAAAACGCCACCCTGAGGTACGCCGACAGTAGTGTTGCACCAGGTAGAAAACATATCACCGGTACGTATGCACTGCCGACGTCCACTCAGGTAACTACGAAACCAATCTATCACCGATGGAGATATGTTAAGAGAGCCAAGAATATAAAGGAGAATGTCAAAGTCAACGGTGTTGAATGCGTTGCTGAAATCCAGCAACGCAAGCAAGGTTAGATTACCACTTTCCATACCGAATCTGATGTCATCCGTAATATTGACTAAGGCTGTAGTGGTACTATGCCCAGGACGGAAACCGGATTGATAAGGATTAAGGAGTTTATTTTTTGATAGGAATGAAGAAATTTGGTTATGAACCAGCCTTTCGAGAACCTTGGATAGGAAGGGTAATATGGATATGGGACGATAGTCAGTAAAGGATGAAGGATTAGGTTTTTTAGGTAAAGGAATGATTTGTGCATCTTTCCACATAGATGGAAAAACACCACTTGTTATGGAGTAGTTCAGGATGTAACAAATTATAGGGAGGATTTCATCTAGGATAGGAAGGATCATATTACGGCTGAGACAGTCACTTCCAACTGCATTGGAGGCAATTGACGTAATGCTCTTCTTAACATCACAAGCAGTAAAGAGATTAAAGACAAAGGGAGAGTAATTAGGGCTTGGCAATGATGAAAGACAACTTATAGTATTTACCTTGGTAGTCCTATCCAAATTGGACGAAGCAGAGAAATGTTGATTTAGTAGATCAATATTCAAATCAGTAGGAATAGTGTTTTGCCGTGTTTTGCCAATCCCTAAGGTTTTAAGAAATTTCCAGACTTTAGCTGGGTCTCCATTTTGAACAGAGTTATGAATATGTTGGCGGTGTGCATCCCTACACATCTTATTGCAGAGATTTCTGACAGCAACATACTTTTTGCGGTTTACTGCGTCTGGTCTAATTTTATATTTAAATTTAGCAGCCGCCTTTTTAGCTAAAAGAGCTTTAATGTTTTCTGTAAGCCACGGTGACGGCGGATGCTTCATTCTTACAGCGCGAATTGGTGCATGTCTATCATAGAGCTGTATAAGATTATCTCTAAAGATATTGACTTGCTCGTCAATTGAACCAGAAGTAACTAGTGCAGTCCAGTCGATATTAGTTGCATCTTCTCGCAACTTATCCAGATTCATGTCACCAAAATTGCGTTGCATTAAGACCTTAGGTTTAGTCTTTGGTGGTCGAATTTTATAGGAGAGGAAAACTAAGTCGTGGTAGGAGAACATGTCAGCAGGGTATTGTTCATACATTGCGACATGTTCTTTAGAAGAAACCAGAATAAGATCGAGGAGTGAAGGAGTAGAATGCGGAAAATGATGGGTGGCATTTAAAGGAAGAATAGACAAGTTACAGGATCTTGAGATAGAAAGAAGAGAAGACGAGCGAGAATCGTTTTTTAATAAGCAAGTATTAAAATCACCCATGATTATACTGTGACTGTAAGAAGGCAGTAGATTGACCAGTATGGTTTCTAAAGAGGAAAAATAATCTATACGCAGTGAAGGACTATAATAAACGCCGAGTAGGACTTTTGTATGGTTAAGTTCAACTTCCAGAAACAAATGCTCACCAGCATTAGGCGAAGGAGGTTGCGGAGACATATTAATGATTTTAAAAGGAATTTGTGAACGCAGATATATAGCTACGCCTCCTCCAGCGCCAGTCGCACGATCGTTCCTGATAAGTTGAAAACCTGGTAGGGAATAAGAGATTGATGGTAGACAGGGCTTTAGCCATGACTCAGAAACAAGGATAGCATGGATATTCTTACAGTCAAAATTTGCCAACATATCAGTGAAATGTGCCGGAATACTTTGGGCATTGATATGAACCACATTGAAATTTTTGCCAGTATCAGAAAACCTACACTGAAGTGTATCAGATAATGAAGGAACACTAGAAAAGCTGTCGTCAGTGCTACATACCGAATGAAAACTCTCATCATCACTAACACTGTCTATATCACTCATAAATAAATAATAATATATATATATGTATTTTAGTAATATATAATAAAATTAAAGTTTAACAAATAAAAATAATAATTAAATTGTACTTAAAAATTCCACACATTTTTATCACCTGCCAGTTGTGTTTACAAATGATTTCCGTATAACATAACAATTTTAATTATAGTAATTATTATTTAAGGGCTCAGTCCGGGTAAAAAAAAAAAAAAAAAGAAAAAAGTTTATATAAAATAACAAGAGAACGAGAGAAAAATTAAAAGGAAGTTTATAGCACATCGTATTAGAAAATAGTATCTACCAAAAGACTTGTATCCAAGTTATTTATGCCATTGTTTAGACTGCTGACAGCTGTCAAAACGACAATGTCATGTCATTAGTTTGGTAAACTTTGGTTTAAAATTGTCAATTTTATTGAGTTAATTAAAAATAAAGATACCGGCAATAGGAAATTAGTATTAAAGTAAGAAAGACATGGCGATAGACAATACTATTGTGCAAAAATTGTGGGTACTAATTATACTACAACAAAAACATACTTACTACCCGGACTGTTGGAGCTTATCAAATGTACTACACTATTTCCTAGCTGCAGCCCTCTTAGTTTTTGTTGCCTGCTTCGCAGTAGTAGGCTTATCTGCAACCTGCGTCTCTAACTTGTCTAGCTCACTCATGGAGAGCACACGGTGTCGTTGACCATCTCCTGTGCTGATGTAAATGATTCCTTCTTTGGTCCAGCATTGAGACATGCCAAATTTTCTCCTCGCAGCCATAAAAGTGGCATGTCGCTGCTTTGTTAGGAATTCCGAAGCAGTCACACCAGTTCCTTTAAAATTTACTTTAGTAAACCATATTTTGTCACGCACAGTTGTGGTATTAAATTTTATGACAATGGGCCGGGGCTTGTGCTCAGTGGAAGAGCGACCCATCCTGTGGCAGCGTCGTATGTCTCCTGTGGCCACTTCAGTTATTTTGAGGTGTTGCTTAACAGCACTAATCACTACATGAGCGGTGTCCTCTTTACTCTCCTCGGGAACACCATGTAAAAGCAACATCTTTCTCCGACCTCTCATCTCCATGTTGTCCACTGTTCGAGTAAGTACCTCTATCTGCTGCTGTAGATTGGTGATTGCTTCAATTATAAATGTCTTGAAGGAGGCATATTCAGCAGACAAGTTTACCAACGTAGGAGTGCCTTGTGCTCTGGGTAGATCTGCCTCGAAGTCAGCCATCCGCTTATGGAACATCTCCTTCATATTGTTCAGCGATTCTTGTAGTGATTCCATTTTAGTGCAGTGTTTGAATATGTTGATGATTGTGAAGTGATATGATGTCTAGGAGTATGTATATTACACAATACTGGCAGGTATGGGTTATTACAACTTTTGTATAATCATTTATATAATAAATCTAGCAATATTATATTTAAATTTAATTTTAAATATAGAGCTACAAAATTTTACTATTGATGCTACAACTACCCTCTGTTGTCTTTCATATGCAATTTATTATAGAAAATGACATTGTTTAAGCATTGTTTAACTATTGCATTGAGTTGTATGGTGGTCAAAGTCTAATGACCAAATGTTTCTTCAATCTTTTTATTAATATAACTTGCATTTGTTACTCTACAAAAGGAATTTATTATACTATGTACATTACCCGCATATTTTCATTACAGCGCGGTCTGGATGCAGCCCTCTTGCGACGTACTTAGCACTCATGTTTATTAATGGTGATAAAATGCATACAATTTGTCAAAAAAATGTTCAGTATAATTTTTTGGCGCGTATGTATCAAACCCACTCTACTTAGTGCAACGAAAATAGAGTAACAATTTTAATCAAATCTTATAACCGTACATGTAGCAATTACTAACGACAAACAAATTATTTCGTAAGACAATGTCGGCAAGCGCAGTGAACTTGCCCGTGACAAAGGGCGCATTGTTCCTGCGCGGAGAACACGACATTCTTCTCATACCGTTCATTAAAGTGGAATGTGGCCGCGAGCGCGTCACAATTAATAACAACCCCGGCCTGTCCCTCAACACTCTTTGATCGATTTATTTCCCATTCGTGACATCCCCAACCCCATTAATCACTCCGCCGCCAAATATTTAGACGACAGCTTTTATAAATTCCATCTTTGAGCAGGCTCATTCTCGTAATGGCTTCCCTAACTGCCGGTTATACTGTACGCCGATTTTACGTGATCAAACACTAGATGGGTACCGGAGTTATATCGCTCCACTTGGATAATTTTAGGCATAATTCTCTTTGAACAAGTATCACGTTTGGCATTCACTTTGGAGTAAGGTTTCGGTGACAAATTCACATCAATTAATACGATTCCATGCGTGTTATTGAGTAGGTATCGTTTGTCGGTTTGTGTCGCGATTCAGCTCACGCGCGCAGTTCCACGGCGTAGTGTTTCAGAACGTTTATAATTGAGGGAGGCAAGCGGTTAATGAGCGCGTTCCGTTTACGCCGCGCCAGGAAACGCCACTAATGGCACTGGATAATAAGGCATGCTCAATTTAACCAGCGGTAGACGTTACCAATTTGCCTTCCATTATACCTGCGCCCATGTTGGCCCGTGATTGGCCAAATTTGGCCCTCTATTCACGAGCTACGGCTAAAAGATTCCAGTCAGACCCCGGAATCGTAATCGGTATTCAGTTTTGATTTATTCTCTAAAACTTACACAGATTTGCCAAATTCGGTTTTAGGCGACAGACAGTTTGCAGTACACGAGAAGTTATAATCCTTGCCAAGAACACAAATATAGAATTTTCAAAAACTATCGTGACCTAGATTTTGTGCCAAAACATGTTAGTGTAATGTAAATATGTTTAATCTCATGTGTAACTGCGAATAACACATTTCAAATGTAACTCGTGTACTCTTGGATATTAGTAGACTGTCTGGTTTTAAATGAATACAATTTCACCAGTATTTTTTTGCACTGAATTCGCTTAGCTTGTATATTTGTTATCAATGTTGCATTGGTAACAAAAACGTTAGTCACCAACCGGGTAAGCTTTAACCACGTAAACCTTGCTTAACTTAGCTGAGATCGCTGACGCTCGAGAGTTAGTGGTTTTAGCATAAGTTACCATCTTCAAATTATAATATCTACACTTTCATAGACTCCATATGCAATCTCACTGACCAAAACCCAATACTTACGATGATCAGTTCCTCCCTTTCATTATATATTATCCCCACGCGACGTTTTAAACTTATTTTCTTAGCATTGGTTTTTTTTATTCCACAGCTATGTCTATATAGGTTACGGTAACCACATTTTTTTTTATAATACCTACATAATTAATACTGGGACTGGATTAAGGGTAGCAGACAAAAGATGAATGAGTGGTTCACAACTGGTAACGGGTGGAGAAACTTGGAGTCTGTATATGGACTGTGTTTATCAGTAAACGATATGATGATGATGAATAGGCACTGACCTGCAAACATATCAGGGTGCACAGATCTGAACTGGTGGTGCCTGGGAGCAGCTCCAGGTCTGTGCAGCTGCGGGATGAGGTGCAACCACAGCGCCATCTTGTGACCGCGGTAATGAGACTTCACGCGCAGTTTTGTTCCTGAGGGGATAAACAGAGGTTATTTTTATAGATAGTTGCAGATAAAAGTAATAGGGCATGTACTCGTATAGGGTGCATTTATTTACAGAATCACATGTGGTACTTATATGAAATAATGTAACAAGTTTACAGGCGAGAACTAATTACAAATTTTGTGCATATACTAGTAACATTTACGAAAATTTTACTAAATTTAGAACTATTAACCGTTTTTAGATGATGCGAATTTTAACTTTATGGACTTTTCTCGAACTTTATACATTGCTACCTCTAAAAGAGAACATTATATTGAGGTAATGTTCTTAAATGTATAATGAAATTGCGTCTTCCTTTGACCCCTAAATCAAAATACCAGCATTCAAGCATGAGGATTAAAAAAAGTTTGTTAGCTTGCCAGAGTGGAATATAAGAAAACACGCATTGAGAGCGAGATCGTAAAAATAATGAGTTTCAGCACAATACGCCTCAACTTCCAATGGAGTTTCATCTGATTAACTTTTTGCCGCGAGATCTTATTTTTAGATCAGTTTGTGTGAAAAATGTTCTTTTGTTATGTGCTCATGAATTTGACTGTCATTTACTTCGATCTGTTTTGTTAAAACTTTTATTGATGTTTTGGTACAACGCCATAATTTAAATTATTATGATCATGTTTCTTTTTGTTGTTGCCTTTTTTATGGTTTATGTATAACATTTTCTTGTAAATTAAAAATTACAGCATTATGAATCGTTTTCAAAGATATATAATATTTATCCGATTTCAAACACAGGCTTGAACGTACAGCTGGTACCTTATCTACTAAACCAATACTAATTTCGTGTTAAAAAAACATTAATACTTAATCAATATCAACGAAAATTCTATTAGCGACTAATGCCAGTTTAATAAACATACGTACCGTATCGTTACTGACGTGGTTTTCTCATGATATTATTATTATATTTGCTATAATATGATAGTTAAGTACAAATAATAAGCTTTATTAAGTATTATATCTTATAGACGCAAATAAGCTTTCGGAAAGACGCTTATACCACGACCATACTCATTAAGCTGATTAGTGAAAGTAATTACATAAGACATAAGAACTTGTTTGCCATTATTGTTGATTCTTCCGTGAATAAGTTAGACTGTGATATACGTATATTAAGTACATACTGTCATAAGAGTCATAATTATAAATTGTTGTTTTTAACCGACTTCAAAAATATAACCCGAATTGAGAACCTCCACAATTCGGGTTACATTTTTTTGTGTGTGTTCCCGCAGAACTTGCTTATTTATAAACTGATTTGAAAACTGTTTTTTAATTAAAAGGGTATACTTTGAAATTGGTCCCATATTTTTTTTATGAAAATAGGTCAGTAGTTTGACTTTAGTTTTATATTTTGAAAAAAAACAAAAAAAACGTATTTAAGGAGTAAAGTGATGTAAAACAACGCATTAATTTTCTTTTGTGACGAGATAGTTTTAAAGTCGGTTTTTGTCTTTTGTCTAAAATTAATAATTGTCGAGACTTAAATGACATATAAGCATCCATACTTGCAATACTACAAGCTTTACTATTTTTTACTACATTGCTATTCATAAAATCAAATTATCTTTAAATTAAATTCAAGCTATTTTAAACACACACCTTTTTTTTGGAACGGGTCCTATTGTAAACGGACAGGATGTTCCAAAAGGAAAATACCGTCTGATGGCAACACTGTCCTTTTCCAGTAATTGTCAACGAATACAATGCAAACGCATTGCATTAAATAGAAACTAAACTAGTGCTCTGAACCTTGATACGCTTTTCTTGGTTAAAACCTTTTTGTTACAGTTAAATCCATACTATTATAATAAATGCGAAAGTAACTCTGTCTGTTACGCTTTCACGCCTAACCACTGAACCAATTTTGATGAAATTTAGTTTAAATATAGTTTAGACCTTGAGAAACAACATACTACCTTATATCTTATAAATTTTATAACAAAAAAATGGCTTGAATGCGTTGAAATAGGGAATAAAAATTTGTAAGAAAAATGCGATATAACCGACATTCACGCGGGCGGTGCTACGAGCAAACAGCTAGTGTTAACATAATAATATCAGCCCGTTATCCTACAATGAAAAGAGCTCTTCTCGCACTGAGAAGGTAAGAAACTTTATCATCCCAGCCGGTTTTTTTCTCACTTCAGAAAAATGCCTCTACTCATATAGAAAAAGCATGAACATTGCCACACGCTTGCTCAATACGGATAGGCGATTATTAGTTCAACTTACCTATACTTAAGTACTGTTGCGTATTCATTTCATATCTCGGCCAGTTGGCTCCCTCGTGGTGCCTGTCGTCTGCTCTAGGAGTGGGGTCTCCCGTCTTTGCAAACGCTGCGAGTAAGGACACCGTCATCTCCGCAACTGCTACGTCGCCCCTGGAATAGTTCCTGGGAGCCAACTGCATGCCTCCTACTAGGGGGAGGCCCAGGAAGTAGGGAAGGGTCTCGCTAGACACACTGCCGAGACGCTGTAGACAAAGAAATTAAGCAAGACGAGGATACATTTGGTGAACAATTAAAAGTTACTCTTATTAACTATACTATTATATTAAAGCGGAGGATTTTGTTTGTTGATTGGAAATACCAGTTGGATTTAAAAAAATATTTTTGCGTATGATAGCCCATTGTCCATACCTCTGCGTGGCAGTCCCTACATAGTACCACCGAACCACAGAGGCAGTCAATATAATATATTCATACTTATTCTATAAAGCGGCAGTTTTTTTGTTTTTTTAACACGCTAATCTTTGGAATTACCTATCGAAATTGAAAATTATTTTTGCGTAATGATAGCCCAGTTCTCGAGGAAGGTTATAGGTTATTTATGTAACATCATGCTACTGGCGACGGGAACAGAACAGTAAGCAAAAACGCAGATGAAACCGCGCCGCGGAAAGCTTGTAATTTAATTATTTATTTATTTATTTATTTATTAATAGGACAACTTACAAAACATACACTTAGGAAATGATTAAGTATTACAAATTTTGTTATGTGGCTCAAGCAATAGTGCTGTTTCAGTTACAAGTTGCCACGGCATGCATTACAGTTTACAATGAGCAAACAAGTAGTTAGTAGGTATTGTTTTTTTTTTAATCACAAATTTTTAATTATTTAATACATAAAACTAAGGCTATAAATACATTGGTATATAGTCAAACGTTTTACATCGTTTTGTTTAGAGAATATACGATGTATCACGGAAACAACTTAACATAACAGTAAGTTAGATGGTAAACAATAACATTTTTAGTGTTTGATATATTAATGAATTTATTTTTTAAATAAACAGGAAAAGAACAAAATGTAGTAACAATCATAATCGTGACATACCTACTTAAAGCTACGCATTAAAAATAAGCTGGAGAACAAGAATGCATGATAAGTTTAGAGAATTCTCTTTAATTCTGTTTTATATCTTACAAAATTGTGCATAAACAAATCACTGTCTTTGTTAATCGAGAAGGTGTTGTAAGCTTTTGTAGTCTAATTATTGGAGAGTTAAGGCCCAGGTTGCTGTGTGTGCGTAGAGAAGCGAAAAGATGAAATCTTTTTTTACGCGGTAATTTGAAAGGAGTATTGAATCTTAATTTGGTTAGTAATTGTGGACAGTCAACCACATTATTAGCTATCTTAAACAACAAAAGTTGATCAAAAAATTCTCTCCTCTTTTTAAGGCTATTCATTTGATAAAATTTTAGGCGGTCATTATAAGATGATTTATAATTTTTTATTTCCATTATGCCTACCTACCTAATGGTTTTAAATAATATTCTTATTTATATATAGTACCTAGGATGTTTGCTAAATAAGTATATTTAGAATGGCAAACAAAGATAATTTGTTAAATATTTATATATCTATCTATCTATTTAGTCAAGAGACAGTTACACGATGCGGTTATGCCTTTCTTAAGTAATTGCTAAAAGATACAAAATAGAATTCTAATTTCTCTCTCAATGTTGTTTATATTTGCAATTATTATTTTGTCGATCGTACAAACATGTAAAGTTTTCACCCTACAATATAAAATCAATGAACCGAAGATGGCTATGCAAATGGCTGGAGAGCGCAAAGTTATGACAAATTACGTAATTATGTACATTATGAGTAATTAATAAACTCGCACGTAAATCAGACGCCATATTACATGCTTCCCCTACATTTATTATTAAACTTAATTAATTACAAGCCACCCCCTTTATGGATATTTCATTAAGTAGTGGCACTTTTCAACTTCGTAGACGGTAGCGTTAAGACATTAAAACTTAGAGGGAACTCTTTGTTGATTAGTCGAGTTTTTGTAGCGAGCAAAATAGAAACGAATTTTACTTTCCTTTTAAGCAAACGTAGCAAAAAGTACTGTCAGTCACCGAACCTTTTCTGTTGCTAAAACCTTTTGGCTTTGTAACAAATCAACATTTTACTGCAACATTGGCTATATCGAGCCTGTCCGATGTGTCGACGTCTAATATATTTTGTCTGATTTATTGTATCAAAACTATTCTTTCAGCAATATGATATAGCATTAACCAAAGCGCTTTTTGCTTATTACAGTCGGACCGATGCATCAAAACACTGAACATTATGGATGGGAAACTATTCGAATAAGCTCAAATTTTAGGCTAAACATTTATTAAATGTACATAATACGAATAAATGAAGGTTTTGTTACTTCCAAAACATGAACAGCAGTGGGTAAATCAAGCTTATTACTTGCACACACAAGCGAAGCAACGTGGTATTGGTTTTTTAATACCATTAGACACTATAATATTAAACGAAAATGTAATTGTATAGTTTTGACTAGGTGCCACAGATTGTTGATTTCATTTAGGAATTTTAATGTTGAATAACAAGACTCTTAGTTAGAACACAAAACAAAGCATTGCAATTCGTCTAAAATATACGACTACATCATGATAGTTACCTGAGGATAATCAGCATCTTTGCTCTGATGAGCGAAGTGTGCGAAGTATGTCCTGGCTCCTCTCCTAGCGTGTAGTTGAGCGACCCTGAGCGCTGGAGCGGTGATAGCCGCGTCGCTGAGAGACTCAAGCGTAGCGTCGCGAATGTTGATGGGGTGCTGTATGGGCTTCTCCCAATCCGTGTACTCGTTGCGGATCGCTGCGAAGATCTCGTTGCGATGGTACCGGTACACGTTGCGCACGTACGTGCGGAGTATACGGTTCCTACGGAGAAACATTTTCATGTGCTGGTTTTCTGGTTTTAATAATTTATTTATTTATTTATAAGGATCTCTTACAAGAAATACATGTCATTTTCATCACATTTTAAACATAAAAATAACAAGTCTCATGCTTCCTCAATTACAAGAGATCACAGCATGCAGACATACAGCAGCAGTGCAGACAAAAATAAAACAGAATTCAGGTCAAATGAAAATAAAAAAAAAAATACAATATTTGAAAACATGAAATAAATAGAATTATATTACACAATGTGACAAAAATAAAATACTTAATGTTAAACAATGACATAAAATTAAAAATTAAAAAAGTAATAATAATTATAGAATAAAATTATTGCTACGATATTAGAGTACTTCGACCCCTACAATCTTTCATATAACGAAGGTCACAATGTTTTCTCCTTGTAAGTATACCAATACCTACTACAAAAGATAAATTTAGAAAGTATACAACATTGTTGACTTTAAAAACGGGCATTATGGACCAATTTAGAACCCCTAAACCCATGCATAAGAGGCGAGTCCCGATACTCAGAAAATATTTTAGTAACAGTACTACAGGGCAGTAATAAACTAGGACGCCAAAATTAACCATGAGTACCTAAGTCTTACCTGTGTTCTTCCTCAAAACCATGTCGAATATCCTCTTCACTGAAGAACTGGTAACTTTCTGTCGTAGCTACAACTATCGCAAGCGCGCAGTCCAAGAACGCCTCACTGGCATGAAGGGCTCTGGTAGGAGCCTGACCCTGGGGCCCCGAATCCTTGGCTACGGGCACTGATGGGGCCCAGCCAGCTAGGAACCGAGCTCGGGGCGCATCTACTGCTAGTAGAGCGGCTAGGGGACGAGCTCGTATACATTCCACGAACCTAGTATTCAAAGAGATTTAATAAAATTTGAGTTTAAGAATCACACTTGCAGTTAATCATATTTTGGTGGCAAACAAGCTTACGGTTCACCTGATGGTAAGTAGTAAGGGTAACCGTATTTAATTTAATTTACTTAGCATCGTTTCTGTCATGCTTAGTAACAAAACATATAAAACACAACCAAGCTGTTGCTGACCATGAAGGAAGAAAATTATGAGGAATGAAAAAGGAAGGGGATCGAAATGGTTATCAGGCTTAATATGTGGGTGTAGATGTGATATACAATATATACTGACCAGTTTTCATCATTAGAAGACTCTGGAGTACATCGTAGTGCCTGTGCGGTATGCTCCCTTGATAGTGCCGCGTCTGGTGCCAGTGCAGTAGGGCTTAGCGCAGACCCACTTAGCAATAGCACTCGGGACACCAAACCTAAATGATAATTTTTGATCATGCACTGTCGATCATTTTACACAAACAGATCAATAAAATTTTACTAAATAGTTTCTTCGCCTTCACCAATTGCCTCGATGAAGCTATCAAGGTCAATAATCTTGAATAAACAGCTTTACATTATATTACCTTTACTATCCGGCAACATGAGCAGCGCATTAACCAGCGCGGCCCCCGCTGCATGTCCTGCTAATGTGACTCTCCTCGGGTCTCCTCCGAATGCCGCCACGTTGCGCCGCACCCAGCCCAGCGCAGCGGCCACGTCCAGCACCGCCGCCCCGCCGGACAGTTGAACTGGGTCGGACTTCACGCCCGGAGTTAAATAACCTGTGCGAAACATATCAATTTTAGGTTTTTGTAGAGTGATTGACTAGTATTGGTCATTTATATACTTAGCAATTTATTCTAAACTTGAATTAGCGATAAATTTAGCAAAATCAATAATTAATAATCATAATAACAGAGATTGAAAACAATGACTTTTAAAACATACTACTTTCTTGCTAATATTCTTCTGATCTATGTGCGAGGAAGTAAATTGGCTGACATTATCTAATATTACAAATCTCATCTAACATATTTCTTGGCTTGTCTTTGTAGTTACTTACTTATAAATAAGAAGCTAACAGTCTACCCCCTTACAAACGCTAATTGTAAACGAGTAATTACATCCTGGCTAAAATCCCTGGATTATGAGGAGACCGAGAATCTACTTAAGGTCCCTTCCTAATTAGCTGAGATACACACACTCAAACACGTACATGCGTAGGCGCACACACACACACAAACACATCTACCTACACACACACACACACACACACACATCCCTTCTCACACATACACACACACATCCCTTCTCACACACACATACACACACACTTCCCTTCTCATACACACACACACACACACATCCTTTCTCACATAAATCTAATTATAAACCCTATAACAGCCATTACACCTAATTCCATTTACTTTAATGCTTTTCGCAAATTACATTGTACTTACCTGATGTACTTACCGTTTGTCCGCTTCCGGAGTCTGGAGAGGCTGGTTATCTGTCATACAGATCTCCTAGTACAGAAACCAGTCTCTCACATAGACTAAATCTCATGTATTTGTACACAGTGTAAGGGCACGCTTTGCAATCTCCAAATGGATCCTGGGGACTAGATTGCTCCCTCTCTTCCCGTTCGCTTATTTTGCGAACGGTGGGAGTGCATTGGGATCTTCTACCTGGGGCCTATTGGGGATTGTAGAGCGGTCCCCGATTGTTTTATTACATGTATTCACCAACTATTGTATTTTTACCGCTGTATGTATCTTTTCTATGTGAGAGAAAACAATAAACTCTTTATTATTATTATTATTATTATAAGTAAGTAAGTAAGTAAGTACTAACCTAATAAACCTAGCCTATAGTTGATAGTAAGTACGAGGAGATGCGCGCGTGCTGCTAGCACGGCGGCGTCGATCCCATTGGCGGTTCCCCACTCGTGGGACGCGGCGCCGGCCCACACCACCACTGCATACGGCGCTTCCACGCCGCGCGCGCCTATGTAAATGAACAGATCAATTTATAAATTCGTAGATAAGTAGAGGCTTAACACTACGTAATACGTTTAGTGTACCAAAGATCTAGCAACTAAAGCGATTTAACGGTGCTCGTAAATTTCGGATACACCAAAAGTGCATTAGGGAGGAGACTCATTAGTACGTTGCATCGACCCTGCGATGTTGAGTCGAACGAGTTACCAACATAAACAATGTTGATGGTAGCTAATTTGTTCGACGCCAACGACACAGCGTCGATGCAACTAATAGGACACCTTCCTTATTAGTATTTTGTAAAATTTCAGATAAAAGATGTAGTTATTTTTGGTTAGCTAGTTGGCTAACCAAAAATAACTACATCTCTCACCATCAAAGATTTCACTGTGCAGAGACATAGCTTCATGAAGGTGATACTTTTTTGATGTTTATAAGATAGTACTGTACTTACCGCTACCGGGTACGTAGATATTGAGATACAGACAATCTTCGCTCTGGTTCGCGAGGAGTGGCACCGTCGCTTTCAGCTCGTTGTACATGCCCAGTGGCATTTTGGTCAGCGCCGCAGTCCTGGTATAGTAATACTTGGTAGAGTTTTTCAGGCATAGGCCAAAAATAAGATCGGCTTTCGTTAATACAAGGTAGTATCCAGGCAACCACGAGCTAATGAAAAGATAAAGGGTAGTAAGTACACCGTATCATACCTTGATCGTGTTATGAACATATCAGGATCGGCAAGCAACACGATACGCTCTACTACGCTCACTAGAGCGTCTAAATATATTCTCGTCGACAATAATTGTTGACGGTGCACGGCACGGGACAGTGCTGGTCGGTGACCGGTCCGGAGCCGGTCTAGTGGGCATAGTCTCATATGTTTCAACACAAAGAATAATTGTTTGCCTGACACGTTCATAGCACGGTCATGGTATGGTACGGTGTAGTGGGCAGATTCCTTTATGAATATTGAAGAGCCAAAAGAGATATGTTTGGATCGCAGGAAATGGCGTTCTATTAGTCTCTCACCCTGTCAATAGGAGACAGGCGTGAAGTTATGTATATATGCAGTTCTTACTTGTTGGATATGTCGGGATATCGCTGCGGGCAGACGGGCGCGAAGGCGTCGGCAAGTCTGGTACCGGGCCAGCTCGGAGCCGGCGGCGGCGGCGCCAGCCTGGACGGCGCGCCCGCGTACGGCACCCCCAGGAACACCTCCACGGGCTCCAGGCGACGGGAAGCCGGCTCCACTATTATACCGCGGATAGCACCTGCGAATAACAGTAATAAGTAGTAGCATCTATATTACACCAATATCAGTTCAGCCGGATGCCTTTATAATAAATTATGGGCGACCTAAACAAAACCTGACACTAATTGACCATTAACCACTCGATAATAAGGTCGTTGCAGGCAACAGTTGCTTCTCTTACAGAAAAGGCATGAGCATTTATCACCATGCTTGCTAGATTTATAAAGTGAATCTGTACCAACTCATCTAAAGATAGATCTTTAATCTCTAAGAGTTATGTTACAAAAAATCCCACAAGTACCCATTCTCCTAATATAGTTATTTATATTTTTAAAAAATGGGAAAACTTCCTGTTGAGAGTGCTATACTCTGTTGAACTAAAAAAAGGTACAAAATATATTTACCTTTTTTAGTATTATTTTTTTACGAGTGTGTATGACAGTGTAAGCAAAGTTAGGCTACGGTGTTGTATTAAAATTTACTAATTCGCCTTGAGCAATCGTGTATGAATACCTGCATTCTAGAACCCATGACACAATATATGATTACTATAATACATGCTTACTTTAGGTCTACTTTTGAATGTAAAGTAAATCGTATGATTGTTGCAAATTTCAAGCAGTCTAAGTAGATCCACGCTGGTTTCAGCATGAATGGACCGAATTGACCGGGGAAGTACCTACTACCCTGTCCTATAAGATCAACGTAAGAATATTAGTTTTCTTGCTAATGTGTTTCGCTCAAGGAATGAGTGCGCCGGCAGCCCAAATACTCCCTCGATCCTGATCCTTTTCCTTCCGCATCCCTTTCTCCGTGGTCGGCAACGGCTTGGTTGTGTTTTTTAAGCATTATTCTGCGATGCTTGGAAAACACAGCCATCTCTGTAGGTTATGGTTACCACTTACCATCAGGGACGTATGCTTGTTTGCCACCAAAGTTGTATAAGAAAAGTCTTAAAAGAATTTAACAATCTAATAATTTCATGTGTATTCAATAATAATAATATGTTTGTACAATCCCCTACGACACGGGGACGTCTCTAATGTAGGAGTCTTTTACAATATTTTGTCGCCTATTATATCTCTCTTTGAGACGTTACATATTGACATTAATATACAAGTTATGCAGTTATTTATCTAATTTATCTACATTTGTAGTATTTACATAACTAATGTAGATAAATACAATTAATATCGGACTAATTTGGCATTAAATAACACAGATCACTTTACGGCCATGATATTAATAAATAATTCATTAACAGACAGAAATATGACCATTGTTATGCGTGGCTTTGCATTATTAGTACGGGTAATTCTAATACATCTAAAAACGTCCATGTACTAAACATAGGTCTCTCTACAAAAGAACCTTGATTTTTCGCAGACTGATAAATGCCGTTTACCTGATAAGCGTCTAAGAGGCTAAGAGCCTTTCATGACACCCATAAATATGGTTACTTGAACGTAATAAAGTAATCTTTAAATTATTATTAATTAAAACATTTGTTAAATAATTTAAATAGTTTCCTTGAATGCAATAACAATTATCCATAATCCAACATTGCCAAAATTGTACCTAAAACCGATTGGTTGAATCATTCTCCAAATATCGACAAACGTCATCATTTATCCCATTAGCCAGCACGTCCTCCAAACAATAATTAATTTGATCTGACATGTCTACATAGCTTCTAACGTGACGTCATCCGGGCATCATTCCCGGGTCGGATCGCTCCTGATTGGATTGTCCCGGGATTAAACCCCACGGGTCCCGCCGGGTAACGGGTACCCGGGGCGCAGGTACCCACCTGCCTCGTGGATTACATATCATACGTAATCTGACGGTCCTACCATGTTTACGTATAGTATTATGATTTGCTTAATACGTGTATTATAACGACCCTCCCGAGTCGAATGCTCGTTTTGTTAGGACTACACAAATGTAATTAAGTTACATTACAAGGTAATGGTACGTATTGGCGAGGTACATATGATGTTAGGTAACTATTTGCCTTCTATTTAGTGAATATACAAATGCTTGAATCAGTATAGCAATGTTCTGACAACATTATATATTTAGGTATTTTAAACTTGAGTGAAATAATTGACATAGGTACAAATACAGAGTTTTCAGTGATAATGCTAATCTACGAATTTTTCTTCATCTTAATGGCAACTAAGTTAACAAATTTGTATTTATTATTGTAAGTTCAATTAGAGCTTTTACACACGAGCAGCACGTAGCCAACGGCAGAGATAACTGCAGTCGGAAACATTCAAACTTGGAAGAATAGCGGCATGCGGCTGCTACCGACACGTGTCGACGGCTGCCGCCGATCGCCCTTGTTGATAGTGGTGTGGGTATACCTGCGTGAGTGTGGACGATGCGTGAGCTGTATCGCGGGCCGGCGGAGACCAGCGCCACGAGCACCAGTGCCGCGCACCAGCACCACGCCGTCCGCGCGCACTCCATGCGCCATCACGCGACAATTGGCTGACAACAAACAATATTACATTTGTATTTGAGTAACTATTAGGAAAAGTAGCACTTAGGAACACTTCTTCTTTCAAGAACTTTACATAGAAATCACTCGGCTGAGCAGTCTTTTGTAGAGTGAAGGTACTACTATTCCAATCTGCAAATAACTTATTTTTAAGCCTACCAAAGTGACTCCACCCCGCCTGATGGTAAACAGTCAGTGACATCCAGAAGTGGTGGCCACCATATCAAAAGCCATTGTCATAAACTGGCTGGTACGTTGGCCTCCACTATGGCGGCTAGGAATGGGATAGGGGAAAAGAATGATAGAGGTAAGGAAAGAGGAGATTCTTCTCACGAGGATCTACCTCGTCTGCGAACTGGCTGTAATTAATTGACTGACTTTATGTAATTTTGACGTTCATAATATTCATACATATAACACCAACAAAGAGCTTAGAGAAAGATGCAAAATGAAAACGTATTCGTTGTGACTACGTTTTCATTTTATATTTATAAAAGACATAGATGGCGCTAATCTAAAACCATTAAGAAAAAATCTAATCAGTATGAAATCCTGATTCGCAATATCTAAGTTCTCACACCAACTAACTAACTACCTATATACATTTCACCGTAGGGCAATAGCCAGCTAGACTCCATAACCCAGGTTGATCGGAGGATCGTCTCTATTTGATGTAAGAATGGCCTTCAAATTATTATAAATTTAATTAATTTACAATATTACATAAATTATGCATATTATTATTAATACAACTATGTATTAATATTTATAACTGAGTGTTTAATGTGTATGATGTAGTAGTACTATTATGAATAAATAAATAAGTAATGTTTACTCCTTTTGTCCCTAAAAGGCTAGGAAGAGGTGTATATGAACTACTATTCGCTAGATATGTTAAGTTTCATGACAAGAATCATGTGAATTTATTTGTATCAATTAGATAATCCTAACAAGTAGGCATTCATCTCTTCTCATATCGCGTCTTTTCTATTCATTTCACTTTATTTTACAAAATTATAGAAACAACAATATGTCTGCAAATATTTGCCAATTTAATTTTATTCATAAACGAAACAAAAGGCATTCCCAAAACGGGGAAACATAACGGAATGATCAGAACTCAGGATTCACTTCCACGTTGATTAACTTTTCTTTGTAACAACACGAATGGAAATTCTATAGAGAGAAGGGGCTTACATCAAAAGCCGATCACACAATAAGGAAGTGAGGAAACAATCATCGAACACAAACAACAATAAGGTGACGCACGCACGGCCCGCGAGCCTCACTCCGCCTCCGCGCCAACTTTCGCAATTAATTTGCTTCGGTATCTTTGACAAGCGCTACAATTTGTGCGTCGACGGAGGCGAGCCGCGACCAACTCGTTCAAATGTTTACGGTGCCGCCAAATTGGTTTCCTCTTGACAAAAGTTAAGTTTAGGGAAAAAAGTGGTTTAGTTTTTGTCGCTGGCGGCCGCAAGACAAATAGTCTCCTTGAGTCGTTTGCAGGCGAATCTCGATGGCGCTCTACGAAGCCTGTCGTCACACATTATCATGAAATAAACAAGTTATGTGTACCATACGATATATGTTACTATTTGTGGACACGTTTCTAGAAAAAAATATTTATTTCTGAATGTTTTTACTTTGATTTTGCTCAATAACATGTCGCTTTGATTTCTCTGAATCTTTATAAGTGTCCTTTATATATTTCCACCTTTATCGTACGAGCAATAAAAATCTAGGTACCCTGCAAAAGTATTTGAAGGGTTAAGTTCAAGACACCTGTTAAGGTTTGAGACGCAAACCTGCCCTGAATATTAAGTGTAGATAACTCTGTAGGCCCGTAAATATGCGACCTTTAGGTGCTCGATCTAACTCTGTTTTATTATCGAGTTTACTTATTTGTGACTGTCATTGAAAGAGCTTGTTTTATCTGTTATCTTTATAATATTTATATCGATAAATTCAAATTTAATTTAATATGACAGACATTATAAGTAAGATAGGATAAGTATGGTTAATTTTTTAACCAGTGATTTAATAGAATAACTGAGGGAAAATTGTTCTCAAACGCAATATTCGAGAATATTCTACAATAGACAAAATGGATATACTCTGGATTGAATGTTGAAATGAAATGAAATGAAATATATGTTTATTCAAATAGGTTAATTAAATTAACACTTATGAACGTCAAAGTTTACAAAATGTCAGCAAATTAACCTACAGCCAGTTCGCTGACGAAGTAGAGCCATGAGAAGAACTGGCAAGAAACTCAGGCCACTCTTTTTAATCGCTATCGTATAATTTTAACAATACTAAGTATACAATTTTAACAAAACAATACAAAATGTGTACTTAACTGTTCAAATGTGACTCGGGCATCATGTCATTTAAAATTAATACAAAAAAAAAACATTTTATATAATATGTCAAAATGTATCAATAAATTAATGTCAAAAATTATTTGTTAAAGCATGTCATTCTTATTCATCATAAAAAATGTCATTCAAAGTATAATTAACAAAAATATGTCCTTAAAAGTATAATGTCATTAAAATTAAGAGTAAAATGTATTTACTCCGCGCTCCGTCGTCAAGCGAGCATCCTATGACTTTTTATCGTTCAGATACTCATTAACAGTGTAGTAACCCTTAAGTATTAAATGTTTTTTGACAATTTGTTTAAATTTGTCTAAGGGTTTATCCATTATGTCGATAGGTAATTTATTAAATAAACGTACACCAAGTCCCGTAAACGAGTTATGGACTTTATGTAAGCGATAGTGTGAGCCAACCAGTTTATGCTTACCCCTGGTGTTAATCTCATGCACATCGCAATTCCTAGTATATAGACCAATGTTACTCTTAACATAAACAACATTAGCATATATATATTGGGATGCAACTGTCAATATACCTATCTCTTTGAATCGCTCTCTCAGGGAGACTCGTGAACCTAGGTTGTAGATAGAACGTATAGCTCGTTTTTGTTCTATAGGATATATCAATTTTGTCATTGAAAAATAAACTATTGCACAATATATTGTCTGAACATCTGACACCAAGTATAATAATATAAGTAAGAGGATTTAAATTTGAAATTAAGTGGTTAATTAATACAATTACGTAAAGGATAAATAATGAAATTCCAGTGAAATATGTTGTAGAGTAGTAGGTTTAAAAAAAGGCAAGAAACAATAAAGATTTCCCTTTTAAAGTATTCTGAATTCTCCATAAGTAAATTTAACATCAAATTGAGTTTGGTACAAACAAGAACAAAAGTTCGCAACAACTCAAATGTGATTACAGAACCAATAAACAATGTGAGTAACACTCAGGAAAATCTTCAGGCAGTTTCACCTTCTTCATACATCCTTTTAAATTTCATTTCAACGGCTCACATACAGTAGAATATATGCCGCGTTCGGGAACATTTGCATATACATTCTCGAGAGCAGATATAGGCGTATATAGGCGCGGTGTTGAGGCACAGGTAGTCCCAAGTCGTATCGTTAGGCGCACGCTTGGGACGATGCGATACGTCGCCGGGACCAACATCATCTGCATACGAATGTTTCAACTCACAAGTTCCCCTCACAGCAAAACCTCGAGGTTTTTCTCGTTTCGATAGAATTTGGAAGTGAAAGGTGAAGCTGTTCAGTTTTAAAGTATTCATTGCTTTGTTTGTGAATGTTTTAACAGATACCAAACAATGGTTGTTTACAATTTCCTTATTTCTTGTTTCGTCTTATATATCTGTTTCTAAATAAAGTGAAATACGTTCTCATCGGTAAAACTTTACGTGTATTACAAAGAAAATCTCTAATTTTCTTGAGCTAACAAAACCATATCTTCATGCAGAAAAAATCGATATGAGGCAAACAGGGTCAGAAACTAGTGGAACGGCATTAGACGCGAAATTGGATGGAAAGCAATAAGATATTGGTAGTGATTGAGGGGCCGCGGACAGTTTGATAGCGGATCGACGGTCGACGGCGAACAAATTGCTTTGAAATGAAACGCGTAAGCAACAGACGATGTTTGGTTACACGATCATAACAAATTGACATCCCTTTGCCATGTCATGTAATATCGAGCCTTTGATAGCTTTGCTGTAGGTAATAGCTATGTTGAACCTGAAACATGTGACATAGCTATTTATAACAAAACAAAAAATGCTGGATTTTTATTTAAGTTGAAACTGTTACTATATTTTATAAAATTCTAATAACCAAAAATCCAATTATACATTAATTGGTCTGGTGGTTAAGTCTTAATTAACTAAAACGTGCGACTACTGTGCACGGATTACTAACAACATATTACGGGTAGCTAACAACATATTGAACTTGATCCTTTGGAGGACAAAAATATAAAATGAATATTTAAAGAGAAAATCTCAATTAAGTAAAATATACAGGTCTGACTTTTAAGTTAAATGTCACATCGAATTACATCGTGGACAAACATAGACATTCTATTTAGAGTACGACGAGTATAGTTACTTTCGAAGTCTAGACATTCGACCTGATATTTTTAGATTACAAGTTACTTATATAGATACCTATCAATGTCGCTTCATACAATATTTCTCAAGAACAAAGAATATCAAAATATCAATATTCTCACTTGAGTAAAAAGCAATGAAAGCATTACAAATCGTTTTATTACATATTTGATGGAGTCCACGCTACGAAGGCTTGGCAATGATCCGCCAACATTTTTGCGACGACATCATTAATTCAATAGGATTACCTTCCCTTTGTGCACCAGATTGTAATGATTGTCTGTTTCCAACAAGCCTTGTTCCTCAAACATCGTATCAGGCATTACAAATTATTCATTAGTATATTGTAAAAACCCCAAATTATATCTTTACATTTTTGTTTCATTATCAATATTTGCTGCGGTCATTACCGGCGGCGACGCAACACGCAAACAACAGCTCGTTAACTTGTTTGTCATTCGCTAAACAATTTGTAATTTGTGTAATTACCGCTTTAGTATGACAATGATCTTGTTTAAATTTCTCGATGATCGCTTAATTGGTACATTTTAGGATTTAATGCTTCTTGTAATTGCTATTAATAAGTCTATTTAAGAGGGATGAAACACAATAGGCTAGAATTAGAGCAGCTTCAGACAACGGTTACCAAGGTAGCCTACAAAAATGATGCCACTCCCCGGGTGTCTCTCTCTGTGTGTGTGTGTGTGTGTGCGTGTGCGTGTGCGTGTGCGTGTGTGTGCGTGTGTGTTTGTCTGTGCGAGTGTGTGTTTGTAAAAACTGTTGTATTTTTTCAGCAGTATATAAAAATAAACAGCGCCCCTCGTATTTATACAGGTATGAACATTTTCACAAGAAAAATCATTTCCGCTGTCATCTGAGACAAACGCACTTTAACTTTTTTTTTTTTTTTTTTTTTTTATATTATAGCCTACCAAAGTGACTCCACTCCGCCTGATGGTAAGCAGTCAGTGGAATCCAGAAGTGGTGGCCACTGTACCAAAAGCCATCGTCTTAACTGCTGGTATGGTGGCCTCCACTATGGCGGCTGGGAATGGGGATAGGGGAACGGAATGAGGGAGGTGAGGAAAGAGGAAGGGGGAAATTGGGCCTCCGGCGCTCTCACTCACCGAACGAAACGCAGTAGTACGGATACTTCTACTCTTAAGTCGATCTTCTATGAGAGGGTAGTACTTCCCCGGAGGATTCGGCCCATTCATGCTGAAATCAGCGTGGATCTACTACCGTAAAAAACTGATTAAAAACCTACATGTCTAAACGATTAAACTATAATATTATTTTGCAACAAAACATCAAAATAAAAATCACCAACTAAATATTCCTGGTAAAAGCTTTTAAGTTGTATCAAGCAACATTTATACTGTACAATCGTCCCACAGTCACAAACTCAGCGTTATCTCTGCCTGCTAGTATTTACTCGCGCAAGTTGTCCAAACAAGGCTCGAGATGCGGGCGCAACACACCTTGGCTACTCCGCACAAATTAATTTTGTTTTGTTGTGCTGCTTTTCAAAGTTTGTTTAGACTCAGGTATTATTATTGCAGGCTTTGCTTGTCTGGAAGGACTAGTAATCTGAAGGTTTGCAAGCTTATGTTAATGTTTCTATGTAGTATTTTGTGATAATATATAAAGATGATAAATTAATCCACTAAATTATTATTCTACATGTTTAGTTGCTCGTCTGATCTGACCTGAGTTTATTGGTAACAAATAGGTCTGCAAAATTATAGATATAAATCTTTTGAAGTCTCTAAAAATCTTTAAAAAAAAAAACAATATTTTATTCACTTTTTTTATACTAGCATCCCACAGCACGGTTTCAGCCGCGTTAAGTTATCTTCGATTACTGCTCTGTTGCCGTCGCTAGTAGTGTGATATTTAATACCCATCAAACGCAAAAAGATTAATTAAAATCTTACTGGTAGTTGCCGGGAATAACGCGTTCAAACAAACGAACAAATAAACTCTTCCGCTTTATGTCGGTATAGATAAATCTAAGTAGCCTTAATATTTCATAAAACAATTTCAATAATATCATATAAACAATCTCAACATAAAAACTTAGTCAAAGGTTGTTCCATTCTGAACAGAATCTTATCTTTCTCCTTTGTTCTTTACATTAAATACAAATTTTTCACCTCGGCACGTAATTCAGCCCCTGATTTACATAACACAACAAGAACAGATACAACATTACCAACCTGAAAACGTTACGTGAATTATGCGTAATTATTTTTTGAACATGACACGGTATCGTTTTACCAGTCATTAAACAGCTTTAATGGGGTTTATAAACAATACCGGTACAAGGAAACCCACAGGAAATATGTTGCTCGTTAAACGGTCACGTGGGCTACAATATACCGCCATTTCCTCATCCTTGGTTTATAATAACATTGTCCCATCCAAGTGAATCATTTGTGTGGTATTTGATATTGTAACAATATAAAATGTATTGTTTAAACGCTACAATCTGATTCTCGCCAGATTGCCAACTTCAAAGTCCTAAATGGAAACTCTAAATTTACCGCCATCTTGTATTACTTATTGTTCTTGTTGCGGTATTATACTGTAGACTCAACGTTGAACAATCACTAATTAATTAAATTGTGTTTATTCCAAAATTAACACAAAATAAATAGTATCTTCTCTAATTAACAAATTATCAAATGCAAAAATTTCAGCAATCTCTCACAATGATTCGTTAACAAAAGGCTTGTAACAAACAACCATTTGAATTTACAAACAAAGATTCATTACACCGACCGAGTTCTTATTAATTGAGCTAGCATGTCAACGAATCCGGCCCTGTTGTAAATATCGTTATAAATAGAATGGGACTTTGTCCCTGTGCTGTAACCCTTTCATCAAGTTGTTGGGTGTTCGGGACATTCGGGACATTTGGGACATTGGCGATGTTTTCTAGTAGAATGAGCAGTCTCCGGGGAAATTATCACTTGACCAAAAGTGATATGTAATTGGTTTAGATGCTTCGCTTCACTCTACTATACGTATAAGTGCTTTTATTTCATTATTGATAAAAGTTTGTTTGTTTGAACTCGCCTATCTTTAGAATTACCAGTCAGATTTGAATAATTCTTTTTGCGTATGATAGCCCACTTCTTGAGATAGGTTATATGCTATATAACATCACGCTACTGGCGAAGGAAGCAGAGCAGTAAGCAAAGACGCAGGTGAAACCTGCTATAGAAATAGCTAGTATCGCTATAAAAATGTGTAAATTTTTTAAAAGTCTTAATTATTCTAATTTATTTCTTGCCAACACTCAACTCAAAAATCTGTCTTACCCTGTATTACGGCACACAAAGGACATTTAGACTTGGAACAAATATTTATGACTTACCCATATTTTTGTCCCATATTCAAGTCAAACCCGCAATCTCCGATACTACCATCGCGACATCAATAGTCAAGTACACTGTACAGAAAATGTATTTAAATATATTATTTAAAAGTTGTTCACAAGACCGTTTAAATATTTAGCAGCTTGAAGCACTATGAACAATTGTAGAAGAACAAACTTGTCGCCACCATTTTCGTCATTACAATAATATTCTTCTTCGCCATTTACAGAAACATAATCGTTCTATTCAAAAATGTTTTCTTCTCTGCTCGTCATAACAATTTGTATCCGTAATCGTTTTAAAGTCGAATTATCAAAAACCGAAGTTATTTTTATATTAAAAGCCGTGCTAACAGTATTACTTTATTTCAACTTTACAGATGTATTAAATTTACATCAAAAACAGCGAGACAAATAGGGTTAACGACAAATCACACTAGCAATGATACACATTAATAATTATGATTAGTAGAAAAACAATAAAAATAAAATAGATTGTGTCCTTAGCATCAGGCTAGTGCCGATTTAGGTCATTCCGATTGCATTAAAGTATTTGTTTTTAATCATTTAATGTCAAGCCATAATTAAATTTAAATACTTATTTAATATTATTTATTATTCATAAACTATTTTAAGTTCATTAACATAATAAAATGAGTCATAATTCTATCAACAATTAATTGCTTTCGGTAAATTTTGTGTTTAATTATAAAGGTGAATAAATAAAATCGTATAAATTGATTGTATAAATTATTTGCACGCTCGGCGACCACGGAACGACCACGGGAAGACCACGGGACGTCCACAAATTTGTGGTGTGTGAAACTTGCCCCCCGGCTCGAAATTTTATGCTCATTCACGGGCTAAATTGTGTGGTCGTGTAATTTTATGATGCGCTTATAAATTATGATCAGGTTAACATTAAATTTGTCCTATCTATAAAGTTGTTTGGAATTTGTAGTGTTGTTAAGAAGAATATTTGTCAAACGCATCGTTTAGATCATCCTTTCTAGTTGCCTTTTCGTTGATATTAATTCTAAATTTAAATGATCTGGGAGTATTAAATAACCCACGATAATAATCTACGAATATATATATATATAATATAATTTATAATTATATTAAATAACTTAATTTTATATTTGTATGCAAAACATGGAAGAACTATTATGCTTAATTACCATCATGTTGTACCTATGTTTACAAATAAATACTTTGACTTTGACTTTGACTTTGACTTACGATACATTGATTTTCAATGTGAGGTAACTATGCCAAATACAAATACTTTGTTTTATTGTTGACTGTAGAATTCAATGACATTGTAACAAAAAATAAATCATATCAAGTAATAGTGAAAACATAAAAAAGCTAACACGGGTTTTCACAAAGAAAATTGAAGCGTGTTCGCGTGTAAGTTAAGGTATAAAAAGGGTTGATTACATCTACAATTTTACAGCCTCCACTTAAAGGCACACACTTGTAGGTAATTTACAGAGACTTACGCACCCATACCTAATTTTATATGCCGACGTAAAATGGTTATGATCCAGCTAGTAATTGTGTCGTAAAACTTTCCCATCCTTACGAGTGACTGATGTACCTACACATCGATATCATGTTTTTGGATGATTAATACATGTATATAGTTTATAGTGTGGCAGTTTTGACTGGCCTGTTGGTTTAGTGGTTAGTGACCCTGACTGCAAAGCCAGAGGTTGTGGGTTCGATTCCCACCCAGGACAAACCGTTGTGTGATGAGCATGATTGTTTGTTCTGTGTCTGGGTGTAATTTATTTATAATATGTGTTTTAAAAAAAAAAATATGTAAGTAGTATAATAGTTGTTTAGTACCCATAACACAAAGCAAATATAATTGCTTAATTTGGGGCTAAATAGCGCTGTGTGAATGTGGTAGAATATTATTATTATTATAGTTTACACTGAATTTATTTTTCTCTATAACACTGGTAAAGTTTGTTTGTTTAAACGCTCTAATCTCTAAATCAGTTGGATTTGAATAACTTTTGAGGAAAGTTATAGGCTATGTAACACGCTACGAGCAGAAACCATAGATGTAACTTAACGTGGGTAAATCCACGTGAGGTAAGCTAGTAGTTTGTATAAGCCTACCAAAATTACTGTTCTCTGGTAGTAAGCAGTAACTTAGGACACCATCCGAAAGCTATCGCATCAAAATACCAGACTCGCGTTTCACGTCTCGCTTAAAAAGATACGGGATCTAAATTGCAAAGAACTTGCTGCGCTGGTACAGTCCCATGTTTTGATTGAGCGACATACATACATTTCTTCACGCCTTTATTCCTGAAGGAGCAGGCTGAGGTGTTCAACCCATGTAATAGGGGGCGTGCCTGTTGTCATTTATCGGGCACAATTCCAGACTTCCGACTAATGCTGGGCATTTCTCTACAAAAGTAGCCAATATCATTTTTCCCAACCCGGGCATCGAACCCGTGACCTCTGTGTAGTAATCCGTATACAGTACCACTGAACCACAGAAGCAGTCAAGCAACGTAAGTAATAATATCAGTGCTTTTTGTATTAAACTGCTCAGTTCGAGTTCTTTTTACATGTCATTCTGAACAGGAAGGGGACAGGGCAGAATTAATTTAAAAAGTTCTTTAGAATACTGTGTATTATGTTGCTAAAGTAGATAAAAGCGTAGATAACGCATAATATAAATAGCTAGACGTCCGCCCTCGCTTCGCTCCGGTATCAGAAATTCGGTCTCACAATAAACGCCTACATAAAATATATTACCTACGTCTGCGAAAATGCCAAATTTATTTTAACTGTCTTCTTTATTGCTAATTTACAAATACATATCGAAATTTAAAAAAAATCTTAAAGACAATAATCCTATGTTACCCGCTTCATTTATTGATTTCTTGAGGTGAACGAATTTTTTAAAATAACTTAGATTTTTAGTTAAAACAAACATACAAAACATCAAATCTTTTTCTTTATAATATTAGTTAAGATAACGTAAGGCCTTAATGTTATAAATATATTTTTTTATTAATCCTTTCATGGACAGTGATGTAGACACAATAGATGTTTTATTGTCGTCACGGCTATATCTGTTTTCTGTTCCGGAAAGAGCTAAATACGTTCGCAGTAGTTTCGTAATAATGTGAGCAACGTAAATCATTGAACAGTTCAATGTCGCCGGAGACATCACGTAAGTGGCAACTGGCACTAAATGTGAAGCATCGTAAACTATACGGCTATGAGATCTCCCTCGGTTGACGGATAATAAACTTTATTTTATTCTTAACAAAGAAATGTATTTTATTACGACTGATCAATTATATTATATACCTTTAGGTACGCAATATTCATTTAGGGAGGATTAAAGGTCATACCTACGTATTTAAATAAAAATTCTTAGAGTCACATTTTGAAAAAATGAATAAATTGGAATTGAAATTTATGAAGATAAATTACAGTAGACCCTCTGGGATTATTGCATGAATGGCCAGATCATTCGAGGAAGTTATTATACTTGTATTTATTATCGGTCATAATTTTATTATATTTATATTTATATATCATTATATATTTATTGTATGTAAGTTTATCAATTTTATATATCATTATTATATTATTATATGTGTATTATTAGTATGTAAGTTTATTTGTTAAAGTATACACTATAGTATACAAAATAAATAGTTAAATATTAGGTTAATTAACTCTATCTCTTATCATTTTTATCTTTATTTCGGTTGTACACTTCACTCGTTCTCACACTAATATTTTTCCTCTACACTCTGGGTTTGCTGGTAGAAAACTCATTACTGAGTTAAGCTCGCCTTTGTACATCAACAATTTGTAAACATTATTTAAATGATTTTTTGTGTGTGTACATCAAAGAATTAAAGAAAGAAGAAAAGTATTTATCTACCCAGTCATAGGTATCAGAGGGCCTACCATCATCTCTTATAGCAGTATTATTTTATTATTACTTTGTGTTTTGTCTTTTTCTTTCGTACTATTAATAATAAGGATACAGACAAAGTAAGGTTATAATACGCTTGCATTTAGAGGTTGATTTAGTGTCCTAGTATTATTAATTTCATTTTGGTGATCGTGAGCTTCGTATGCCTTTATTTTAAAAACTCCTTCTTTTTCTTTCTTCTCCTTGTCATTAACAGTGAAAAATGCGTCTTTTTTTTGTTTCTATAATAGTTTGTGAGAGCAGTCTCTACGATAATCTCTTAACACCGGGCCGGATTATTTGTATTTAATGCTATATTCGTCTGTTTATCCCCGATTATCGAAGTCAAGGAGGGTAGTGTTTTTCGAGCGTATGTATCTAAGTATATACGTATGTATGTATGTGGGTATATATATCTATTTTCTTTGGCATGCTTGATGGATTTTAAAATAATCAGGTGTCTTTCGTATTAATTATGGGGCTGACATAGGGTATATAAAATTTTAATGTAGCGTCGCCACGAAAAAAACAAGTAAGTATTGTAACACAAGTTCGTCTCGCCAATGGTATCGCAAAGACATCATGTAGATGTCAATCTCGTGCCAATACTTTATCTCTATTGGCTGACGTCCTAGCATCGAATGAATCGTTTAGGTCGTGACTCCAGCTTCATTATAAAACTATATATCACCCGTGTTATCAGTATCACTTAAACTCGTAAAGGACCTTTGTAACTCGTAACTCGTTGTAACTCGTAATATGAAAGCGCAAATATTCTTAAGTAAATTTTAAGACCAAAAATTTAGTTTTATGAATTTGGCTTAATTATACCTATAATAAAATTGCGTCATATAACTTGTATGATACACTTACAATAATAAAATAATCAAAGCATGAGATACGCTAAACAATTTATCTAAATCTTACAACAAAAACGTTTTTTTTGACATAAAATCATTTTATCCAATGTGCAGTTGACTCGCAAAACTTGAGCCTGTTTGAGCTTTTCTAGACAACTTCACCCACATCCCACTGATATGAATGTATTATATTGACACTGCCATAACTCAAAAGTGAAGGGAGTAGTGCTAACTTCAGCTCTTCATGCATTATGAATCGACAAACGTTTGGCAACCTGCGGCGTTAGTGCGCGTTCACACAGTACGTTCGTATTTACCGGAACAGTTTTAACGAATACGAAGCTACTGGAGCTAATGTTGGCATTCACAGGATCATTTTTAATGGTTATGGGAACGAAGCGCTGTTAATTCTACTGACTAATTTAACTGGCCTGTTGGTCTAGTGGTTAGTGACCCTGACTGCTAAGCCGGAGGTCGTGGGTTCGATTCCCACCCAGGACAAACCTTTGTGTGATGAGCATGATTGTTTGTTCTGTGTCTGGGTGTAATTTATCTATATTATATAGTATGTATTTACAAAAAAAATGTATGTAAGTAGTATATCAGTTGTTTAGTACCCGTAACACAAGCAAATATAATTGCTTAATTTGGGGCTAAATGGCGCTGTGTGAATGTGGTAGAATATTATTACAAAAAAAAAAAAATTTTTTTTCGAATCGTTATTTTTACTGGATCTGAAATACAGTCTTGTTTGTGAATTTGCTCGCACAACTAAAAAAATAGGGTAAAACGAGCCTGTAAATCGGACTAGCTGTGTGAATGCGCACTTACAAGGGGTAAGGATTAGGGGACACACGGTGTAACTTTTATGTCAATTTACACGCGTGTCGAAGTTCAAACCGCTCAGGTTAAGTCTACAAGGTTGTAGTAATTTAATATTGCAAGACGCGGTGCGTGTGCTAATCTATTTCTAAAGTCATTTTGATTAGAGTTCTATGTTGATTAACATGTTACACTTTACATTTTGGTAGGCAAAACAAGCCTTTATAATTATCTAACTTTTGTCGCGCGCAATGGAAGTGCTACAAACTGCGTAGGAAAAGTTGTGATTTCAATTCGTACGCGGCACAAAACCTTGTCTGACCACAAAAATTGTGCCAAGTCAGTTCTGTAATCTAAGGAAAATATAAATCTCAATGTATTACAAAAATTGTATCTGTATTACTACAGAAGATAATACATTGCAATTGTTACAAATAAAAGAAGGAAAAAAACCGAGACGATAATCGGCCTTGCAAAAGACACCTTAACATTATAAAGATTTAAATTGACGATAACATGTACGCAAATATTACCTTATTACTGTTAAATACAATGCAACCTTTTGTATTTAACCTATAAATCATTTTTATGCTGCTAAAAACAACAAAATTTCTGTGTATAACGTATAAGATGAAACATTGCGAGCCACGATCGATTTACGCCGTGTTCAAAACGGAGACATAAACTTCGTGTCCGCGAAATTAAATAACTATCTTGTATAACAGCTACCTCGGGCGGCATGAATAATATGTGTTATTTGTCGCTATGACATTTTTAAATTCCATTTACAGAGTTTAAAAATCTCAGTATTGAAATTGAAAAGAGCTGTGAAAAATCACTAAACCTCAATAGCTTAGTTTAAGAGTTTAAGGCCCTGTTTTCACCACTTGCTGATAAAGTGCGTGATAACCTATTCGAAACTTAACTGACAGATAGTACTCATAAATCAGTTTCACAAGTGCCTGATAATCTTAACTGACAAATAAACTCTTTAAAAATATAAGACAGATTTATCTAGTAGATGTTTGATCTGTTAGATATGTTAGCAGCTAGAGCGTAAATAATTAAGATAAGCCTTCACGCGCCTTTTTTGAAATTTTATTTGGTTATTTGTACCTACAGTTGAGCAATTCTTTATTTGCTCTTTTAGTAAATAAATTTAATCACAGCATTTAAACATATTGCATACATCAAGAATATCTGACAAGTCGTCGTAATCGAAATTTATAACCTAAATGTCTATTTAATAATATTTCACTAACAAATAAGTAGAAGAGAGATGTTTGTGAACTTGCCAACAACATAGAGCTTTCTTAAAAATATACATCTATGTTTTTATTGTAACGTTTACTATTCGGTTTAACGTTTTTTTCTTTTATACTACTAGTGGCAAACAAGCATACAGCCAGTCCATCTGATAGTAAGTGGTAACCGTAACCTATAGAGATGGCTGTGTTTTCCAAGCATTACGAAAGTAATAATGCTTAGAAAACAAAACCAAATCGTTGCCGACCACAGAGAAGGGGATGAGGAAGGAAAAGGGAAAAGGATCAGGACCGAGAGGTTATTTAGGCTGCCGGCGCTCTCACTCACCGAGCGAAATACATTATCATGAAAACTAATATTCTTACGTCGATCTTCTATGAGAGATAGTACTGGTCTATCCAGCCCATTCATGCTGAAACCAGCGTGGATCTACTACCGTTAACGTAACAAATTACGTGACTTCACAACAGCCAATTATTATATCACCACTGTATCTGATTAATACACAATGTAATATATCAATTATATTCGGCTATCCTTTAGAACAATTATATAGGCTTTAGAGATTACTGCGTGCAATATAAATAATATTAATGAGACTATCAACATTTAATGTGTAGATAAGCGACGATTATAATTTAATAGCTAAGCGTTCATTGGATTCTATTTGCATAAAATATAACTTTAAAGTCTACATATATATTATTATGTAATTGGTTAATATTAGAGTGTTCTACCTATATTCATATAATATATATCATATAGATTAACCATATCTGAGGGACTGCACTTTGATAGAAGCTGAAAAAGAAATAAAAAAATATATCGCTATTCTAAATTATAATGACGTAGAAAAGCTACTAAAATCTATTTCCTAACTAATCATCCTTGCCACTCATTCACATGCTATCACAAATTCGCACTCGCACATACACTGTCATACACTCACTCACACATACACACACACACTCGCACACACACACACACACTCGCACACAAACACACACACACACACTCACACGTATTTCTCATTATCATATAATTAAATGTTTTATGTAGGTACAAATATAAATATAATATTGTTCTTTAATAGTTTAAGTTGAGTCCTAGGCCTGTTTAAATCGTGTTCTTTGATACCCACGATACAGGCTATGCCTAGTGTGGGTGTCATAGCAAATATGTTATTATGTAAATTAATCTGAATAAATTATTTCTTATTTCTTATTACTATTGCTAGCTGTTGCCCGCAGCTCCACCCGCTTGAATGTCGGTTATATCGCTGTTTACGTTGGCGATTTGCCATACAAACTTTCAAAATCGGTTCAGCGGTTTAGGCGTGAAAGCGTAACAGACAGACAAACAGACAGAGTTACTTTCGTATTTATAATATTAGTTAGTATATGGATATAATCTATGGAACTACCAGTCTTAATTGTTTTTTTTTTGCGTATGATAGCTCAGTTCTTAAGGAAGGTTATAGGCTATGTAACACCACGCTACTGGCGACAGGAGCAGAGCAGTGAGCAAAGACGCGGGTGAAACTGCGCTGCGGGAAGCTAGTATAGATATATGAATTTAAGTATTACTTTTTGTTACTCTACTACCTGCTTTGAAACCATGCAACGGATTAGTTACGTTTTCACAATCGCTCAAAGAATTTCGTTCTGTAGATAATATTTGGTGCTCTCACCGCGAACATTCACGTGTAATTTGTTTATTTATTTATTTACTTTAATTAAAACTGTACATAAGTCCAATTACATTAATTAAAGAACATATAGTATACACATTTTATACAGCGAAAAAGAAAGTATAATAGTGACACATTACAACATAAAATAAAATACAAAATAAATCAATGTAAGTCATCCATCTTTCTCACAAAACCTCAAACAATCCAACAATATATCAGGCCACCCATCCGCAAAAAATCGTAATGTAACGTTACAGGCTCCATTTTAAGCATTAGGATGAGGAAAGAAAAGGAAAAGGACCAAAGCAGTAATTGAACTGCCGACACTCTAAAGACTGTATCCATTAGTACCGTGCCGAATTTAAAAATACATACTTCAAAGTCAAAGTCAAATCATTTATTTCATTTTGATCATAAAGTATGATGCTTATGAAAAGTCAAAATTACATGAAGTCAGCTAATTAACCTACAGCCAGTTCGCTGACGAGGTAGAGCTGTGAGAAGAACTGGCAAGAAACTCACGCCACTCTTTTCAATCGCCAGATAATTACAGTTTTTTGTATGAGTTAACAATTTTAACACAATATCAACGCAACCAAAGAACCATACAATACAATTATTACAAAACTTACGTCAATTAGTGCAATCCGTTCTGGATCTCGCAATATCATAAAAAGCTATACAAAGAATTTTAAATGGTGTATACCAGTTCGCCTGAGGCTTGGGTAATATAGACATGTGACGTATAACAGCCCGAACAAACAGAATTTTATAGACGTTTCGACTTTTGATCGACTTCTAAGTTTTATAGCGCTCAGTTATCTTTATTTTACAACCAGCAAGACAAAGATAATAATTGAGTTTAATTTAGTCAGCAGATTTTTTGTCGGTAGAAGATCCATACTGGTTTCAGCATGAATGGGCCGGATTGTCCGGGGAAGTACTACCCTCTCATAGAAGATCGACTTAAGAGTAGTAGTATCCGTACTACTGCGTTTTGTTTGGTGAGTGAGAGCGCCAGGGGCTCTTTTTTTTATATTAGCCTACTAAAAAATTCTCCCCTTTCCTTTTTCCTCACCTCCCTCATTCCCTTCCCCTAACCCCATTCCCAGCCACCATAGTGGAGGCCACCATACCAGCTGTTTAAAGCGATGACTTTTGTTGTGAAATGAAATGAAATATGTTTATTCATATAGGTTAATTAAATTAACACTTATGAACGTCAAAGTTTACAAAATGTCAGCAAATTAACCTACAGCCAGTTCGCTGACGAAGTAGAGCCATGAGAAGAACTGGCAAGAAACTCAGGCCACTCTTTTTAATCGCCAGGTTATTACAATTTTTGTAAGTTACAGTTTCAAGTAGCATGCAAAGTGACGCAGGCAATACACTTAACTCTATAGATACTTAATTACTCACAGCTTTCTATGTTGTAAAGAAAAATTAAAAAGTAAAATGTGTGCTTTACAGGCTGCCTCAATTTGCATATTGCTACAAAAGGTAACGGCAACATGAACTATGATAAGAAAAGAAGTGGTGGCCACCACTTCTGGATTTCACTGACTGCTTACCACTGACTCCACCCCGCCTGATAGGTGGGGTGGAGTCACATTGGCAGGCTAATATAAACAAAAAGAAAAATTATGATAAAATAATGTAGGTATATACAATAGTGATGATTTTTTACGGTAATGTACTTTTGTCTAATTAGCGAGTCTTATCAGGACACAGTGATTCGCGATGGAAGGTCGCAGTGCCTTAGTTTACTTATTTTTTTAGAAACTTTGGTGGCAAACAGGCATACGGTCCACCTGATGGTAAGTGGTAACCGTAACCTATAGAGATGGCTGTGTTTGCCAAGCATTGCAGTAATAATAATGCTTAGAAAACACAACCAAGCCGTTGCGGACCACGGAGAAGGAGATGAGGAAGGAAAAGCGAAAAGAAGAGGACCGAAGGAGTATTTAGGCTTGCGGCACTCTCACTCACCGAGCAAAACATATTAGCGTAAAAACTAATGTTCTACCGTCGATCTTTTATGAAAGGGCAATACTTCTCCGGACGATCCGGCCCATTCATGCAAAAACCAGAGTAGATCTATTACGGTAACATATGCATAAGAATGACGAACGTTCATTTGACATTTGTAAACGCTTTATTAAGAATTTAATCTTACTGTTTACAAAGCTAAACTATAATTTTAAAGTCGTGTCAATTGTAGCCTGGTTACTGTATTCAAAATTTAAGACCTGTGATCACATATATCCGAACCATCGTAAAACTGTACAGAAGTGGGTCATGAAAGCTGATTGGGTGATATTTGGCGGTAATTGCGCGCAGTAATCTTGCTTCGTATCGGGTCTAATCAGCGGGCCATTGTGGCGGCGCTGAGTATTAGCTGTTTGTCCGCGATATTGCCGGGCATTGCCAGGACAAGGGTTGTACACATTTTGTCAAGTGGCAAGCATTTGTAGGTGTTCGATTATTCGGTAAGGGTTGTTAAACTTTAGTACGGTACAGGTAATAGTTGATATTTCATTTAATAGTAAAAGATACCTTATTACCTGTGCCTACATTTGTAAAACGAGTATTATTATAATCTCCAGTTGAAGACCTTCCTCAAGGAAGAATTCTGGCCGAAGGGTTTCATATATTGCCGTTTCCGCGGTCGGCTACTAGATACCTGGCAATGTAACACGACGCCGACACTTCGTGTACAGTAGTTTTTAGGTTAGAATTTATATAATATGTATTAGTTTATACCTAGATAAATTATTTATGTATTCTTATGTTATGGGCCCTAGATGCCTGAAATAAATGATTATTATTATTATAAGTCTCTGATTTGCCGCTAATTACGTGCCTTGTTCGGTGCAGTCATTATCTATTCTAAGATCGCACAAAGAAGATGCTAATAAATGAAATAAAATCATTACAAATTGTTGGCTTAAATAACTTCGATGCAAATAAAGTAGTAATCTCTAGTCTCGTACATCACTCAAGTTAATTGCAACAAACTTGGGCCGCTACAGCAGCTCGGCCCCGGACAGCTCGCCCGCTTGCTTAGCCTCTTCAAAATTAATTACAATAGCGAGCTCGCGACGTCAGATTAAAATCTGCAGCGTTGTACAAGATGTACAAGATACTAGTGTAGCGATTTACAGGGGGTTGTCGCACGGCCCGTCGTCACCACGCCTGTCAGCGCCTGTTTTATATCGGCTGACGTTGACAAGTGGCGTCCGCGCTTAATTGATGTCGAAACGTCATTAGCGTCAACGTCTCCCCTCTCCCCCCCTGCGCACTACCACTCCGCTCCGTCAAGTCTAAGCTTCAGACATTACTGATTTATACTTCCCATTTATAATGCTCCGAAAGGCTCCACTTAATACCCCGCAGTATTCATTTTAATTTTTAACCAAAAGCCCGTCTGATCCTGTCGTTACAATTTTACAACCTCGAACAACAGAATAAAAATCAAAAGCAAAAAGTGAACGGGACTCGTGAATGAGTAACTCTTTATTCTGTTTGTCATTTTTCCGCTTGACTCGCTGCTATGGCATCGTTAAATGTTGGGCGAGTTTATTGTAGGCACTCTTGGGAATCCCACTGATATTGATCGTAGTCGTACAAGCAATCGCGCTCTTTTCCGTCGATACTGTATCGTTTTGCTAACTGTTGCGTTTCAACGAAACATGAAGCCGTCATTACCGCAGGTAACAGAATTATCAATGACTTAATTACTTGATTACAGATTCTGTGATCATTACAAGCTCTTATTACCCCACCTGTTAATTCAAAGTCAAAGTCAAAGTCAAAGCATTTATTTCATTTAGATCATAAAGTATGATGCTTATGAAAAGTCAACATTACATTTTGTCAGCCAATTGACCTACAGCCAGTTCGCTGACGAGGTAGAGCTGTGAGAAGAACTGGCAAGAAACTCACGCCACTCTTTTCAATCGCCAGATAATTACAGTTATTTGAATGAGTTACAATTTAAACACTCAACGCAACCAAAGAACCATACAAAGTAATTATTACAAATTAACTAATTAATATAATACTAAGATTAAAGAAAGAAAACAAGGAATTCAATTATTTAGTTTCAACTAGTATGGTAATTTGACTACGTATTTTAATTAAACTGGTAAATGCACCCCCTGGTCACATTGAACGACAAGGTAATATTGGATTGAATATTAAATGTAAGCCATGCCAAGATTGACCAGTCATCCCAAGTAGCACCCGTTCACGAGCATGACGCACGGGCCAGCCATCATCACCCTCGCCATATTAGAGGGAAGGTGATGACCCGGCCAATACGACACCACAAGCAATGACATTTTAGTGAGCATGACAATGCAGGGCATGGGTGGTAAAAGAACCCTAATAAAATGTATTATGCCTTACGAACTCGTAATGATCATGATATGCATCCACTTCACATTAAACTTTTACTACAATAGTCAACATAATTACAATAATAGTCAATATAATTACTATAATAATAATCAATATACTGAATGATAATAATAGTCAATATAAGTACAATAATAAAACTATCAATATACTTAATGATAATAATAGTCAATATAGCTACAACAATAATAATCAATATAACATTAATCTTGCATTAAACGAGCAACTATACCCATGCTGCTTTATCATTTAAATAATCATTAATAGTATAATAACCCTTTAGAATAAGGCGGTTTTTAACAGCTTGTTTGAATTTTTGTATTAATTAAAACGAGTATTAGGTAAAAGGACGTGAACATCGTTTATAATCGGTATTATAACAAGGCATTACGGAATGGGTCACTTATATTTATATTCTTAGGTCGGATCACAGCAAATAATGACTTAAACAAAGCGGTGTTCAGTCAAAGGATACGGTGAATTGTTGGAAGGGTTCATGAGATGTATAGGGCTCGGTTAAGGAATTATTTAGCGCTCATGACAGCCCAGCCAACCGATAAATAATGTAAGAACACACAATCACACGATATCTTTCGCACCAAAGCTCTCATGATAGCATTTTTTGTTTGCTTTAGGTCTCTGTTATTCAATCTTTTGTTGCGCATTTATCCCTGAAATATGATATTTTGTATCAATCTTTAGTATTTGTATGTTTAGGTACTTTGTAAGTACTGCATAGTTAGTGCAAATCGATTGGTCTGAAGTCCTGTGTAGTGCAAAAGACTTTCCAAATATCAAAATCATGATTTACTTTGTCTAAGATTTTTTTTCATACAACTCTGGTGTGGCAACTGTAACCTATAGACAGGGCTGTGTTTTCCAAGCATTGCAGAAGTAATAATGTTTAGAAAACACAATCAAGCCGTTGCCGACCACGTAGAAGGTTATGAGAAAAAAAAAGGGAAACGGAAGAGGACCGAGGGGGTATTTGGGCTGCCGGCGAAACTCACCGAGCGAAACACATCAGCATTAAAACTATTATTCTTACGTCGATCTTCTATGAGAGGGTAGTATTCCTAGGACCCATTCATGCCGAAACCAGCGTGGATGCGTAGACAAAAAAAAAGACAAACTAAATTCGAAATGATGATTCAACATTTTTATTTTATGTCCGTCGTAGTTTGACCGTACCGTAGTAGACTAGTTTTCCAACTAGGCAATTCAAACAATTTTGTCAAACGCTTTGAAGGTATATTGTTTCAGGAAATAAAAATATGCATGCGAGTGCAAAGTGCTTGCTTTATTTGAGCTAAATGCGACTAGATTGATACTTTTTAACTAAGTATCATACATACATAACTTCACGCCTGTCTCCTAATAAAGTTTATACAACATGTTTTGTTTTTGACACACATGTACCATCTATCTACCTACATTTTGAGCAAGTAAACTATCTTATCTTATCTTATCTGGTATATTTGATGACCACAGACTATTTTTCAAAGCCGTGAGGCACACAAAACTATATCGAAAGTTATACTTCTGTTGTTACGTTATGCGAAATTGTGTTTTTTGCCTCAGCAATTCTTTTTTCTTTTTTTGTATACTTGACACTTAACCTAAAAATAGCACTACGGCAATTAGTATTCCGTTATAGAAAATACATAAAACTAGTATAAAATGGAACAACTGGGTCCAATGATAGCCGAGAATAGCGACAGGCGCAGACAAACCGTCTTATAACTGACGGCAATAATACCGCTTCGACTCCATGAATTAGGCAATCAAAGGATGATTCTCTAGATAAATATGCTAATAGACTGATCATAAACCAATCGCATTGACATGAAAATTATGTCCTTTTCACGAAGGACAAGAAATATTGTTATCAAAGTATGAAATGAACTATGTTTATTCATATAGGTAAATTAAATTAACACTTATGAACGTCAAAGTTTACAAAATGTCAGCAAATTAACCTACAGCCAGTTCGCTGACGAAGTAGAGCCATGAGAAGAACTGGCAAGAAACTCAGGCCACTCTTTTAATCGCCAGGTTATTACAATTTTTGTAAGTTACAGTTTCAAGTAGCATGCAAAGTGACGCAGGCAATACACTTAAGTCTATAGATACTTTATTACTTACAGCTTTCTATGTTGTAAAGAAAAATTAAAAAGTAAAATGTGTGCTTTACAGGCTGCCTCAATTTGTATCAATCAGATATAAATAATCTTGTCTATTGTCCAGTTTATTAGCGCCCTTTTTACTCATAATTTTGAAGCAATGGTTTCGAAATCTGAACATTAAATGCAGTAGTAACAGCAATTACACATCGTCTCTTATAAAAAGGCGTGAGCATTTTGATTGTTCATGGCAGGTCATTAACGTTTTCATAAAGTTTTGTTCCAAAGATAATACTGACTGACTTTATAACTTGCTCGTCTATGAAATCATAAACTCGTTTACAACAAACAAAATGTATAATTAAAAAAACGAAAATCCCGCCTGCCTGACTATAACAAACTGAAAAGAAAGCAAACCCATTTTTTTCGGGCTGACTACATTGATACTGAATACATAATATGTTTAAACCCATTAAACCATTTACGCTGTAGAGCGTGCCAAATAAATAGATATACATACCCACATAATATACATACATATGTACCTACATACATACGCTCGAAATACATTACCCTCCTTGAGTTCGACAGTCGGGCAACAAACGGTGGTGTTTTAATTACTATTCAACATTGAGGTTTCAAGATGCTTAAAAATATGTATAAAAAAAATTATTTATTTATTTATTTAAAACTTCATACACATACATGTAAAGGCGGACTTAATGCCTGAGGCATTATCTATCAGTCTATATTATATACCTTTATACGATACCTTTAAAATTATTTTTTGATAGAAATAACAAATTTTTTTTTTTTTATATATATGCCTACCAAAGTGACTCCACCCCGCCTGATAAGCAGTCAGTGGACTCTAGAAGTGGCGGCCACTATACCAAAAGCCATCGTCTTAAACTGCTGGTATGGTGGCCTCCACTATGACGGCTGGGAATGGGGTTCGGGGAAGGGAATGAGGGAGGTGAGGAAAGAGAAAAGGGGGAAATTGGGCCTCCGGCGCTCTCAAAAGAATTGTCGAAAGATTGAATTTTCCTCATTAAATCATCTATTACTTAATAAAAATTGTAAAATAAATAATTAGGGCATTTCTAATAGAAATCGTAACGAAAAGGACGAGGGTTTTGGTTCAAGACAAGGGCATAGCAACATTTTAATTTCGTTTCACGAACCACAAAGGTGAACAAGATTATTTTAAAAAATTATAAACTGTAATGATTTAAACTCTTAAGAAAAGATTCTATTAAAAAAAAATTCTTTATTATTTTAAAATTAAAAAAAAACTCGAAATTTCCCAGTGGATAAGGAACCTGCATCGTAAACACGAGGTAGTGGGTTCAAATTAGGCATTGTATCAATGTGATTTTTCAAAATGTACTTTCTAAGTTTATCTTGGACATTTCTGACTGACGGTGAAGGAAAACATCGTAAGGAAACCTCGACTTAAAAGTCTAAAATTGCCAATCCGCCTTGAGCAAGCGTGGTAATTAATGCTCATGCCTTCTCTATATGAGAAGAGGCTTTTGCCCTGCAGTGGGACAGTAAGCAGGCTGGTATTATTATTATTTATTAAAAAAAATTAAAGATCAAAAGTCTGTTACTTTTTCGCTTTTGCATTAATAGCAACAAGTAAAGATGGCTATTTCGTTAAGTTAGTTTAATCAATCTCTGTCAGCTTAAAACGTGCAATGTTGGACATAAGTGTCTTGCAAAAGAAAGCCTGCAATACTTACCACGCGGCGAATTCGTGACCACACTGATATTTAGTAGTTTTAGTATGTAGGTAAAGGTCCTTGTAAACTAAGGAAGATTTGAACTAGTGCCATATTCTACCTAATACATAATACTACATAGCCTCTTCAGCTAGTAAGAATTAGACAATGCAGAAGCACAAGCATCGTAACTGTTGTCGTTGTCGTGTCGATGTCGTGACCTGTAAAGGTTAACGCAGCATAAAAAGATTCAATGCGAGGTGAGACAGAAGGCCACGCGGATTAAGGTCGTAACCCACTGTAACTGTTATTGCATGAAGAGTAACCATTAGGGCAGAATTAACTGAGTCGCATTAATGGTGGATAACACTGGAGCTTTCAACGCACTAATGGAAAAAATAAGTCGTCGTGAACATTAGATTCAGTTGTGTTAATGAAATGAAAGTATAACTTTAAGATTATTATATTGAACTCTTTGCTTAATTATTTTTATTTTGTCGTTTAAGCGGACTAAATAAATTAAAATTAAACCAAATTAATATAAGTATTTAATAGTAATTAAATTCTTTAAAATAATATGTAATATAAGACTTAATTAATTAGAGGTATACGTACTGTTTAATTATATATTTTACTCGTAATAAATAAACATCTTAAAAATAGGGTAGTTCCGATCAACAGACCAGATGCTTACTTTAGATCTAGATGGCGTTGTATGTAGTTGTTGTGATATTATTATTATAGACGACTCAAGTTTAGTCACATGGAAACTAGTTACTAATAGTAATTGTTAAAAAAAAAATGATCAAATTATGTAGAAGGGAGAATTAGTACGTCACAAGATTGAATTTTTTTTTATATTAGCCTACCAAAGTGACTCCACTCTGCCTGATGGTAAGCAGTCAATGTAATCCAAAAGTGGTGGACACCATTCCAAAAGCCAGACTACTGGTAGCCTCCACTATGGCGGCTTAGTAAGATGCTTTTTCACGCCCCGCTTAAAAGATTCAGGATCATAATTAGATGGGATTGGAAACACATGCGCTGGTAAGGGGTTCCAGGTTTTAATTGAGCGACAAAAGTATGAAGTGCTAAACTGAACTGAACATAATGAGATTTGTTTTAGAACATTTCGCTCCAACAGCTTTTATGGTATTAAATAGTAAGTTACGATCAACAGAGTATACATTAAAAACACTACTTATCTTACTACGTCCCTTACATACGTGTAGTTTTGTCTACACTTTCTCTCTCTCATTTCCTACACATTGGTAATAAACCGGGTTGATTGATAACCCGGGTAATACGCACCTGACCGGCAGTATGCCACTAACGCCCTTATCAATAGCATTGCCAGTGAATGAGGGTCGTGATCGTTCCACTGAGCATTACGACTCGTGTAAGCACTTATGTGACGGATTTGATGAACATTGGGAAGGTGTAACGGGTAATGGAACCATGTTGTGTAACCTTTTTGTTGCTGTAATCGCAATAATCTTTTACTAACTTTTATCCGAAGGTAGGTTTAATATTCACATTTCGTTGCCTATTTAAGTGTTATATAATAGGAAGTAAGGATATTTTGCCATTTAGGTACAAGGCACATTTTCATGCTCTGAGCTTACAGATAATACTTACTGACTGGACAAACCCAATCTCTGCGTAACAGTTAACTTTTTTCGAGATAGATAGTGAAGCCAAGAATCTCCGAGGCAGCATAAAAAAAAAATATTCTACCACATTCCACAGCGCCATCTAGCCCCAAATTAAGCAATTAGATTTGCTTGTGTTATGGGTACTAAACAACTGATATTACTTATACATTATATTTTTTGTAAATACATACATATAGATAAAATACACCTAGACACAGAACAAACAATCATACTCATCACACAAAGATTTGTCTTGGGTAGTAATCGAACCCACGACCTCCGGCTTAGTAGTCAGAGTCACTAAACACTTGGCCAACAGACCAGTCTGAATTACTTAATTTACAATTGAAACAGACCTAACTTGAAAAGTGCATGAGTTAAATACAACGTAAATTTTTAATTAAAGAAGTACACAACTCGAATGTAAAGTAAATTAGCACATATTCACTAGCAGCTATACAACAGTGTCAGAGAGCATATTAAACGTCATGTCAGTCTAAATTTATCTGCCAAATACGAGCATGGTCGTGTAGACATACAAGCAATCTCCGCTTCAATAACAATGCGGCCGACGTGATACATGGGTCTGCATCACACCACAGTTATCTAATACTGCCTTCCCCCACCTGAGATGCTGATTATACGTTTTGTGTTACTAGAAATTAAAATATGATGTTATTATCAAGTATCTAAAGATATAAGTTGGAGAAAATTTTAAAACTGTTGTTACACTGGCTATTACCGAGATGTTGATAGTGAGACTATTAGGATCAGCTACGTAAATCGACTGAGAAATGCTACCAATATTATAAATGCGAAAGTTTGTGTATGTGTGTATCTTTGTTACCACTCAGCACCTAAACGGCTGAACTGATTTCGATGAAAATTCGTATATGAATTGGTATAGATAGATTTGGTACCGAAGACGAACATAAGCTACTTTTTATCGTGGAAATAGGTCTGGTTGCCGAGGAAGACAAAACTCATTTTATGCGCGGACAAAGCTTGGTTGTTTTCATAAATGTGTAATTAAATGGCAAACATGGCAATAACAATTTTTTTTTTATTTATGTTGGGAATAATTTAATTCAGTGACATACGCTAGTTGGAGTTATTTTCAGTCATTAAATTGTTCTAAACTTGATTTTTTAAGGTGACAAGTAAGACAAAACTATGAAACAGAAATTCAAAAAAATATACGAATTCTAATCACATTAAATCTTAACAAGCACGCTATTAGTATACTCCTCCAACCTTTGTAAAGTACTCGGCAATAATTGAATAGGAATAAGTTGATAATTAAAGAGCGATGTTCGCGGAGACCACCCCCACCCATTCTTTCCCCGCACCTCGTACAGGACGCTCGAACATGACCCACTAATTGTTTCTACTGACTAAGTCACTTGTGAGGAAAAGAGGATCTGATATGATATTATATTAACGTGGATTGTAGATTATTGATTGTTGCTACAAAAACATTTAAGACCGCAAGATGGAAGTTTTACAAAAATCTTTATATAACATAGAAGCAAATTGTGTGCCTGACACTCAAAATATTACATTTTTTCTCTGAAGCGGTATAGGCTAAGGTGTATAACACCCAGTTTAATCAGCTGTGTGTTAGGCCCTATGAAGAGGATGAGCTTGTTGTCGACCAGTGCAGGGAAATACCTTTTCCCATAAAGAGAACTTAAGAGAAGGTATGAGCATTGATCGCCACGCTTGCTTAAGGCGGATTGGCGATTTCAAACTTCCTGAGAAGTCTGGGTTTACTCACGCTGTTCTTCTTCACCGTCAGTCAGTAATGTCCAAATAAACTTAGAAAGTACATATGATTTAAAAATCACATTGGTAATTGCCCGGATTAGAACTCCCGACCTCTTGTTTACGAACCGATTACGACTATGGTAATAAATAGTGACATTTTATAAATAGAAAGGTTTTACTTTACATGACACGGGAATCAAACATGAGACATATGCGTGACAGTTTCGCCCAGTAGCCACTAAACACTTTTTGTATCGTTTAAACAAGAAGTTATTGTAAAATTATGTGATGGACTAAAAACATAAATAACATACTTAGTGTTATTGTCCTAAAAAGACCTCAAAATAAATATATAGTAGAATAAAATGATGTCGATAACATTGACACAAAAGACATTCGGCGTACATTCGATCATGTTGATAGAACCTTTCCATGCAACAAATAATTCGATATTATTTCTCGAGGCATTGTTGTTGGGGACTCAGCGATATCGGAAATAATTGCGTTTGTAATTTTATCGTCATATAAACTGATGTACAAGAACATTTGTGTTGAGAATATTGGCGTGGATTTTGGGACTTGCTATTACTACTGCTGAAATAAAAACAAGATTTGAAATTTATTTTTGATGTGTTTTTTTATTTTTTTTATTTTATAGCCTACCAAAGTGACTCCACCCCGCCTGATGGTAAGCAGTCAGTGGAATCCAGAAGTGGCGGCCACTATACTAAAAGCCATCGTCTTAAACTGCTGGTTTGGTGGTCTCCACTATGGCGGCTGGGAATGGGGTTAGCGGAAGGGAATGAGGGAGGCGAGGAAAGAGGAAAGGGGGGAAATTGGGCCTCCGGCGCTCTTACTCACCGAACGAAACGCAGTAGTACGGATACTACTACTCTTAAGTCGATCTTCTATGAGAGGGTAGTACTTCCCCGGACGATCCGGCCCATTCATGCTGAAATCAGCGTGGATCTACTACCGTTAAAGTGTGTGTCTACAGTAATACGTCACTATAGGTTAATAAAAAGTTTGAGATTATTAAATTTAGTAGGATATTAAGAATAACATACTCTTTCTAAATCGATCATACTTAACAAACTTAACGGTCAAATAAATTAACTAATATAGTCCTAACAGACGACCGGATTTGGTGTGCTCCGCACCATCACTTTGGTGCGCTGCGGACCATATTCGATCGTGTGGAGAGCAGTCCGCTGGACATTATTATTATTATTATCTGTGCGGTTGATGCGATCGTTTGTACGCCCGGACGCGGTGCACTCCGCACTAAGTTCGGTCGTCTTGACAAAGCACCGGACAGTTTAACGCTTTAGTCGTAAATCTACTTCCGGAAGTGCAACATGTATCCATTTTTGGTGACATATCTCTTATTTTATCATTGTAATTTGTTTCAAATTATGGCGTATATTTTACACAAGGCTTTTTATTGCTTTTTACAGCTTTTACTGGTGCAAATACTTATCCCATTTTCATCATGACGTCCAACCGCGAAAAAAGATTAGTTGTGGAAATTTTAGAATCATTCATTCGGACTAAAACTATATATTTTAATAAGCGACCGATTAAAGATTCGTGCGTTTATTAGGGATTATTAGAGAGAAATAAATCGTTACATGGCAAATATCACAGTGGAGTTATATTTATAATTTTAGCAAGCATATAACGCACATTTTCATTTCATTTCTGTCTGTTGCGCAGAGCGCACCGCGTCATCACTTTGGTGCGCCCGTACCAAATCATTAATATAAGAATAAGAATAATAAGATTTTGTCCTTAAAATCATATTAAAGTGACAAAGATGGCATGACACTTGGAAATGAGTGATGCTTCAGTATATGGCACAGTCTTAAACATGAGTGATAGTACAGTATCTTGGAAGTCTGTTTTAAACTAAATAAGTTCTATAACAAGTTATCATGGTGGGTCAGCTTTGCGTTGGATGGAATTCTAGTATTATCCTTGCGTCTGCATTTGTTTCAACCAAAAAGCTCGCCCTCTGTTACAAGATCGACATAGTAGGCGCAACGTAGGTTCATTCAACGTTCATTCACATTAACACACTTATTGCTTCGGGGGAAATTGTTGATATTCTTCGTTATAATTTTTTTTGTATTATACCAGTACGCTAAGCTTGAAGATACAACTGATTAACATAGCACATTATTCATCTTCTTCTTCTTCTTATCAAGTGGTTAGTGGTCAACCTAGTGTCAGGATTTGTTCAGGTCGCCCATAATTTATTATAAAGGCATCCGACTTGACCTAACGACTGTTAACAACTTGGTAACAACCGGGACCGACTTTTAACGTGCCCTCCGAAGCACGGAGACGCTCAGATCAAATTCCACTATGCGGTCACCCATCCATGAGCCAGCCGCACTCTTAGTAGCTTAACCCGGAGATCGATTACCGATCAGTGAGTGCAACGAGCTATGAGCGCCTTAACATTATTCATAAAAACATGTGAATGTTTATCCGATAAACAAATGGTTGAAATATATAATAAAAGGCTATCAAATATTATTTTTGTTTTCCATTGAGTGTTCATTATCGGTTTTAGTGCTCAAATCGTAAATGGAGTATGTTTTATGAGTGAAAGCTGCAGTGTGGCGAGAACTCAAATAGACTATAAGAACATGGATGGACGCATATCGATATTTTGATTGCACATACAACTCAATTTCAACAATTATTTGAACTGTCTACTGTAGCTATTGTTAAATTTAATAGTCTATGTATTTTGTACTATTCTTTTTTTATAAATATTTATTGATATTTCAGCATGCTGTGGCACATAAACGTTGTGCATTTAAATACTATTATTAAACATGTATTTTATATGTGAATTAAACAACATCAACTAGTTTTTTTAAGGAAATAAATAACGCACTAACTTTGCAGTAGGCAGTTACATTGAGCACTTTGTTTTACGTAAATACAAAGTGTAGGTATATGGGCGACATACAAATAATTATAATTAAGGAAATATATTAAAACTTTGCAACGTGGCTGGCTTTATAAGACAAGTCTGTCCCATAGCCACAAAGACGCAATAGTAGGTACGATTTGTGTCCACAGTTAGGTGAAATTTAGTATGCTTATAATTATTAATACACTGCTGTCAGGTTACCTGGATACTAACTAAGGGTTCCAATTAGTCCTTTTATCAGCATCAACCGACAGTAATGAGGTAGTGTCATATGTAGAGCGATGACTACACGATCATTTGTATCAGTTTGTTGGCGGATATGAACAACAACCTACAATGACACACATTGTACACAATAAGACTTTATTGCTCAATGATACGAGACATATTAAAATAAGACGAATAACTACGACGAAGAAAGTGTACGTCGCGCATATCATTAATTTTCACCTAGACTATAAAACTACCGACGTCTAAAATTATTTAATAATTTCAATTATGATAATAATTTAGTTCTCAGAATAAATACTAAGTTGTATTTTTCATTATATTTTAGTGAGACAACTTAATGTAACTGTACAAGACAACTCATGATAAGGCCACAACTGACTATTAAGTTCATAGGTGTTCAGTTATATTAAATGAATGAGTCAATTAATTTTATTCCAAAGCTTTTACCCATAGAGATAGAAGACTTGTTACATTCAGAGAGTTTAATGACCGTCGTTGACCAATGGGTTGAGAACATACGATTGATTTCAAAGCTTTTCAATTAAAATACCAATTAAGAATATAATGCTAGCAAAAAGTCACTAATAAAATTTTGCAAGAGACTAGAATATCAGGGCAATGCAAACAGAATTTTGTGCTATGCAGTGACGCAATTGCGTAGATGGAATTATAACCTGTGTCTTTGAGAGCTAAAAACATGCATTTATTGTTTAAGAGCGAGATAACAGCTCTCCTCGTGGTAAGAGTAAGTTTGCAAACATTCATTTTGTTAATCAAGTCTTTTCCAAGCCAACTCATCATCTTAACAACTATAGCCTTTATTGTGATATGGGAGAAAGGCTAATAATAATAATATCATTCTTTGTATCGACACGAGACTAATTAACGCTGGACACTCGTTATTCCACACCATTTCTTTTGTATACGGACTATTTTGTACTCACGAGTCTTTCTGTACGCTGCATTAGTTCAATATCATTTTATTCTTGTTGTATTTTATTTTCTACAAGTAACATTAATTTGATGGATGCGACTAGCACGAGAGCGCAGAATTTGGCATAAACTAAGAGAGTTATATCGCCAGCAGTAGATAAAGATGAGCTTATATATAATGGTTAACGTTAGAGATACTCTGCTAATTGATAATGTTGCAAACAGAACAGTAATTGATTAGGAAAATGACTTTATTCTATACTAGAGGATCGTTCTCGCTTCGCTACGGTATAAAAAGTTTAATTCATTCTTACAACAAACTCCTACGGAAAATATCATAGCAATAGTGTCATATTGCATCATTTAGGTTTACGAAGGCGCTTATATATAAATTCTGAAAATGACTGAAAATAATATGTTAAACATAATAAAACCATCAATAAAGTTAGCGGGTAACATAGGCTATCCTATGTTACCCGCTAACTTTATTGATGGTGAAAGCTGAAAGGTTTTCTCAAATTGGTAACGTACATTTTTAGTTGAATCGGTGCAAATAAACAAACAATAAAATATTTTTTTTCTCATAAAATATTATATTATATTAAACTATACAATTACTATTTTACTAACAGTATGAATTAATAGTTATACTGGGTGCCTTAAAGTCCGTGATTAAAGTAAAAGTTTACAAAATACCCTTCCAAAACCACTCCCTAGAGCGGTAGATACTGTTTCATTGTTAATTAAAATAGAACAAGAAATCGATGGCCCGCTTAAACATATAAACGGACACTCATGAAAGTTTTACGTTTACCTGACCCAAGCTTTACTAAAACCAATCCCTTACCCACAAGCACACACACGCACACACACCACACAATAGATACACGAGGCTGAACATAGAGAGGTCATGTTTGCATAACTATCCACCGAGGTAATCCCCACTAATATTAGTTTGTCAAAATATTCTCGACGTATCGATGAAAAGAGGGGGAAAAAAGGTCCGAGTAAGTTTGCATAGAAAAAACGCTACGTTATGAGGTCTCAGGTACTGATTGTTGCCCCACGGACCCGCCTCAATACTTTTCAATTCGATATGAGATCGGACCGAGATTTTTTTCCTTTCTCCCATAGATATACCTTTTTCCGAAAGATTAGAGTTTGATTAAGAAAATTTGGGGCATATTTTTGGCGGTATTCAGTCACAGGCTTTAGCTTTAGTAGAATTTGGAATGGGATGCTAGTTTTGAATGTTTTTCATTAAAATAACAAAGTTGAGAAGAATTTCAAGCGGAGAATTCTTTTTTTGAAAAATATCTTTAGTTTAAAGTTAGCCAAAGTGTTTCACTACTAGGTCAGATGACACAACTATTCATAAACGTATGGAGCCATAATTTATTTTGCTGCACTGCTATTTTAATTTGTATTTTATACCAGAAAACATTTTATTTTTCTGCCCGTATCTCTACTTTTTTTAAATGTGATATTATTTACTATTAGTATTAAAATGATAGGTGCATTTTGATTATTAAAGTGCAGTATTCCATATATTTCATTTATAAGGTAAGTATGCAAAATTATTGTGAAATATAATTTTTCAGTATTTTTGTCTTTAAGTGAATATGGTTTTCGTAACGAAATAACAACTTTATGTTTACAAACTTTAGTGTACGTTGTTTGTAAAACATTTAATCACAATATTAGAAAACGTTTTCTAATGTAAGAAAATGTTTTCATGTTAGGTAAATATTTAAACAAAATTATGAGTTAACAAATTGTAACAAAATTAAATATTTGCTGACATTTGTTTGTAAACATGTATCGAGGCGACAGCAGCGTAAGCGGAGAGAGCGGAGGGGGTGTCTATCATGCTTTTTCTTTTTTTTTGAACAAAAAATAAATGCTAATTTAATAAGTAAATCTACCGTGTAGATGCCTCGATCGATAAGTCCAAACTGCCAGATAATATCATGTTTTCAAATGTTATAAGAAATTTGTAAACATTTCTTGTCAGTGTAGGAGCACTCAAAAAATTCAACAATTTCTAACAGAATGTACTTAACAGTTTCTAACATTTGTTAGTAAATATGTTTGAAAATGTTTGCAAACATTTGTGAACAGAAGTGTGGCAGCACCTTGAGATGAACAATATCTGGAAATATACCTTGAGGGACGATATTAAGTCGGGCATAACATCGGCCAGGTGAATCTCTCGAGCATGTTGTTTCCGGCTGTTCGCGTCTTGTTAACTGAGAGTACTTGCTCAGACGTAACCAAGTACCTAGTTATACTTGTCATACGCTAGCAATTTGGTTTGCGGTAACTTGTAGACGTTGAGTTCCCATATTACAGATGTCACAAGCAATATATTATTACAAAACAGAAAGCCCACCTGCCTAAATCAAAGTGAAAAGAAAGCCCATTTTTTTTTTCGTGCTGTCGCTACATTGAAATATTATATACTCTATGTCACTCCCACAATCAATACAAATCTAATGACAGACACCTTATACGTTAAAATCCATCAAGACATTTAGGCTGTGGAGCGTGCTAAATAAATAGACATACATACTCACTTACATACATACATACACTCGAAAAACATTACCCTCCGAGACTGCGTTATTCGGGCAAAAATTATCTAGTGACACTGTGTAGAAATGCTTGTTTACCAGTGTTTCATTTTCAAAGTTCTTTGAAAATGTATTGCAGTCCAGTGCTTGTTGATTTTTTGCTTCTTTTAGTTACTTGTGTGACTTTGAGCTATTCAATTCTATATGACCGTTAAATTTTACTTCACTTGTAGGCGGAAGGTCGTCGCTTCCCGACGTATACTTATATATTATTCGGCAACAACAAAAAATGAACAAACCTCAGACAAATGCTTGCAACTTGTCTTCACTAGATATTTATACTTGCCGTTTGTAACTAAGGTAACAAATGAGAAGGCTGCCTCGCTTCGAATGACCGCAATAAAGATGGACGGACGAGATGTTTTTGTTTATTTACCTGTGTTATGTGGTGGATTCTGGATATCTACTGCTGTTTTACTGTATTTGGTTGACTATAGTGTGATTAATTAATGATTAGGTGGTTCAGCTCATTGCGTGCATCTATTGTGATTTCGATTGTCACACGGCAAAATACAAAAATTATGTAATAACATTTCCATCTTCGTCATTACGACCAAATGACGCTTCTGGACATAAGCCACTAAGCATCTTCCACTTTGATTGGTCCAGAGTAGTCCTGATTCATATTTACCACGTGTTTTATCTTCATAGTGGGTTTATTTTTTAATACTAAGCTCTTAAAAGTCTTGGTCTATTTAAGTAGCCGCGTATAGGCATCGGTAAGCACTGATTGAAAAATGACGCGATTCAAAATGTAGTTATTTTGTGACTGAAAAGTAACTATTACAAAGCTATAGAATAAAATAGAATAGTTTATTTGTCAAACAAAGGTTATACAAAAGAAATTGTGGTCATAAAATATGGTTTTTACACACTATGCTTTATCACTAGGACATACAAATATTACAGTTTACAAGTCAAGTTAAGTATATTTCAATGTTGAAAAAATAGGTCTAAACAATATTACAATTGTCATTAATTATTAATTTTTAAATTAGATTATTTATGTAGATGTCAAATAAAAAGTAATGTAGGTATGTCAAAATTAATATGAGTTATTACAAAATTACGTAAAATTATATTACAGTTTGTCATTTAAAAAATCATCCAATTTATAATAACATTTGTCTATAAGAAATTTATTTTTGCTTTTAGTTTTGTTACATGTAGGATTTTCATATCTATATTTAATTTGGTAATTTGTTATATATTTTTGGAGCTACTCCAAAGAAACTAGCTAGCTAGAGTACAAAAGTCGCCTTATTGGATTTAAATGAAGCAGTCCATAGTTCGGTTTGGACAAGAGTTCTGTGGCGTGTCGGACTGTCGAGCTTATAATGTTGATTGTGTCGTAACTCGATATTGATAACGTCCTTCAGAATTAGCCACGCCCTCGACCGCAGTTAGCCCAATCATGCTGCTAACTAACTAGCTTATTTTGTGGGTATATTTTGCGAAGCCGTGAAGCACACAATAGTGTATTAAAATTAGGTATGGTTATTTATGTTCAATCACTTTGTCAGTTTTCTCTGTGCCAAAAAACCTTAGTATTATTTTTTCCCACACTAATATTGAGTTTGGATTTCATAAATATTTTTGAATTACCTTTATTCTTAGTAGCTGCATAGATGAATAGAAAGTTATCACCAGAAACGAAATGTCGCCATCATACCTGCAATAAAAACAAATTACAAATTAAGACCTGATATAAATAATTCTAATACACATAATAATATGCGTAACTGCCTCTGTGGTTCGGTGGTACTGTGTATGGATTACCACGCAGAGGTCTCGGGTTCAATCGCCGGGTGGGGTAAAATGATACTGGGTTTTTCTGTCAAAAATTCTCAGTAATAGCCTGAAATCTGGAATTATGCCCGATAAATGGCAACAGGCTCGCCCCCGTTGCATGGGACCTAATATAAAAAAATGGCAAAAAGTGGATTATTTAACACCTCTGCCTATCCCTTCGGGGATAAAAGGCGTGAAGCTATGTATGTATACACTCACACTCATAGAGAGAGGTTGACACAGTCCTTACGCTCGGCAGGTGTATTGGTACGTACCAATACACCTGCCGAGCGTAAGGACGTGTAGGTGCTACTTAGCCTAAAGGGTATGCTACTACTTGGTACCTGATTACCCCTGAGTCGCCTCTTGAGACACCCACGAGTAGAGGTGCATTGGTTTCATGTCCTAGATCGAAAACCACAAGGACTAAGTGGCGTTTGAAAATGTAAAGAATAATATTCTCAAAGTTAGGTTATTGTCCTAAAAATACCTACTCCATAACTTATCGATCAAAATGTCTTTATTCTTGATTACTTTTAATTTTAATTACGCTTAATAGACAGTAATTTAAATGTAAAACTAAGAATATTTCGTTATTTATTTCGACTTATTAAATATTCGTCTCATATTTTGAGTTTATTGAATAAATAATTGGAATGATTAAAACTAAGAGGCAATTTAGTAAAGGGGCCTACGTTCGAGACCTATTAGCTATAAAAGTAGATGCGTAATAAAACTAAGCTTTTATTTACGAGCCGCTAAACTTGTACAATACTAATAATAATTTCTTACATTAAACTGTTCATAAAATTATTCACATTTCGTTTACTAGCGCATGTGTTCCCATCTAATTTTGATCCCGGATCTTTTAAGCGGGTCGTTAAAAGTATCTCACTAAGCCGCCATAGTGGAGGTCACCATATCACCAGACTCAGAGGCTTTTGAAATGCGTCACTATTCCAAAACTGACTGCTTACCATCAGACAGAGTGCATTCATTTTAGTAGGTTCACGTATAAAAACTTGTTTGGAATCGTCAATGATAAAGATTTATACTATTTGAACTCCTCAGAACTCCAACTATAACCGACAATCTTAGTTTTCTAAAGGTATTTCTATGACACTAATAACCAGTGATCTTCCGTACCCTTCGGTCATACCGATGTCCCTGTCAGGTTCTTGTACCTATTGAATTCGAGTACACAAAGCTTTGTCTTCAATTAAGAGATGATATCTTGCGACGCCGCCTAACACCCATTGTTTGAGCCAATGGACGGGGAAGGATTAGTTCACTTGACAATTAGATTGTGCACAGCAATTCTGATACTGTATTTATGTTTATTATTTAGTTAATCTTGGGGCTCACAGTTATTACAATAAGACCGCTAATGGCATGTTTCGTGGTTTAGAGATTGTACAACTCTAGAATTGTAAAATGTCGTCGCTATAACATTGACACTTTTAGTTCTATTATATTCCATGACGAATAATGTAACTGTGAAAGCCGCATCCAAATTCATTGGGTGGTTTTCGAGATTAACGCGTTCAAACAGACAGACGCTTTTTATCGACTTCCTTTTATACTATGTATAAAAAGATTGATGCGCGATTTCATCAGACCCAATTTTATTCAAACATATTTTTAAAACATTAATAAAATTTAAATCTCTAACAAAATATTACACTTCAACAGCAAAATTATTTTTTTTTTCTCTTATCTCACACATTCGCTAGTGTAATATGATCGCATGACTCGACACTTTAAAATGCAATCAGAACCGCGCACAGTGACCGCACATGACCGGCCACGACCGGACCGAGAGCCTGCGGGAATCTGCACGTTCGGAGTGGACGGCCCGCAGTAGGAAAGCATTTACATTGCCTCTTGCGTATGAACTAATGGAAATACAGATAACGTTTCGATTTAAGGTTTTTTATATGAACTGTATATGCACAGTTCAAGCCAAAAAAATTCAATGTATTACCGAGTACAGACAAGTTTGTCCATAGGAATAAGCTGTACTCGTGTCAAAAAATTCTACAAGATACAATAACTCTTGTATTTTGTGCATTTTTTAAGACCTCAATTCAGCATTTAAAGACCAGAAATGTCTTTAAATGCTGAATTGAGGTCTCATTAAAAAGTGATATTTTAATAACTGCCAACTATTTGATTGTCCAACTATATAAAGCTAACTGATAATCAAAATAAGTTTCATATTTTGACCAAATACTGGATATTGAAACTAACATGAAGTTGAAGACGAATTCAAGTAACCTAGCAGCTGTCAATATCCGTATACATCTCGAGATAAAACTGTTCATACGAGTATTGAGCCACAGCTCCCTTGATCAACAAAGTGGGCCGAATAAAATATTCTGAGACAGCTTTCTACAGAATTGAGACACGGCTTCGGTCTAAAACTTCACCGAATTTGAAGAAATGCAATATTCACGAGTATGCGAATTGTGAGTTTTATTGTGTTAGATGTTTTCTAGTAACTGAAACATAAGTTTTTAGAGAAACGTGGTGAACTTGTTTTATTAGGTTATATTTACATCTGTATGATCTTTTAGAGCATCGAGCAAGACGAGGTGACGATAGGTGGAGTAAAACCGTCACTGAGTTGCGTCCAAGAGATGGATTAAGAAAATGTTGGCCGTCCAGCAGCGAGATGGGCGGATAATATTACAGCCATCGCAGGCTGAACATGGATGAGACTGACACAATAGCATGAAGCTTGGCACACACAGAGATCCTATACCCAGCAGTAGGTAGATTCGGGCTGTGGACGATGATGAAGATGATCGTTTAGGTAAAGTTTTACTAGATCTTTTGCATTGACTGCTAAGCCGGAGGTCGTGGGTTCGATTCCCACCCAGGACAAACCTTTGTGTGATGAGCATGATTGTTTGTTCTGTGTCTGGGTGTAATTTATCTATAATAAGTATGTATTTACAAAAAAAAATGTATATATATGTAGTATATCAGTTGTTTAGTACCCATAACACAAGCAAATATAATTGCTTAATTTGGGGCTAGATGGCGCTGTGTGAATGTGGTAGAATATTATTATTATTATTATTATTATTATTATTAAAATATGTGATTTGTACTACAAAGTCCGGCTATTAGGGTTAAAAGTTTATTTCTTTACATAACTGAGATGGCAAGTATAAGACTAATCGGTTAGTAAGTAGTTACCAAAGCCACATTTACTAAAAAAAAAACATTAAAAAACTTTACCAAAAATCAGTGCCTAGATTTGGAGTTGTATTTTGTAAATTAAACATTTTATAAAGATTTTCTCTCAAAACCTGTTTGTGAAAATACTCTTAACAAAATCATTTTAAAATAAAGCAAACGAATATGGACGCATATTTGCATTTGTAAATTGGCAGAGCAGTCATATCTACGTGAAAGTTTCATAGTTCGATAAAACCGATACAGAATATTTCTCTTTTAAAACTAAAACTGTCTGTTTTTAAACTTATTTTAAAAGTACCATGAATATCTCGTTTTGTGTGATTTTAATCAGAATTATATGTGCTAGTATGAAGCGAGAAATTATGCATAGACGAATAATAATAATAATAATAATAATAATAATATTCTACCACATTCACACAGCGCCATCTAGTCCCAAATTAAGCAAATATATTTGCTTGTGTTATGGGTACTAAACAACTGATATACTACTTATATACATTTTTTTTTTGTAAATACATACATATTATAGATAAATTACACCCAGACACAGAACAAACAATCATGCTCATCACACAAAGGTTTGTCCTGGGTGGGAATCGAACCCACGACCTCCGGCTTAGCAGTCAGGGTCACTAACCACTAGACCAACAGGCCAGTCATGCTAAGAAATGCTAAGAATACGAATGCTAAGAAAGAAGATTCTAAAGTGGCAACTCTTGGCAGCGTAGGTCGCTCATAAGCTCCTGGAAAAAGTTGTTTGAATCTGATGGCCAAGAGAGATTCAGGATCGCTTAAAGTGGAGAGGAGACGTCATTATGTAGCAGTAAATGACTTTAGACTGAAATTATATTGGTGAACTAGCTTTCTGCGGCACGGTTTCACCCGCCTCTTAGCTTACTGCTCTGCTCCCGTCGTCAGTAGCGTGATGTTGCATATCCTATAACCTTTTCGAGAACTGGGTTATCATACGCAAAAAAATTTTTTAATTACACTGGTAGTTCCAGAGATTAGCGGGTTCGAACAAAAAAACAAACTGTCCACTTTTTATAATAGTATAGATGAATGCTAACAGTTTTATTATAGAGATTATGCCAATCTTTGTAAAATTTGGGCATAATTTTCTTAAATAAATTATAGGGTTATCAATTGAATACTAGTATTTAAAGATTTTACTTAATTGATTCGATTACTTCGAGTTGGTTGGGTTTCTTGTTTGATGATAGAATTATTGTCTTATTGTGTGACCCCTTATTAGTAACCTTTCAAATCCAATACGTTTTAATAAATTAAATAAATAATCTTTTGCTGTCCATCCAAAAGTTGTCTAGAAGAAATTATTTTTACGATAAGGCAATCCATTGTACCTACATATAATTATAAATATATATTATGTAGGTACCTTGTAAAGATAATTGGTGGATTTCTAATCTATCGAAAATATATTAGGTACAAAAGTACTGTATTTTCGTTATAGTATATTTTGTTGGCATATTAATACGTGCTCAATTAACTTTTACTATTATATGTTTCAAAATATTGTTTCGAAATAAATTAATAAATCAGTGATGACCAGTACTTATTAATGGTACACAGACATATATAACTTACCTGTGGTAGTCACATGACCTTATTAAAAATGTGACGAGAGCACCAAGCTCGTGTAAAAAATATAATTTTCTGTTTAATTTTATTAGATAAAACATAAAATTCCAAAATAATTATGGATTCTACCATTTAAGTCTGTTATAACTTTGTGACTTTACATATGACATAATTTTGGCTGTTTAAATAACCAATAGATTACTATTATCTCACAATTAACATAGACAAAAATTAAAAAATTACTAAGTCTTCAACACAGTGTATATAGTATTTGTTATTATTTATACTAGTCAAGCCAGTTTTTTTTTGTTTTTATATTAGCCTACCAAAGTGACTTTACCCCACCTGATGGTAAGCAGTCAGTGGAATCTAGAAGTGGTGGCCACTATACCATCTTCTTAAACTGCTGGTATGGTGGCCTCCACTATGGCGGCTGGGAATAGGGTTAGGGGAAGGGAATGAGGGAGGTAAGGAAAGAGGAAAGGGCGAAATTGGGCCTCCGGCGCTCTCACTCACCGAACGAAACGCAGTAGTACGGATACTACTACTCTTACGTCAATCTTCTATGAGAGGGTAGTACTTCCCCGGATGATCTGACCCATTCATGCTGAAACCAGCGTGGATCTACTACCGGTAAGTAACTTTAAATTAATTAAAAACTTTAAATTAAATTAAATTAAATATCACCCAAATAAATATACCCAGCATATCAACACTGGCTGGATGAAGTGGCGCCAGCTTTCGGGTGTGTTGTGCGACAGCAGAATGCCAGTGCGTGTCAAGGGTAAAGTCTACAAAACCGCAGTCCGCCCAGCTCTTATCTACGGTGCTGAATGCTGGCCTATGAAAAAGACTCATATCACAAAAATGCACACTACTGAGATGAAGATGCTGCGATGGGCAGGAGGGACACCTCCTCTGAGGGTGACAACCCTCAGAGATAAGGTCAGAAACGACCTGATTCGTGGCAGTTTCAAAGTCCGCCCTATTGAAGAAAAACTAAGGGAAACGCGTCTCAGGTGGTATGGGCACATAATGAGAAGACCCGAAGATCACATAACGAGGCAAGTCCTCCACACAAGTACTGGTCCAAAAAAACGTGGTAGACCCCTTCTGACTTGGTCATCTGTGATCAACAATGACCTAAAGAACGCTCAAGTGAATGACTCGACAACCCAGAACCGAAAACTCTGGAGAAAAATGACGAGGAGAGCCGACCCCAAATGAAATGGGATAAGGCTAGGCAAAGAGAGAGTTATGAAAAAAATATGTAAGCCGCCATTTTGTGACGGCGGCCATCTTGAACTGATTTTATTCACACACACACACACACACACACACACGTCGCTATAAACAAATTATATCACCATCAACATATCAAACCAATTTTAAAACAAAACTTACTCAACATTACGCCTCACTTTTGCTATCAAAACTCACGTAGGTACATATATTTCGCATTCAAAAGACATGGAATAAAATACGCTTTGTACCAATCCCCGATGAGATGCAGTAAATCAGTACCTAAGATTTACTGCATCTCATCATGGTTTGGGACATCGTTATCTTGAAAGAGCACGGACAGCGTTACTGAAGGTAGTTAATAGCTCCCATTTTTTTATCCGACCATTGCGCTTTATAAAATATGAGCGGAATTAACAGTTAAGCAGCTGTTCATTTTGCATGTTTTAATGTAAGCACGGTAACATTCACAAATGGCTTATTTCAACTTACAAATTATTTTTAAGTATCAGTATACTCAAGTGTTTTAAAGATTTAAGAAGAACATTGATCTAACATGTAATTAATGGTGTAAAATTTGATGAAACAATTACTATACCTACTTACATACTACCTCAGATATGGACTGTTTATAGTATAAATAGTGAAGATTGATATGCCGTCGCCGTGGAGTCGTAAATGTAGACGTATTTCAAGTTTGTAAAGAAAAGCTGAGCGTGTGTATTGCTATTACTTTAATTTTAAAATTATGCTAATGAAGCATAATTCTGAAATTAATACGTTGGCCAAAAACCCTTTAGCTTTTAACGTTACTGAATATGGTTCATTAGTTTTCTTTAAATATAAATGGCTCGTGTAATGTCGACTAAGGGTCACTGTTGACGTAAAGTCTGCCCTCTGCTACCCAATTAAAGCATACCTTTGAGGTTTACATATTCAAGTTTAACTTAAGCCTTATATATTTAAATTTCACGGTCTAAAGCCCTTTATAGGTATTCAAAGAAGATTTTAAAAATAGACTTTATTTTGAAAGAAGAAAGAAAGAAGAACAACAGTTTAGCATTTATATTAATTTTATTGATGTTCTGCAAGCTTTTAATGTAATACTATACTAATACTACAAAATATGATGACATTTTGTAAAACGAAAATGGAATTTTTCACGTTGCTGCCGGCCCACACAAAAACATGTTATCCTCAACAAACATTAAATTGTATCATATATTCACGACAAGTTTTTGCCAATGTTTTTGAGTGTAGGTTACTAAAACAATAGAAACCTACAGTGGAAAACCAGGCACTCCCAAATACAATGTGTTTGCTTACATTAATGCACATACATTCGTCGAGTACGTCCTCCGTAGACATTCTACCAGTCGCCGTTACGACACAAAGTATTGTAAGGAATTTAATAAGTTCGTGCGCAAATTGTTCTGCGCACAATAGCATTGAAACACGTTTGTTACTCAGGTCAGGTAAAGACTTGTGAACAACTCCCCCAGAAAGAGTACTCGTGTCTTTGAAGTTTGAGTGCTTTGTTTGTTGCATCGTAACTCTCAACTCTCAACGAGATAAAGGTTGATTTAATCAGATTATGTCTCTTATAAAATATCTTGCTAAATAACCTTTGAAGAGAATATGACTCGCATTTGCTCTCTTTTACATTCTATATTTTGGTAAATAGCCAACGAAAAACAAAATATAACATCGTTTCTTTTATGTAGTACTTTTAAGCTTCCGACAAAATTGTTTTGCTTTTTTGTTAATGGTTTTTGACGAGACCTTAAACATGAAAGACTTTATTGACAAGCTAACGAAGGGATTATAATCGAGCTTTGCCTCTAAGAGACGTCAACAATAGAACAACATACAAACTGACACATTAATAGTATATTTACGCAAAATCGTAAAACTGAGAAGTTATGACAGACTATTATTAGCTTTGGACGCATGTACGAGTAACTTGTAATCAGTTGGATCAGATGTAATTTGTGAATATAGACAGGACAAAAAATGAGTGAAATATAAATGATAGCACAGAGTATGGTTCATCTCATGTAACATTGCTTGAGATAGTAGGATGAGAGTGTTCTGTGCAGTGAATACATAATATATTTTATACAATATTGTCTCAGAGTGGTAGAAAAGTAACAGTAGCTTTTCTCTTAGAGGAACTGCAAAGGGGTCATTTATTATCTGGCTTGATATCAGACGCAAAAATATGACTTGCACTATTTGTAGTCAAATATAAATGTCACTATTGCAGCAAATATAATATTTTACATTATATTTAAGTAAATTATGACTTGAAATTTAAATATCTATACTCTATACTAATAATCTGTTTGTCTGTCTATTACGCTTTCACGCCTAAATTACTTTACCGATTTTGATGAAATTTGGAATAAAGATAGAATAGACCTTGGGGAACGACATATATTTTTTTATCGTGAATAAATAAATGGCTAGAAGGGGTTGAAATAGGGTATGAAAGTTTGTATGGAAAATGCAATATAACCGACATTCAAGTGGGCGAAGCTGCGGTCAACAGCTAGTTAATCAATAAATTAATTATAACTAATAAACTGCTGTTAATACATACAAAATTTCATGTTATAAAACATAATCTACCTGATAAATAAACCTGAAGTAAGTATTCTATCTAATCTGAACATGTGTCCGTCCAGTCCGAAGAATATTGTGTCCCAGAGTTTCTAATAGAAATTTAGTAGGATAGGTATAAAGACGGATAATGTCTCAGCTTTTAATACAAATCACAGAAAAGATTTTATACCTTTCCTTAGCAGTTCCTATTTGGATTCATGCGATTTTTGCAAACACGTACTCGTTTCTAGTTTCCTTTAGACTGACGTGCTATATAAAAGTTGTGAGAAAATGGGTGCTTTGAAAATCCAGTGCATTTCTCAGAACGAAGCGTAATTTTAGAATTATTTATTGGCATTGTGTACGGAATTCCAAAATCTTTCGAATGATTCCTAACATCATTAAAGATCTTTATCACTTAATATTTGACCGACTGCCGAAGTTAAGAAGGGTAATGTTTGTGTATGTGTCGCGTACGCTCTACCGCCTAAATGGCTTGATGCATTTTAACTTGAGGTGTCATTAGTTTCGTATTATTTGTAGAAGTAGGGTACATAATATTTTAATGACGAGAAATAAAATGGGGTTCTTTCTTTTTACTTTACTTTAAGCAGGCGGGATTTTTGTTTTGTCATAATATATATTGCTTGTTTTAGTAATATATGTGCAACTATTTTTGTTATCAAATTGTTATGATCAATTAAATGAAAAGGTTTTTTAAAGTGTTGAGCTCCATCTTGTTCGCATTACTCTTGTCATACTCGTATGGCACCAATATTTTTTTGAAATCGTTATTCAACAATTTTCTTCTACTTTGATGCCACTATAAAGCAATAGTCTGTTTAAAGGAGAGATGGTTCATGCGTAGTGACTGAAGATAAGTCGTTTATCATTAATAGAAAGGAACAAAACGGGCCCCAAAACTGAGTCTATGATAAGAATTGGATTCGTAAATTGGCCAATTGCAAACCCAATTGTAGTAATTTAAATATTTGGTTCAAAGTCCTGTAATTGGAATATAATCCATAATATTAATCTATCAAAGAAGATTACCAGTAAACACTGTTGAAGACCGCACAAAAAAAAGAATTTGGTCAGTTATTTTGGGTATACAACAAAAAAATTAATTTAATATATGTAGAAACTGCTAACCATAGGCTTGAAACTCTTACTAAACTTTATCATAAAAATGAATCGCTGAATATGTTGCTAAGCGGAAATCTCGAGAGCAGCTGAATCGATTTCGCTAATTCTTTTTTATAATATTCCTTGAATTACGAAGATGGTTCTTACGGAGAGAAAAATTAAAAATTCCCTGAAAAAAAATAATTAAAGAATCTACTGTTAGGCGGTACGAAGTTCGCCGGGTCAGCTAGTTCAATATAAGAACAGACGGTGAGTAACAATAATGAAGAAATATGACCAAGTTTGGTAGGTTTACACTGCGCATACTGCCTCAGTTGTTTTAATCGAGATTTCATTTAGTGGAATTTCTTATAAGGGCCTCTTAATAGTAATAAAACAGCTCAACGGGGAAAGTAGCTCCGGAAGCCCACAGAAGCAGTCTTGTGTTTTCATTGCTTTCAAAAAAAGCAGCTCATGATGGTAGCCACAGGCATACCAACCATCAATGACCTTACTCTTTCTAGTTAGAAAATCTTAAGCGTGTTTGTGTACGCGCTCTCAAAGAGTACAAGTGTTTGATTAAATCGTCCAAGTTCGGCCGTCGTCGTCCGAGCAGACTTCGGCCCATGACGGGTTAGGTGTAAACGAAGCTAAGGGAAGATATGTCAAACAAAATACAAATAAAAATTGTGCTTGAAATGTAAAGATAACTTGTATTTTATAGCTACAGTCTAGATACTACATTTATCGACTTTAGTGAAATTGTTTAGCTTCTAAAGGTGAACATTATTTTGTATTATAATATCTCAAATGTAAAGAAATTTCATTACTTACTACAACGTATTGCTTCTATGCCTACTATATATTGCTTTTAGTAAGGTTTTTTTGACTTAAATATGTTCGCGGAATCTGTTAACAGTCAATGGGGTTTAATAGTGTATACTAAGAAATGTATTTTCACCCCCTGTTTAAAGAACCCGGTATCGAAATTGCGTAGGTACGCAAACATATCTTTTCCTTCCTTCCCATAGTTCAATGGAAAAGCAACTGGAGGGAGATAAGCATTGGGAACGATTTTACGCAAACTCTGAAACAAGGTGATGTGAAAACCCCTAACTTTCAAACTTCAGGTTTAACTTGACAACCCAACCGTCCATTACTGTGGATTAACAGCGATCAACGAACCCTGAACGGATCACGCCTATGCAAACACGGAACTTTAACAGTCAGAGATCACGGGGACTGCTAACATTACTGCCAATGCCCCACAATGAATTTAATCAAGATTTATTTGTAAAGGAGCCAAGAGTCACAAAAGAATAATTATTCAATTTCCTCTGTAACAAAATTTGTAACAAAATAAAGTTATTTAAAATTATAACCTATTAAAAACCAGAATAGCAATCAGCTGGGTTTATTGATGAATTGATAACTGAGTTGAAAATATATATTTGAATGAAGACCACGAACCAGAAAACAATGAATAATAAAATGAATACCAACAAGATAGACAGACGGCCGATGAAGTCGTATTGAAGAGACGCCTATATACAATATAGCATGCGATGGATGCACGCTGCGTTCACCGATAGGCTACATATACTACGAGTATACTTACGTAATGATAGAAATAATTAAAGAAAAAACACCGACAAACATATGATTAAACCAATGTAAACTGTACTGTTTAGTGATACGTTTGCAAAATGTTTAATATAATGATGATATTATTTTAACAACAGCGTACATTGATAAAGTGTGTGATAGACTGATTGTTCTAGATCAGAGCAAGTTTTGAACATAAGTAACATGGATAATTAGTCAAATTTCGGGTTACAGATTCCGTTAGAAGAAGAGCAATTATTTGCCTTATTTGAAGATAATTACTTTATTACTCCACAGATAAATTGAATTCATCATCAAATACAGCTACGAACCGTTTTCATTCCCACACAGTTACTTAATGAGGTACTGGCTGAGCATAATCCCTTACAAATTGAAAATTTATTAAAATATAAAATTAAATACAAGTTTGAGAACGCCTCGCCATTTAAATACAAGGGAACTCTTCAACAACGGGTCATTATTCATAACCCCTGTAATTATTGTGAAGTCGTAAAACTTTGTGCGGAACCATTAGTTAGACGTTAACACGATACGGAACCGTACATTCATTAAAAGCTGTTCATTAAATATTCAAGTGCAAACACAGTTTTTGTTTCGATGCTTTATCTGGATTAATTAATTAAAATTCAGTTAATGGTACATACAAACAACAGTGTGTGACACATGGAGTGTATAACAAAGTGATGACGGAATGAGCGATGGCGAGATGACGGGATGGTATGATGGCGCGATGGTATAATGGCGCGATGGTGTGATGGCGCGATGGTATGATGGCGCGATGGTGTGATGGTGTAACAGCTCGGGATGTACCCGCATCCAACACTTAAACTCATTTACATATTAATCTATTAGGACTAAAAGTTTAACTCTGATTTCCAAACGATGCCGCTCAAGTTTCCTATTCATTGTATTCGTTACATTTTATTTTTTTGCATAAAATTACTTAGTGAATTAACAATGGAAACGTTTTTATATTACTTTTGACCGCTTGTGGGTTTTATTTAAACTTTTGCTACACAGAGTACATATTATAAATTTGTATGATAGTAACAAAGTGGATACGTATTTCGAAGATTTAAATATGGTCCAGTCTAAACCATTAAAAAATTGTTAGTTGACTTTTAGTGGTTTCTTAATTAGAGTAAGTTATATCTGAATTAAAAATGTAAAATTCTCAGCTCTAACACATTCCACGGTTAACACAAAGATTTAATAATGTCGTGTACCTATTTTGTTTCCCAAGTACCCTGAGGGCCTTACTGATACCAAATAACTAATTTAGAATACCGCTCTACTTGTAATTAATATTTTGTAGATGACACATAGTCACATTGTATGGAAATCAAATTCACCTTCTCTTGTACAGCAGTATCACGCAGTCTACAGAACCAACAACGTCCGTCATTGGGAGAGTTGAATTTTTTTGTTTAGAAAGGAAAATTAATTTGATAAGCCACACAAAACCGTATATTTACTTTTGCTGATTTAATATGCGCAGGTATTCGTGAGTACACATAAAACGGTATTCAATTTTAACGTGGCTCATTTAAATAATACCCATAGCCACAAACAAATGAGTGTAACCTTCGTCACTACACCCCGCGAACGGCTGCACATAAACAGAGCTGTAATTTTAAAACTCAAAAGTATTTCTCTGCATGTTCACAAATTTATGGTCGACGTCCAAACTGTTTGTAAATGAAAGGTTGTATTGAATAAAACCTACCCGAGCTCGGTAGCGTGCACATAAATTGTAATACTCGAACGCGAAGAGAAAAAATATCTGGCATTTAGTTTTTACAAGAAAAATATTTTATTTTTCATATAATCCATGAAGCTGTATTTACAGGAATTTGAAAAGATTGGATTTTATGAAGTTTTCGTAGTTTCTGGCAGAGGTTATTTTGATAGGTTATAATATAAAAAAAAAAAAACTGCACAGTATAATACCATCACTGCTATGAACGTATCAGGATCAAGCAACACGATACGCTCTACTATGTCCACTAGAGCGTATAAATGTATTCTCGTCGCTAATTGTTGACGGTCCGTGCATGGCACGCGACAGAGCTGGTCGGTGACGGTACGGTCTAGTGAACATAGTCTCATACTTTCCATACAAAGAATATTTTTTTGTCTGATACGTTCATAGCACAGTCATGGTATGGTACGGTGTAGTAAGCATAGCGTATCCAATTTACAAAAAACATTAAAGTAAATAGAGACAGTTTATTTTTAAAGTATTATATTTAATCATGATGGCTAACTTTGTATTCTTTTGTAAGCGTAATTTTAGTTAATATATGCGCGCATTTGCATAATGAAGCCAGCGTAGACGAGAGATCCAAATAGAACACCGAGTCGACACTCTGATATATCAGTGTGATATATTATATTGTAGTGGTAGTTAGACGATCGACTTCACAATATATTAACAATATATTAAGGTAATCGTTTCATCATTAAAACTACGTTGAACGTCGTGGGTTTGATCACCAACAGAAGTATTATTTTCCAAAGTAACAATGAGGGTGTTTAGAATTTTTTTTGTCACTAGTTGGCGCTACATAGGTGAAAGGTCTGCTATTCACAAAAAATTTAAATTAAAATTCATTTAGTTTGAAATCAATAGAATTGTTCACGGTTATCTATCAAAGATTGAAAGTGCTTTGACAGTTGCCTTGATCTGACGCTTTAGTGCTGCCACCTCGTGGGCACCATTTTAGAAAACCTCATTGCCATCAGATGAGCCGCTCACTGGTTTAAATTATTTGAAGCTTATAAATGATAAGATGAAAAAAAAAGTTTGCATGCATAGGTATTTATTTAATAAATATTAATTCAAAAAGTCACTCATAGGTGAAACAATTACAAAATCTTCTATGATAAACCTGCCATGATAGGTAGATAGTTTGTGAATAGTAAATGTCATCTAAAAAGTATACAACCGCTACAATTTTCAAGAAATAAAACAAATCTTCATATTAGGGCTTACAAAATCTCCAAAGATATACTGGTGTCATAAAATTAAAAGACAAGCACTTTGTATTACTACTTTCCATTTTTCAGTAAGGATACTTTTCTACTAATCTAACTAATGATGTAATAAAAAACAAACAACCAACACACGGAACACTTTGGTGTGGAACATTACACGAACAGTACGTGTGATAAAATTATCTCCTTATTTGTTTATGGAAATATTCCAAACGGATTATCATAGCGCAATATTGTTTGTGACAATATTTCACGTTGTTGTGTCACGGAAGGTAACAAAAAGGAGAACTTTCACAAATTATGGTGTTTGTGTAATTATATCACAATAAAAGCACGTTTCTCTCGTTAAAAATGGCACAATTGTTACAAACGCGCGTTAATTCATAGTACCTACTTACAGCTAGTTTTTTTAGTTAAACTCCTACTTAGTTCTATAATTATTCAATGAATAAACTCGCATCATGTCGGTGTATTGCACGCTGTAAGTGCTAAGAAATTATACATACATACATTCAAGCAATAGTTTCTTTTTTTTTTAAATTCATTTATGTAAGTGAAAAAACGCAAAAAGTACTAGCCTTAATTAACCTTTTTTGTTTGAAGCTGATGAATTTAATGAGTATAACAAAAGGATAAACAAAGGTCATGCAGTACAAGCGGTGACAAAACTTAATTGTCTGAGGGTCTGTTGCCGCTGTGAAGGAGCAGGTGTGATCCGTGTGATGGTTCAAACGCAAACATTGTGAATAAGTTGTTAATTACGCGCGCGAGCCCTTCAAAGGTCCGAGCGCCACCTTTGTGGGGAGAATTCGAAACGACTGATGATGACCGACACTTTATAAGGTGGATTTATAACAATTGTTATTGTTACTTTATTATAATGCTACCTATATTAACGCTAATATTTTAAATACTTAAGGCCTCAAATAAAAATAGATTCTAAATATTTTAAACTTCCACTTCCCACCAATTGTACGTAAGTGGTAACTGTCCCTAATGGACTTTTTTGAAATGCTAAGGGCTCCGCGAAGCTGCTACCTACCGTAATTCTTCTTATTTCTTTTAAGTACACATCATTAGGTATGAAAAGAAACATTTTAGACCTTATTTCTATTTGAACTCAACCGAATTGTGTCAGCTTGTAGAGGCGATGTTGTTATAGAAGGTTGGTCGAAATACAATGCAACGCCAAACATTGCCATTTAGGAACATCTTGGTATAACATAATATTATTATATTGTATGAAATGCGAGTCTATCACCCGCGGCGATGTGATTGAAACTAATTACCTAGAAATAAACAACCAGTAAACATAGCAACGCTACAAATTGAAATACAAAATTAATATATAGAGCTTAGCGTAGTAAAAGAGAACCATTATATTTTTATATTTGTATGCCGTAATGACTAAACATGACTGACCACTTTAATTTAACACTGCACGCATTATAAATCAAACTAAAAATAAAGAAATATATATTTTTCTCTTGCTGACGCTACATTGAAATATTATGTCACTCCAACAATTAATTCGAATCTAATGACACCTCATATGCTAAAATCCATTGAGCCATTCAGGCTGTAGAGCGTGCTAAAGAAATAGACATACATACCCACATACATACATACATACATTCATACGCTCGAAAAACCATTACACTCCTCGACTTCGGCAGTTAGGCAAAAAAAAATTGGATAAAACATACTCGATGTTTCAAGATTATCAGCAAGTAAATTGGTTTTTGAAGTCATAGTTTCCTAACTTGTCAAGAGAAATCCAAATGAACAAACAAGCCTTCGCTAGGATTACCAGCCCACGCTGGACGTTGACCTCACTCGAGTCGAAAAAGCGATTAATTCCTACAATTAATACAAACATCCTGTAAAAGTTTTGTGTAGGTATAAGTACAATAGCTTCCCGCAGCGCGATTCCACCCACGTTCAGTTAAATCTTTGATTACTGCTCTACTCCTGTCGCTTGTAGCATAATATAGCTTATAACCTTTCTCAAGGACTGAGCTATTAACGCAAAAAGAATTATTCAAATGAAACTGGTAGTTCCAGTTATATATTATTATAGATATATCTGTTCAATAGTTGTATGACCTCGAGAATGAAGCTACATAATTAAGGACAGACATGTGATTTCGAGGAAATTCATTAGTAAGTGTCGTTATGAGAAAATTCATTAATGGCGTCCATTACGAAGAGGTTGCGATGGAACAGGCACACGGAGCAGATGTCACTGCGAACTTTACGTCGACTGGTAATAAGTTGATAGTGAGAAATATCTTACAGTTGAAACTACGAACTCTAGTACTAATAAAATTCATAAATCCCAATCGGTATCTTAATAAAATCTATATCTTAAAAGATCTACATTAAACATCACATATTATTACAAAACAAATAACGGTATCGCACAACATTACGTTGACAATGGACAGTCTTAACTCTTAAAGCGATATTAGTTACTTAATTTAATTTAAGTTCGTTACAAACATTTTCTCTCTCATACACATGTGGGTATTATATCATCAAAAATATACACATTATTCAAATGCCGTCAGGGCCAGCGTTGTCAATAAGGCATTATTGAAATAAATGAACACATAGTGACGACCACAATCACACGCGGGCCTTATAAACTAACCATTGTTGCCTCCAAACGTATATCAAAATGTCCTGTCAGTCAAAACGAGGAAATTAAAATGGATAAACGTATCAACGTGTTATATTCACTTGTGTGATGGGTTCACGAAAATGTCGACAAAATAAAAAAGTAATATATATAAGCATTTGAACGTTTCTGACATTTGCGTGACATTTTTATCGGATAAACCGAAGAAGAAATTGAGCAAAATGATTTCGCCACAACACATGTCTTGTATGCATGTATAATAATATATCACTTAAGTAAGGCAGTCGCAGTAAGTGCCCGATACAGACAACGCTGGCTCCACGGTATACGACATAATCTGTCCGCTGGTGCGGCGTGCGCATTCCATAAATCACTCCCCCGCGCCTTCGTTTCACAAAAACCCGTGTCGCCACCCCGCCCATACATTTGTCATTCAGATTTGGTGATTTCCAGAAACAAAAGTAAGTACGATTAAAGTTGAGTACACTTTAAGTTAACGAGGCTTACTTTGATAGATGGTCACTCGGGCGGCCCCTCACCTTGGAGTGCATATCCTAACGATCGTCGGATTAAAGTGAGGCTGTACAGCTCGTTTGGCATTGTAGCCAATCCCAGCCCTAACAAGAACGCGACGAATTTGAGATAATTGGAAACTCCTTTGAGGAGTTTCAAGTGGTTGTGTATTCTGCTACATCTCGTTAAATTAGCAAAAGGGCAAGTTGGAACGTAGTCATATTTTAGTAACTTTGTTTATCTTGACACAGAGCGGAATAATTTTGATAGGCAGTAGAATGAATAGGATACATAATACGAGATCGTGAATAATCAATTCAGCGTCAGGTTCGAGTTGAGAGATTGGAACGCATCATTAAACATTACCGGTACACATGAAGCGCTCTGAACAAGTTCAGTATTCCTCGTCAAGCGTACACGCTTTGATGTATAAGGAAACCGTTTCTTTATAAAAAATAAGAATTATTATTGGCTTTAATCGTTCCAGTGCCTTTGAACTTTCCATGTTGTGCGTGACAGTTTTATTACATATTGCTGGTGCTCAAAGCCTCGAGTTTGCAAAGAGTTGCGGCGCAAACATAGCGCCGGGTGAAACAGGGGGCGAAGAGGGCATGGATGGTAAGAACGCGGCAAATGTTACGAATACTGTAAGAGAACTTTGATACCCAAGTATTAATACCATCAAAGTTTAGCTGAACGACGCGACGGTGTGACTTGCTCGCAATAGCGATATAAAAATTTATTAAACTTATATATATAGGACGTCAAAAGTTGTGTTCTCTCTCTGTATTCGTATAGAAAACAAATAATAATACTGGAGTCCTAAATTAACTATAAAATAAAGTCACCCTCATTAAAATCGATAAGAAGAAACACACATGAAAATTTAATAGATGTAAATAAATCCTGGGTGTAGTGCAATGGTCCTAAAAGTAATAAAGTATTAACAGAAAGAAATTTTAATTACAATCTTAAAAAGAAGGTTTTGTATGGATTGCCAGTTCGAGTAAGAAAGAACTTTAACTCATAAAGTATTTGAAGCACTCGTCTCTCAACTGTACGGCACTATTTGAAAGTTCCAACAACGAGGCGAAATAAAAGAAACGTCGTGTTCTCATCGACATTACCCGCTACGAACGCTTTTATCTCGGCATCTCCACAAATGCAATAACGATAGAAATTTAGCGTGAGATCGAAGTGAGGCCATTAGAGGTCGTTGCGAAGCATTTGCGTGGAAAATGTAACGGTCAGAGCGAGTGCGGAACGATCCTCGCGAATAAACAGGAATGTCCGACACCGTTATGTGTAATTCTGCGCCGTATTGGGCTCAAAAAGAAAACCCTCGCAAAATAAAGAGCCTTTTGAATCTTTTCGGACTATAGCAGTGCTCCTTTATTATTAGGACCGTTAATCCACATCTCTCGCTCGACTACCTACCGGTTTTCGTTTACATACATGGATGTTCCAACTTATTTATTTTGGCTCAGATTTTGACCAATATCGGTGTCGGTTTATCTCACCGAATTTTACGACTCAGTCTGCTCGCTTCCGAACAATATCATAGGTTACTTCCTCTCCATAAAAACAATGTCATCTAATGATAAGACTCTCTATTATGATATTTTCCAAGCGTCGCTGTTCTCGCCTGTTGGTCGCCGGTAGTATTTATTTTATATGTAAAAGTACGGTCTTCGAGGAGAATCGAATAACAGGGTCACACCGCGAACATAAACGTAAGTAAATCAGTGTAAAAAGCAATCAAGGCTTATTCTAAAATTTTGCCTTTCAAGAAGTATCGATTCATTTCGGCTTAAAATTCTGGTGTTTCTTAGCAATAACCGCGGCGCGCGAGGCGAGGGGAGGCGCGGCCGGATGTGGACGCCGCGTGATCTCACGATCATCCATCATCCATCATCCGTGGACGTCAGAGGATTTTTATACGCAATTGCGGATACACCCGGGGAAAGCTAATTTATTTCCAGCTGTAATCATTTGCGCGTTATACGCCATGACCGGCGTTTTGAATAGATTTATTCAACGGGGCAAGATAAATAGTAACAGATTCAATTTAGGGGCTTATGTGCGACCTCGGCTATTCTTTGAAGGTAAAAATTGCGAATATAAGTATTTACCAGTACGACGTCTATAAACAAGATGATTTTCATAATAAGTTCAAGGAGGGGACCGAAATAAAAGCCTATCAGGATGAAAGTATTGAAGACGCGTCAGCAGAATCGTTGGGCCATAAAACAGTCCCTCTCGTAAAACGAATTTAATTCTTCGTTTCCACATTAAAGGCCGGAAGGGCCTGATGATGATTTAGGAAAATGATGAAGTTACATTTTGCTTGCTTACCCTCCGTTTTATGAGTTGGCTTTAAATGAGTTTGCGCCATCGGCATGGACTAGTAATACTCTAATATCTGACTTTATCTGACAAATGAAAAAGAAAATTGTTTCAAATTGCTTTTAACTTGTTTGATGCTCGGGGACTACCATTCCTGTAGAGGAAATATTGCGACGGATTTGAGATCTTAACACAGTACACTTAGATAAATAATTGACTATATAAGAGAATCATAGTTGTAGTAATATAATTATGATAATTAGTAACAATCTATTTTAAGCTGAAAACATTAAGGCGGAGTGTGAGATTTCGTTATTGGTTTGTTATTAAGTCTTTAGAAATCTTAATACTTTGTTGTTTGTCTGCTCTATTATAAAACTTGCTAATAACCAAATTTAACTTTTGTTCACAAATTCCATTGAATTGATATTCTAAACAAGTCCAGATTTAATCTCAGGCTTAATACATTGTAACAACTTTTTATCAAAGCTAAATATTTATGTGCTTTCAAGGTCTGTGGTGACCAAGTTTTGTTTAAAGGGATCTTAAATGGCAATTTTATGAACTTAACTGATGTCGAACCTTGAATGTTGTCGACCAAACTAAAACTAAACTTTTTACTTTCTTTACAAATTACCGTTCTGAATTGGTTTTATGACAAATACCAGACGTTATCAACAGAGCTCTTTACTCCAATACGAGCATAATTTCATAAATGATAAAGAAAAGCATTTTTTTCATTCACCTAAAACGATATTGGTTTTTGATAACGTCACTTTGCTCCTTTAAAACGGGATGTTGGATATAAATTCCCATCAGTTTTAACATAAAGCAACAAACTTAATCTACAGCTTCATTCAGGCGATACGTCTCCCTACGATGAAATCTGATAAAAAAACCTGCTTGGAGGATCAAATCGTACAAATCGTCTATTTGTTTATAATAACAAAAATACATTAAAATTTTTGGTCTTTTCCTCACTCGGTTTTAGTTTTGAACTTCCATTTTGTTTGTTGTTCTTTCTCTTGATTTAACTTGTCTAAATATATTTGATAACAGAATACTAACTCACAAAGACCACGTCTTAAAATAAAAATGCTGAACGTTCTTTCTACATTACATAATATTGATAAAAAATGTCTTCAGTCAATAAAATGGTAATGTACCTATCAGAAACGGATAATGATTGCGTTTCATCTCTTAATACATTTGCGTAGTACTAAATCTAACAAAAGATTTTCAATTTTTTATTGAAGATTAAAATATAAGGGTTTCTATGCTTCGGGATTCAAAGAAAGATCAACAGGAAATATATCTGTTATAGATATTTACTTTGGACGGACGGATTCAAATGAACTAGGTTAAAAAGTCTTATCTTTGGCACAATGTAGCTGTCTTTGAACCCAAAGTATCATTACTGGACATGGCCAGAGGCGATATCCATGAGTAACGTTGGGTTCGGTCGACGAACGCATATAGCCCGGACATTACACACAATTTGCCACAGACCGAGGGACACGTGCTCTTGCGTCCTCAATATCACACAATGACTTTTATCTTGGTGCTGTGATTGCTGGATTCAATACAGTTTTACTCGTACGCTCTATCGTCAGAGATAGGAAAATAATGTTAATTAACTTTATGAACTCTGATAGGGTATAATTGTACAAATCAATTAGCAATGGGTAAATTATATTCGTCGCTTATTATTTATTAACAGCAACTCAACCGATAGAAATGCACTTACGTAGTCGATGAACATGGAGGTGATACCTAAGTATTGTATTTGACCATATCCATAAAAACACAACCTCTTGTATACGAAAAGATTTAAAAAATTAACAGGGACGATGAATAAATAATTTTAAGATTTAAAATGGTAAGCGTTAAATCATAACACTAGAATGCACAACTGCATAGTATAAGTTGGAACAATCCAATTCGCATAAGTAGCCTGCCTGCACGTCACTCATGTTAAACCGTTTCGTTTGTTACAAACGAATCTATATTAAATTTCATGCCTCTGTGAATTTATTTGATTCGCATTACGTCGTGCCTTTCTCTGGAATTCTTTTTAATATCGCTCTTTGGTTGTCATTCTCGCGTTGGCCGTCATCAATCATTTCTGTTACTTTACCAATATATATTTTATCTTTATTTAACCTTTTTTTCATTCGGATGTTTATCATTAAGATCGAACTCCTTTTATGTCAATTGATATTAAATTTTGATGTTATTGCGTTCTATTCTTAGTCAATATTGTTTATCAATTTTAACAACAGAACGATATAAATATCATTGGGATACATTATTTTTAGGTATCGAAATATTTGAACCTTATTTACAACATAGAAACAAAGTTCTGAATACAAACCCGGTGTCCATCTGATGCGCTCGACTCTTCAGAACTGCATTAACAACATATAGTCATTTAACTTCTGAAACTTTACTGCGACTACAAAAATGTTGTGTGTAGTTCTTGTGAAGTTTTGCTGCACTAAAGATAACGGACTTTTGTTAATTGTAACATTACAAGACAAAGAAAATATGTCTGAGAACAGAGGACGAAGTAAAAACAATTAATTTTCACCAGAAAGAATACATCACTTCGCACGTAGTGCTGGTGTACCAGCATATAGTTTTGGTTTTATTATAATTTTTTTTTTATTCGTCTAGAATTCGTTCGTCAAAACGTATGTTATATATATTCGTCTGAAGACCGGTTGATATTATCAAAACGAAATCAAATTTACTACTTAGCTTATGAATTCATGGCGGCATGTCTATTTCAGCAAAATCTTTTATTTATTTATAATAAAAGTCTTTATGTCTCTCTGCGAGTGAAGGTCTATTTAATGAGCGTCTATCTAGAGCCTTTAAGTACGACTCAGTATTAATAGGATGAATCCAACTGATGTCGTCAGTTGCGTCATTAATCAGATCTTTCATTGCTAATGCCCGGCTAGCTGACATTCTATACATATAGTAAACCTCAATATATTGAATCCACAATTTTGAATATTATATAGATTAATGATTGCTTGAATAATAGCGTTAGCAGTAGAACGCAAATATTACAAGAAACGGTCGTTATTTTAATTAGACTATAATTAGGTATATAGTAAAACCTGACCAAGGTCATGTATCAAATTACAACTTCATAGGTAGTACATTTGGCGATTTTGCGCTTAGTCAGTGAATATTGGCTTTCGTTTATTACTTCATCAGTTTAAACACTAGCCACAAAATGTATATATTCTGTCTACATTATCTGTTTCTCTAGACGAAAAAACATGGCATATGAACGCCATGCCAAGACACAGAATAAAAAAACAATTGTTCAGACAGAGGTCACGACAATTCAACATTTAAGTATATTTCAGTACCGGTGACAGACTTTATTTAATTAAATCTATACAAATTTAATGAAGCATTATTTTTGCAATGTTTGAAAAAAACAGCCAACTCTATAGGTTAAGGTTACCACTTACCATCAGGTGAGACGTATGCTTGTTTGCCAACAAAATTGTATAAAAAACGATAATAATGAACCTAATGCGTAATATAATAGAGCACAATCGGTATGATTTTAACATATATTTTAATATATGCGTTCTTAGTGGTATTTATTACGTTTGTCTACTCACATTTTATTGGCCTTTGTAATTACCTACTTATACTTATTCTATTTTTTTGTCATAATTTCATTTCATTTTATTATTCATTACAACTTATTATTGTGTTTTTACTTTTACTCATTACATTGTGATAGTTTAGCAGTATAAATATTTTAAGTTAGATGTGGTTGCCTATAATTGAGAGAGCACCAGGCATGCATTTCCTATGTTTTTTTACTTTTTTATGTATGTGTTTCTCTTGTTGGTAATCCTAATAAATAAATAAATAAATAAATAAATAAACATGTAAGTGAAATCAAACTATATTAATAAATGCACTTAAAACCTTTAAAACCTGTTGTTTATATATAAAATGTGGTGTACCTGTAGTCGCGGCCTGCCTATCCGCCACTCCAATTACACGCTGCAAATATTACCGGGAGTTTAACGTCATTTGCATAGTGATGCCAGCCCAAAAAATAATATTGAACTTATTTACCTTATCGATTATTTGCAATGCTATTATAATAATGTGTTCGGTAATGGCCAAATTTTGTGTTCGGGCAGATAATTCAATTTTAATTTTAATGTAATGTTAAATTTGTTTTTTTAATATCTTTAGTTTTACCGTCACTGTCAGTTTGGTATGTATATACTCTTTTTTATACGACTTAGGTGACAAAGTGACAAACAAGCTTTGATGATAAACAGCTACCGTACCCTATGGACGCTTGCAACACCAGGAGCATCATTAGCTCGTGATACTACTACTGCTGTTTGCTATACTTTGTTATTTAATTTATCTTATTATGTAAATTAATCTTCACGTTCCGAATCAAATTGTTGTTTTAGTTCTTTGATATCGTAGGTTGAATAAAGGTTAGTTTCCATAAAAGAGTAGGAGATTACGAAATGTGTAACGAGATTTTTTATCGGAAACGACAAACGACGACGACGAAATATTTTTCTGTGCGTCGGCTTATGTTGTATGTAGATAAGTATTTATCGCTATATTTCTTCAGCATCACACTACCTATTGCGGTAGACTGAAATGTGATATTATTTGTGCGATTTATACATTCCCTAGAGCCGTGATCACTGGGTGACAAGTGAGAAAGCAATTTCTATTTGAGTCGTCCTCGGCGACTGTCGGGGAATAAGGCTGAGGTTTGTACTATAGACGCAATATCCTCGCTACAAAACTGTTTGGTTATAGATACACGTTAATACTTTGTATATTAGTTGGTGTTTTTAGTTATATTTATTCAAATCATTTTATGATGTGATTCTGACAAAGAAATCTACTGTCTTAAAAAATAACTCTAATCAATCACATCTTATTCTTATTATATATTACTTCTATTGCTACTGGTACGATATCTGCTTCTCATGCATTATAATGAGTGTTAATATATAGTTGCCAAGTACATTTTGGACATCACTTAGTTGTCGTTATAATAATCATTTTAACGGCACGTTTATTGAGTGTTTGGGAAAATTTTTGCATCAGTTGGCGCCTCTTTTATAAAAGGTCTTCCATTTTGGCAGCGACTGACAATAAAAACAAATATTTTCGAAATAAATATTTTCGGTGTTCATTTCGGCAATCATAATGTTTAATTTACAAAATGGATAATTTATAATTCACGTGCTTAAGGACAAAAGAAAATTGCTGAGAGGGTTTTTAAAATGGCGCCCACGAGGTGATAGCACCAATTATACGTCAGGTCTAGCTGTCAAGCACTTTTTTAAGTTAACCCCTGATTGGCCCAATGTGATAGTTGAAGTGGCGCTAACTGACGGCGAAAATTTTCCTAAACACCCTCATTAAAAATAAACCTCACCCAGACATTTTGTCCTTGACTTGTAGAGACACGAATAAGTTTTAAGGCTAGTAAGAATAAACCCAATCATACATAAACTAGTAAGTTTATAATAATATGTTTTAATAATAGACAAACAATATTTACAAAAGGTACCAAACAATTAATGAAATAAGGGATTGAACTAACCCGGATAGGTTATACGAGTATATAATGAAGGTACGGGTAGGTATAGGGCTAAACGAAGGTTTTCCATCGTGCGATCCTTGCGTAACACAATGATGATGAACTGAAACTATATCTCTTCCAAGGTCGAAGGCTGCTTTATGAGTCGCGCTGAGTTATTGACGACGTAAAACTTTTAGAGCCGGGGATATATCGTGCGATATTCCTCGCATCAAGGTGAAATATGAAATGTTTTGGTTAAAGTAATGAACGCTCGTATTATGTGCGTTTTGAGTTTATCTTTATATTTAGTTTTGCTACTTGTACCGTGTATCAACTTATACTAAATTGTTTCAGGATGACGCCGATGCTGAGCGCCACAGACTGTAAGTAATCTTATATAATATAGAACAACAGGGATAGACTTTAAATTATAATCTATCAACCTTCTACGTCAAACAGATGAAGCTGACATCGAATCTTTAACTCACTCCTGCTTTACTGTATTTGTATCTATTGCTATTAGATTTCATCATTAACATAGCTTAGTTTTGAATCGTTAAAACTGCTCAACATCCTCACACGTTTCGTAATAAAAACGTAAAGCATGAACGGACAATGTCCGTCTAATTACACAAAATACGAGTTAAAATTTATGCACAATGTTTCTTAAGTACACGGTCACTAAGACTATGTCTGAGGCGCCATTGTGGGCGTTTATTGTTCCATTTTGCTTCTATTAACACTGTTAGTAATCTTAACAATTGCAGTAATTCTCGGTAAACGGGCTTGTATTATACCACTATAAATTCTATTCTATTGTATCTAGTTAACTAATACTAAATGGTTTAGTTTTATTATTGCTAATAGTTACAGACAATTCAGCGTATTACACTGCCTATTGGCAACTGTAACCTCGTAATTTTATTGTCTCACAGAAAAACATTGACTGTTACCAAGGTTGCAATATTTTATAAAGCAGAATTAATTTTCAAGTCATGTTCCAATTTACGATATTAATTTGTTAAAGAAATTTCTGTGGCCTACCTTTATAATTTACTTGTCAAAATGTTTAGTAAGTTTAAAAGTTTTGTACAGATCTAATTTAAAGGTTTACAAAACAACTGCTTTATGAGATATAACAATCTCAGATAACTTCTATAAAACAGCCTATTAATAAAAATTATAAAGTTATTTACCGTCAAAATAGATGATGGAAAAGATACGTATTTAATTCTGAAATAAGCCTTCAAGACAACTTCGTAAACTTGTATCTTTCCTGATTCGTCTCTTTTTCAACTTGCCATTTTCTTACATGGTCTCTTTCCTAAACTTGTCTTTTTCCTAACTCGTCTCTTTCCTAACTTGCCATTTTCTTTCTTAATCTCTTTCCTAACTCAAGTTGTGTAATTAATTAAATGATACTGGTTTTTTCCTCGATCATCAAAATAACATTCTATCTGTCATCATAATCGAAGTCCTTTGCTGCTTCTCCCTTTTCTCCGTGTTTACTTTAGGCGTACCTACCTTCTGAGCCTCTCTAATCATTCAGTTGTCTGCCAACTTGACCAGGTCATCTGTCCAACTCATGAAAGCCTGCCCTCGTTAAGTGAATTCTATTGAATACTACTAACAAGTTTGTTGTATCTCAGAAATAATCTCAATTCCCTTGACTTGAACAACCTCGTCTTGATCGATTTGTGTTATTCCTTTTCGTACTATTATCTAATTAGATTACAAATTAATTGTACTACGATGTCTTTTCAACTAAGCAACAGCTGTATTAGCATAGTAAAAATGTAGAAAAAAAATTACACTTTTCACCGAGTTTTCAACCTAGTTTCAGGATTTGTTCAGGTCTCCTAAATTTATTATTAGTATATGACTTCACCTAACGTCTGTTATCAACATGGTACCACGCATATCAAATACAATAATTATTTTAAAACAAAATCATATAAGTAATTATTTAAAATGTAAGGCATAAAAATAAAATAATTTTTAGGGTTTCTTATCTTAAGGAAAAACACGGAACCCTTATGATCACGTTCTTTGTCCATCTGTCTGTCAAGACCCTTTTTCACAGAAACCCTTAGAGGCATCAAGCTGAAATTAATATAAAATACAGTATTCGAGGAAAAATATTGTGAGGAAAAATGTATTTCTACTAAAATATAAATGTCGAATCGCCAACACGACTTGAGCAACCGTTGTGATCAAGGTTAATGCCTTTTTTGTATAAGAAGAGGTCATTATTGCAGTGCCATTTTAGAGTTTAGAACATAATAATAATATCTACTCATAAATGTAATGATAATCTGAGAAATGGATTTGTCACTTCAATCAAAAGCTAGATAATAATTATGTCTGATTGACTCTTTACAATGGAACGTGCTATCTAATCGTTATGAACATACCCTATCCCTCGGGCATACTGTCAATCGAGTCCATCAATCCATCACTCCATCAAACTATAAATTCATTTAATTTTATTGAGATGATTGATTTATTCAGTTCTAATTATAGTAGCGTCTTTTCCTATCTTCGAAGTAATATTTGTTATTACGACAAGTGTGTAAAAAAGTTGTCTAATTACAAAAACTATGTGTAAAGGCTGTTATAAGTATTAATGTTCTACACTATTGTAATAGCGTTCACCTGTAAAAATATTTGTATGTATGTGTGTTATTAAATGTATTTGAAATTATCGGCTTTTCTCTACAATGCGTGTTTTAAGTATATAAACCCTCTGAAACAAGTATTCTGTACCATAGAGAAAACTGGATCAAAACGCTTGGTTTAGAAGTTGAGTTTTTCCGGTCTGATCCCCTTGTTTGATACCCTGCAGGATTGGTTGATTTTTATTATTTCTCTATTCTGGTATGATACCCCGCGTAGGGAATCAGAAATAAATAACAAAAATTTTCCGGTCGGATCCCCTAGTTATCAGCAAAACAGACAATTTTTTTTAATGTTTTCATTTTTATTTTATAATGTCAGTCCATTTAAGAAATCAATCTGTTTTCATCTCAAAGTACTACTACATTAACTTTATTTTATTAAAACTAGACTACCTTCTTATCAACTTTTCGCTCCTACTAACAGTATGAGACGTTGTTTACCGTTCAACGCCATAAATCAAAGGCTGTGCGTGATAACTTGTGAAGAGGCTCCAGAGGGAACTTTGGATCGAGGTCGTTCGAGGTAAATAACAAGATGAAGGTAAAAGTGAAATAAGTTTGCTTTTGTTTAGTTCAATGGAGGAACATGTTGGGAATATGTTTTGTTAGTTTTTCAACAAACTGAAACTTATGTTTTTATTTTCACATAATTATTATCTTCATAGCTGTCTTAATTTATAAGATTCTGAGCGCGGTAGATATAATTACAATCTTAAAAAAAGGTTTTCCTATAGAAGTAGACATAGATGTTTTTTACTCGCAAATTCTGTCATTTTAATTAGATTCAAATACCAGGAAATGTCAAAATGGCTTAGTAAATAAGGCACCCGCTTAGTTAACACGAGATAGTATCGAATCCGGGCAAGTAACAATGGGATTTTTCTTTTTTTTTTTTTTAAATACTTTCTAAGTTTATCTTGAAAATTTCTGACTGACAGTAAAGAAAAACATTGTAAGTAAATCTGAACTTAGAAGTCTGAAATTGCTAATCCACCTTGAGAGCAAGCGTGGTGATTAATGATGCCTTCTCTATATGAGAAGTGGCCTTTGCCCTACAGTGGGACAGTAAACAGGCTGGTTATATTTGTAGGAAACGAGTCAATATACCCTGCTCATATTAAGATTCATATATTTTTCCACAACATTAGTTGACCTTAGTCAAGCCAAACCAGCCAACTAGCCATACCAACTGCCTGACCATCACAAAGTGTTCTCAAATAACAGTAGAACATACAATAACACAATAAATAAATAATATTTACCGTGCAATCCTTTTATAGAATAACAATAAACTCTGAATATTATTGAGTGGCGGATCAGATAAACTGTTTGTTCGCTAAAGCTGTGAACATATGAACGGTTTGTACCTACTCACTGTACGCTTATTTTAATGTTTTGTTGTAGGATCATGTTGACGTCACAAAGCTTCGAGAATATTCACGCGAATACAAATGTATTACTCATGAGGTTTTACATAGGTTTATTGGTGTAGATGATATTATATAAAATTATTTTTAGAAAAAAAAATGAAAACTGACTTCAAACAACACCTACATGTTCAATCCTTAACTAAAAAGTAGAAAATAATATTTTAATTACTTCATAGCAAAGAACATTAAAGGGGAATCAACGCAATCCTTGATACCTATAATACTTTACTATTTATAGTTTTTAATCAGTTATTTTGGAGTCGGTGCCAGCTAACTCTAGTCTCTCAAGTCTACTGCTTCTAAAGAATGAAGACGCTGAAAATGAAATGACACAAATGGTCACTCATCCAGGACCACTTCGTTTCTAACAAAAAATGAATTTTGAAAATCACTTCGCACTTGTAGCATGGACATGTCAATGTCAGATAATTCGTCGCAAAAGACATCGACGTGTTGCTTTACACGTCTTCACTTCTTGCATACGTTTTGTTACAAAATATACAATTGAAGCCAAACCACTACATCATTCTTTATACAAAAAACATGGGACCCCATTTCGGAGTATACCCTTTCAAATAAAAGAAGAATTTTCCAAATTGGTTTATAAATGACCGTGTTCTGTCGTAACAAACATACAACCACTCAACCATTTCTTATAATAAAAACAATGGGACAAATTTCAGAGTATACGCTCCCAAATAAAAAAAAAAAATTTCAAATCGGTTCATAAATGACCTAGATATGAGGTAACAAACATACATAAAAAAACATACGACCCGAATTGATAACCTCCTCCTTTTTGAAGTCGGTTAAAAAAAAATATATAAAAAATATTATAAATAGTAGGCTTGCTATAAGTTACCTACCTGGTGATGTGGTTTTTATTATTTATAGTTTTTATTATTTATACTAGATCCCCTCGCTTCGTTTCGGTATAAAAAGTTTCATTGGCTTTCACAACAAACGCCAACAGAAAACATCATTGTAATAGTGTCTTATTGCATCATTCAGATTTACAAACGCGCGTCAAAAACTGAAAAATATGTTAAACATAATAAAATATAACCTATGTCGCTCGCTTCATTTATTGATTTCTATATGTGAAAGAATTTTTTAAATCGATAACGTAAATTTAAAGTTAAATCGTTGCAAATAAACATACAAAAAATCAAATATTTTCTATAATATTAGTTTATACTATAAGGCAACGGTAGCAGTAGGGATCAAGTTCTATGACATGTCACGGGATACGTAACAAACCTACAATTAACAGATACAAATTACATTAGAAACGTTTCTTTAAGGATCTCGAAACGATTTGTTTATTGTGGATACATAATCACACAAACAGTAATCACACGCATAATTACAATGTCATTGAGACAGTCAATGGTACATCGAGTTGTTAGTGGTCAACCCAGTGTCAGGTATTTAGGTAGTACAGGGACCGACTTTAATGTGCCTTCCGAAGCACGGAGACGCTCAGATCAAATACCACTATGCGGTCAGCCATCCCTGGGTAAGCCGTTGCATAACCCGCTAATCGTTTGCTGACCAGTGAGTGCAACGATATGAGCGCCTTAATAGTAGAACAATTGGTGAACAGTCAATGGTAACTGGCGGTCATAGTTCGGAAGCCATAGAACTGTAATATATTGTAACTCTGGCGCCTTGGCCATATAAACTAAGATCTAAAAAGTGTCCCATTTCTATTACTCAGCTGATCAATTTGCACAAAAATATGTCGCTGTACCTTCACATAATTATGTCATAAATCTTAATTATCAAGTCTAATTTGAGTTCTTTATTATTTAAATCACACTTTGATGTTTAATTTGTACAACACGTATAATGGTTTATTTAAGCAAACATAATTAATGTGCTTTGATGTAATTACTTTGTGTTCGTTAACTGAATGTTTGCAAAGTCCACAGCGACACGGCTTGTACCTAGTGTAAAGATTAAAAAGTACAAACAAACTAATGAAGATATGTCTCATTTCAATTAATATGAACAAATAGTAAGACACTAGGCTTAACACTTACTATACGACATAAAGTATTATAGAAATATAATTGTTAATTTTATTTAAGAGGTTTCTTTTTAAGTTGCCAAAGTTATTTTATATAGGTATTTTTTATTGCTAACAGTAGTAGAGCAAATAGCCCACGTGATGGTAAGTGGTAGCTGTCGCTCATGAACGACTCAGAATTCCTAGCATTGCTCCTGTAATGCCAGAGACTCTGCAATGCCGCTGTATACCATGAAGGGACTGGAGGTAGGTGAAAGGATGTGGGAGTCGAGAAAAAATCTCCGGCACTCTTACTCACCGAACGATACGCAATAGTACGGATACTATTACTGCCGTCTATCTTCTATGTTAGGGTATAGTACTTCTCCAGTCGATCCGACTCATTTATGCTGCAACTAGTGGATGTACTACCGTGAAAATTTAATAGGTCTTTGACTAATTTATACACTAACAGATATAGTCATATTCATGAAAGTCTTCTAAATTCGGTGTGATTGGTGAAAGATTTGCCAACGCTCCTCAAACCCTATCAAAGTAGTAAGGCTTGGCGAAAACTTATATTCGACATTTCATCATCTTTGACCTAAAATAATGATGATGATGGACATTACTTTGAGGTTCTCAATTCGACAGTACTTCACGTACTTCGAGATCCGCCCTCGCTTCGGTTCGGTAGCAATAGTTTCATTTGACTCAACAAACTCCTACTAAAAATATCATAGCAATAGTGTCGTATTGCATTTATAATATTAGCTTAGATATAACATAACAGTTACACATCTCTATTAACAATATTCTGCATTAAATAGCTATAACTATATACGAATACAATATATGTGTAAAGATTTTCTATATAAATCGAGCAATGTGTCATAATTTCAAAAGCACCAAGGACTAATTTAGCTGAATATTAATAATACTGGCGACATGACAAGGGGAAGTGTACACGTGTGGCTATACCTCATGTTTATATACATTTATGTGCGTCCATAAATCCTGCTTTGACCCACAGGGCATGTATACACGCGCAGAGACGCGTCCATTGAAATGATTGATAGCAACGACGGTGTGCTCTCGCTTTTATTTTACTCGCTGATAGTGCGACCACACGCGATGTAAACTTCTAAAACTTTTTTTAGTTTTAGTTAAAAAGTTGTTTTAGTTTTAGTTTAAAATAAATATTGTTAGTATCCTTGCGAGAATTTGATAGCTGAAAGGGTGACAACCACAGAACAAGTACTTGACAACATTGTGTTGACGTCAGGTGACAGCGGTGGTGCTGTCAGTGGAGGCGTTCAAAGTATCATGTTGAGGGGTGTGCGCACTCGCCTCTCGTTCTAGGTTCGCGGCTCGGACGCGACGGATGTGTACTAATGACGATAATTTTTACATCGTTCTGTTATAACGACAGCGACATTTCATTATAATATTGTTAGTTATATAGATAGAGTAGTGTTAAGTGTTTTGTTTTTTAAAAACTTATACTGATATCTGATTTCTAATAATATTATAATTATTAGCCACAAGTATTCTAAACAGAAAAAAATCGTTAATTAAATTTTTGAAGTGATCTTTAGCAGCAGCTATTTAGTAAATGAACAATTTTAACCACGATACGTTTTGCTTTACTTGAAAGGTGTGTTAATCGTTATCATTTCAGCCATAAGACATCTCTTGAATACGCCTAACTTATTCTGAAAGTTTTTTATTTTAGAATACATGAAAACGTTAAATAAACTCAAAGTATTATAATATCGTTAAAAGTCGAGTTGCTCTGAAAACCACGTCTAAATATCATAAAATAAGTCGTCAAAATGAATGAAAATAGATTAGATTCAAGACGAAAAATATTTTAGATTATCCAGACTTGCTAATTTAAAACGTTGTCAACCTACACAAGAGAAGGTGACCATGTATTTATAAAGTAAGGTATTACCGCAGACCGCTGTAGAAACTAACTCATTACACTTGATAGCATACATTTATGTTGTGTTTAAGTTATGTATAAAGTGCCACCCTTTCACAGTTGAATCTAAAGGGTCTCGAACCAAACGGTTCAGCACTCTCATACTTTTGTCGCTCAATTAAAGCCTGGAACTCTTTGCCAGCGCATGTGTTCCCATCTAATTTTGATCCTGGGTCGTAATGGTAATTTTGATCGGGCATCTCACTAAGCCGCCATAGTGGAGGCCACCATACCAGTAGTTTGGGTTTTGGAATGGTGTCCGCCACTTTTGGATTCCACTTGCTGCTTACCATCAGGCAAAATGAAGTCACTTTGGTAGGCTAATATAAAAAAAAAAATAATAATTATTTTTAAAATAATAATAATTTCATACTATTCACCGTACGCTGATCTACGTCAAAGAGATAGATATATTATAGTAAAACTCTTGCATAATGAAGTGGCATAATCGGAAGATGTTGGACGATTGATAAAAGTTTACAAGCACACGTATTTAGTGGTGGGTTCTAAGAATAATATTTTGACATCGTAGACTCTTAATGGTTACAAAGACAAATAGTACATATAGGACATTTTTCTTTGTTCTTTTTATAAACTTTTACGATTTAATTATGTTTTCTTATAATAATTTTGGCGACATGCCGCTCGTGTGTAAGAGCGAGATAGTTTTATTATAAATATCAATCAAGTTTTACTATAAAAACGGAGACAAATTTATGGTTTTTCGTATTTTCGGTTTTTTGCAGACCCTGCCTAATCGGTTTATGGCTACGCTACATAAGTTAATCCTATTATTATTTATATTGTACCTTGTGTTTGATTCGACTTCACAATTAACCGAATGCAATCGCAAATCATTACTTTGTTCTTCATCCACGTTAAATTTGATTTTAAAAACTGTATAATTAACATAATATTTTTATAAACTGTAGCCTATGTCTTATTGTATTAGCTATATTATTTTAAAGTTTCATTAAAATTCATTCAGTAGCTTTTGCGTGACAGAGTAACGAACATTAATACATCCACCCATACATACAAACTTAGTCATCACAAATGTTAGTAGGATTATATGGCACAACGACTTTTATGGTACGATTTTGTTAATGTAGTGTTACGAAAATAAAATATTTTCTATTTCAGTGAGTACATTTTACAATATCGTGATTAAACGTGCGTGTGTATAATTTGACACGAACGTGGTCATGTGTAAACTATTTAGAGTAATTGACGTTTTAATGAATAGATTTTTTATGAACTATAAGTGTGTTGTGTTAACTATCGCTTATTGACCTCGAAATAGAACTAGGCACACCATTAAAGGTTAATATCGTCTAACATTTTGCCAGCCGTAACTTTAAAAAAAATGACAAAGTTTCAAAAGATGTCAATTTAATTGTCTGTTTTCCTAAATACTTTATAAATGGTAAGGTGACAGTTTTGGCAGGTAAATTACAAACATGTTCCCTCTAATCTAGAATTCTCGAGGGTACATTCTACAGGAATAGAAAACAATATAAATTAAAAACTAACACCTAAACTCTTAATATTTATTTTATTTTTCTTGTCATTTATGACTATAAATAATAAACATACCAACCTAAACTATAGTTTAAGAATGTGATGAAGGTTACAATTTAAATTGAAGTATAATTTAAATTTAACAATAAAATAGAAATCTCGAGCGCTTGAAATGTAGAACATTTTGTGTTATAATGAATTTGAACAGAATGGATCAAGTTTGTTTAACTTGTAATAAGTTCCTGCAGACACAATTACGTATATAACATAAGATTTTAAGCTCCTCAAGCTTATGCCGAACACACGGAGTTGAATTTAATTTTGTACTTCCTACTTACATTATAGCGCTTTATTACAATAAAAAACAATGTCACAGCTATAACTTTTATTGTGTTTTATTCTATTTACTCACGAAATTATTTAAAGTGTGGTTCATATATCAAAATATAATAAGTTTAAGTATGCATACTACTATGTTAGTTTATACTTGTGCAGATAAATAGAAAACTTAATTTTTCTCTTTTAAAATTTAAATATTTGTAATTTGTATACTCACTGTGCTCATCACCGTCGTCATAGTTACAGCATAATGATGTCTATTGCTTGGTAATCTGGAAGTCCAGCAGTGGACATCTTTTGGTTGATAAGATGACAAATGTATGTTTTCGACAAACCAAGTTATCAAAAAAGATTGTCTTCGTTCGAATAATTGCTTGTAACTGGTTGGACGGTCGATAACACAAGTCACAAAACAATTCTATCAAAATAATGTGCAAAATTAATTTTCTAATTATATTTTGTCTGCGTTTGAAAGTTTTGAATTATTTTTGCGTGTTTGTTTAATATTTTCTAATTTTATTGTGACAATTTTTAACTAAAGCTCTAAGGGAATCCTACTAATATTATAAATGCGAAAGTTTGCGTGTGTGTGTGTGTGTGTGTGTGTGTGTGTGTGTGTGTGTGTGTGTGTGTGTGTGTGTGTTTTTTATTTTAATTTAAGTAATATGTTTGTTTAAATTATTACCGACTAACCGTTTAAATTAATGCCCAATTAATGAAACGCCAGTTAACTTAGGTTTAGATTAAAAATTATTAATAGTATTGGAAGTAGATAAAAAATAAATCATTATAGATACAAAAACACCCAGCACAATTTTATTGATATACCACAAATTGTATTGGATGTTATAAATTAGGTTTTCAACTAAGTACTATCTACATTCATATTATCGCAGTACTATACTTGTAAATACAGACGGTTAATTACTAATAAATACCTAGTAAACAAAATACTTTACCATTATGTATAGATTTGTTGGAAAGTTAAATTTAGACCCACTTAGAACAGCGCTAGATAATATTCTTAGACCTTCTAAGAACTGTCTTATAGGCAGTCTGCTCGAGTGGCGTGTTATATTGAGAGCATTCATAGTTTGTACCCGTACAAGTGTCACTTAGCGTCAATCAAACCAATAGGGTCGGGTCGTATATGTGTATGTTGACATTGTTGGCACAAAATAACAATACTATCTTTGAACAGGTATCAGAATATTTATCGCTTCAGTCACGATCAATAAAATGTGTGTTTTATAAAAAATAAATAAATAATATCATAACAACCACACAACGCCATCTAGACCCAAAATAAATTAATAGCTTGTGATATAGGTTCTAGAATGTGGATATACAAACTTTTATACTTTTATTTTGTAAATTCATACTAAAATAGAATAATAAATTAAACAAGTAAAGATTTAGTACGCAAAATGAGATACGAAAGATCCAGAACCGACAGAGTAATTAAACCGAGAGCTCTCACATAAATTTTACTCATTTATCCTGATATGTCCTCAAACAGCCTAATGCATCTAAATGTTAACAAGGTTCGTTGCTGTCTGTACAACACAAGTGGCTAACAAACGAAGCCTTCAATAGTTCACTCAACAGAATTGATTAATTTGTTCCTTCTGTGTTCAATGTAATTCATTCAGTCTTGTTTAAACAATAACAATTATCTTTCGTTGCGAGCAGTACTCCGGCGTCTGCCGCCGGTACGTGGAGAATAATGACAAATCTTTGTTTGCTCGTTATTTGATATAATAATTGAATTCAAAACTTAATGAAAATGAGAATACCATCGATTTTAAGTTTATTAAAATTAGACTATTTTAATTAGACGTGGATGATAGATAAAATAAAGAGCTTGTATCAACAAGAAAAAGGCAGCAGAAGAGTAAAAAAAAGAAACTCACTAAGCTGCCATAGTGAAGGCTACGGCTAGCATACCGTAGTCAGAGGCCCTAGACAAGTGGCAAAGATTTCTATTCTATTCATAGATTAGATTAAAAAATGTATTGGATTGACATAAGCTAACGCCAACGCTTATTTTTTTTTTTTTTTTTTTTTTTTTATATTAGCCTACCATAGTGACTCCACCCCGCCTGATGGTAAGCAGTCAGTGGAATCCAGAAGTTTTGGCCACCATACCAAAAGCCATAGTCTTAAACTGCTGGTATGGTGGTCTCCACTATGGCGGCTGGGAATGGGGTTAGGGGAAGGGAATGAGGGAGGTAAGGAAAAGGGAAAGGGGGGAAGTTGGGCCTCCGGCACTCTCACTTACCGAACGAAACGCAGTAGTAAGGATACTACTACTCTTAAGTCGATCTTCTATTGAAATTAGACTATTTTAATTGGACGTGGATGATAGATAAAATGAAGAGCTTGTACCAACAGTAGTTTGGCTTTTGGAATGTTGTCCACCACTTCTGGATTCCACTGACTGCTTACCATCAGGCGGGGTGGAGTCACTTTAGTAGACTGATATAAAAAAGGAACTTTCTGTGTTGAAAGAATGTGAGTGTTAAAATTTTAATCATTCAATTAAATTTGTGTCCGTTAATTGAAAGATCATAATTACTAGCAAGCTATGATTTTCCTAGTGTGCATGTCAAAAGTTAATTACAAAAAATCTAGATAGACGACGTCACACAAACACCTCTGATGTAAATCACGTACTATATGAAATATATTCAGAAATATTTTTACGCAAAATATGATATTCAGAAAACAGTTACGTTTCACTTTTAGACAAAAGCCCGAAAAAAGATTCCTTTCAAACGGGCCAAAGATTTCATTTCATGACAAAGAGAAAAAAGGTAGGCTGTGATTTTCCCATGGGAGGGAGCGTGATCAATCACTGGAATAGCCCGGTGCACCCTGCGGCCCGGCGCGGGTGGGCCGCGGGTGAGTGCCACGTGTGGGCCTGACCTCGCGACGCTATCTCCATAACTAAACGTCATATACTGTCTCTCGCTTATATCAATATGGTATACGATATACGCTTCAAGGAAAATCCTTCGGTAACACATCTTTCATTTTAGAATATACCGTAAATTGCAATAGTAGACTTTGAATAATAGCAAATTTTAATATTAGATCGAATCTTGGCAGCTGACGTAAGTGGAATAAGTCGTTTTGTGGATATGTCATCTGTTCTTTATTGCAAACTAAATATTGCTTTTAATATTTCTTACCTTATTTAAAAATATGTCTTTGATATAGGATTCATTGGTTTTGACTTTCTGACATTATAAACATAGAATTATTGAGCACAAAGTTTTCGTATCGAATCTCTTAGCCTCTTGCCTATCTGTCGTACGCACTCCCACTGTGTTACCACAATTTTTAATTCTTGGTATTACATAAAGAATATAATATCTTTATTACTTATTAAAATATTCAAAATACTTTTGTGAGCTACAGCAATGTTATTTATTTTGATTATTTTACTTTTAAAATCTCGTACCCTTGCTTTCAAAAGTTTTACGTAAATATTTATTTGATCCGTAAAGTTACTTGTAAACGTTGATTTTGAATATATTTTTAGGAATGTTTGTTGCAAGCGTAGGTAACTACTATTAACAAGTGGATCACCATCCCAATTGTTATTTTACATATTTTATTTCACAAATTAGAAGTAGACTATATAAAGCTAGTGTAGTAAATATAATAATAATATCACCAACAACTAAACACAACGCTATATAGACCCAGAGTAAGCATATATATATATAGCATGTGTTATGAGTTCTAGAATGCGAATATAATATATAAGTACTTTTATTTTATAAATACATATATATTATACATAAAATCACCCAGACCAATGCAAATAGACACGTTCATGCACACAAATATTTGCACTGAGTCGGAATCGAACCCGCGACCTCTGCATGACAGTCCGTACACAGTACCACCGAACCACAAAGGCAGTCAAAATATGTTTAAGTCGCTTAAAGTAGTGTGGCCTAAAAGAAAACACAAGCAGCTAAAGAGCTGCGCCAAATCCAACTTCGAATAATTAAAATACCTTGCGTAGATATAACATACTTCATTATAACATTTTTGTCTAATTAACTTGTATATAATTCCTAAACAAAGCATACAAAAGTCTTACGCCACACATGTTATTGTTGGAAACTTGAAACTGAAAAGAAAATACGCTGCATTGTCTCTTTGTATAAAAACAACGTTCAGCGGCAAACTATTGACACAACCTAAATACACAGGGACTTCTGAATTCTAGGCCGAGGCAAAGCCATTAGCTAAACAAGGGACACATTATCCCCAAGAACACAGGGTTGTGTGAGAGAGGTCGTTTCTCGCGCTATCAAGTGCGAGCTTGTCACTTCATCTGTTGATAGTGAACGTGCCGTTAGTTCGACCTTGTGCTACGTAAATTAGTTATTACTTACGTAGCACAAGGTCGAACGGTTATTATTTATTAAAGGAATTTCTTATAAATATTTTTACCTAGTAGTATACTCTTACATTTTTAAAATCATGTTAAATGGTAAAAGTAAGTTAAGTCTCGAATGTTGTATTAAAATGCTCGTATTAAAATAAAAAGCTTTGAAAGTATCAATGTGATTTTTTAAAGTCATAATATGTATCGCTTACCGCTTAAAAACGCTTTCGTCGCTTGTCGTATATGTAACTAACATTTGCAATACAATTTAGAAATGTTTTTTATTCACTAGTCATTTGAATAATTGTACATATGATATGATAAGGAGAAAACTATATATATATATATATATATATATATATATATATATATATATTATATGTAACACGACAAAAAATAAGATAGAGTTACTATCTTTGTTATAAATTTACTTGTACATAGAAATTAATTCTGATGAAATCACGACGTATTTATAATAGAATTAGCTTTCCGTGGCACTGTTTCATCCGCGTCTTTGCTGTGATGTTACATAACCTATAACCTTCCTCTAGAACTGGGCTATGATACGCAAAATATTTTTTTTAAAACCGACTGTTAGTTTCAGAGATTAGCGCGTACAAACAAACTCTTCCACTTTATATAATAGTATAGATTAGGCGGCCATGTCATTGTATTTAGCTAGTAAACCGCCATCTAGAATGACATCATATATACTCGTATATGTATGTACTTATTTAAAAGAACGGAACTCAAAAGTACGGTTATTGTATGAAACGGCCCTATTCATCTTGAAACTAGTGAGGATCTACGATATGTTTGTGTGATATGAATTTGTTTCATGTCCGGATAACCGATATACTTACACCTAATTTTTGTCCGTTAATTCTTATGCGAGCACAATTTAAAAAATGTTTTGCAATAATTTATGAGTTGGACTCAAAAACTTGGTTGTATTGCAGATAATTATTATTTAATGTTGTTGAGACGTGCTTGGAATCGTCCGCAGTTTAATTATGTACCCAAAGGGCCCTTTATATAAGTTTACTGTCGATGGCCATTCAAGACGTGGCCTTCACAAGATTTATGTTTCTGCGAGTTTATTTAGAAATCAAACTCTCGCTCGTTTCACCCCATTGTTGGGGCACAAAGACGTTTCGAACAGTTTATCGGGAACATTAATCTGTTAGAATATTTTGGGCGTACTTTAATACAGTTCGCAGTTTGTAATTGACTTGCAGGCTGTATTGGTATAACGAATTAAAGTCTTGAACAAACGGTTGGCGCGGATTAACTGACTAACCGTTTGTTGAATCAGACCCGATGTTTGGACCTACTTATACATTTGGATTGTTTCAGTTTGTGCCGACTCAGGTGTTTTTTATAGAGTACTGCGTAGACATATAATAATAATAATAATACCAGCCTGTTTACTGTCCCACTGCAGGGCAAAGGCCTTTTCTTATAGAGATGGAATGAGCATTAATCACCACGCTTGCTCAAGGCGGATTGGCAATTTCAGACTTTTAAGTCCAGGTTTCCTCACGATGTTTTTCTTCACCGTCAGTCAGAAATGTCCAAGATAAACTTAGAAAGTACATATGATTTGAAAAATCACATTGGTACTTGCCCGGATTCGAACCCACTACCTCGTGTTTACGAATCGGGTGCCTTATCCACAGGGCCATTTCGACTTGTAGACATAATTGCTTCTAATACATATAGCCCACCGATAACCTACCTGATGATGAGTAGTAATCGGCGCAGATGGACTTTCCAATGTTATAGTTTGATAAAGAACACGTTATTTATATTATTAAATGTGTGAAATTTATGGCCAGTACGTAGGATTGATAAAAGTAATTAGCGACAAAGACTAAGTTTATAAACAAAAGTAATTATTAGAGAACATTTACACTATTTTTCTATTTTAAATAATAATTTAAGTATATTATAATGTATAAATATAAAACAGTAGAGCAAAATCGTAAAATACTTTTTATACAAAACCTACGCTACAGTAATCGTGATCACATTAATTATGTTAACTATTAGTATTATTTGAACGAGATTTACTTAAATAAATAGAAGTTTAATTTTCAAATATAATTCCTGTTCAAAATCAAAGCAATATTTAACTTATTTCGAATAATTAAGCTTCACATTTGAGTAGCAGCGAGCAGCTGTGTTGCTGCCTATACAAATATAATTTAATACCTCTTATAGCCGCTTTGACGTTCATCATATTTTACAAATTCACTAATTACTCACTAAAAGCTTTTTATTTATTATTTTGTTTCATGTAAATTGAATGTTTCCGTGGTTCAGTGGTACTGTATGCGTACTGCCTAAATTGATATGGCGTTTTTTCTGACAAGATATTCTTAGTGTTAGCTCGAAGTCTGGTTCCGTGCCTAGTAAATGTTAATAGGCTCCCTCCCTGTTCCGTAAAACCAAACCAAATTGGCGATAGGTAGGTGTATAACGTGTTAATAAATGTTTTTCTTTTTTTCTCTCTATATACACTTCCATCGCTGGCAGCATGCTGCGAGGGGGTGGCACCTCGCTGTCGAGAAAATATCATAAAAATTATTATATTTTTTTTATTAAATTATATAAAAATTATTATATTTTTTATATTAAGTAAGTCTTTGAATTGAAGCGCATATAGGTTCCTATGCAAATTTCTTTAGATGCACCTCCCTGAAAGTAATCTTGGCGGCGCCTATGTACACTTCTGCTTATCCTTTCCGCAAAAGGCGTAATGCTAAGTTAAATATTTTCACCTCTTTCTTACTTATCCGGTTTATTGGCATTATATCTTTAAATAAACAGTTGTACATTTTAGAATTCATAACAGCCGAGCGGCTAAATGACCTATTGTCCTTCTCCGAGGTTAAAACGGCCGTTACTTGGGATTATAAGGCACGGATATTTTATAGAAGATTTTATTTTTTGTCACATTTTATATTATATTTTCTTGGTGTGAAAATGCATCTCTCTCTGGAGGTAAAGCCTCCATAGTGTGGGCCACCTTGCCTGGAGTTTCACACGATGGTATTGGGGACGTTGTCATTTTGCGCTAATATAAAAAGGCAATTATTTACCGTTTCATTAAAAAAAGAGAACAATCCTAACTCTTATAGCAATAATATTATTACCTTACTTTGTCTCTATCCTTGTTTTTAATGGTACAAAAGAAAAAGACAAAACACTAAGAAGTAATATTAAATAATACTGCTCTAAGAGGTGGTGCTAGATCCCCTGAAACTAAGAAACTGCTGTACTGTTTCATTAATTGTATCTATGTTTGTAAAAGTCCTCTAGCCACAGGTTTTATTCCCTAGTGCAGATTTCTTTTTAACAAACAATATTTTCCTTCACTCTATATTACTATAGTTCATATAATTACCGTGCCTATCATCGACTTCGCAAACTTTTTGGCAAAAACACGAACATAATTCACGTCTGGAGCAAACTTAGCCGCAAGTAACGCCGGGCGATTCGATTATTCAGCAATAAATCGACAAGTTCGTGGACTTAATCTGTCCCAGAAGGCCCGCCATATTGGTCATAGCAGTTACAATACTCATATCGAATCAAAAAAGGTATAATTTTTTTTTAATTAAAATTCTGTACTTCAGTTTTGTACTTTTATGATACTTTGGACTTTTCTTTGACTGTAAATTGAGCGCTTTTTAATTTCATTGGAAGAAAAAGGAATACCGCAGTACCTACTTTGTTTTAGAGCGACAGCGTAATGCACACATTGTAATGGTAAAAGCTGCAAAATAATTTGCGAGACTCGCCTTTAATAGTTTTGCCAAGTCGAAGTGCACTCAGTGCATTGTATGTCGGTAAAGTCCACCATTGCCAAAATTTGATCATTCATTCTCGGTAGTATAAGGAAAACTAGTTTGCTTTTAACTATTTTTAGGTTTCTTGTACCTCAAGAGGCAAAACGGAATATTATATAACTACTTTGTTGTCTGATTGTCTGTCGGTCTGTCAACTTTTTTTTCTTAGTTATATGTGAAGATACTCATCAAGCTGAAATTTATATTAAATACTTTTCTCGGCAACCTTTTCAAGCTGCGAAAGTTCTGCAAGCCTAATTATTACTAATTTACTTAATCTGGGTATATAAAATACTAGCATTCCGCGGCGCGGTTTCACCCGCGTTTTTGCTTACTGCTCTGCTCTTGTCGCCAGTAGCGTGATGTTACATAACCTATAACCTTCCTCGAGAACTGGGCTATCATACGCAAAAAGAATTTTCCAATCCGACTGGTAGTTGCAGAGATTAGCGCGTTCAAACAAACAAACAAACTCTTCCACTTTATATAATAGTGTAAATTTAAATTTAAATCATCATAAATTAATGTGGAACAATAAAACCTCGAGTAGACATCCAGAATAATGATCCAGTTGATTTATATAGCCGGGTCAGTTGGTGTTCCGATAAGCCGATGACAGATCTATTAAGCACCGATTCGTGTGCGGCTTTTGTTAGTGATTACAGGCTCATGCCTGGCCATTCAATTGATTGTGAAAAGGGTCTCTATTTTAACGTTAAAATCATTTAATATAAATTGATAACGTTATGTTAACTTTTATATTCGTTGATTCGGTAGTACGTACCTACCCAGCATTGACAATCTGCTGTCTGTTAATATTGTTTTCACTTCTAGTGATCCCATGTTTTGTATAAATTAACAGAATAATAATATTTAACAGAATTACCTTTTATTGCTTCACAGTATTTTAGACATATCCTGTGCAGTTTTGTGTAAATTTGTATGTTTAGAATCATAATAATTATCTTTATTTTAGAGTGCAGTATTTAAGCCAATATAATCCGATGGATACCACGTTCTATAGCTCGTTATAAGACTATTTAACTTTGAGATTATATAAAACAGCTTTACATAATAAAACTGTATATACTTATCATAGTATTTACTTGGAAAGCGCAAGAAATTGTTTGTTTGAACGCGCTAATCGCTGAAACTACTAATCGGGCTATTATATGGAAAATTATTTTTGCGTATGATAGCCCAGTTTTCGAGGAAGGTTATGGGCATAATGTAACATCCTGCTACTGGCGACGGGAGCAGAGCAGTAACCAAAGACGCGGGTGAAACTGCACTGCAGAAATTTAGTTCAATATATATACCCTGAGTATGGAGGTCTTGGAAGAGAGGTCACGGAAGAAAGACTTCGCCTAGCAGCAAGATGATAAACCAGCAGTAGCAAAAAAGCAATATTCGACCTTTACTTGAGTCTGAATAAGAATTAAAGTGAAACATGAATATAAACTCTCAGGTATACTTATAAGTTTTTTATAATATTTGGGTTCTAAAAATATTTTGATTTATTAAAGCACATTTAAAAAAATTGACAAAGTTTTGAGAGGTAAAACGGTGACTTTTACATCGTATTAAATAATACAGCCATTGATGTTATATAAAAGGAAACGGATCTGAAAACTAGAAATGTTTCCTGTTAATTAACATACGCCTCGGAGGCTGTATAACATGGTTAATTTAACTTTCATACTTCCTACGATTCGTAACCTTTCAGCGCTTTTTTAACTAAGTTGAATATTTAATTTTGTATTTGTTCTGCTGCATCATGACCTTCATAATAATTACGGGCCTCGAAAAATGGTTGGGTTACTTAGTGCTTGGACTAATGAATGAAGTGCGTACCAATCTTCTTCTTATCGAGTGGTTAGTGATCAACCTAGTGTCAAGATTTGTTCAGGTTGCCCATAATTTATTATACAAGCAACCAACCTAACGACTGTTATCAACTTGGTAACAACTGGGACCGACTTTTAACGTGCCCTGCGAAGCACGGAGACGCTCAGATCAAATTCCACTATACGGTCACCCATCCATGGGCCAGTCGCACTCTTAGTTCCTTAACCCGCAGATCGATTACCGATCAGTGAGTGCAACGAGCTATGAGCGCCTCTACCTACCAATGAGACTTGTTTTTATTTTGTTTTTTGTGGTATCCTATTACTGTTAAATAAAACTACTATCTTTTTATACTTCAAAATACCTTTTTCGGTAATATTCTCCAGTTGCTATAAAATTTGAAGATATTTTCTATGCGTTAAAAAGTTTATTTTAGACATTATTGACAAAAGAAAACGTCGGTCTTATTGTATGAAAACAGGGTCAATGTGATATCATTTTTGAAGAACATAAGTGTAATGTATATTGGTTTACCCACATTACAAATTATAAAATTAAATAGTCTAAGGTGCAACATTTTGTAACTCTGAGATGGCAATATACATTCGGTATCGACTAACGCATTTTTATTTCTACCCAGAAAGTACATACATTACTATAAGTATAATAGATAATGATAAAATTCTCTTAGAAAAGTTATCAATTCACGTAACTTAACACGATATTAAACTTATCCTATGGCAGTAACCCACAATAATCCCTATGTACATTTCGTTGACAGTATCGATTCTACCAAATTGCCGTGATCACGTTAATGAGATGTTCCCTCGGCCTTGTATCACGGTAACATCTAACACGCTACGGACCCCAATCACGTCGTTAATTCGAACAAACACGGTAATAGGTGAGCAAACGAAACAAGATACCGTGAACCGAACGCCGCACCCGGGTTGCCTGACTCAGAAATGAGAGTAACAAGTTCAACAATGTTACAATCGTAGTGTTTTTATATAAATAACTTTTATCGAAAAGTAAGTCCTTAGATTTGTTCACACGAATAAGGACACGAATAAGTTTTATAATACACGATGGATACTTTGGATAACACTTTCACAGGTAAGTGCCGATAATCATACTTTATACAGTTAACTGTTGGAAAATCCAAAAGTGAATATTAATTATAAATTGTCTACAGAAGATCTCGAAAAAATGTTTACTACGCCTAGCTTTAAATTTATGTCGAAAATTTTGATGTTTTTGAATTGATATCTTATAAATCTATGATGAACGCCAGCTGCACGCTTGGAATGTCACGGTCCGCGTGCAAGCAAGAGCGCGGAACAAGCGATAGAGAGGCACGATTGGCCTAAGGGTTCGGCTTGTGACACAAGACGTTATTACGTAAAATTATCGTCTGTAAGCCGACTTTACAGACTTTACAGACTTTCCATATTTTAGATGAAAACTATACTATTATATAAAGAGAGTTTGTTTGAACGCGCTAATCTTTGGAACTACCAGTTGGATTTGAAAAATTCTTTTTGCGTATGATAGCCCAGTTCTCGAGGAAGGTTATAGGCTATGTAACATTACGCTACTGGCAACGAGAGCAGAGCAGTAAGCAAAGACGCGGGTGAAACCGCGCCGCGGAAAGCTAGTAAGCATCTAATGTAATGTAAGGTCTAATTGTATTTACCGTAACCTATAAAGAGGGCTATGTTCTCTAAGCGAAACAGAAACGCTGTTAAGAGGAAATATTCAAAAGGAAAAGGAGAAGGAAACGTCAGATGACAAGGAAAAAATTGTCCTTTTCGATTCGCCTAGTACAAGGAGTTTTTAGGCTTAATACTATATTCTATTAAAGAGTACCTATTACTTTCAAATACGAATAAACCAGTGCCTACAACCTATTCGTTTAAATTTCTAAATTTCGAAAATATATATAGGCTACGGTAGATTGAAAGTACACTTGAAAATCTATTAAATAACTTGTCCTTACTCGACCTTACATCTGAGTCAACAGTGTCGCTTCCAATTGATTCAATAATTTGATAAATGTCGATGTCTAATCTCTGTTCATGCACCTTATAACGATCAAGGTTAACCTTTTACAACGTATTGAGTTATGAGTGTAGTACATACATTTTCCTGTATGCTATTTTAAAGCAAAATATGTAAACATACATCGACCACGTATGTTTGCGACTGGAAAAGTGGGTAGAGGTCGCATTAGTAGGCGAACATACGCGGACCAAATAGGTGATATGTTGACATAGCGCACAATTACAAGCACTCGTAACCGACGTGTGTGTATGAAAAGATTAATGAATCTTGAAGAGGCAAAGCAGGTATGTTTGGATCGCAGCAAATGGCGTTCTATAGTCTCTGCTTATCCTATTAATTGGAGACAGGCGTGAAGGTACGTATGTATGTAAGTTCTGTCAATCGGTAACGATCTTCAACTATCTACGAGCAAATCATGTCTATATCTTTAAAACCCTTAAGTCGGTTAATATGTTAAGCTGTATGTATCAGTGGTTCTTTGAAAAAAGTAGCAAACAAACTACAGTTGGTTGACTTTGGAATAAAAACAGTGAGGTGTATTTTCAGCGGGTATTCCCTAGGGCGTCTTTATAAAGATAAAAGGAAAGAAAGTCTAGAAAATAATTAACAATTTTTTTGAATACCTGTAAGTTTTTTACAGTGATTAGCAAAGGGATATTAACCTTACTCTACTGAGATTTAGAGTCTTATTCCTATACCTATAGTCTCTTAGCGATGTAAGAAAAAACACTGTTTTCAATTTAGATTTTTTCCCAGAACTAATGAAATCAAATCTAATCAAAATATATTTATTCATTTAGGTTAATTGTATTACAAATAAGAACGTTAAAAATATCAAAATGACAGCCAATTAACATTCAGCCAGTTCGCTGATGTTAGGGTAAGGCCATGAAGAAGAACTGGAAAGAAACTCAGGCCACTGTTTCTAATCGCCAGGTTATTACAATTTTTTAAGTTACAATTTTAAGTAGCATGCAAAGTGACGCAGGCTTAGACTTAACTCTATAGCACTTATCTCTTATCTAAATTGTTTAGTACAAATATTTTACGCTATTACCGATGAGACAAACTTAATTCAAGGTATATCTACAGAAGCCCGTCATAAATATAGTACAATAAATAAAAAGTATTTATGGCTCAGTAAATATAGGAGATGAATAAACCAATACGTAGATATCACAAGGGTTTCTTTACTCAACCGATCTATAATCGAATCGAGCGAATTTATGCGATATCCGTAATACAATATACTAAGATATGGATGAAAGTAAATAATATAAGGAAACAGAAGACAATTAATGGAATAATGATAATATTGAATACGACACAAGCGTGTTGTTATAGAGAGAAAACAATATCATTACTTATTGCCGCGCCCTACTTTATTAATATTACAAAATTCTTGCGAACAATTTTACGTATTTTGTAACATTTGAATTTAATAAAATAATTAAGCTTACATATACTTACCTTCCTACCTACGTATCACATATAAAAGCATTTGTTACAGTTATCTGAATATTTATGAGTCGCACATACTTATTTGTGTCTCGGATGGGTCTTACGACAGTAGGCATAATAATAGTACCTATTGGTTTACTAACCTATCTGTTATGCCGCGTACAGACTTACGAAATGCAACATGCAATGTAGCACGCAATGAAAGATTTTTGCTGTCTACATTGTCACAATGTATCATGCATTGTAGCACGAACCGTGCGCACTACGCGCACGCACGATCCGAAATTTGTCTGTTTCTTTGCCGAACACAAAGAGGCGAGCAGTGTGCAATGTGGACGAATTGTGTGTCTGTAAAAAAAATATATCACGCAAAACCGCGCGCGTGTTTTGCGTGATATATTTTTTTTATTTATTTTATTTTATTTATAACTTCATATACAGAGTATATAGGCGGACTTAATGCCAAAGGCATTCTCTACCAGTCAACCTCACAGGGTGATGCAGAGATAAAACAAAGTAGGTGCATTTGAAGTACAAATCAAACTACATAAATAAATACTAAGCTATTGTGATGATTCTGCCAATTTTTTTGCAAGGAGCTGTCTCACCCTCATCTTGAATGTCAAACGGTTTGTGGACATTCTGATCTCGGGAAGGAGCGCATTATTCCATAGAAGAACAGATTGAACACGGAAAGAGGAGCCAACGAAATTAGAGTTATGTGAAGGGCATAAGAGTATTTGATTATTTGAAGAGGGAAGATTGCGATCGTGGGTCATATGTAAATACTCAAAATAGTTCGTTAAGTATGAAGGAGTATAAGAAGACTTTAGAAATGAAAAGAGAGTAGTAAGAGTACGTAAACATCGACGCTGACGTATTTCGTAAGTCTGTACGCGCCATTAGACTATACGTGCAGATATGTTCAGGATTCTGAATTGCACAGTCAGTGAAATGCAGTCTGAAATCCACTGCTTTCCACCAGGTAAAGTAGAGTCACTTTGGTAGGCTAATATATCTCGGCCTCATATAGGCCTCTGTGGTTCGGTGGCACTGTGTAACGGATTGCAACGAAGAGGTAGCAGTGCCGATTTCTGCTCAGTGCAAATAATTGTGTGCATAAACATGTCTATTTGCATTGGTCTGCATGTTTCTATGTATAATATAGAAAAAAAATATTAAGTATATCCGCATTCTAGAACCAATAACACAAGTTAAATATATGCTTATTTTGGGTCTAGATCGCGCTGTGTGTAGTTAGTTTTTGTGATTATATTATGTAAAAAGAAAATGTAAAATATATACAATAATTCAATTATGATTTGCTCATATATGTTTCACTGTAAAGCTTTAGACATTATCTGCTGGACATAGGCGAGGAGTTTCTTATACTCGCTAATGCAGTCATGACACAAAACGAACAATACTTAAATCTTACAAAGTTTCTTACTTGTAAAACAGCCTAATCCAAAAAATATTCCAATTTTGGACTAAAACAAAAAGGTGCATAAATATGAAGACTTGTGGAGGAGCTACTTTGAATTTGTTAAGAGCACTTTCTAGCCGGCTCTCATCTACAATGCAAACAGAGTAACAAGCCAGCTTGTAACTTGCCCAATATAAATATCTTCGACGTCATTTCTTTTTACATTTTCCTTTGGCTTTGTTCCTCGAGATAAGGTTACATTTATGTTAAACTTAAATCAAACAAAATAACAATAATATCACATAATATCACATTTGAATTTTAATCATAAATTTTAATAACATATTTATCATAATTTATTGTATGAATGACATTTTTTATGATTAATAAGAATGACATGCTTAACAAATAATAACAAAATAATTAAATAAAAATAAAACAAATAATTTTTTGACATTAATTTATTGATATATTTTGAAATAATATATAAAATGTTTTATATATATATATATATCTATACATATAATAAAAATGTAACCGATCGCTGTCTGTACATGGAAGATATTTGAAAAAAAATATTATTGGGACCTTTAACAACGCAAATAGAACCCAAAACAATGATTGTTACAATTTTTGTCTGTTTGTCTGTTTGTCTATGCGTTTGTTCACGCTAATCTCAGAAACGGCTTATCCGATTAAGATATGGTTTTCACCAATACATTGTGGTAAGCTTCACTTAACATTTAGTGTTTGTTTCATGTCAATCGGTTCATAAATAAAAAAGTTATGCCAATTTAAAGAATCACGTCGAACATTTGTTACTACGAAACCTGATAGAAACAGAGACTTAAACTAAACAGGTTACGGAATAGTTGATAGTGTTTTTATTTCTCGGATTCCTCTCATTCTTAACAATCTTCCGTTTAGTTTTCAATGAGTCCAGTTTCCAGTGAGCCTATGTTTCGCGATGACAATTAATAAAGCCCAAGGTTAGACACTAAAAATTGTGGGTCTGGATCTAAGTATTACCTGTTTTTCGCAAGGTCAGCTTTATGTGGCTCTATCACGTGTAAGCATTCCTAGCAGCCTGTATGCTTTGATCCCTGATGGCTATTCGTCTAATCCATACATCCATACATATTATATAAGGCTTTGTCCTGACTGACTGACAGACAACGCACAGCCTAAACCGCTGGTCGTAGTGACTTGAAATTTGGAAGGTGCGTTTGTCGTAATATCTAGAGGTGTCCTAAGAAAAGGTTTTTTTAAATTTTATCCCTAAGTGTGTGTGGTGAAAACGAAAAAGGGGTGAAAACGATTGTATGAAACTTCTTCATTTTTTAATTGAATTCTTCGTTTTGGAATACTTTTATTTAAATAAAAAATATTCTCATAATTTCATTTTAACAGGGGTGGATTTAGAGAGGTGAAATTAGGGATAAAATATTCAATGGAAAGATCTTTTGCTTTTGAAGTTAGCGACTTAAAATTTGCAGGGAGGGGGAAGGGAGGGGGAGGAGAGAGGGAAAGAAGGAAGGGAGGGGAAAGTCAGAGGGAAGTGTAGGGGAAATGAGGAGGAAGTACGGCAGAAGTGAGCTAAAAGTCAGGGGGAAGTCAGGGGGGAGTCAAGGGAAAGCCAGGGAGAAGCGAGAGAGAAGTGAAAAGAAAGTGAGGGGAATGTGAGAGGAAAGTGAGAGGAAAGTGAGGGAAGTGAGGAGAAAGTGACGGGGAAGTTAGGGGAAGTGAGGGAGAAGTGAGGTGGAAGTGGGGGAGAAGTGGGGGAGAAATTAGGGGAAGTTAGAAGTGAAGGGAATTGAGTGGAAGTGAGGGGAAAGTGAGGATGAAGTGAGGGTGAAGTGAGGGGAAAGTGAGGCGGAAGTGAGGAGGAGTGAGGGAAAAGTGAGGGGTAAATGAGGAGGAAGTGAGAGGAAAGTCAAGGGGAAGTGAGGGAGACGGGAGAGGAAGGGATAAACAATATAAAAATGTCTATTGGAAAAAACAATATTCACGCGAGCGAGGCTGCGGGCAAAAGCTATCTATATACATAAAAGCAAAAGGTCACTCACTCACTCACTCATCACGAAATCTCAGAAACAACAAGTGCTAGGAATCTCAAACTTTGCATGATCGTTCCTATTAGGATATAGGTGCTCACTTAGACGGGATTTTGCAAAATCCATCCTCTAAGGGGGGTATTAAGGGGTGACAAAGTTTGTATGAAACTTCTATAGTTTTTATAGTAGGATTACCAAATTACTAGAAAATACTCTTTTTTTAATATTCAGAAACTACCCTTATTAAGTGGGCAAATAAGAGTCGAAGTTTGTGTGAAAGTGGTTCATCAGTTTTAGCGGTAGCGGGTTTAAATGGGATTCGCCATAGAGACGGATAATACTGATATTTATTACTGATACAATGTACGGTGAACTCCTGTGGTAAATTAAGTTCATCTTACTTTATACTTACAACAAATATTACCAGTTCATATAATACCTACATAGAAACATTTACCACAGTTCACATGTTGCCTTTATCTTTTGTAGCAATATGCAAACTGAGGCAGCCTGTAAAGCAAACATTTTACTTTTTATTTTTCTTTACAACATAGAAAGCTGTAAATAATTAATTACCTATAGAGTTAAGTGTATTGCGTGTGTCACTTTGCATGCTACTTGAAATTGTAACTTACAAAAATTGTAATAACCTGGCGATTAAAAAGAGTGGCCTGAGTTTCTTGCCAGTTCTTTTCATGGCTCTACTTCGTCAGCGAACTGGCTGTAGGTTAATTTGCTGACATTTTGTAAACTTTGACGTTCATAAGTGTTAATTTAATTGACCTATATAAATAAATATATTTTCATTTTCGCTTTCATTTTTCACACAACTACACACAACGCCATGTAGACCCAAACTAAGCTTATATTATTATAGCTTGTGTTATGGTATCTAGACTGCTGATATACATACTTAAATTATTTTTTTTTATTGTAAATACATACATATTATACTTAGAAGCACACAGACCAATACAAATAGATATGTTCATGCACACAAATATTTGTACTGAGCGGGAACCGAACCCGTGATCTCTGCGTGACAGTCCGTACACAGTACCACCGAACTACAGAGCCAGTCAAAAAAATAATAAACATTTTATGTACCAATCTTTATTGAGAAATTGGCTCTTTATAATAAGAATAGCTTTCGCGTCGCGGTTTCAAATTTCACACACATAACATTTCTGATTAAAATTAAATGCGCACACAATATTTATAGATTATTCAAAATGTTGTTTCCAGTGCGAATTAAACCCATAATTTTTGCATAGCACAGTAAGCGCACGCTTCCCCTTCTAATTAGATGACCCACGAAATTAGAACATCATTTATTAATTCAGGTCACAATGTGATACTTAACTCAAGTATATACATGAAACGAGACGTCTCATTTGAGTTGGCAGTATTTAAATTAAATTAGCTGACGTCAGAGAGTACTTCGAACATTCGGTCGATTACTTAGGTCACTTTAGATTTGGTCATATTGTAGTTATACTTAACACAATATATATAATAGTTATGTTAGTTAAATCTCCGATCTAGATATAGAACGTCATGAGACGAGTACGTGAATCAAAACCACTTCACTGCGGGCAATACTGCTAACACATATTTCTTACATTTTCTACGAAATATCTTCAAGGTCTATAGCTATAGGTATATATTTACATTGATAGTAATCGGTAAAAATCCCGCTGCTGCAAAACATAAACAGTTCCAAACTAAATCGAAGCTTCCAGATACCATCGCTATAACAATGGTGTCAGCGCCAACTTCTACCAGCCCCATTGTTGGTGAAATTATTGCAAAAAATAAACATTGTCCTAGAATCTTATCACCTCTCGATATCAGCGCGCTACCTGCGCTCGCAAAAAATCTTAAACAAACAATGGAGAAGAAAATAGTTAAGTCTCCCAGTCTTAATTAAGACAAGAGGGCAACTCAGCCCGAGCCGCGCTTAATTTTCAACTTTTCTTTATTTCCCTTCATTAAAAGTTGAAGCGTTTTCAATTAAAATTGAAAAAATGCTGCCCACCCAAGATGTTATAAAATTGGTGAACTTGCCAGCGAGATTGAATCAAGTTTCGTATTTGTTGATACTTGTCTAAGTAGCGGCTCAATTAAATTTTCTTGTAGAAATCTGCTACGTTTATAAAGTCTTGCTTACACTGAGCACTCGTTTGCTACATAATATACTTGAAAACTTTATCCCACGTTTAGCAAGAAAGGTTTTATATTTGCTACGGCGTAGCTTAAATTATGTAGCAGTGGTACACGGCGTAGCGATTTAGGTAATTGTTCATTTTATTTACGTCAGCATATTATTATAAACTAGAACAGAAAACTCTTTTTTGTGCACCTATTTAATGACAACACTTACCATAAACCCTCTTTTATAATATCGGCATACAATTTATATTTATGCACGTGTGATAGACACGAAGTCTATATAAATATAATGCTATAAAGTTCGAAATATGTGTCGTTTGAAAATTTAGGCAGATGAAGGTGGGGAGTCTGATGATTGGAAGTATGTGTATGGGTATGTGTGAGAACAGTGGCGTGCACTCCATATAGGCAGAAAGGCACTGCCTACCTTAATAATTGCTTAAAATCGCAATTTTAGGAACATAATTAAATAATGCCTACCCTGTTAGAATCTATAATGCCTACCCTGTCTAAAATCTCTGTGCACGCCACTGTGTGAGAATAGTCTTAACCTACTTATATCTTACAAGAACAATGTTACATATTCCACAACGTTTTGCAAATAGATATACTAAACCGCGTATGAGTCCTTATTCCTTTAATTGTCACTTCTGATTACGTCTACCCTGTAATGTACATATTATTTTAAATTACTCAAAAATAAAACTATCTGGACACTTTATTCATAAGCTATATACTATTATATAAAGCGTAAGAGTTTGTTTGTTTGTTTAAACGCGCTAACCTCTAGAACTACCAGTCGGATTGATTTTTTTTTTGCGTATAATAAGCCCAGTTCTCGAGGAAGGTTATAGGCTATGTAACATCACGCTACTAGCGACGGGAGCAGAGCAGTAACCAAAGACGCTGGTGAAACCACGCCGCGGAAAACTAGTTTATATAAAGTAGATGAAATGAAGTATTAAATTAAACATGTTCCATACCTCAGTTAAGAAGCTGATTTTCTCGCTAACAAGAACACAGCAAGGCTTTCAAAGTACGTTGAGGATCGATTTGTACGAGGAGGCTGTACACTCAAACTTTTATTGTTCCACTCGTAAATCCGAGGCGTGATGATTACGAGTGCTCGATGCTGATCGACGGGAATTTATATACAGCAGTATTTATCGAAAACATTTCACTAACACGTTTGATGGTCTTCATTATTTTGAAGAAAATCTGTTTTGTTTTTATTCGACATTTTTATTTTAAAGTAACCTTTTTGAAATTTTTAAAGCGCACAAATATATGCCTTATGAACTTGCTTGCTTGTAGCAATCTTATAACCTTGCTTTGTCTCTTTCCTTGTTTTTAATGGTACAAAAGAAAAAGACAAAACACAAAGTGACATTAAAATAATACTTATATAGGAGGTAGAAGACACTCTGGTTGCACGTCCAAATCTACGTAGCGTGTAGTAAGATATGCAGTGTTCATAGTTAAACACCGCACACGCAAATGACAAAGTTTATCAACGTTTGAGACGGTCGATTAAGCGTATTTGTAATTAGTGAAATATTTAGTATGTATATCCGCATTCTAGAACCCATAACACAAGCTATAATATATGCTTACTTTGGATCTAGATGGCGTTGTGTGTACTAGTAGCGAAGAGTCACTTTTCCGAGGAGGGAAGCCGGTGAGGCTAAAATACTTTGAGTTTCGGAAGGCCAGTTAGACTTTGAGTAGACACTCAAGCAGTGATAGGTATAAGGAGGACAGGGCATATTTTAAAAGGGAAGCCGGCAGGAATCGTGTTATATGGACGCTTCGCCACTGGTGTGTACTATTATTATTGTACGATATATGAATCCCGCCACTAGTATCTACTCTAAGAACTAAGTTTGACGCTGTCACCGTCGGTACACGTTTTAACCGCCATTGTTCAAGACGTAGTTATTGAAAATCAGTTGACTATTGTCCTTTATTGATTCAGCCATAACATTTACGAAAATAACGTTCAAAATGAAAGTTATTACGTTGTCTATTACGTATTTATGTACCAATTCATGTGACGTAGAAAAATCTAATAGTTTCCTTGCACCACTTTCATACATTGTATGTATGTTAGTGATGCAAAGAAAGTAATAGATTATTTCTACATACATGACTTCAAGCCTGTCTCCCATTAATGTTATAATAATTACTCTTGCCTTTTGTACAATGCGGACGTGTTTTTTGTTTACAATGAAATTGTAATGAAAAAATAGTGATCATTTTATATAAAATTATTAATAACAATTTTTGCGGTGTGAGCAATTAATTAAACTGTGTCGCGAGTGTTCTATGTCTATCTTCAAACTGCAAGTATGAGATAAATTATTCTTATTCATAAATAGTGTTTCTGTGTTATAATGGCTAACACAGGATCTAGTCCTTCTAACCGTGGAATGTTGCCCACATCAGAGATCCAGAGATGGGTAGCGACCATTGATGAATTTTTAGATGACATATGTTCTATTGTAAGCGATGGAAAAATGAACTCTGAACAGAAGCTTCGGGTCTCAAGCCTATGTCGCAAGGTGACGAATGGCACATCTCAGATGGCTGTTTTGTATCAAGCTCTGAAACAAAAAGCTATTGAAGCCCATAGCACAATTGAGGACCTTCGAAGACAGCAGGATTTATCAGACTCTTTTAAAGACTTCAAAGACGGACAGGAAAAGCTGATACCTAATGAAAATACTTCTTTTGCTGATATGGTGAAAAAAGGCGCTCAAAATTTTATTAGTCCTGGTAGCCTGAGTTCTGTTGCGATTTATCCAAAAGATAAAAGCAAAACAAGTGACGACACCAAGTCTTTGGTACAAAAAATCATCTCGCCCGAAGAACTAAAATTAAGTGTACGTGGATTAAGAAAAGTAGGAAAAGGAGGGGTCCTAATTAGCACCGAATCCAAAGGCGATATAGAGAAAATAAAGAATTCGGAGAAACTTGAATCTTCAGGTCTCACTCTGGAGGAGCCACCCAAACGCCGTCCCAGGATTGTCATCATTGGCGTCCCCATAGCCCTTAATGAGAAAGATGTTATGGAATGTATTTACGAGCAAAATCTTGCCGATAAATTTCCAAATACTACCCGAGATTCCTTTATGGCGACGGTAAAACTTAGCCATAAATCGGGTAAGAGAACACATTCCTTTTGCAATTATATAATTGAAGTCCCCGCTAATGTTAGAAAATGCTTGATCACTCAAGGTCGCATTTTTATCAATTGGACGTCATGCCCAGTTCGGGACTTCACGCTGGTATCGAGCTGTTATAATTGCCAACAATTTGGTCATGCTGCAAAATTCTGTAGAGAAACAAGCCCTACGTGTAATCATTGTAGCGAAACTGGTCATGTGTTTAAGGACTGTAATAAGAAGGATGCCCACCCCATCTGTGCGACGTGTAAACGGTTCAAAAAGAAATGTGATCATAGAACGGGGGACGAATCTTGTCCCGCACGTAAATTATAGAAGATAGATATATAAACTCGGTAGACTATAAAGGTGACTAAGTGTACTACCTGTTTTATTATTACCTTATAAGCACTTACACACTAGTTTTATTCTATTTAATTTATATTTTTTTGTATTACCTAGCTAATAAATTTATTGACTCTTATTAGATATTAATGACATAAACCTATGTTTACCTAAATACATACTCCCGTATCGTACTCCACAATGTCAAAAGTAAAATTTTTGTTAGCATCACGTACCTAATACTTATGACTATAATTACTGATGGATGACACTTGTTACTAAGTTATTATTAAAATTGACCATGACACTGTTCTAGTTATTCTCTAATTAAGAATAAAATGCTTTCACAGCAAAAAAAATACTAAAATAAACATGAGTAGCCTCAGACGTGACATACACATTATTGGCTTTAACCTAGATTATAAAATACTGATGATGACTACACTTCCATATCTCACTTATGTAAATAATAATTCGCAAGCAATAAATTTAAATAACTCTTACTTTTAAAATTTATAATAAAACCCTAATTATTTTTATTTTGTAAGATAATTTAGTATACTGACACAAGTTTAATATTATAAGACTTGCCAAAATAATCAGACATAGACTTATTTACAATAGATAATTAAGTTAATATATATCTGTAATTTCATTGTGATGTATATAATATATATTTCATTGCTAAACAATTTAAGTGTACATGTATCTGTTACTATAAAATTAGCACATAAACTGCCTGTGATACAGGAATACTCCTGTACAGGCACCTAACATTATTATACCTGTTTTGTATTAATATAAGGCCACTAAAAATTGTACTTTTATTTAAACTGATTAAATTATTTGATTTGATTTGATTTGAATTTGAAATGTAGTAAGCAGAAAGCTCGTAATTGTGCCCTTTGTCAACACATCACCCATTTGGTCCGCCTATGTCCGTCTAGAGCGACCAAAATGGCGGTTCACCTGCGATTGTAATATATCTAAATATAAGGGAATTCACGCGATCATGCATTAGGTGTTTACATACCTTATTTAACTTGACGTTTCGACCAGGTTACACCCGCCGTGGTCACAAGCAGACTCTCTTTGTATATTTAGATATATTATATCTTACAACGCGAAAGTTTAAAAGTAAACACCTGCGACTGATGAGCATATGTCAATGTGGTCCCCTTTTTTATATATATATATATATATATATATATAGGGGAAGTGCATTTACGCATACCTTCTTGTCCGGGGAAACGAGGCGGCTATGTCCCCTCCCTCAACTTAATAGCATTCCGCGTTGTCGCGTTTCATGAGTTCTATCTCACCATAAAATTTTAGTGAGGTATACGTTTACTTACACCAGTTTCCTTGTCAGTGAAAAAAGGTCGGCAGTGAGTGCACTATTACACACTAACGATACTGATAATCGAGTTACTAATGCAATCTTTAAAGTTATCGCAAGGGGGGACACTATCACCTCTACTTTTCTTACTGTACATAAATGATATTCCCAAGGTCACAAAACACCCGTGTACGCTGTTTGCGGATGACATTTCGGTGGTAGTTTTGCATACCCGTAGTAGCAATGACGATAACAAACAGGCTTTAATAAATGTTATCGATAATTATCACTGGATGGCTAAAATTAAACAATCTGTCCATAAACCTTTCCAAAACAAATATCATCCAGTTTAGCAACTGCAAAACCATAACCTCAAACTTAAATATAAATAACTGTGGTGAGAACCTAACTGAAACCAAAGAGGCAAAATTTTTAGGTCTTACATTAGATAACCACTGCAACTGGAAAGCCCATGTAGAAACAGTTTGTAGCCGAGTTAATAGGTTTGTGTGCGCACTCCGAAAGACCAGGAGACTAACAAATGAAGCTACAGCATTGATGGCATATCATGGTTATGTCGGATCATTACTGAGGTATGGCATCTTGCTATGGGGGAACTCAACAGAGATAAGCAAAGTGTTCATATCACAGAAGAAGTGTATTAGAGCAATCTGTGGTGTTGACCCACTCGACTCATGTAGGCCTCTGTTTAGAAGGTTACATGTATGTACCCTAACTTCTTTGTATGTCCTAGAAATTGGTATATTTGTTAAAAGACACCCTGACCTTTTTGAAAAAGTAAGTGACTACATATCACAGTAGATACCAAACCAAATTAGTAGTCACAAAAACAAATACTGCTTTAGATAAAAAGAACAGTTATAATATGAGTATCCAAATTTTAAACCAAATTCCTAAACATATAATAGAGTTGCCTTCTATACGATTTTCAAGTGAATTAATAAAATGGCTGACTGACCAGTGTTTTTATACAATAAATGAATAAATGACATGGAATATAAATTGTAAATTTAAATAATAAATATTATTTATTATAATGCATTATCAATTTGTACCTATTATTTAATCCTTTATTGAATTTTTTTGTAATTAATTTTATTTTGTTACTAATAATTAATGATTTATAATTTATAATGACTGCACCGTTGGTCTAGTGGTTAGTGTAACTGACTGCGACGCCGGGTGTCGTGGGTTCGATTCCCGCGGAAGGCAAATATTTGTGTGATGAACATTTGTATTTGTCTTCAGTTTGGGTGTTTTCTATGTATTCTAAGTATGTATTTACAAAAAAAAATGTATGTTTATTATATTTCAATTATCTAGTACCCATAACACAAGCTCTGCTTAGCTTGGGACTAGATGACGGTGTGTGATAGTGTAAAAAAAAATAAAAAAAAAATAATAAAAAAGTAGGTTATGGATTTAGTCTTACTTACTGACTTTTAAGCTGTATTTTAATCTCATCTTCAATCTTTGACTTGACATTTGTAATTTGCACACCAGCCACGGTGGAACATGCTGTACCTATACATACACTGCTGTAACAACTTGTAACCATGTTTCTCGCAAATAAATATATTCTATTCTATGGATGTAGGTGTGTTGGCAAACATCAGAAGCAGCATAAATATTATTTACATTTATTTTAGACAAGTAAATATTAGCTAAGTTAATGTTAAAGTAAGTATAATAATACCACAACAACCACACAACGCCACGGAGGGCAAGATTCACAGACCGCACTTTGACTTTACTTTGACGCAAAGATCTACTTTGTACCAAAAATATGTATCTTAGGCCCAGATTCACAATCGTGACTTTACTTTACAGCAAAGGCACCTTCGCAAAGTAAGCTTTGTATTGCCGAAGATTACTTTCAACTTCATATTCAAACATATTTTTGGTACAAAGTAGACCTTTACATCAAAGTAAAGTCAAAGTGCGGTCTGTGAATCTTGCCCCTAGACCCAAAGTAAGCATATATTAATAGCTTGTGATATAGGTTCTAGAATGTGGATAAACAAACTTTTATACTTTTTTTGTGAATTCATTTTGTACATATTATACATAGAAACACACAGGCCATTGCAAATAGCCATGTTCATGCACACAAATATTTGCACTGAGCGGGAATGAAACCCGCATAGTACATTAAGTTAGTGTAAAAATTATGCATAAGTACGATGGATTTGACATTACCGCATGTGCGAGTTATTCCGGTTTGATCCCCCAGTTCTGATCCCCTGGGGATAGGTTTATTTTAATTTTATTTTCTATTCCGTTCTGATCCCCTGCACAGGGGATCGGACACAATTAGTAGAGTAATTTATATAAATATTTTATTCCGGTCTGATCCCCTAGATATCTTTGACAGATTTTGAGACAGTTATCAACAAAATACATACATAACTTCATGCATGTCGCCCACTAATGGAGTAAGCAGAGATTGTACAATTGTGTTTTTATTCTTATTTTTTTTATTAAATAATACATAAACTGCTTTTCTTTTGACTGTACTTACCTGTCAATAAGACTCAGGGGATCAGACCGGAATGACTAAATATGCAGGGGATCAGAATGGAATTAAAGAATAATAATAATCTCAGGGGATCAGACCGGAATAACTCGCATATGCGGACTTCGAATAAAAATAAAGAGAAAACAAAAAAAAATATCAAGTTACTGTGCTTTTGCTTCGTGAGCGACATGAATTTAGTTGTAAGAAGCAGAAAGACGATGTGATGGCCTTATTAAGCTTGGTTTAACTGGGCAAGTATCAATGTAACTTTTGCAAATGTAGGTGTATTTTTAGTTTACCTTGGATTTACGGTGAAGGAGAACATTACACAGACTTATAAAATAACTAGCTGCGCCCTGCGACCTGGTATGGGTTTAATTAATATAACTTTTTTATTTTTTTTTATATTATAGCCTACCAAAGTGACTCCACCCCGCCTGATGGTAAGCAGTCAGTGGAATCCAGAAGTGGCGGCCACTATACGAAAAGCCATCGTCTTAAACTGCTGGTATGGTGGCCTCCACTATGGCGGCTGGGAATGGGGTTAGGGGAAGGGAATGAGGGAGATGAGGAAAGAGGAAAGGTGGGAAATTGGGCCTCCGGCGCTCTCACTCACCGAACGAAACGCAGTAGTACGGATACTACTACTCTTACGTCGATCTTCTATGAGAAGAGAGTAACTCAGGAAAATAAAAAATTTTCGGGATAAAAAGTAGTAAGGAACATTAGTAAAAAGCCGCTGGGTAACAAACATATATAATATTAGAAGGATGTCTTATTGTATTAGATGATCTTACCTTTTTTGTATTAGATGGGGCCTTCACCATGCAATGTAGTATGCTTATTATCGATGATTTTAATATTATTTATTACACGAGCTTTTCACACGCGGCGCAGTGTCACCTGCGTCTTTGCTTACTACTCTGCTTCTCTCTCCAGTAGCGTCATGTTACATAGCCTATAACCTTCCTCGAGAACCAGGCTATCATACGCAAGAGGAATTTTTCAATTCTGACTGGAGTTCCAGAGATTTGCGCGCTCAAACAAACAAACAAACTATTCCGCTTTATACAATAGTAAAGATGTCATTAGTACTTGGTGTAAATACAAGGGGCGCTGCTAATTTTACCATATTCTATTTTCGTACTGTGTTCTTTCTTTGATATTTTTACACTAACATACATTAACATTTACATAATCATTCGCGTAGTCGTATATTTTCGTGTTTGATCCTTAATCAGATAAACAGAGTTTTGGCTGTGTAATCAGTTCAGTGACTGTTGAAGGCTGTGCGTTTGTAGCTGGCTGATTACTTCACCTATTACATATTAGTCAGATCAGCAGAGTCAAAGGAGATTAATTAAGTCATCTTGTGTGATAATGGACACATTAATGCAGTTGACGTTGTATTCCGTTGTAATGCGTGTAACTTATAAGTGCCCTAATTGTTTGTTATTGAATAATATTTTTGAAAAGAAACACTAGCCTCAGGAAAGCTGATCAACCAAAAAATTAACAAATCACCTGTTCAATCTCATGTGGAGTACCAATTGGGTTACTAAAAGCATGAATAATTTGATCTAATTACTAACTAATTAGATGAAATTAAACTAATTAGCTCAGAGGGGGATGGAGCCGACTATGTTAGGTGTCTCCCTGCGCGATCGTTTGAGAAACAAAGAAATCCGTAGACTGACCAAAGTAACTCACGTGGCTCGCAGATTTGCTTCTCTGAAGTGGCAGTGGGCAGGACACATAACTCGAAGAACTGACGGCCATTGGTGCAGAAAGGTTCTAGAGTGGCGACCACGAACCGGAAGACGCAGCGTGGGTAGAACTTTCACATGGTGAACCGACGACCGTTTAAAGGTGGCGGGCAACCGATGGATGAGGGTGGCGAACAACCGGCAACAGTGGCGGATATTGGCGGAGGCCTATGTCCAGCAGTGGACGTCTTTTGGCTGATATGATGATGATGAAACTAATTATGCTTTAGCATGCTTTTAGGTACTTCACATGAGATTTAAGCGGTGATTAGTAAATATTTCGTTGATCAGCCCTTCAGAAACTGGGGATAGGTATTGCACAATACATATTTAACTAAACCAAGTCGTTGCCGGCTATTTATAGAGAGACACGGAAGACGACAAGATCTTTCTTTTCGGTGCTCTTGCAGCAAAAGGGTAATTGGTTCTCTAGTGTTCTTTTTTGCCCGACTGCCGAAGGAGGGTAATGATTTTAGAGCGTATGGATGTATGTATGTATGGGTGTGGATATGTATGTCTATTTCTTTGGCATACTCTACCTGAATAGATTAATTTTAACATATGAGGTGTCAGTGAATTCGTATTAACTGTGGAAGTGACATAGGGTACATAATATTTTAAAATAGCGTCAGCACTAGAAAAAGAAATGGGTGTCTTTCTTTTCATTTGGATTTAGGCAGGCGGGCTTTTTGTTTTGTAATAATATATAATGCTTATTCAACGTAGGAATTTGTACGTAGGTATATTTGAAATTATGTACCAAAAAAAACCAGGTATATTTGAAATTATGTACCAAAAAATACCTACTTATAAATCAATTTTATAAAGGTACAATGTACCTACATAAAGTGAAAGAGCTTTTATTTTCTAAAACATTATATTATAAATACAAATGTAATTAGTAGCAAGGAGCACGTGTGTACTTATATTTAAAATAGCAAGTACTATTACACTGTACGGCATGTTAGTTTTCATAAACAATTTTGTTTTAGTAAGAAAAATAATTGTGTAGAAAACAAGATTTTTTTTTTAATCTAGATTTTTTAATTCCTTTTTGCGTGAAGTTTCCATTTCTCAACTGTTACTCTAGCTGAGATTTGATATGTTACCTTAGTTTACTGGTTTTTGTGCCTATGTATATGAGAGGTCATCTATATACTAATAAATGTGAAAGTAACTATGTATGTTGTCTGCGAATCATCGTGTACCAAATTTAAAAAACCCTTACATAAAGAATAATAAATGACATTTTACATCACGGCATTATTAAATCGGCCGCCAGCGGATACCCAAACCCATCTAAAATTTATTACATTCCTGAAGTTAAGTAGGTATATCATAATCTATGTTGTCATATGTACCTGTGGTAAGTATTTCATCTCATTTTCTATTAAAATTCTTAAAAGACAGTCTAATATGTTGAACCCTTTTTTATACAGCCTTTAATTCCAAGGATTTTTTTAATGTCGAAATGGCCCAGTGGATAAGGCGCCCGCTTCGTAAACACGAGACAGTGGGTTCGAATCCGGGAAAGTACCAATGTGATTTTTCAATTCATATGTACTTTCTAAGTTTATCTTAGACATTTCTGACTGACGGTGAAGGAAAACATCGTGAGGAAACCTGTACTTAAAAGTCTGAAATTGTCAATCCGCCTTGAGCAAGCGTGGTGATTATAGCTCATGCTTTCTCTATATGACAAGAGACCTTTTCCCTGCAGTGGGACAGTAAAGCAGGCTGGTATTAAAAAATAATAATTTATTTTTTAAGAGACGCAATAGATTTGTAAATAGAACAGTCCAAATAACTACTGGACAGTTAATAATAATTTTCCTTAAACAAAACTTCTTACTAACAAGTAAATACTAATGAAATCCATATCCATACTTCCATACTAATATTATAAATGCGAAAGTAACTCTGTCTGTCTGTCTGTTACGTTTTCACGCCTAAACCACTAAACCGATTTTGATGAAATTTGGTATAGAGATAGATAAGACCTTGAGGAACAACATAGGCTCTTTTATCACGAATAAATGGGTCGAAGGGATTAAAATAGAGTATGAAAGTTTGTATAAACAGGGATGTGTCCATGTGCGATATTACCGACATTCACGCGGGCGGAGTTCAGGGCAACACCTAGTAATATACTAAAATCTACAGTGAAAAGTCTAGGTATTGATATAAACTTTAATCTATTCCTTTGAAAAATTACATCTAATTATTAAAGTTAGATAAGCTTAAAAACACATCTAGGTAATGAATACTCAATATTTTATTTGCGTATATCTAAGGTATATCTAAGCACTAGGTTTAACTAGAACTATTCATGTTTAGTTTAAGTGAGTACATATTTGCTTTTGGTCTAGTACTTCTCACGTCCAACAATGTGTATAGTGTATTGTCTGCGTCACTTAGCATGCTACTTAAAATTGTAACTTACAAAACATTGTAATAACCTGGCGATTAAAAAGAGTGACCTGAGTTCCTTGCCAGTTCTTCTCATGCCCTACCCTACGTCAGCGAACTGGCTGTAGGTTAATTGGCTGACATTTTATAATTTTTAACGTTCATAGTAATAATTAAATTAACCTTAATAAATAAATATATTTTGATTTGATTTGATTATGCGCGAATGACATTGTTATTCGGAGAATGTCGTATGTGACGTAGTGGTATGTATGGCGGGATTATTGGCATCACAAACGAGCTTAGTATTGATATTGATGTTATTAATTACATAGTTAAGCACATAATTTACTATCGAGGAGATAATTGTGGTTATCGATACAAGAAAGTAAATTTCATGTTGAACGCATTTCCCACGCATTGGTGTAAAGTTTCGATCGTAAGTGCATCACTTATCCACAAAAATTACTTTCAATTAAAAAGGAATTTATTTATACAACTTGTAGCGAATGAGAGTACAAATAATCCTGACACTAGCAATATTTCGTAATATCTATATGCTTTAATAAATCTTTAAAAGCTTTATTGTAATAAAAGAAAAGAATCAAATCTTTATGTAATAAGTTTATTTAAACATTGTCCCTAGAATACCGTTGTAGGTTGGACGTACTAAAACAAGATATTAGGAAGGCATACCTGATTTTCTTGATATCGATAACGTATATAGCTTTTCCGCATATTTACTGTTCCGCGGTAAGTGTACCGGAGGCCTGGATATCTTTATCTGATCCTTCTCTGAGATTACTTCCAACAAACAAACTCGTAAACTCTTTCAGTAATATTACTGAATATTTACTGTCTCTATGTTTTTATAGGTAAATTCTACCTTCGTGTCTAAAAAACCAAGAAAAACAGAAACGTTTGGATCAAAAGGATATATTATTCTATTTTCATTCATTTTCATTTAGAAAAGTGTGCGAAATCTCATTTTCAAAACAATGGCTGTAACCCAACAGAATACTGAGATCGGTATTCAAGAAATTAATATCACAATAAAACATAAAACAAGGCGAGTGACGTATCGAGGAGTCCCACAGGATTTTGTACTAGCGCCCCAATTGAAGCATCAATTTGCACGCCACGAGGCGAGCGTACGCCCTTTGGCTTTTATTGCACGCATAAAGCAGCTTTATTGGCGCGTTATCAGGCTGAATCTTGCCGCGTCTGAGCCTCTTTCCTTTCGGAAGGAGAACGATTTCCTCTTCCCTCCAAGTACGCTTGTCATATTTTCCGCGTGACTCGAATAATTTATGACATAGATACCGTTTCGGTGCAACACACCCGCGATGTACGACTCGCGTAATGGCTGTTCCAATTATATTTGAATATTGTTTGCGACTGTCGCATGATCTATGTCGCTTGTAGTTTTCTTTGATTGAAAGATATTGCTCCGGGAAACGGCAATAAACTTGATTCATATTTCAATGGGTCGTTAGACTACTAGCACAGCATCTAGGAAAATATATATACCTATAAATATAAGAAGGTACGGATAATACATCACCATTTATGCTTGAACAAAATATAAACAGATATTTCAAAATATATTTAGATCAAAATGCCTTTTGGCCTATTTTAACAAGCTTGAACAACTGGGTCAAAAACGAAAGTATTACTTCTTAAAAGCACTATCTTGTACTCTGATATAATAAATTAAAATGTATTAAAGAGCGGACGCAAATTGAGTTATTGTTACCGTATTACCGGAGAGTATCTTCTTTACGTGTTTTGGTTTAACAAGACACTGTTCTTTTCTAAAAGGAAACTTTTACGTTGGAAAATAAGTTTCAATTTGTTAAATATAAGACCTTCGTGTACATCTCTTTGCGTACAGCCTTCCGCGGCCCGGTTTCACCCGCGTTAAGTTACATGTTTGGTACTGCCTATAACCTTCCTAAAAAACTAGGCTATCAAACGCAAAAAGAATTGTTCAAATCTGAATGGAAGTTCTGGAGATTAGCGAATGAACAAACAAACAATCGCTTTATGTAATAGTATAGATAGATAAGTTAGTAGTCGTTATTATGAGTATAACCTAGTACTAATCTAATCTAAATGCCTGCAAACGTGAGTGTAACAACAGTCAGGTAGGACGTGGTTTGTAACAGCCGCGCCGCGCCGCCACGTTCATACATCGTTAATATTATATTTATCATCTCCGAGTGTAGTTTCAAAAGTAATTAAAGTTTCGGTATGAGGTCACTTGTCGTCTCCGAAATGGCTTAGTTTCCTTAATGGTTTTAACAAGTTGCGCCACACGGCTTCGTCCGCGCGTAAAATATGTTTTGTTGTATTCCTCGGGAACCAGACCGATTTTTGCGATAAGAAGTAGTAGCCTATGTCCATCTATCTACATAATAATTTTCATCGAAATTGGTTCAGCCGTTTAGGCGCTAAGTGATAACAAACACCTAATCTATCTACATACCAATTTTCATCAAAATTGGTTCAGCCGTTTAGGCGCTGAGTGATAACAAACACACACCACACACACACACACACACACACACACACACACACACACATATATACACACACACACACACACACATACATATATACACACATACACACACACACACAAACTTTCGCATTTATAATATTATATATAATGTAATATAATAATAGTATTTTAAACGAGTATTGTAATAGTTTATTTAAACAAGATTTGTTTTAAATGTGGTTTCAGTTTTTATTTAATATTAAGCAAGTTGTGAAAAATTCCTGCAATTTGTACATTTTTATTATTATTAGAAGCTTATCCATTCATTTTCTCATTGCAAATTACTATTTTGTCAAATGAAAACTACTCCCGCTACCGACTATGATTAAGGTTTCTTTCTATCTTTGCTTTTTGTAGCAATAGCCTCCAGTACTTCCTGGGAGTAAGGCCACCACCGGTTCTTTTAATTTTTGTACTATTTTATATTTTCAGTAACTGAATACTTTCTAAGGCCACTTTCACCTATACATAGTACTTGTAAATTCTGTGCAGAAGGTTATTTTGGATACTTTGCTGCATCATTAATCATTAGCATCCTGTCAGGGGCCCTCCGTCCGACATGGGACCCTCTCGAGGGAGGAAATGACATAATACTATATTATCTTTAATAAAATAGCCTTGTTTTGGTCAAGTTTGTACATGTTCAGCACATTAATGAACTCAACATCGATATATATCTATATTTAATTGCAATACGTTTATTAGAACTGATTAATTATATGTAGATATTGAAAATTGGATGTTTTTGGTAAACTTAATTACAAATTTTAAAATTAAAGGTATAATAAATTTTAGTTATTCAATCATATTTATTTAGAATAACTATAAGTTGCTATTGTGTCAGTTTTATTATAACTTTGATTCTTTGATTTGAAAGTGGTAGTACACGGCAAAGTAAGGTTATTCAGTAGGAGAAGTACCTCTTTTTCTATGAAAAATCAAGGTTTTTCGGCAATCTGTTATTGCTAGTCAAAAGTAGTGCTGATCTACCCGAAAGGATAGTGTCATAAAGACTGAAAGTAAGATGTTCGGCTTTTTTATAATAATAATAATAAAAATATTATTATTATTTTTACACACAACGCCATCTAGACCCAAAGTAAGCATATAAAATTATAGCTTGTACATATTATACATAGAAACACCTAGACCAATTCAAATAGTCATGTTCATGCACATAAATATTTGCACTGAGCGGGCATCGAACCCGCGACCTCTGCGTGACAGTCCGTATACAGTACCACCGAAACACAGAGGCAGCTTTTTAGAGCTTTTTAGAAACAAAAGTGCCTTTAACGGTTTCAAATAACCTTGTAACCGCATTTAGTCCTGGATTTTATAATGTAAATTAGCTATAATAAAAGGAACTAATTTACTCTAATACTTATCTCATTTAACTACACTATTATAATTTATATTGACACTTAATCCATAGCGACCATTTCTTGTCTTAATTGTGCCGATCTAAAGAGATACACTTTGTCTGGAACGTATTCGGGCACTTGGCGTCAGATAAGTATCTCCGTATATCTTTGCAGCCACTACTTCACGGAATATAGCTGAGAACTTTGCACATAAAACTCTCGTAAATTGCTAAAACCTTCAATTTTAAATGTTCCTCTATTGTAAATCAGTTTTAGATGAACTATTAGGCTTGAGAAGACTATCTAAGGCATCTTTAATATCTCTAGTAGATATTCTTATTAAAGATAATTTGAAAATATTTTAATGAAATTAATTGTATTTTACAATTGAACTGCTTCAGTTCGGCTGCTGGTTCGGTTTAATAGTACTGTGTGGGTGTGTGATATAGTGATATTCGGTTTTTCAGTCAATAAATTAGTTAGTATTAGTAAAGAAAGCAGCAACAAAAATATACATACATAGGTACATATTATTATGTACATGATACACTCGAAAAACATTACCTTACTTCGGCAGTCGAGCAAAAAGGCCAAGATGACAATGAGGCATAAATAAATTAATAAGACGTTTAATAATGTAAGGTAATAATGTCGTAATGTTATGCAAGTACACAGCCTTGTTTGCAATACGTCCAAGTTTAACATACGCAAACATGGCCGCAAGCCTACCGACAATGTGCCCCATGATGGCATACTACTAAAACATCTTAATTATTACTAAATTAATACATATATTGCACAGGGTTTTAAACGCTATAATTACACTGACGGACTCATAAACTGCATCAAAGTAATAGATGACTTTGAAATAAATATTTTAACCAAGTATGCAAACTTTCTATACAGATTAAAATTTAAACCTCTTGATTGGTTCGTGAACTTTAAAACAGCGTAGGGTCATATCCTTAAGTTTAAGTTTGTGTACTGGAAAGGACCTTAAGACTTTTTTGAAGAAAAACAGAAATTTAAGGAAAATTGGTTCAATAAAAAAAATGGTTTTAACAATAGACACAAACTTTATGCAAGGGTTTATTTATGTTTTAATAAGGTGTATTACCTCCACGTGCCCTTATTACGGATTCTAATCGGTGTCGCATAGATTTTATTAGAATTATTAACAGATCTTGCGGAATATTGTCCCATTCTTCTGAAAGTGCTGTTCTTAGTGCTGCCACTGTCATGGGCACACGATTTCTCGCAGATTTATACAGCTCTTTTTAAATTGTCCCAAACATGCTCAATGGGATTAAGATCCGGGCTGCGTGCTGGCCAATTCATTGTACGTATCCCAACCTCTTCGCAATATTGTCGAACTTGTGCAGCAGTGTGCGGCCGGGCATTATCCTGCATTAAAGTAAAATTTTCGCCTATGAATCCCATGTAAGGCACCACGTGATCTTCTAAGATCTCTGTTATGTAGCGATGAGAGGTCAAACCCTTTCTATTACCGTTTTGACGGACTATTTCTATGAACACAAGTTCTGTTCGCCCGTTCATCGATATGCCACCCCAAACCATACACGAACCACCTCCAAAAAGAACATGCTCCTCAATGCAACTTTGAGCATATCGCTCCCCACGTCGCCGATAGACTCTTCTGCGACCATCTGCATATATATATACATGTCCTACACTCGTCCGTGAACAATACGGAGGCCCATTGCTCTTCTGTCCAATTTAAGTGATCACGCGCAAATCTTAAGCGAGCTTGTCTGTAAGCTACAGACAACTTTGGACCATTTGCTGGTCTAAAAGGGGTGATATCCGCTTCCTTTAATCTTCTTCTTATTGTTTGTGCACTCACATTTACTCTACGCACTTCATTAAGCTCTGTTTTGATGTTAACTGACGTGAGGAAACGATTTCGCAGGGAAGTTGTAACAATAAATCGGTCATCACGACCGGTGGTTGCTCGAGTCCTGCCTATACCACGTCTCCCTCTGTAAGAACCTGTCTCCACAAACCTTCTGTATATTCTAGAAACCGTAGACTGGTTTAAATTTAAATTTCTACCAATCGTTCGTTGATCCAAGCCCTCCCGAACCAGTGCTACAATTTGAACCGCTTGTTCGGACGAAGTATTCATATTATGGTTCAAAAACTCTCGATGAGTTAAAAAACAACAATTCTGCTGGTAACAATAATTCAATTGACAAAAGAATAAAAAATCAATGCGAATCCATTTAAAACTTTGCTTTAAATAACACGCAAATCTGATACTACGAGTAAATTTTCTTTTTCCGGCTATATTCATTTGTTTTACTGAAGTTCTATTATTATCTCTCGATATTTATATAATTTAATCTAAAAAGTTTGCATACTTATTAAAAAAAATCATTTCAAAGTAATCCTGAACTTTGATGCAGTTTATGAGTCCGTCAGTTTATTTTGTATTTTTTTTGCCCTACAATTTATAATGAACCTATTCAGATAAACTTTTCATACCATGAAAAAAAAGACAAAATATAACAACTTTGACAAAAGAAAAGACATTTTAAAGATTCTTAATTCAAATCGCACTCTTATTTCATTTTGCAAAAAAATACTTATTAGTATTTTTTTACAAAATGAGAGTGCGATAAGAGTGAGATTTGAATTAAAAATCTTGTCTGTTGAAATTAAAAAAACTTTAGGAATTTAAAGCTAAGACTATGTACGAGCAGGTTTTGCCATCCAATTGTGACAAATAAGTCAATTTTGGTAAATGCTAACTGACAGTCTTAAATATTCAACGCCAGGTAAGGTTATATCTATCACGCAATTCCGAGCTCTAAAATCTATGAAATTAGAAACGTTATTTGTCAAACATGCGTACACTGGTGTACGTAAATATACATTGAAAATATGTCTAGAAAAATTATGAATTATTATAAAACAATATGCAATTTTGAACTTTGTAACAAGTGCCACAAGATATATATTACCAAACGTGCATTTCGTCTTATATCTTTTTCCAACTGAAGAGGCAAAATATTCCCTAGCCATTTCGCTCATGTTACTAAATCACTTTGTAGCAGTTTGATATTTATAGGGCAAACGTGACGGAAAATAGGTGCACCTCGATACTGGCACACACATCATGCAGAAGACTGCAGCGAGCAATGATGCAGCAAATTGCTTGGCAATCGCAAATACACTAACAAGCATTGTATAGCTTGCGTGTTCCTACACTATAATAGTCAACGATTAATCAATCAATCAATTTATTATTAATAAAAATAAATTACATACAATATACAATATAAGTATTTCCCTTTGGTCCCAAACTAAGCCAGTGCTTGTATCTTGGGCACCATCAGGATTACAATTACTAAATATAAATTACATACAATATAGGTAGGTTCCCTTTGGTTCCAAACTAAGCTAATGCCACCTTTTGGCCACCATCGGGATTACAATTGTTTTATACATATTTTAAAGACTATCTACATACTTATAATATAGACTAAATACGATTTAAATAAATTACAAAGATAAATTTCATACTTATACAATAATTGTCAAATAAACAATATATTTTTTAAATTATTTGTGCAGTTTATACATTACAAAGTCTACTAATTATCATATATGATATACGAGTAAATCTGAGAGGTCAGCAATATTAAAATCTAGGTTGGCACATAAATCACGTACGAAATTAATATGCAAAAATGCTAAGTCAGAAATACCTATGTTGGCGACAAGAAGGCTGGTTAATTAATTTGATTATCTACGCTAAATGATTTTATATAATACAAATGTTATCTAATGCTATTTTATATATAACTACAAATAAAAACAACACAGTTAGGTACACTCATAATCTATGGAGTTGATATACCGGTGTTCTGCGGCCTTTTTAGCAGGACATTCAGGGTCTCCCGTTTTGTGGTCGCTAGGTTTTTTAAAACGTGAGCATGTTGCACACTTCGGTGGTTCTGCTTTCTTTAGACAGTCAGAGATAGAGTGTCCCGTTTCGCCACAATGTACACAAGTAAGGAGTGCTTCACGGCATGATTTTGCTGCATGGCCGTACTGATGGCATTTGTAGCACCTTGTTACCAGTGTGTAGTCTCGAACTGGGCAGGATGTCCAGTTTATAAAGATCCGATTTTGATTTATTAGGTCTTTTCGTATGTTAGCTGACACTTCAACAATGTAGTTACAGCTTGGAGCGTCTTTCTTGCCAGATTTGTGGCTGAGCTTAAATAATGTCAAAAAGGATTCAAAGTCCATCGATGGATGTTTGTCTGCTATATTTTGTTCAAATATACATTCGAAGACTTCACGTTCAGACATATTAGCAGGCACTCCTATGATCACTATCCGCGGTTTGCGTTTGTACAGGTCATCGGCAATAAGACCTGAAGTAGAGACTTGGACTGCATTCTTCAGTTTCTCTGCATCAAGTTTCGTCTCTGTACTAATGATGACTCCCCCTTTTATCGTTTTACGTACGCCTCGTACTTGCAGCTTCATTTGCTCTGGGCGTATGATTTTTTGCACGAGATTTTTAGTTTCGTCACTAGTCTTAATGTTATCCTTGGGATAGATGGCTACAGAGCTTAAATTAAGAGGCCGTACGAAACTGTTTGAGCCCTTTTTTACCATGTCGGCAAATGAAACATTTTTCGAAGTACAGGACTCTTTAATTGTCTGCTTAAGGTCCGAGATGTGTTCTATTAGGTCGCATTTCTCCTTAAGGTCTTCTATGGAGCGCGACGCCTGTACAGCCTTTTGTTTTAAGGACTGATAAAGAACAGCCATTTGAGATGATCCATGTCCGATTTTGCGACATAAATTAGAAATTTTCATTTTCTGATCAGAGTTTAGTTTACCCTCAGAAGCAATGGAGCAGACTTCATTTAAATACGTGTCAATGGTCGACATCCATTTCTGGATCTCAGACGTGGAGACAACTTCCATGGAGTCACTTTCTAGGGCTGTGTTTTTCAAAGATACCTTCGCAGGTGAATTATACGGACTTCTTTCCATCTTGATTTAAATAATTCGTCAACTGTTAACTTTTCATTATTTACTAAACTACACACTATGCAAAATTAAAAGTACATTAAACGTAAATACGTTAAACTAGGTCACAATTACTTATACGTATTTAATAAATATTGTTTATTGCATAAATAGCTAAGTGCACGTCTGTTTACTTTGAAGGCTAAGAATATATATCAACGTTTCAAAATCAATCAACGTTTATACTTGTGCTTCATTATGTGGCGAATTCACTATAATATTTGCATAGTACCTATTCTGTATTTGGAAATATCTAATATGTACCCTTTATACGTATTATTTACAATAGATAGCTCTTTTATCTTGTTGAAAAATACAAATTATTATTGGTGAAAAAAACGACTACGGTATTTTTTTATCATATTACTAGCTGCGCCCTGCGGCTTTGCCCGCGCGAAAATTGCTGTGTTTATTAATGTAACTCGGCAATCAGAGCGATTTTTGGGATAAATAGTAGCCTATGTTCCGATACCAAATCTATCTACATACCAATTTTCATTGAAATCGTTATAGCGGTTTAAATTTAATATGGTGGTTAAGTATTTTCTTAGTTTTTCTTTCATAAGAACCTTCTCCTGACAATAACAAACACAACAAAAAAATAATTAACGAAATTGATCTAGCCGTTCACGCGTGATGTCGTGACCAAGGGAAATAGGGATTCATCTTTATATATATAGATTATTATGTGCTGTTCGTACAAGAGAGTAGTGGTATTAAAGCGTTATTCCCAAAGTACTTCAAAAATAGTTCTCAAAATATTCCATGCAAGAGCAGAATGCGAAAAATAATAAGCATTTTTGAATATTATTAAATCAGTGGAGTAACTTGGAAATTAATGTGTACGAGATTCTTATCTTCTTAGAATAAAATAATTGAGTATTTTGATTAAAACCCATATTTAAATATCCTTTAAAAATGGTATTTTTTTAACAGTCTACAAATACTTTTCTTTGTCTCTCCTACTAATCATTTTTAAGATTTTCAATTTTGTTACGTAATTAAAAAATTTTATTAGTTTAAAATACGGCTTGGTCAAAGCAAAACATAAATGTACATGTTTTTTTAATAACATACTTTATTTGATCTTAAAGACAAATTCATTAAGATCTTGAATATTTATATGAAATTTTATTTAGAGAGACGGATTGACTAAAAACTAAAGAGCTCAAATCTTGTAATAAATATACAATTAGTTACAATTTGGTTTCAGTTCTCATCTTTGATAATATTGAAAATGTCGAGACTGAAACATCAAATTTAATGATAATAATGTGACACTATTAACTACTATTAGCAGAAAATAATGAAGAGGCATCTTTGAGCACATTTATTTTGAAATTGTACTCTCCATTGAAATATATATATATTTTTTTTTTAATTACAACTAATTGATTTTTGAGTTAAAATGTGAATAAATAGTATTAAGTTTTAGAAAAAAAAAACATAAACCAACCTCAGAACTATCTCGTCGCAAAAGATATCAACGCGTTGATTTACTTCTCTTTACAAAATATAAAACTAAAAGCATACTACTATACCATCCTATTTTTAACCGACTTCAAAAAGGAGGAGGTTATCAATTCGGGTCGTATGTTTTTTTTTTTTTTATGTTTGTTACCTCATATCTCGGTCATTTATGAACCGATTTACCTCGAACCTCCTCCTTTTTCGAATCGGTTAAGAATGATATTTTATAGTGCATCGGTTTATCAGTTAAATTGAATCAGTAATTAATTAATTAATGAATCGCAAAGTCGAGACAGTTCGTGAACAAAGAATTATTTTTAAAGTTTATCTCTAGTCTGAGCTTTTCACCTGAATGGCCTCCATTCCATGACTATCTATTAGAATAAGTTCGTCGAATGGACCATAATTTTCCTCTAGTAAAATAATATATTTTTCTTTTCGTAATATTTGCTTCAGAACTTTCTTTGAAGATAAACATTATGAATGTCGACGTCACCTTTGGGATATATCGTTTAGGTAATTTTGATATTAAAATATTATGTTTATATTTATTATTTACTACCACATAGCTAAACGGTACTGATGATATTTAAATTAAACTTAAATGCTGCTCGGCAGAGGACATTGAGATGTTGTTTCACGACAACTTACATACTGAAATAAACTTAACGTTAATTAAAACTCAAATATACTACTGCTTTAACATCTACACACAGTGTAAAAGGCTGGCAAGCGTTTGTCTGTTTAAACGCGCTAACCTCAAGAACCATCTAATGGATTTTATGCGGTTTTCACTGTTATATTGTGGAATTCTCGAGGAAAGTTTAGGTATATAATACATCAACCTATCACCTATAGGAGCCGAGCTGTAACTAAAATAGAAAAAAACTTTTAGTACCGACACCTAATGATACGATACGCTTTATAATAAAGTAAAAGTTAAATGACTTTTCGATATTTCACTATCTTATAGCAAATATTTTTTTTTTTTTTTTTATAGTATAGCCTACCAAAGTGACTCCACCCCGCCTGATGGTAAGCAGTCAATGGAATCCAGAAGTGGCGGCCACTATACCAAAAGCCACGTTTTAAACTGCTGGTATGGTGGCCTCCACTATGGCGGCTGAGAATGGGGTTAGGGGAAGGAAATGAGGGACGTGAGGAAAGAGGAAAGGTGGGAAATTGGGCCTCCGGCGCTCTCACTCACCGAACGAAACGCAGTAGTACGGATACTACTACTCTTAAGTCGATCTTCTATGAGAGGGTAGTACTTCCCCGGACGATCCGGCCCATTCATGCTGAAATCAGCGTGGATCTACTACCGTAAATAAAATATATTTACGACATTGTCTTAATAGCACTAAGTATAAGCAAAGATATATTTTCAGAAAGTATCAAAAGGCACTTAAATTATGCTAAGATTTATTTATTAGACCACAAAACGTAAAATGCAACATCTAAGCAAATTTAAATCTCCCTCTAATGGCTGCAGGAGTGAGCATGGCCGCACTTTTAATGACCTCATAAAGTAAGTTTATTGCGCGCTTATCTCTCCGCCCATTGACTCTTGACACTTGCATTAGTATAAGATTGCCCACAAACACACTTACATAGTTTATTATCAGATATGACGGTTCCACCATTATCCATAAACACTTTATGAACTCTTAGTTATATGTGACTGACGCAAGCGCAAGCGACTGCTGTGCACGAGGTTGTGGATTCGATCCCCACACAATACAAAACTTTGTGTGAATTATATAAATTTGTTTTGCGTCTGGATGTACTTTGTGTCCGTTAATTTTATGTTTGTGAAGTGACCCGCGATACAGGGCTTGTCGTGGCTCTGTATCATTTTAAAAAAGGAATGTATTGACATTTCTTTTAAACCGTCGCGTTCAATAGAATAAAAGTTTTATTTTAATATAATGAGTTACAGAATTGGCAAAGATAGTCTTTTTCTCTCACGGTCAGTAGCGGCTTCGTTGTATATTCGTTTGATTACGTGAGAGGGAAATAACTCTTTCCTTTTCCCCTGACGGTAAGAAAAGCAAAAGGAATCTAACTGAAGAAATAATTAGGCCTTCGACGTTTTTACACTTCCTATTACATTAGTCTCGATATTCTGTGGAAAGGTAGACAGTATTCGAGAATTCATCGCTGTATTAGAAGCATTTTTAGTTTCCAACAACTTGAGCTCACAAGTTGAACCTCATGTTCCTGAAGTTCCCCGAAATGTAACTTAATGTAATGTTTCCTGTAATTAGACTGCACGTATCTATTCAGGATTTTTCTAATTAGATGATGAGCGCTAAAAAACCAAACTTTTTAACTAACTTGTCTCGATAATACAGCGCGCTTCGTTTTTTAAGTTCAATATTTATTTTAAAGAAGAATTTGTGCACGAGTATAATTAGGAATGAAAACTTTCTTTGAAGAATTATTGTGAAAGGTTTCCAGATGTCGAGGCAAAAGTCTGTTAGTAAATGCTGCAGAATACTGTGCCCTTGGAAACTCTTGATATAGTCCGAATTTTATCGCCTTCATCTTCACACTATTTCAGTGACTAAAAAGTCATAGTGGTCCGAACCTCTAACGTCATCCATAAGAGGCCGATGTTACCATCACTAATTCTATTATCAAAAATGACAGATGGTAAATGATGACCTTTGATGGATCAGATAGCTGTAATAGATCTACAGGTGACTATGGCTCTGCTACTCAGTATGGATAAAAACAAAACCTATTTGCACTTCAATGTATCCTACAGCTACAGCAAGATTTTTTTTGGGTTAGGTCGCTCCATTCTAAGGGTCTCTTTCTATGTTGCTAAAAATTGTGACTGACAAATATTTCTAACTATCTGGTAGTTAAAACCAGTGGCTTGTGATTCCTGCTAGTCATTTTCGCTGATCGTTATAGCCACACATACGATCTAAATGAATATAAGTAATGTTGACTCTAAACAAAGCGACAATCCGACAGTTTTTGAAAGAAATAAGGGTGAATAAAATTCTAAAACAAAATCAGGTGTCACGTTCGGCAAACAAGAGGGTAATTTCAATTTGTAGCAATCACGTTGATTAAAATTCTATATGACACAATGTGTGCTAAATATATTATAAACTGGAAGTAATTACGTCAACATGTATGAGTTATAAACCGATATAGGAAACCATTAAACTTGAGTAAAAAGTAAATGTCTATAAAAACAATGAATTCGGACGTTAAACGTAAAATTGCCGAAAACTAAACTCATCTAAGAACTTAGAGTTTAACTTACGTTTTATCATCGTATTTCATCATCGGTTACAAATGTTCACTGCTCGAAATAGGCGGGAGGCGTACGTAATATATATTTTTTTTAAGCACCGCGCTAGGTAGGGATCACTGTCGGAACACAGATGGCTGTTGCGTGTTCTGTTTCAGGGACTCTACCACAACCTCTTATAACAATCGTATTATAACCTTAATTTGTCTCTATCCTTGTTTATAATGCTACAAAAGAAAAAGACAAAACACAAAGTGGCATTAAAATAATACTGCTGTACTCTTAAGAGGTGGCAGTAGGTCCCCAGATCTTATTCCTGTCATCTTCGCATGTGATAGTTTGATCTTCTTTGTGTTTTCGAGTGGTTAGTGGTCAACCTAGGATCAGGATTTGTTTAGATCACTCATAATTTATTTATAACAAGACTTGACCTAATGATTCTTATCAACATGGTGACAGTTGGGACCGACTCTTAACGTGCCCTCCGAAGCATAGAGATGCTCATATCAAATACCACTATGCGGTCATCCATCCATGAGCCTGTCGTACTTTTGATTTGATTATTATTTAAGTACCTATATAATGACAGCTAGATCGTATATTTAGTGAGCGATTACTTGGGATAATACTTAGTTTACCTTTTAACCCTTCAAATTACACAATATATTTCAATAATGGCTAATACCGTGTCACGCACAATAATACGTTTAATAGTTAGAGCGACTGTCATTAATTAATAATTTAATCACCTCCAATCTGTGCAGTAACTGCTCGCGCCATTCCTCATTGATCGTTGATTCTTTCTGCATTAATTGACTACAGGATCAGCAGTGTTTGTCTGAATGCTGAGAATAGTTCCGATATTTTTAGATGAGACGTGTCTGCCTCTGTAGTTTGGTGGTACTGTGTACGGATTGACACGGTCTCGGGTTAGATCCCCGGGTCGGATACAGTGATATCGGGTTTCTCTGTCAGTTTTAGCCCGGGGTTTGGCATTGTGCTCGATAAATGGCAACAGGCTCGCCCCCTGTTATATGAAACCCAAATATGGCGAAACGCAGTTAAACACCTCTTCTTTACCCTTCGGGGATATAAGATGTGAAGTTATCTAAATAAGAGACGTGTCCTCCTTACACCTAGTTATTTACCTTGGCTTGAAGTATGAGTACGAGGCAGTGTAGGTGTTTTGTTTAGTTATGCTTTTTTAGCAGAAGATTTAAAGCTGATATGCGTTTTCCATCGCACAGGGTAAAGCAATCTTCCTTTTGTAGTAAAGTTGATTGACTCAAGTACCGATTAAGACCTTCTGCTAGGCTACACTTCGCTTATTCAAGTCCACGATTTAGAAACCTAACTTAATACTACATCATCGGCGAATGGGCATTGTCCTGATCATATGCCAAATGTGTTACAGACTTTCACGCGAGAAACAAAACTGTATACCTAATTATACTCAAGTGAGAATAATAAATAGTTCTATTCTTGTATTGAGCTCATAAAAACTTGATGATCATTAATTTAGTAGGTGCCTAATATCAACAAACTAATACAAAAACATGTCCTAAAATTTATTTGTATTAAAAAGTTTCTGAGCAAGGAAAATACGTGAAATTATTAAAATCAAGTTTAATGTAAACATTTGTCCCACCAGAACAACCAACGCTACAATATGCATCCAAATTAAACATTATGCCACCCCAACACCCCTTAACTGCAAAATTAATATAACTGAGTGCGTTAACTCAACAAATTTTCAAACGTTAATTAGCAAAATAGTTTTGTTTTTATGGCTAATAAAAGCACCGCTATAATTAAATTTTATGTAAAAACATAATTAAGTTGAAATGTCATTTCTCCTTGAAAATTTTAATTCAAACTCTAAAACACGGTTGTAAAAAATAAGTAAAGTTTACGATTAGCTCCAGGCATGTGTCTGTGGAATACTTATCGGTGGTCGGGCGCGATGTGCCCACGGCCGCGGCTATGCGCCGGATGTCTCCCTCCGGCCGCGACAAATCATATCGCATCAAAGTTTCACTCGCCGGCTGTTAACAACTCTCTGAACGACACGGTGACTTAATAATAATACATGACCCACCTCGAGGTGCCGGCTCTCCGACGTAGCCCCGATTTAAAATTCACTCGACACTAGCATTCTGAACCACCATAACACATACACTTCACCGAGTTCACGTCACAGGTGTTCGCTCGACACCCGCCTCGGGTCGTACGATGCGCTTTACAGCGGAAGACACGTGGCAGCGGCGCAGAGCAACGTGCGTGCGATGCGGCGGGCGCCGCGCGACTGAAGCCTGCGTCCCGCCGCACTCCGCGACCACACACCCCCACAGTTTTTCTCTGTAGCAACTCCGTAGCAGCTACGCCGTAGCAGCGTAGCATCGTAGCAAGTTAACTTATTTAGCATTCGTCAAGGATTAACTCTCCATGGACAATGGAATATATTTGCATATCAAACAGACCTCTCCTTTTTCTCCGTATGGTCCTAAGTAATCAGAACGCGTGATTGACTTTCTGCAAAGATAAAACAATAAATGATATCCTTTGACCCCTGCCTATTATATTTCCACTGTAGAACTGATCTCAAATGGTTGCTCAAGGCAGATTGATGATTGCCGACATGTACCTATACCTATTCATTTTTATAATACCAGATTTCCAAATAATATTTTCTTTCACCGTACGTCAGCAATCTCGAGGTTTTAAAGATGACATTACTTGCCCAGTTTTGAAGCCACAAGGATTAAACGATCCACATGACTCAAAGCCAAAGGCACATCATCGATGCCTATTTTTAATTGTTTCATATACTCGTGAAACAATTGACTGCTTCCGTGGTGCAGTGGATGCGCAAGTGACTGCTGTGCACAAGGTAGTGGGTTCGACCGCCACACGGGACAAAAATTTTGTGCGATAAACAAATATTTGTTTTGAGTGTTTAATTTGTGCCCGTTAATTGTATGTTTGTAAAGCTCCTCGCGACACAAGGCTTATTCCTTAGTCCCTTGTCTTTAATTAAAGAAAGATTTAAAATAGGTAACATTGACCCATTCTGAGTTCTGATTTCAACTCTAGGACTTGTTTTACTCTGTGTGAAAAACATATTTTGGCTTTTATAAATTGTTATAAATTTTGTCAAACATATCTTTACACATTACAAAGAAACAACAAATTGCAGTAGCATTAACCCAGTCAAAATTATGACAGTGTTAGTGCAGACGTGAATTACATTCAAGACGACCCGTTCAAAGTTTCATCTATTCATCTATAAAGTGTTTTATTAGTAACTCCGTGATACAACAGAGTGACACATGTGCGTACTTTTTAGGCGCGACAACACACAGACGCGGGTGCAAGTTACGAGCTCCAAATATACATCCAAAGCATGTCCTCATCGAGTTCAAAGACTCTTTTGAAAACTCTTTCTATTCTTGAACAGACGCTGGAAAGATTGCACCGTGTTATTTGAATATCGGTCACGTGACTCTTTTGTTCGCCAGATCAAATGATCTCAAGTCTCAGCGAGGCGTTCCACTAATATTCTATTATGCAAGTTTTCCATTTCACAAGAAAAGCATTTCTAGATGTCGGGCAGGGCTGTCGTAACCGAGTAATAAATTATAAAACAACAGGGAGTGGGTTCGGGCGTTGCGACGTCGGCCAGCCCTAATTATGTCCCACACACGCCGCTCCCATGACGGTTTAATTGTGAACTCAGCATGCGCCTGTACTTTGTATGAATCCTACTCTTTGTTCCACTGTTTACTTATAATTTTGGAGACAAGGATTTATTTCTGCGCCGCTTTTTCTGACTCCAAATGATCCGACTTACGTATGGTGTTCACTTTGCAAAATTGCAGGGTATGCATGGTGTTTTAACGTTGGTTGGTGACTTTGACTCGTTTGACAAAAGCTGGTACGCAATCAGCCGGTCGTCGTGAGCCGCGTGTACACATGTGTACTCATAAAATGGCGGACACAATTGATGTGTTTAGGGAGGGTGTGTTTCAGGTGCGTGTACAAATACGGCCTAAATCAACAGAGTTGTGAGAGATAGCGCGCCGGTTGTCCACTCCCACGCTAAGCCCTTCCACGGCGTATTTACGATAACTGGCGCTTATTCAGTTTGGACTGCAGAAAATTTGAGGCACTACTAGCACTACTACTACTACTACTACTACTACTACTACTACTATTACATCAATTAAGTCAAAATCAAAGTCAAAAAGAATTATTTATTTGAGTTAATTTAACACTTATGAACGTCAAAATTACAAAAACAAAATGCAGCCAATTAATCTACTGGCAAGAAACTCAGGCCATTCTTTTTAATCACCACATTATTACAATTTTTGTAAGTTACAATTTCAAATAACATGCAAAGTGACGCAGGCAATACACTTAAGTCTATAGGTAATTACACGTCAAATTTTATATTCTGAAAGAATAAAAAAACAAAAATAAAGTGTGCTTTACAGGCTGCCTCAATTTTCAATTTGCAAAATTAAATGCTCACATTGCATCGTGGTAAAAGTAAATTGTGTTAAATTTGACACATATTATGTAAATTACTACACTCATGTTACATAATCTACTATAGCCCTTTGTATGACACAGAATTTCTTATCTGAAATTACAAAGAGATTTTTGGAATAATGTTTCACCTTACAATAAAATTATAAAAGTGACTAGCCTTCCGCGGCGCGGTTTCATTCGCGTTGAGCTACATATACAATAAATCAAATCATTTGAATTTGATTCAAGTCGATAAAAGGTGCAATACTTTATTGTTAAAAATTGTAATTAATGATTTCTTCTCAATACAAGGTTGAAAGACATACAAATTCGTCAGCTACAGGTTTACATTTTAGTAAAATTTTAACAGAATTCCGTCAAAATGCTATGTGATTTAGGTTGGCGATATTAAAACTTTCCCGTACAGTAAACGTATATGGCCGTGATGACAATAAAACATCAATTGTGTCTACAGTAGTGTCCAAGAAAGGGTTAATGATTGTTAAAACATAACTTTTCGACTGACGTGGTGTTACGTCGCCATTTTGTAACGAGAGCCATAAAAAGATGGAAAACATCCATCTTTTAATCTCTAACTCGATCCCATTGTAAGAGAAATTTACAGTAACAACTTTTTTGAGTCCTAAAGTATTTTTGAGATTTTTATCTATAATGTTTTAAACTTCTTTCTGATACCAGGCTTGTTCTTATCTCTGGTACCTACACCATGTCTCACATGACACGTTTACAGTTAAGAAAATATGCAACATAAGCACACTGCGTGTACAAAGTAACTTGACCTAGTCTCCATGTTTGTCGTAGGTATATGTATCGTAGTAAAGTAACATTCTCATGTATGAGTGGCCCTTGTTTACATAACGACAGACCCTTGACCAAATCGATTCATAGTTAGAGTGAAGGGGCGCGCCGACGGGCGGATACATATATATTTATTACTATGATTTTAAGATTTTATCAGGGATAAAGAAAGCAGGTAATAAAGGATCGCTATATAGCAGTTACTATAAAACTTTTGACTTAATTTACTTTTTACTTCTTTTTACTCGGCGCTAAACAATCAATGAACAAAAATCACTAAATTACCTTAAATTTAAGAAATAACAAAATTGTTTGGCGTCGACTCAAAATTAATTTGGTTTACTTACATTAGTTGAAGAACTTAGTTATTAAAGTTAATAAAAAAAGGTTCTTGCTTTACAGTTATTTTGATGGTTTAATTTTTTTGTTAAAAAGTATTATCTATTATAAAAAAATGAATCGCTGAATGTGTTGCTAAGATCAAATCTCGAGAGCAGCTGAACCGAATTCGCTAATTCTTTTGTAATAATATTCCTTGAAGTATGAGGATGGTTCTTACGTAGAGAAAAATTTAAAAAATTGCCTGATTAAAAAATAATTAAGAATCGTCTGTTATGCGGTACGAAGTTCGCCGGGTCAGCTAGTTTTCTAATAAAAATCATTTATTTCACGTAAAATAGAGTAGATACATTTTGTTATTACAATTTTTAAGTTCGTCTATCTACCCTTGCTGTGGCATGTGAAATTGAATAAGTAACATAATGCAAAGAACTGTTAACGAAGTGTCCACATAATAAAGATTAAATAAAAGTGTTTACATACAAACAAATCTTAGCTCAATTAGTATAAATTACACAGGCAATGTCAATTAATCATTAAGTCATAAATAACAATTTTATTATTTTTTATGTGTGTGTGTGTGTGTAATTATCATCTCCAAATAGCACTATGTCGCTGAAATCCTGCACAAAATACAGCAAATCATTTCCATATATCAAAAAGGACCAAGATTAGAGTCTTGTGGGACGCCCATAGCAACAATCATCCCATGTTTTCCTACCTTTAGGTTTGGATTTCTTTTTTCAAAATTATATGAAACTAACTTCGCGGTATACCCTTTTTTATTAAAGAATCGAAATCGGACAACTCTGTAAAAAGTTATGTGTGGTCATACATTAAAAAACAACAAATATTCACCTCGACTTGAGAACCTGCTCCGTTTTTTCGTTGGTTAAAAATACATATTATTTAATGTATTTACTTTTATTTGACGACATTTTGTGTTTATCGGTCCGAGATAGCTGTGATCTATAAATATTTACTAGGCGTTTGGGTGTACTCGTACTTTTATTTTGTTAATGGTATGTTTGTGTTTTGGAGTAGTGACCACGAATCAAAATTGAGGAAGTCACAATGGTGATATCAGTAACTTCATTGGATAAAATCAGTAAACCGTCGAATGTGCGGCGTAACTACTGCAAGATGGTGTCAAAAAAATCACTATTGCCAACATGAGTGACAATAGTAGTGAGTACCTATGGAAATATGTCTCCTCTCTGAGAGGACCTATGTCACAAGTTTAAAAATAGAGCCAGTATATAGCAATAATTCTAGTTGACTTTAAACTTTAAACCACTTAAATCTTTAAATATTTCAACAAAGACCTTCACGTTATCTTTTAAGATACATTTCACTTCTAAACACTTAAACCTCAGTCACTATCTTACACTCAACACACACATACACACTTATTATCCATGTATCACACACACTGCTATAAACAATAAACGTTTCGCTTCGTCAGGACGGAGTTAAACGCCTAGGAATGGCCTTATTTACTCGCTAATAGACATCCTCATATAAAGGCAAGTCTATATTTTCGCTCTAATGTAATCTCTGCGTGTTAGTTGAATAGCTAGGTTTAATGCGGTATTGTTGAGAGATTGTATAATAACTGTTATGATAAAGATATTTCAAAAGGGATTGACAGTTAACCATTATGATTGTTTGTTGATTCATCAATACTAAGGTGTCGGGGGATAATCTACTACCGTAAAATCGGTAGGATTTACTAACAAAAATCGTTCATAAAATCGATCGATTTTTTAAACAACTTTGGTGTTAAACAAACATACGGTCCACCTGATGGTAAGTGGTATCCGTAACCTATATATATGGCTGTGTTTTCCAAGTATTACGAAAGTAATAATGCTTAGAAAACACAATCAAGCCGTTGCCGACCACGGAGAACTGTATGAGAACAAAAAAGGAGGAGGATCGAGAGGTTATATGGGCTGCCGGCGTTTATTATAATGAATATTAGTGGAAAATTGGTCTTATTATTATAAATATTAAAATGTTTATTATAATGAATGTTTGTCCGTATTCGCACAACGGTATTAGCGGTTTATCGAATCTCGTAAATTAATATTGGGTTTAGATGTCGCAGCCGCATACAGTGCGATAATTATGCCGTAACCACACGTTAGGTATTACACATAATTATTTAAGTACTCACAATACTGGTGTGTCTAGTGTGGGGGTGCTGGATATTAAAGTTACAATCGACACAATAGTGAATACCAAACTGATATTTACGTGTCAATATATATTTTTTATTTGTATTCTTTGAGTAAATGCTAGATTGTTAATTTGAGAAAAAAATTCGTCTGTTTAAGAATCAATCAGGCCTTAGCTTAGGTATCAGTTTCAACAATATTATTTAAACTATTAAATTATGTAGATGTAATCATGTTTATATTGTGGTACGACAAATAAAAGTATTATTATTATTATTAAATGCATGGTTTTACATCTAAACATACTAAATAATCATCTTACCGTGGCTAATATTATATGAGTAATTAAATAAGTTACGACTACTAACTGTCGTTTCCTACCTATAATCTATTATCAATCAGCTTTTGCAGTGAACTGGTTGACATAGCCCACTTCCAATTTATTATAAAGTACCGAGTAGTAAATTTCAGTTCCATAGTTTCGGCTTCCAGAACAAGCACCTTTGAATCTTCGTGTTTAATTTCTGTATATCCTTTCACTTTATACATACACTAATATATTAGCTAACTTAACAAGAATATCAGTAATTACTTGGTAGTGTAAACACACAATGTGTTTATCGGGCTCGTTTGAAATGCTACAATAAAGTGCTGAATGTACTCAGTTGCCACTTGTAACACTTTAGTAGTAGCTATTTAATGAATAATATGCTATTTAGTGCAATTGACATTGTATTAAACCATAGTAGAAAAATTTTTACTTTAAATTTATGGTAACTAAACATCACGAAAAGAATAATGAATGCTAAAGAGGCAAAGGAGCGCGGATCATAGTAAATGGCGTTTTATAGTGTCTGCTTACTAGTACCCCATTAATAGTAGACAGGCGTGAAGCTCTTTATGTTTGTCATAACTAAAAATACAATCTTGTGATTTTGTAAAAATAGGCAACCAAGTATAAATTTCAATTGAATTACTTTGCACAAATGATTTTAACTAGAAAAATATCAAACTCACTGGTAATCGAGAGCTCACCTTCGCTATTGTAGTCTTCATTCAGGTTCACTCGGTGTTATTACACCCATCCAACGACCTACTCTCAATATGATTGCTTTCTAGACGCCAGTTTTTATGAGAAAAGGAAGTAATTGGAATATTGCATTGTTACTTTGCCAGCTGATTTTTGTTTGGCGATTTGTTAGTGAGATTAATAATAATAATAATAATGTGTTTATTTTCTCTAATGTGATTATAAATGCTTAGTAACAATTTATAATATGTAGTGACGCGATCGTTTGAGAAACGAAGAAATCCGCAGGCGAACCAAAGTAGCCGACGTAGCTCGCAGAATTGCTTCTCTGAAGTGGCAATGGGCAGGACACATAGCTCGCAGAACTGACGGCCGCTGGGGCAGAAAGGTTCTAGAGTGGCGACCACGAACCGAAAGACGCAGCGTGGGCAGACCCCTCACAAGGTGGACCGACGACCTTATAAGGGTAGCGGGCAACCGATGGATGAGGGCGGCGAACGACCGACAACGGTGGCGAAAATTGGGGGAGCAGTGGACGTCTTGTGGATGATATGATGATGATGATGTGTGACTCAATATTTAATTTATTTAAGTTCTTAAGGAAAATCGAAGAACTTTAGTATTATCACATAACGCTGGTGCTTATTCTAATGTGGGACATAATAACATGTCACAGAAGTGTGATGTGACTCTTTGATAGCGTTTCCTAATAAACCGTTATTTATTATCCACTTATAACACAATTAAATAAAACTTACATTACTTACTTAACATTCAGCACGTGTGGCGACGAATTAGGAGCGCACAATTAGACTTAATAGTAGAGTTCATCGGTTATACTTGGAAACGATTTCATTTAACACGATCCGCTTTTAGCGATAGTTGCCCGAACGTACCTATAATTGTAGGATTAACTGATGCAGTCTTTTTAAAACGAGTTGTAAAAGCACTAATTTCACGGTAGGTAGTAATTGAGTGCATGACATAGCAAAAATTGAGCGTGTATTACAACTTTTTATAGTGGCAAACCTAATGCCCAATGGATGATATTGTAGCGTAAATATTATATTTATTTTCATACTTTTTACTGATACAGATTTTTATACCGTCTGTAATTTATACGTACTCGCGAAAAGGAACGAATTAGACTGGCCTGTTGGTCTAGTGGTTAGTGACCCTGACTGCTAAGCCGGAGGGCGTGGGTTCGATTCCCACCCAGGACAAACCTTTGTGTGATGAGCATGATTGTTTGTTCTGTGTCTGGGTGTAATTTATCTGTAATATGTATGTATTTACAAAAAAAAAAGTATATAAGTAGTATATCAGTTGTTTAGTACCCATAACACAAACAAATATAATTGCTTAATTTGGGGCTAAATGGCGCTGTGTGCATGTGGTAGAATATTATATTATATTATTATTAATGGGTGCTGCTGTTATCTCAGGGGTCTAATGGGTACTCAAACCAAGAAAGGGTCAAATCTTTAGGGTCAAATGAGCTCGTAGCCTCTTGCTACAACTCAGATTATATGATAATAATTAATCACATTCATATAAGATTGTAAAAAATATCATTATTGTGATTTCAACAGAACATAATCAGTTTACTTATATACTTAGGAAATAAACAGCAAAATGATAAAAATATCCAAGTGGCAATTCTGCAGCTATTTCCACTGAATGTATGACAATTTTGTCCCACAGCTGCGGCTAATGTTTTAATTGTAACGAATTCGGTGTAGTATACAAATATTTAAATATATCGAAAGGTGCAATTAAAATATTTCCAATTTTCACATGATAATGTTTTAGTAACATAGGTCTTTACAATATCGAGATGCGGAGTTCATTCATTTAATTGAAATGAACGGAATGAACGAATAGAACTAATGAAACGAACAAAATGAATGAATTGATTCTTAAAATATATTCCATTTCATTTATTATTTACTTTAAATATTGTCACAATTTTTTTTTTTAATATTACGCTATTCTAGTTTCACAGTGATGATCGAATAGATAGCTGTCAATTTAAATATCATCCCAGCTGATACACGTCTACTGTTGGATTCGAAAAAAACGTTTTTAATCATATCTCCCACTTTTAAGCAGTGCAATTTTTTTGTTACTTTCTCAGACCCCAACAACACTAATTAAAGTATTGTGTTCGTGTTACTGAGTAGTGGTCCAGTGCTTTCATGGAAGTGATTTGTAGTGGAGATTATACTTTAAAATACTGGTAAAACACTCTATTTTTACATTGCTACGGACGGCTAAGTTTGCCATTGGAGCTTTATAGCATCAGCTCGGGTATTTTTGAAATAAAATAAAAATTAAAGCAGATTTATTTATTTATTCAAATTTTTGACATACATATACTAGCAACAGTAGATAGAATAGAGAATTTTAAAGCACACTCAAATAATTTGTACATAATATTTATATTTTACTATATAATTTTATTCACATATTTATTTATTTTTTAATATTTTTTTATTTATTTCTTATATTTATTCTAATATTTGAACTGTAGTATAACAATGCTGTAAGTGATGCACAACTGCAAGAACTCGCACGCAGTGATGGTGTTGAGAGGGAACTCGTGCCACATGGCGTGTCGTGCGGAGCACGCCTCGACGTACTGCAATGCGTCGCATACAGCGCAGCGGTACAGCTTGTCTGAAATATAATATAATATCAAACGCAGGAAACAATCGAAAGGAATAAAATGAACGAATCGAACGAAATGAACCAAATTATCAAAATGAAAAAAATGAAGTGTATGTACCTATTAAATGTGTATGCTCCTTTACTTGTAAGTACGCAATAGGTATACTCCTTTATATTGAAAAGCAACTCCTTTATATTGTATTACTTAATACTATGCTTAGCTTAGTACTTTACCATATAGTGCGCATTGTATTGTAAAACTGACTTAATAAATGTCTTTAGTACGAATCGGTTGTCTTTAATAATTTGATAGGACCCCCAACATCACAAAAAAATAATTCTTTTATTTTTTTTTCATTTTGATAATTTTGTTCATTTCGTTCGTTTCGTTCATTTTACTCTATATAAATAAATAAATAAATGAAAAAAAGGATTATGAACGCAATGAACAAATGAAAAAAATAATTGTTTAGTTCCATTACAATGTTCTCTTACAGTATTCTATGTATGGACATAGTGTGAAGTATGCAGGAAAAAAAGTCAACGTCGCGTTAATAGGTGACCGCTATGTCACAGTAGACAGTATCGTGCTATTTGCGAAACATCTCCATCACTACTCTTTAGACTGACCACATTGCACTTTACCTACCTTTGTACATCAAGAGTTGGTTAGTCAACAGTGTGTTGATCTCGTTCAGATCATTCGCCGCCAGATCTATTATTATCAGCGGCATGCACGTCACTGTTACATTTGCTACAAAATTAAGCTCAAAAACGAAGTTGCTGATCACCTGTGAAATGTAATAAAACCTTAGTAACTAGTAGGTATTTTAGTTAAAATAAATCATTAATACACTTTAAAAGCCACCAGTCGAATAGCAATTAATTCTCAGTAATTTTAGCTATTTGATACACATAATTATATTAATTTATTTTTATTTGACTGCCTCTGTGGTTCGGTGATACTGTATACGGATTACCACGCAGAGATATCGAGTTTGATCCCTGGGTCGGATAAAGTAATATTGGGTTTTTCTGTCGGCAATTTTTCAGTATTAGCCCGGAGTTGTGCCCGATATGTGGCAACAGGTTCGTTTCCATGGGACCCAAAAATAAATGGCGAAACGTGTGTGGTTAAATATCTCTGCCTACGCCTTTGGGGTAAAACGTAATTAGTAGGGTTAAGTATAATATGTCCTTCTTTAAACGAAGTTTACAAAGAGTATTAATATCACGGCAGGCAGCGGCTTCGTAGAGCCCCTGGCATTGCAAACCTTTCTCTTGAATCACTATATCTATTAAAAAAACCCGCATTAAAATCCGTTGCGAAGTTTTAAAGATCTAAGCATACATAGGGACAGACAGACAGGCAGACAGACAGCGGGAAGCGACTTTGTTTTATACTATGTATTGATAAATCAATATTGTAAAGAATCGAAATAACTTTTGCTGTAAATTATTATATAAATGAAGAAAATCAAACAAGCTTACCCAAGTTTGTGCTGTTGCTGCGTAAACAATCGCGGCTATATTTTTTTGCCAAGTAAATATGAACGAAAGTATATTCTGGAATTTTAATAATTTATTATTTGATCTCTATCGATATCTTCAAATTTATAATTGATATATACTTTATTTTTTGTAATTTGTGCTACACAGAGTAATACATAATCATAAAAGTTTTTTATTCCTTTTAATTGTTTATTATCAAAATATACAAAATAAAAACAATGAGTGTTGACTTACCGTTAATCTAATTAAATTCCAAGTTGAATTAAAACGTTTTCTTATTTTCATGAAACTATGAATAAACTTTTTCACATCAGCTATTTTTTGAGTATCACTCATATTTTTAATATTGATGTCTTGTTTTAATATATTTTGAAGATGATATATATTTTTTCGATATCTCTCTGTTATGTATATCGTCATTGTATAACCAAGAGAGGCTGTCATTAAATCATAACTGCGCATCAAGAACGTTGATAAATTAACAGTAGCCAAACTTACTATTGCAAAAGATACAAATCTTGCGCTAAAAGCTAACAATACTATAAAGTATATAATGAAACTATTTTTAAATGAAGAATATTTAGAAATAGTCGAAGACATTACATTCGATGAAAATCTAATTATATGATCTCCTCCCGTCATTAAAGATATCACACGATGTGCAGTTACTTCTAAGTATTTAATTATAACAAAGATTATGTCTATATTGTTTTGACAGTTGAACATAATGTCCGTGATAAATAGCCCAGCACTGCACAGAAGCCCAAAGACACAGTAAACTCTAGCAACATTGCAGACAATAGTAGAAGAGCTGACTCTGTAGTACAAGCCGAAAACGAGTCTGAACAACAAGATGATATTTAATGTTAATAAAGATTGGTTTGTTTTATTTTGAGCTAAATATTGAGTTGACATTGTTACGACTGTGACAAACACAACAGTAAGAATGGATTAAGTTATTGTTTTATACATTTTATATGCATGTAATTAATTTAATGCAGTTAAGTGCATGATACTAAATGAGAATTTTGTTATTGACCTAAAAGCTTTTTACTATAATTACTACTTATCGGACGTTAGATAATATACAAAACTATAAAATTCAGTTTTAATTATTTTTCGTTATAATGATATTATCTTTATAAATTACTAGCTTTCCGCGGCGCGGTTGCCCCCGCGTCTTTGGTTACTGCTCTGCTCCCATCGCGTGATGTTACATAGCCTATAACCTTCTTCGAGAACTTAGCTATCATACGCAAAAAGATTTTTCAAATTCAACTGGTAGTTTGAGAGATTAGCGCGTTTAAACAAACAAATAAACAAAAAACCCTTCCGCTTTATATAAGTATTGATTATATTCAAACATGGAGATGTTGAATATAATGGAAATGCACTGTAATTGAAAATGATTACAGTACAAAGTTTCAGGCATTTCAATTTCCCCACTTGTAGGTCGCTTTTAAATATTTATATACTTAGTAACATAATTTGCCTGTTACAATGTAGCTTATGTTATTGTAGTGCTATATAGAACGTCGTAAAATGGTAGGTACTATTAGTAATATATCCATAACCCTTGACGACCAATTGCAATATTGTGTAAAGGCATAAAAACTTATTTACTAAACAGAATAATTTTTAAAGTAAAGATGCTGCTTTTCCCGTGTGTTCCTTTGCTAATTAATTTTAAACCACGCAACGATTTTCACCATAGTTCAAAGCATTTCTACATACATACATAACTTCAAGCCTGTCACCCATTCATGGGATAAGCAGAGACTATAGAACGCTGTTTGCTGCGATCCAAACATACCTATGCCTCCTCAACATTTATTATTCCTTTCATACACGCGTCGGTTTCTATGGTTTCAAGCATTTCTTTTATGTTTATAAGTATTATACCCACATGTATAATGTATATTTTAGAAGACAAAGATAGAGAATTTGAGTTCATATCGTAAAAAGAATAAAATACCAACGTGCAAAGCAAGGGCAGGCCGCAGTGTAAAATAATGCATGAAATTTATAATTATATGTTTGTGTTGAATCTATTTCGATAAAAATAATTGCCATATGTATGACAGATATGAAATAACACTTAAAATATATCTGAGCAATGCCAGGCACAAATTTTTAGTACATTTTAGAAAGCCTAACTAAAAGTTTGAAAATGAAACAGAAATGTAATTACCGTGCTACTACTTGGTTTAAGTGGCATTACTGTGTAAAATTATTGGTTTTTTTGTATGTTTTGGTACTAAATTAACATAAATTAAAACAGCCGCAGTGATCTTTTATCACAAACTTACCTAAAATGGACTAATGCTGTAGTAATTTTTATATTATTTATCTAGCCTTCCACGGCACGGTTTTACTCTCGTAACAAAGACGACTGCTTTGCTCCCAACACCAGTATTGTGATACTATATAAATTTCCCCCCCCTACAGGTGGCTTTCAAGGGGGATGAGTGGAATAGTATATTTTTCAATTCCAGTATTCCCCCTTAAGGGGGATTTCTAGACTTGCAATTGGATACCAATTTTCCCCATTAGGGGGATTTTCAGGGGGGATTTGTGGAATAAGCTTAGCCTATACACTTCCTCAAGAACTGGGCTATCATTCAAATCCAACTGTTAGTTCCAGATATTAGCGCGTTCAAACAAACAAACAAACAAACAAACAAACAAACAAACAAACAAACTCGTCTGCTTTATAATAATAATAATAATAATATATAGTTTAATTCGGAAAAACATTCATAGTGTGTTAGTAACAACGCACTTAATAACTATGTTAGTAGATGTACAATTTATGTTTTTGATCTTCTCGTGATGACCCCCCCACCATTTATATAATAGGATAGATATTGGGTTAGATTCGGACACGAGTTTTAGTAGTTTATCGAGGCCCGTAAAAATAAATATAAATATATAATAAACTAGCTGTGCCCGCGACTTCGTCCGCGTGGAATAGTGATTTTGGGCAACATTTTTTGGATATATCTTTTGGTTTGTTTTGAATTATAAACATCTTCGTTTAGGTGAATAAGAAAAATCTTTGCAGTAAATGCTTCTCTATATACGATATTAGACTATCGATACGATACGATATTAGACGATGGCTATACAGCCATCGGGGATCAAAGCCATACAGGCTGCTAGGATTACTTACACGTGACAAATCCACATAAAGCTGACTATGCGAAAAACAGCTAATATTTAGATCCACATTCACAACATTTAGTGTCTGACCTTAGGCTTTATTAATTGTCATCGCGAAACATAGGCTCACTGGAAACTGAACTCGTTTAAAACTAAACGGGAAATTGTTTGGAATGAGAGGAATCTGAGGAATAAAAACGCTATAAGGTTTTTTTTATATATTAGCTTGCTAAAGTGACTCTACTCTGCCTGATGGTAAGCAGTCAGTGGAATCCAGAAGTGGTGGACACCATTCCAAAAGAAAAAACTACTGGTATGGTGGCCTCCACTATGGCGGCTTAGTGAGATGCTTTTTCACGCCCCGCTTTAAAGACCCAGGATCAAAGTTAGATGGAAACTCATGCGCTGGCAAAGAGTTATAGACTTTAATTGAGCGACAAAGGTATGAAGTGCTCAACCGTTTGGTTCGAGACCCTTTAGATTGCACTGTGAAAGAGTAGCACTTCAGTCCCGCACGTCTCGTTCTGGATAAAAAGGGAGAGGGTAGGAGTAATTTAAAGAGCTCTTGAGAAGACTCTCCGTGGTAAAGGCTATAGAAGACGGCCATTGAGGAGGCGATGTCTCGTCGCAGCTTTAAAGGCTCAAGTGGCCTCCGGGCTTCCGATGATACGGACTGCTCGCAAAGGGCCTCCGTACTCTCTCGAAAATGGTCGCCGGGTCCCACTATCCGGTCACCAACCTGCACGACGAACCACTCCGGGGTTTTGCGCAACCTGGTGGGGCAGCATCTTAGGGTGGTAATTTTTTTTTTTTTTACTACCAATGTGACTCCACCCCGCCTGATGGTAAGCAGTCAGTGAAATCCAGAAGTGGTGGCCACCATACCAAAAGCCATCGTTTTAAACTGCTGGTATGGTGGCCTCCACTATAGCGGCTGGGAATGGGGTTAGGGGAGTGAGGGAAGTGAGGAAAGAGGAAAGGGGGAAATTAGGCCCCCGGCACTCTCACTCACCGAACGAAACGCAGTAGTACGAATACTACTACTCTTACGTCGATCTTCTATGAGAGGGTAGTACTTCCCCGGACGATCCGGCCCATTCATGCTGAAACCAGCTTGGATCTACTACCGTAATACTACGGTTAGGTCTAGTTGGGCCCATGTACAATGCCGCGGATGGCCAGCGGCACCACCGTTTATACGGGTCTCCCTGGCCGGCGAATTGACCCACACCACCCACACAATGACTCCACGGATACTCAGCTGGTCCCACACATGTTGCGAGGATTGTCATCTCTGCATCAGTTGGGCCTCTGGCTCTCGCACTTACCGAACGAAACGCAATAATAATAATAATAATAATAATAGCTCGAATATGGAAACAGGATAAAGTTTACGTTGTACCCATAGTCCTTTCTACTACTGGTATCATTCCAAAAATTCTTCATCGTAGCTTAAAATTACTTGAACTGTCAGCAAACCTCTACATAATATTACAAAAAGCAGCCATTTTAAACACTTGTAGGATAGTTAGAAAGTTTATGCAAATTCAGGATAATGACACAACAGACTAAAACACAAGTTAACACTACACACCACACACTGCATTTATTTGGTTGCAAGCCCGTAAATGTAGTTAAAACCAGCCCAGAAGCTGAGAAAAACAAAGGTCACCTATAATAATAATAATAATATGGATACTATTACTCTTACAACAATCTTCTATGAGAGGGTAGTACTTCCCTGGTAACCAGCGTAAATCGACTACTACTATTTCGTAATTCACTTTAATTCCACCTATTTCGTAATGAGACGTGTTAACAAACATGTTTTTATCACAAAAAATAAAAATAAAATAAGTCCAGAAAAATATAAATCTAACTTTTATTTACATTTTAACTGATAAAGCAATTACATTTTAATAAAGAAATAAAACGTGTTAACCTAACTTAAAAACACACTAACCTAAGCTAAATACATACCACATGTATGACGTGATTATTTAAATTGGCATAACTTTTTTATTTATGAACCGATTGACATGAAACAAACACTAAATGTTAAGTGAAGCTTACCACAATGTATCAGTGAAAACCATATTATTTAAATCGGATAAGCCGTTTTGGAGATTAGCGTGAACAAACGCACAGACAAACAGACAAACAGACAAAAATTGTAACAATCATTGTTTTCGGTTCTATTTGCGTTTATAAAGATCCCAATAACATTTTTTCTAAAATATCTTCAATGTACAGACAGCGACTGGTTACATTTTTATTATATGTGTAGATATTGAGTTTAGACGTCGCAACCACATACAGTGCAACAATTATACTATAGCCACACATACGGATACTAAACTATTTACCTTAAACGAGCTACATAAAATACGTCTGATATTTAGAGTGGCCAGCCCAGAGGCCCTAGACAAGTGGCAAAGATTTCTATTCTATTCATAGAAGATATTAAAAAATGTATGGCTTTTTCTTTTGTTTTCACGAAAGATGGTTGTCATTTAATTTCATCCACATTTTTTCTATTTTATCATTATAATATACTATTAATATCATCAACAAGAATATAATTCTAAACTTGACGCTGGCAGAAATAGCTGAAACAATCATCGGCTCTGTTGCCTAAAAAAAAAAAAATTTTTCAAATCGGTTCATAAATGACCGAGATATGAGGTAACAAACATACAAAAAAAAAAAAAAAAAAAACATACGATCCGAATTGATAACCTCCTCTTTTTTGAAGTCGGTTAAAAAATAGGAGAAGAAGAAGAAACAATGTATGGGATTGACACAAGCTAACACCAACGCTTATGTCAATCCCATACATTTTTTTATCTATTCTATGAATAGAATAAGAATAATAATAATATAATAATATTCTACCACATTCACGCAGCGCCATCTAGCCCCAAATTAAGCAATTAGTAGTAATAGTAGTAGTAGATCCACGCTGGTTTCAGCATGAATGGGTCGGATCGACCGGGGAAGTACTACCCTCTCATAGAAGATCGACGTAAGAGTAATGGTATTCGTACTATTGCGTTTCGCTCGGTGAGTGAGAGTGCCGGAGGCCCAACTGATGCAAAGATGGCAATCCTCGCAGCATGTGTGGGACCAGCTGAGTATCCGCGGAGTCATTGTGTGGGTGGTGTGGGTCGACCCGCCGGCCAGGAAGACCTGTAGAAACGGTGGTGCCGCTGGCCGCCCGCGGCATAGTACAGGGGCCCAACTAGGCCTAACCACCCTAGGAGGCTGCCCCACCAGGTCGCGCATAATCCCGGAGTGGTTCGTCGTGCCGGTTGGTGACCGGATGGTGGGACCCGGCGACCATTTCCGAGAGGGTACGGGGGCCCTTCCGTCCGGCGGATCGGCTACCACCATGCCACACAGTTAAATGACGAAGCAATACTCGGCACCTTGTCTAGCCTTGCTGCGAGGGCAGTCATCTTTTCCACGCCCCTCCCTTCACCCTCCAACATGGCAGCACACAAAAAAGCAGCAGGTCTAACAGCGGCATCTTCCTCCCCCACCAACCCGCTATTTGAGGTGGAGTTCCCTAACATCCGTGGACTCCATTCAAACCTCAACGCCGTCTACCAACACCTCGAGACGGCACGGCCGACTTTGCTTTTCCTAACGGAGACACAAATACGCCGCCCTGACGACACGGCATACCTGCACTACCCGGGCTATGTGCTCGAGGAGCGCTTTCGCGCTAAGGCCGGAGTATGCGCATTCGTCAGGGCGGATGTTTGCGTTCGCCGTCTGCGCTGCCTAGAGGACCCATCCTAACCCATCCTTTGGCTTCACGTTGATCATGGTTCTCTGAGCCGGGTCTACGCGTGCCTTTACCGTTCCCACTCCGGAGATTTGGAGACAACTCGACTCTTTGACCATCTGAGTCAGGCGGCAGACTTAGCGCAGGAGCGGTTTCCGAACGCGGAATTGGTGTTTCTGGGAGACTTTAACGCCCACCACGAGACCTGGTTGGGTTCTCTCAGAACAGACCATGCGGGACGAGCCGCCCATGCATTCGCTCTCACGCATGACCTGACGCAACTGGTAATCCATCCCACCAGGATACCAGATATTCCAGGTCAAGCGCCCTCTTTGCTAGACCTACTGCTGACGAGTCACCCAGACCAATACAGTGTTTCGGGCCACGCCCCACTGGGTAATTCCGACCACTGTTTGGTCTGCGCCTCAGTGCCTCTTGTTGCTCCCCCACGACGTTCGGAGGTAAAGCGACGACTATGGCACTACTCGTCAGCAGACTGGGACGGTATGCGGGATTACTTTGCTTCCGTCCCATGGGCATTACGCTGCTTTAAAGACAGAGATCCGTCGCAAAGTGCTACTGCTGTCGCTGGTGAGATCTTGTTAGGTATGGAATATTACATTCCATCCTCAGATGTCACCAGTGCCGGCAAAACGCGTCCCTGGTTCAACCGTGAGTACGCCGACACTGTTAAACAAAAAGAATCGGCGTACCGCGCTTGGATCAGGGCCCGAGCACGGCGCGACCCTAGCTTGGATCGCCTAAAAGCAGCGTACAACAAAGCCACTAGGGAATGCAAGAGGGCTTACATCAGAGCGGATGACCCAGCGCATTGCACGGATTGGGCAAGAACTCATTTCGCATCCTACGGGTAGCCGTAGCTACTGGCGACTAGCCAAGGCCGTGCAATCCAACTTCTGCAAGCCTTCGCTGCCCCCCTTGAAATGTCCTGATGGATCGCTGGCCCACGAGCCGCAAGAGAAAGCCAACTTGCTTGTAGAACTCTTTGCAGCTAACTCCCGAATCGACGACCGTGGCTTGCACCCGCCGACTATATCTGGCTGCGACTCCGTTATGCCTAATATTCGTATTAGGCATCGTGATGTCCGTGCGGAACTAAGGTCGCTCGATGTTCGGAAAGCCAGCGGACCGGATGGTATTCCAGCGGTGGTTCTTAAGAAATGCGCAGCGGAGTTGTCTCCTGCATTGACGCGCCTATTCCGCCTATCTTATTCCTCGGGAATTGTGCCGGAGGCTTGGAGAGAGGCGAATGTTCAACCCATTCCCAAAAAAGGGGATAGGTCCGAGCCAGGCAACCATCGACCCATAGCTGTCACCTCAGTTCTCTGCAAGGTGCTTGAGCGGATAATAAACTCCCAACTAGTCCGCTACCTAGAGGGTCACTCGTTAATTAGTGACCGACAATATGGCTTTAGGTCAAAACGGTCTACGGGTGACCTTCTAGCGTATATCACGCACCAATGGGGTGAAGCTATGGACAGGCATGGCGAGTCCTTGGCCATCGGCCTTGACATAACCAAAGCCTTCGATAGAGTCTGGCACCGTTCGCTTCTGTCCAAGCTTCCAGCATATGGTCTGCCACCCCAGCTGTGCAACTGGATTGCCGCATTCCTGCGTGAGCGCCGCATTAGAGTCCTTTATGACGGATCGGCCTCCAATTATTTGCAGGTCAACGCTGGGGTGCCTCAGGGGTCCGTACTGTCGCCCACTCTGTATCTTCTGCATGTCAATGACATGTTGTCCCTTGGCAACATTCACTGACTGGCCTGTTGGTCTAGTGGTTAGTGACCCTGACTGCTAAGCCGGAGGTCGTGGGTTCGATTCCCACCCAGGACAAACCTTTGTGTGATGAGCATGATTGTTTGTTCTGTGTCTGGGTGTAATTTATCTATAATATGTATGTATTTACAAAAAAAAAATGTATATTAGTAGTTTATCAGTTGTTTAGTACCCATAACACAAGCAAATATAATTGCTTAATTTGGGGCTAGATGGCGCTGTGTGAATGTGGTAGAATATTATTATTATATTATTATATTGCTATGCAGATGATAGTACAGTGCATGGGCGATATCTCGGACATCCTGCGGCTAAACAGACTGACATCGAGGCAAAACGCCTAGAACTTGTCGCTGAGCTCGACCAAGTATTATACCGCATTTCTAAATGGGGTTGTGAGAATTTGGTCGAGTTCAATGCCAAGAAAACACAGGTGTGCGCGTTCTCTGCAAAAAAATCTCCGTTCCTTCCCCTTCCCTCTCTTCAGAACACAGCGTTACCACTACAGGATAGCCTAAGTATCCTGGGTATGGACATCAGCCGAGATCTCAACCCCAAGAACTACATCGAGTGCGTCATTAAAACCGCCTCCTGTAAACTCGGTGTCCTGAACAGGGTGAGGCGGTACTTCACGCCCGAGCAGCTCTGTCTTCTTTATAAGACACAGGTTCGTTCCTGCGTGGAGTACTGCTCTCATCTTTGGGATGGCTCCGCACAGTACTTACTGGATGCACTCGATAGGTTGCAGCGGCGAGCAGTCCGTATCATCGGAAGCCCGGAGGCTACTAAGACCCTTGAGCCTTTACAGCTGCGAAGAGACATCGCCTCAATGGCCGTCTTCTATCGCCTTTACCATGGAGAGTGTTCTGAAGAGCTCTTTGAATTAATCCCACCCTCTCCCTTTTTGTCCAGAACAACACGTGCGGGACTAAAGTGCCACCCTTTCACAGTGGAATCTAAAGGGTCTCGAACCAAACGGTTCAGCACTTCATACTTTTGTCGCTCAATTAAAGCCTGGAACTCTTTGCCAGCGCATATGTTCCCATCTAATTTTGATCCTGGGTCTTTTAAGCGGGGCGTGAAAAAGCATCTCACTAAGCCGCCATAGTGGAGGCCACCATACCAGTAGTTTGGCTTTTGGAATGGTGTCCGCCACTTCTGGATTCCACTTACTGCTTACCATCAGGCAGAGTGGAGTCACTTAGGGAAGGCTAATATAAAAAAAAAAAAAAAATATATATATTTACTTGTGTTATGGGTACTAAACAACTGACAAACTACTTATATAATTTTTTTTTTTTGTAAATACATTCATATTATAAATAAATTACACCCAGACACAGAACAAACAATCATGCTCATCACACAAAGGTTTGTCCTGGGTGGGAATCGAACCCACGACCTCCGGCTTAGCAGTCAGGGTCACTAACCACTAGACCAACAGGCCAGTCAAGAATAGAAATGTTTGACACTTGTCTAGGGCCTCAGAAATCCTTCATTGTACGTCAGTAATGTCAAAGATAAACATAGAAAGTATCTACATATGAATTTTAAAAGTCCCATTGGTACTTGCGCGGTTTCGTACCCACGACCTTGTGTTATTGAAGTGGGTATCTATTTAGTTATATATTTAGGAAGCTGATAATACAGCTGCCTGTAACATTGTATTCTCTTGGACTTACAGAAAGAGATGAAGTAGTGTAACTATTCTAAACTGAAAATCACACACGACATGAAAGTTCGACAACATAAAGTAAACATTACTATTTATGTATTCTTAGAATGTATGTTTATAATAGCAAGTATACAGTGTTGTATACCATAAATAGCTATGTTATCGTTTAGGTTAAGTCTTTCTCTGTTATTTTCTTCTTACTTATTTGTACACTTCATTATACTCTCACTAATATTACTTCCTCTACCACTCTAAGGTTTGCTGTTAGAGAACTCAGCTCTGAGTTAAGCTTGTCTTTGTACATGATTTCTATATATGTATCTGCTTTCCTATGTATATTTCTGTGTGTGTGCAATAAAAATAAAATAAATAAATAAACATGTCAATGCATTACTTTTTATAGATTTTATGTACATTTCGTTGTTGTGAACACAGTCGTTGCTGTATACAACGAATGCGGCGGTGTGTCGAGCTCGTTTGAAATGCTACATTATATTGAGTACTTATTGTAAGTACTGACTGTCCTCATTAATGTGGTATTTAGTGTAATTATTGATATTGCCGTACTCGTAGTTGAAAGTTTAATTACAGCCCATTTTTATTTGCATACTTAGATAAAAGGAAAGAAGGAACCTTCCTTCGTTGTGATAATATTATAAGCTTAAGTATTTTCTTAGTGGTATATTTTCGGTGAAGTATGTTTAGGAAACCTTTCATAGTCACGAATAACATATAAATTTAGTGCGGTCGGAAGCGTTCTTAAGAGGATCTCTGCACTGACAGCTGGAGAGTATCTGTATCTTGACCTCACGTACAGAGAATTAAATTTTTTTTATAATATATTGTTACAATTAATAAAATCCTTTTAATATTATAAATGCTAAAGTTTTTGTGTATGTATGTATGTGTGTTTGTTACCACTAAGTGCAGCGCCTAAACGGCTAAAACGCTTTCGATGATCAGTATGCAGATAGATTCGGTGCTGGAGACGAACATAGACTTTGAGATTTTATCCCGAATCAGTCTGGTTGCCAAAGGAAACAAAATACATTTTAGGTGCGGGCGAAGCCGTGGAGCGCATCAAGTTATTACTAAAGTTTGATTATCGTTAGTATTTCGTAAAGTGTAGTACATAATCAATGTAATGCAGCTTTTCTTCACGTGTTAATCATATACATGTTTCAAACCTGCATTAAATTGATTACTTACAAATATTATTTTTGTTATTAAGCTAAATAGGCTTTTAACTATAATAAAGTATTGGATTGCTTATGAATGGACAAGTAATAGATTATCACATGTATTTATACATACTCGTTATGTTATACACTATGTTAATATGACGCTAGTGGATCAAGGGACATAGTAGATTTCCTGGTATGGATACAGCAGATGAGCTGGTACGCTGGTTTAGCAACTTACTGATAGACGCCGAGGCAATAACTTGTTTTACTATTTTGTACATATTTACTGAAAACGAAGAAAATATTTTGATTCAATATGGAATGTTATGAGATTATGGGTAAGTCAATCAATGCTCTAGTAGCGAGCACACATTTAATAATAGGGAGCTATATTTTACACTTAAATTGGTCAACATTCGAAAACTGATTTTTTTTTTATTGCCGACAGTGACAGACGAGTCCACGTGATGGTAAGTGGTAACTGTCGCTCATGGACGACTCAGAGTCAGAGATGATGACCGTAAAGTGTATGGGGTAGGTGAAAGGATTGAGGAAAGTGAGGGAAAAGGAAAGAGGGGAAATTGGGACTCTGACACTCTAAAAATATTATTACAAATGTTTTGCACTTATAAAATAAAGGTGTAACAAATTAATACAAGATCTGAAGTAGCGTCAATATCTTGAAGGAGAAGCGTAAGTTCAATGCCGAGAGTTATTACAGAGCGGAATACTAATTATTCTTATGAAGACAGATTCTCAAAAGGACATATTTTTAAAAAGACAGAGTACATGTAAGCAGACAAAAAAAAACAAATTTAAATTTAATCTTTGTACAGATGTTGCCAGGTAACTCCTGGCTTGGCACAGCACAAGACCGGCGTAAGTGGAATTCACAAAGGGAGGGTCTACACCCAGCAGTGGGTACCTATAGGCTGTGGATGATAATGATGACAGATGTTGCCAGCGTTAAAAAGAAAGTTTAAAATTTAGACAGTAGAACTGACAAAGTACTATAAAATCAAGACAGTCATCAATGGCTACGACTCGCGTTCTTCAATCATAAATTGATCCCATCACAAAAACGTGCTCTTGCGATATCAGTTACTTACGACTTACTACGACGCAATAAAACACTTTCACCACCTCCTGGCAGCAACACAGTTTGTAGTCTACACAGCCTAAAGCCGATTTGTTTTGCATTACAAGGGTACATGAAAAAGTGTTCACCCGTCAATCACACACAATCCTCCCGGTATGAAACATCACGCAGCCCTTAGAGTTAAATTAACTGGCCATAGGCCCTAGACAAGCGGCATAGATATCTATTCTATTCATAGAATAGATTAAAAAATGTATGGGGTTGACTTATGCTAAAGCCAACGCTTATGTCAACCCAATACATTTTTAAATCTAAATCTATGGCACTTGTCTAGGGCCTCTGGCCATATAAGTTTTATTCTAACACAATATAAATTTATATATTTGTTCTCACTTATTCATAACAATTTTGGTTCATTAGCTGGAGTCCTACCATCGTCTACCGAACGACTACGAATAAAATAGAACAAAGCGAGGCCATGTCCCTTCTTTGCCAAGACTTTGCTTCTTTCTTTTCTCTGAAGCTTACCATGTTTCTTGGCAAACAATACCTATCTATTATTTTTTTCTTCTTGTTATTGTTTATAGATTCAACTGCGCCGTACTAGGTACTCGTATGAGTACATACGGAGGGCGCCGTGAGATATTGTTACTATTGATGACTGCCGTGTGTGTATTTCTTGTTGTCTTTTCCTGTTTTCACATCGTACCGTAACGTGATATTGTGTATAATATTATCGTATATTATACTAGCAATACAAACATAACATATTGAAATATATTTATATTTAGTTTAAAAATTGTGTTTGATAAATTTTGTTTTCATACCTGTTAAGGTTCGACTACAATATTAATGATCGATTCTCATCCATCACAAAATGTTGTGTGTGATCCATAAAAATATTGAGACTCAACTTATTTATTAGTTTTTATAGTATAAATATGTTTTTGATAGAACACAGAAAAATATATTGGTAGTTTCATAGGTTTTATTCTTGCTAGGTTTTACAAAGTGTCTCTTTAGTCGTCCGTCAAGTGTCAGTGTGTGATGCAAATGTATGTGAATGTGTGCCGTGCATGTGAAGCGTATATGAATGCGTTTTGTAGTTGCTTGTGGAGTGCTTGGTAACGGCGCGAACATCTTCCCCGGCGTTGAAAGTATACAGGTCTTTCAAGATGGCTTCACATTTGGACATAGGCATAGGTGATTGATGGCTCTTCGCACGAGTCCTTGTGCAGTGGACATCAGCAACACGGGTTAGACCATCGGCTCCAGGAAAAAATTTAAATATTCCTCCAAGGCGCCAACACAGTAGGGGTGTCGCGTCTTTCTTTATGAGGACAAGATCATTGAGTTTCAGCGCAGCACACTGTGTACGCCATTTCGTGGGTTGTTGTAGTTCGACAATGTATTCATTCGACCACCGCTTCCAGAAGTGCTGCCTGGCTTGCTCTAATCGCTTGTAGCGGTTAAGGTTGGCTGTGACAAAACACGGAGACGGAAGCGAAGTAAGTGGTCTGTCGATTAGAAAGTGTCCTGGCGTAAGAGGAGTGAAATCGTTGGCCGATGGGCTGAGAGGACAAAAGGGGCGGCTATTTAGGATCGCCTCTATTTGGGCGAATAAATAAAGGCGATAATTTTGGTATAACAAAATACTTAAATCTGACACTGTACCTATCTGTGTCGAATATAAAACGCTCGTATTTACACATGTTTGTGTAACTGCGATAGTTCACGCATCTGTATTTGTCAATAAAGTAGTAGCAACCTATTTTATTTCCGCACGGGTTCACCACGACCAATCATAAACCGAACACCGCTATTTCCTCCTTGAGATATTTGTTAAGATGTTAAAAGGGTTAAGTTGAACAAAAAATATTCAGCAGTATAATATTTAAGTGGTTTTTGGCATAACTCAAACCCTCGCTTCACAGGCAAATTAGCCAATCACAGTGGTAGCAATATTTACATGGCTTTCTACGGCTCTGTCAAAATGGATGACCAAAGTGACTCCACCCTAAAAAGTACCGAAGTGAATGGGGTAGGGGAAGGGAATGAGGGAGGTGAGGAAGATAAAAGGGCGAAAATTGTGCCTCCGGCTCTCACTCACCAAACGAAACGCAGTAGTAGTCGATCTTCTATGAGAGGGTAGTACTTCCCCGGTCAATCCGTCCCATTCATACTGAAACCAGAGTGGATCTACTACCGTACGTACATATTACCTGCGTTATTCAGAGTGGTGGTACTAATTTTATACAAGGTAAGCATATTAGAACTGCTTGATGGTGGATAGTCAATGGCATCCAGGAGTGATGTCATCAGAGCAAAAGCCATCATAGCATGTTGACATGGTGACTTGTGGATGCTTTTTCACGCCTCCCTTACTATTACCATACCATACCTACCTTAATCTGTGTATTTGTGTAATAGTCCTTATGTAACACCTTACTTTGCCAAAGTATGTAAGTGTTTACCGTCTGAACATATTTCTCTACATTAGTAGATAATATCAACAGAGCCAGGCCTCTCCTGAGCTCGCAATCTAAGATATTGTTTGTTATCTCCGGAACAACCTTCATAGAGCTTTTTTACATAAATTTATCGCCACTTTGTTTGAATTATACTCCATTCTAGCATTGCTCTGATTAAGTACATCCAAGTGACTCGCACTGCGACAGGAAAATAAAATTCGCTATTCTAGTAATGATTTATAAACATTTCAGCATTGCGAGGAACTGTTAACTAGACGTCCGCCTTCGCCTCTGTATCAAAAGTTTAATTTCGGCCTAACAACAAACGCCTACGGAATATATCATAGCAATGTAGCATATTGCATCATTCAGATTTACAATAATATTGAAATTTTGAATATGACTAAAATAAATTGTTAAACAAAATAAAATATAGCCTATGTTACCTGTCCTATTTGTAGCTTTCTAAGAATATATTAAATCGGTCACATACCTAGATCTTGAGATAAATTGCAACAAACAAAAAATCTAATATGTCTCGTTATATTATTAGTTTTGATTAAATAAAGTTTATATATCACTTGAGCCAAAATGGCGTCTATTGCAGGATATAGGTTTTTGCTTATGTGGTGGATATTCACCGTATACAGACTGACGAGCGATTGCAGACGCTGATCACAGGATCTGTATTTTTTTATTTTCCTGTCACTTTCTCATAAGATGCCATAATTTAGCTAATTGATTGTGCCACTGACGCCTTATATTATTTGTTAAGAGAAACGTCAATATGACGGTTTTCATAAAACAATGGATGGATAGCCGAATAGTTTTTGAACAATAATTTGTTAGGGAGTATTTCGGGCACGAGGGTGTTACAATGTATTATAACATTTAATTTTGATATCGCTAAATATAAATAAATGACAATAAAGCTCTGAACGTAAACCAAAGTCGATCTGTAAAATAATATTATAGCGTGACGTCATCAATCATTGTTGAGCGTGTTCCGTACGTATAATATTACTTACATTTGATTTGGTCGCTTCGGCCTACCTAAGCTTTATTGAGATAAATTTACTTGCTGCTTTTATTTACGTTTGTATTGTAATATACTAAGAGCTCATTAGTATCATATTCTAATAAAATAAAATAATTTCAAACAAAAAAAAAACCGACTTCAAACGGGAAGGAAACTATAAAGTTAAAAATAAGTGTACTTAGCGGAAAGTAATTCGTATTTTGATTTAATTAATCAGAAATGATTAAATAAGTATTTCATAATTTTGAAGTTGGTGCCAAGTAAATACTATAAGAACCTTATACTTACTATAATAGCAAATTAAGATTGATAATACCTATAGGTACGTAGTTATTGTTTTTTTGGTTTTTTTTTGTTTGGAATTATTTTATTTTACGATTTTCAGTGATTGGTAGACCTAAATCTTGCTTAGGTATTATTTTTGTACGAACTAAACATTTTGACATGACATGACTGCTGTTAAGGAATTCCCTCGACTGTCTATGGTCACCTGTAATGGCACTTAAAACCCATATGGGTGCAAAGTTCTCATCATTAGAAATGATTTAAGTCCAAACACCAAGTAATTGCTGTATATCGTTGTCGAGTTCCCTCGACTGTCTTTCGGCTCCATCATCAAATCGACTCAAAACCTTTACTAAATAGTAGTGCCTTAAAATAGTTAATGAAAAAAATAACAAATGCACTAGTCGCCAGTACGATTTTTGAAAGTTCCTCTAGATTTTCCTAGGATGCTATCATCAGATCCTGGTTTCCTTATCATGGTACTACACTCGGGATATCTACTTTCCAACAAAAAAAGAATCATCGAAATCGGATCATAAACGACGACGTTATCCGCGTACAATTCGTCGAATTGAGAAACCTTCTCCTTTTTTTTAAGTCGGTTAAAAAGACTAACAAGACATTTGAAATAAATACAAACTAAAATATCTAAATAAAACTTTATGGATATAATTGGTATGAAACATCATAAAAAAATCTAAATAAATTACTCGCCTAATAAGTCGTGATTGTACGTTGTAATTTATTTTTATTGACTTTAAACTTTTGTAGCAATATGCAAATTGAGGCAGCCTATAAAGCACACATTTTACTTTTTAATTTTTCTTTACTACATAGAAAGCTGTAAGTAATTAAGTATCCATAGAGTTAAGTGTATTGCCTGCATTTTGCATGCTACTTGAAACTGTAACTTACAAAAATTGTAATAACCTGGCGATTAAAAAGAGTGGCCTGAGTTTCTTGCCAGTTCTTCTCATGGCTCTACTTCGTCAGCGAACTGGCTGTAGGTTAATTTGCTGACATTTTGTAAACTTTGACGTTCCTAAGTGTTAATTTAATTAACCTATATGAATAAACATATATTTCATTTCATTTCATTTCATTTCAACAGGTTACAAGTATTTAACATTTTAAACTTGCCAAACTTATTGTTTAACGGCGAGAAGCATGATAAACATTATGATAAACAATTCCTGAGTAAATATCTAAGGAGTAATATTTTTCATATAATTTACAAACCATTTATTTATTACAATCATTTATTCACAACACTGCAATACCTTACAATGAATCGTTTTCAATACAAAAACTGCAGTATAACAATGACATACGATATGCACAGGTTGAAGAAGCCGAACAAAGTGCTGACGTTAACAGGGAACATGTGCCACAGCGTGGACCTCGTGGCCGACGCGTCCATGTAGTCCAGCACGTCGTACAGAGTGTTGCGGGATCGCTTCTCTGTAATTAAACATTAAGCCTTGGTAATTCAGTAGTCACGCACATGCCTGTTCGATCCCTGAAGTAATGTGACATGTTCTTTTTGTCGTTAAACTCTCCGTTTTATATATACTATTTTATAAAGCGGAAGAGTATGTTTGTTTGTACGCGCTAATCTCTGGAACTACCAGTCGAATTAAAAAAATATTTTATTATTTGTATGATAGGTCAGTTCTCGATCAAGGTTACAGGCTATATAACATCACGCTACTGGCGGCGGGAGCAGAGCAGTAAGCAAACACGCAGGTGAAACCGCGCCGCCAAAAGCTAGACTATTATATATTTTTTTTATATTAGCCTACCAAAGTGACTCCACTCTGCCTGATGCAGTCAGTGAAATCCAGAAGTGGTGGACAACGTTCCAAAAGCCAGACTACTGGTATGGTAGCCTCCACTATGGCGGGTTAGTGAGATACTTTCTTTTCATCTAAATTGCATCCTAACTATACCATTTACCTACAGGTATAACTCGTAGTCATTACTATGGGAGAAAACAAACATACCGTCGTAGATACCTAATCTTATAGATGCTTGCAGCACTAAAAGCAGGCATCAACAAGAAAAACCCCTACTTTTTATAAGTAGCCGCGCCCTCTGCTTCACGAGTAGAAACTTACTATATTGTTACGACATTATTTTCCGAAAGAAATTCCTTAAACGATAGTGAAAACCGTATGAAAAATCCTTGTGGCTTAGATGCTATGCTCGCGTCGCCAGTAGCGTGATGTTAGCCTATAACCTACCTTAATAACAGGGCTATCATACGCAATAAGAGTTCGAATATGAGTGGTAGTTTTAGAGATTAGCGCGTTTAAACAAACAAACTCTTCCGGTTTATATAATAGTACAGATTACACAGCGAGTTTGCTTTATACTATTTAGAGGAGATGAAGATAAACTTACCATTGTAAGTTAACAGTTGTGCGATGAGCAGTGTCTTGATGTCGGCAAGCTCGTTGGCCATCAGCTCTATGATCACCAGCGGCAGACATATCATTATGAACACGCTCATCACTCCCAGGACCCACGGCAAAGAGCCGATCGTCTAAAATAACAAATACAATAATAATAAAACAACGACTAAGCCCAATGTAGACCCAAAGTAAGCATGTGTTATACCTTGTGATATGGGTTCTAGAATGCGGATAGCCACTTTTTTTTGGAAATAATATAATAATAATATTCTTTACTGGGTCATAAAGGTATTTTAACAATATAGGTCTTAAATAATCATCTATACATATAATAAAAATGTAACCGATCGCTGTCTGTACATGGAAGATATATGAGAAAAAATACTATTGGGACCTATATCAACGCAAATAGAAACCAGAACAATAATTTTTAAAATTTTTGTCTGTTTGTCTGTTTGTCTGTGCGTTTGTGCACGCTAATCTCAGAAACGGCTTATCTGATTTAAATATAGTTTTCACTAATATATTGTGGTAAGCTTCACTTAACATTTAGTATTTGTTTCATGTCAATCGGTTCATAAATAAAAAAGTTATGCCAATTTAAAGAATCACATCGAACATTCGTTAATTTACTACGAAATCTTATAGCAGCAGATATTTTAACAGGTTGCGGAATAGCTGATAGTGTTTTTATTCCTCGGATTCCTGTCATTCTAAACAGTCTTTCATTTAGTTTTAAACGAGTCCAGTTTCCAGTGAGCCTATGTTTTGCGATAACTAATTAAAGTAATAAATTAATTAAGTAATTAAAGTAAAGGTAAGACACTAAAAGTTGTGGGTGTGGATCTAAGTATTAGCTGTTTTTCGGTCAGCTTTATGTGGCTCTATCACGTGTTAGCATTACTAGCAGCCGAAACGTCTTCATTTTTTAAGTTACAGCTTTGAAATTTTGTTTTGGAATACTTTTATTTAAATAAAAAATACGCTCATAATTTTTTTTTACTGGGGGGATTTATAGGAGTGAAATAAGGGATGCAATATTGTATGGAAAGATATTTGCTTTTGAAGTTGGCGACTTGAAATTTGGAGGGAAGGGGAAGGGAGGGGGAGGAAGAGGAAAGGAAGGGAGAAGTGAGAAGTGAGGGGAAAGTGCGGGGGTAGTTAGGGAGAAGGCAGGGGAAAGGGAGGGGAAAGTCAGGGGGAAATCGACTGCCTCTGTATTTCGGTGGTACTGTGTATGGACTGTGAGGTCGCGGGTTCGATTCCCGCTCAGTGCAAATATTTGTAGCATGAACATGTCTATTTGCATTGGTCTGGGTGTTTATATGTATAATATGTATCTATTTACAAAAATAAAAGTATTTAAGTATGTTTATCCGTATTCTAGAACCCATAATACAAGCATATAATATGCTTACTTTGGGTCTAGATGGCGTTGTGTAAAAATAAAAAAGGAAGAGGGAACTTAGGGGGTGTGAGGAGGCAGTGAAGGGCAAGTGAGGGGCAAGTGAAGGGCAAGTGAAGGAGACGTAAGGGAAAGTGAGGGAAGTGAGGGAAAGTGAGGAGTCAGAAGTGGTGGTGAGTGAGTGGGAAGTGAGGGAAAGTGAGGGAGATGGGAGGGAGACGGAAGGAGAAGGAAGGGGAGGGGAGGGGAAGGGAGGGAAAGGGGAAAGTTATTGTAGTGAAAATTTGCCTTTGTGTATTGTATGTTGTTTTACGGGGGATATCTTTAGGTAGGTGAAAGAGGGTTTGTACGAATGGTGATGATGATGAGATTAGAAATAGTATGCAAAACAGTATTTAAACAATATAAAAATGTCTATTGAAAAACGATATTCATGCGAGCGAAGCCGCGGGCAAAAGCTATACATATATAAAAACGAAAGGTCACTCACTCACTCACTCATCTCATCACGAAATCTCAAAAACTACAAGTGCTAGGAGTTTCAAATTTTGGAAATAGGTGCTCTCTAAGACGGGATTTTGCGAAATTTATTTCCCTGGAGTATAAAGGGGAACAAAATTTGTATAGAGCTTCTATAGTTTTTGAAAATAGGAGTGCCAAGTTTCGTTAAATAACGCAAAATTTCGTCTGTTTTAGGGGTAGCGGGTGAATAGATTTAAATCGGATTCGCCTTAGAGACGGATTATACTGATATTTATTACTAATATACAATGTACGATTGCCGTAAGATTAGGTAAGAAATATTCTCATACAGGCACACATCTGAATTTTCACGCGAACGAAGTCGCGGGCAACAGCTATATATAATAAAACTGTAACCGGTCGCTGTCTGTACATGGAAGATATATGAGAAAAATATTATTGGGACCTTTATCAACGCAAATAGAACCCAAAACAATTTTTGTCTGTTTGTCTGTGCGTTTGTTCACGCTAATCTCAAAAACGGCTTATCAGATTTAAATATGGTTTTCGCTGATACATTGTGGTCAGCATCACTTAACATTAAGTGTTTGTTTCATGTCAATCGGTTTATAAATAAAAAAGTTATGCTAATTTAAATAATCACGTCATAAATGTGGTAGGTATGTATTTAGCTTAGCTTAGTTTGTTTTTAAGTTAGGTTAACACGTCTTATTTCTTTATTAAAATGTAAATTAAAATGTAAATACTTTATTAGTTAAAATGTAAATATAAGTTAGATTTATATTTTCTGGATTTATTTTATTTTAATTTTTTGTGATAAAAACATGTTTGTTAACACGTTTCATTACGGAATAGATGGAATTGAAGTGAATTACGAAATAGCAGTAGTCGATTTACGCTGGTTTCAACATGAATGGGTCGGATCGACCAGGGATGTACTACCCTCTCATAGTTTTCGACGTAAGAGTAATAGTATTTATATTATTGCTTTTCGATCGGTAAGCGCGAGAGCCGGAGGCCCAACTGATGCAGAGATGACAAACCTCGCAGCATGTGTGGGACCAGCTGAGTATCCGCGGAGTCATTGTGTGGGTGGTGTGGGTCAACCCGCCGGCCAGGGAGACCCGTATAAACGGTGGTGCCGCTGGCCGCCCGCAGCATTGTACAAGGGCCCAATTAGACCTAACCAAAAAAAAAGAGACTGCCCCACCAGGTTGCGCATAATCTCGGAGTGGGTCGTCGTGCAGGTTGGTGACCGGATAGTGGGACCCGGCGACCATTTTCGATACGGTACGGGGGCCTTTTGCGAGCAGTCCGTATCATGGAAGCCCGGAGGCCTAAGACCCTTGAGCCTTTACAGCAGCGAAGAGACATCGCCTCCTCAACGGCCGTCTTCTATCGCCTTTACCACGGAGAGTCTTCTCAACAGCTCTTTAAATTAATTCTACCCTCTCCCTTTTTATCCAGAACGACACGTGCGGGACTGAAGTGCTACCCTTTCACAGTGCAATCTAAAGGGTCTCGAACCAAACGGTTCAGCACTTTATACTTTTGTCGCTCAATTAAAGCCTGGAACTCTTTACCAGCGCATGTGTTCCCACCTAACTTTCATCCTGGGACTTTTAAGCGAGGCGTGAAGAAGCATCTCACTAAGCCGCCATAGTGGAGGCCACCATACCAGTAGTTTGACTTTTGGAATGGTGTCCACTACTTCTGAATTCCACTGACTGCTTACCATCAGCCAGAGTAGAGGCACTTTGGCAGGCTAATATAAAAAAAAACTTATAGCGTTTTTATTCCTCGGATTCCTTTCATTCCAAACAATTTCCCGTTTAGTTTTAAACGAGTTCAGTTTCCAGTGAGCCTATGTTTCGCGATGACAATTAATGAGTGTGGACCTAAATATTAACTGTTTTTCGCATGGTCAGTTTTATGTGGATTTGCCACGTGTAAGTAATCGTAGCAGCCTGTATGGCTTTGATCCGCGATGGCTATACGTCTAATATCGTAAATAGAGAAGCATTTACTGCAAAGATTTTTCTTATTCACCTAAACGAAGATGTTTATAATTCAAAACAAACCAAAAGATATATCCAAAAAATGCTGCCCATAATCACTATTCCACGCGGACGAAGTCGCGGGCACAGCTAGTAAAAAATATAAATATTCTAAATGCGATAGTAACTCTGTTTGTCTGTCTTACGCTTTCACGCCTAAACACTCAATCAATTTTGATGAATTTGATATAAAGATAGACTACACCTAGGAGAACAACATAGGCTGTCTTATATTGCGAAAAAAATTCGTGAAGGGGTTAAAATAGAGGGTGAAAGTTTGCATGAAAAATCGTCAATGTAGAAGATTGAAATTTTATGCGATAACCGACATTCACGCGGGCAAAGCTGCGAGCAATAGCTAATCTAATATATAAAATTCTCGTGTCACGGTGTACGTTATTGAACTCCTCCGAAACGGCTGGACCGATTTTCGTGAAATTTTGTATGCATATCGGCTAGGGTTGAGAATCGGACAACATTTATTTTTCATCACCCTAAATGTTAAGGGTGGTCTGAAAAGGGATGAAAACTGTTTTGAAATTTTATTTTGGAATACTTCTATTTTTTTTTTATTTGGGTAGATTTAGAGGGACGGAATTAGGGATGAAATATTATATGGAAAGATATTTGCTTTTGAAGTTAGCGACTTGAAAATTGAAAAGAGGGGAAGGGAGGGGAGGTGAAAGAGAAGTGAGGGGTAGGGAAGAAGAAGTGAGGGTAAGTGCGGAGGAAGTGAGGGGGAAGTGAGGGTAAAGCGAGGGGGAAGTGAGAGGGTAGTGAAGGGAAAATGAGAGAAAGATGAGAAGGAAGTGAGTGGGAAGTATGGGGCAAGGTAGGGGAAGGGAGATGTAAGTGAGGGGTAAGCAAGGGGGAAATGAGGGAGAAGCCAGGGAAAGGGAGAGTGAAATGACGGGAAAAGGAGAGGGGAGGTAGGGGGAGGGGGGAGGGAGGAAAGAAGCAGAATGGAAGGAAGGGAAAGAAGGGAGAGGGGAATAGGGGAAAGTAGTGAAAAGTTTACAGGGGATATCTGTAAGTAGGTGAAAGAGGGTTTGTAGAATGGGAGATTAGAAATATCTATTTATATATTCTTTTTTTGTTGTGTTTGTTATTGTCAGGACACGGTTCTGCGAAAAATTAGATAATAATTAAGACAGGACAACGTCTGTCGGGTCTGCTAGTATCTTATGAATAGGTATACAGCGTTAGGATGCCTTTACTAGGTAAGAAACCATTAAGTAAAAAATACACATACATAAAATAATGAAAGCAGTCATGTACATGCCCACAAATATTTAGTCATAGCCTATCAACATGACTCCACTGTCTGGTATTAAGCAGGTAGTTAAGCGTCCTCCCTTAAAGTATTACTCACCCATGGCCTCACCATCACATAAATAACGATGAGAGTTATCCTCATACACCATAGCGTAATGCCGAATATTATCTGAAATCATACTCAAGTTGAAATAAAGAGCTTTAAGGGACTACTCACACTTATTCAGCTCCATTTCGCTTATGCCCATGGAAAACAACGATTTTGTGTAGAGATGCGTACGCATGCGGAAAGCTGATCGGATGCGTACGCGTCTCCATACATCCTCGTTGTTTTCTATGGGCATAAGCTGAAAAGAGCTGAATAAGTTTATTATTAGTAGTCCCTAAAAATGAATAACCGATAACTGCCTCGAATCGAATATAATAAACGACACGTTTTTAACCCCCGAAGCAAAAACGTCGTGTTATAAGTTCGACGTGTCTGTGAGTGTATGTGTGTGTTAGTGTGTCTGTCTATGGCAGCGTAGCTGCCAAACGGATGAAATGATTTTAATTTGTTTTGTTTGAACAGTGAATTAGTCAGGAGTGTTCTTAGCTATGTTTGATGAAAATCGGCCCAAGATGGCCGCCGCCACAAAATGGCTGATTGCATTTTTTTTCACAACTCCATCAATGTGGGTATCAAATGAAAGGGTTTGACTAGTAGAATACTATACACTGTTTTTTTTTAATTTAATTTAATTTTTAATTATTTGTCAAAAAATTTTGTTCTCGGAGTTCGGAATGTAGTTTCATAGAAAAAAAAGCTCGCGAACTTGAGTGTACTACGCCTCTGTTTACTCTAGAAAAAAGGTGTGATGCTGTACTAGGTACCTAACAACTTATATTAACTAATTAAATGACTTACATTAATTCTCATAACAGTCCATGTTGAAGCGATACCCTTCGTTAGTTTTATATATACGTAAATAAAACGTTTCACGTACATCATTTTCTGATGTTCATTTAAATTATTCGAATTTAAATAGTGATCAAGTTTCTTTCTGAGACAGTGTATATTCTTACGATATGCGTCAGTTACAAATATCGATGTGAAGTAAGTACTACAACATGTAATGAAGGCGTAAGTTTGAAGTAATAGTGCCACGGGATGACTTGTTGAAGAACCGAGTACAGCAAAGGCTATAAACTTAGCTCCTACTATCAATAATACTATGAAATAAAGTACATAGTTGCTACGAGGTACACTATAGTCATGTGTGGACACAGAGTTCAGAATCGCGCAACATTTCATAACAGGCACTTCTGCTGTCACCAGAGATATAACACTATTCACTGTTGATTCTAACAAAGCAATAATGGCGAAAGAATCGATATCAGTATAAAATATATGAATTAAGAAAACCATTTGAGTGTTGATTACGATCCCGATGAAGCAGTAAAGTCTGGCGAGCCAGCAGACGATCGCAGAGGAACTTAACTTGAAGTAAAGACCGAAGATTAGCCTGAAGAGCAAGATGGTGTGTAACGAAGATAACAGACGCTTAGTTTTAGTTTGAACTAATTTAGATGGTAGAGGAATTGTTTTTATTTTGTAAGTATTCATATTTAAAGACTCAGTACCTTCTCAATATAAAACAAATATAAAACTAAGTATATTAAGTAACTACATAATAAATACATTAACGTTACTGTGTGATTGTAGATAAAGCATTATTTATTCACTCTAAATACTCTTTGTTCAATGAAATCCATACGTCATTAATAATACACATAACTTTATAAATGTAGTATAAGCTGACAAAAGAGTGTACCCACAATCAGCTTGCAGGAATCCATCGTCTATACTGTTTTAGAAAGCGAAAATTTGTTTGTTTGTTTTAACACACTAATCTTTGGAACTACCAGTCGGATCTAAAAAAATATTTTTGCGTATGATAGCTCGGCTCCTGAGGAAGGTTATAGGCTTTGTAACATCACGCTGCTGGCGACGGGTGTAGAGCAATAAGCAAATACGTGGGTGAAACTGCGCTTCGTAAAGCTAATTTGATATATATTAATACGTGATGGGTTATATCTTACGTCACCTTTCTACTTGTGTATATTTTTAATGAGAGATGAACGAGTGACGACGAAAAACCAAGAAAACTTTAAGAAGTTTAACTTTGTGGACGTCATGCAAGGTGGCGCTTAAACCTTAAATAAAGAGTGAGGCACTGTACTTGTTGGTTCGTGTAGAATACGGAGAGTTCGAAACCTGTGGATATAGTTTTGATAGTAACTAGACGAGCCGTTCGGTAGGTAGCACCACAGAAATCACAAGCAAAATAATTTCACGTGAAATTTCAGGCTATACAAACCTTATTTAATACAACCTTAGGCGTTCAGTGACTGCGATAACCGCCTGCCATCATGCGGGCATAAGCCACGCCTTATCATGTTTGTATTAAAAACACATAGCTACAATAGACAGCTCGCCTTTACTAAAGATACGAGATTAGACAAAACGCTTCTATATTACCTACTTGTATTACGTTTTATACTATCGATACATATACATATAATATAAATGTAACGGATCGCTGTCTGTACATGTAAGACATTTGAGAAAAATATAATTAGTACATTTATCAACGCAAATATCACACAAAACAATGATTGTTACAATTTTTATCTGTTTGTCTGTGAGTTTGTTCACGCTAATCTCAGAATCAGCTTATTCGATTTAGATATGGTTTTCACTAATACATTGTGGTAAGCTTCACATAACATTTAGTGTTTGTTTTATATCCATCGGATTATAAATAAAAAGTTATGTTAATGTAAAGAATCACGTCGAACATTTAGTAAATTAAATTAGTTAACGAAAAATGCTGCCCAAAGTCACTATTCCACGCGGACGAAGTCGCGGGCACAGCTAGTAATTATAATATTGTTTATCGAGCTGTCAATATTTAGATCAAGATAACAGTCTTGCGTCAAACCTAAACGTGAAACTACTGTACCTATGCGTAAAGTATCTGATCGCCAAATATAATTTCCCGTTCCTCGACTATCTTCAAAAGGAAATAGCGCTGTTTAATTTATGATAGCTTTAGCGTAACCCTATGGCTTAGTTAGAGCAAACGTATGTCGAACAAAGTTTAAGTTCGAAATTGAACAAGTACCAATGTGATTTTTTCAGTCATATATGACTGGCCTGTTGGTCTAGTGGTTAGTGACCCTGACTGCTAAGCCGGAGGTCGTGGGTTCGATTCCCACCCAGGACAAACCTTTGTGTGATGAGCATGATTGTTTGTTCTGTGTCTGGGTGTAATTTATCTATAATATGTATGTATTTACAAAAAAAAAATGTATATAAGTAGTATATCAGTTGTTTAGTACCCATAACACAAGCAAATATAATTGCTTAATTTGGGGCTAAATAGCGCTGTGTGAATGTGGTAGAATATTATTATTATATTATTATTATTATAAATATAATTATAAATTTCACAGTTTATAAAAGAAACTAGGTTTCGCATCTTTGCTTACTGCTCTGCTCTCGTCGCCAATAGCGTAATGTTACATAGCCTATAACCTTCCTCGAGAACTGGGCTATCATACGCAAAAGAATTTTTCATATCCGACTTGTAGTCTTAGAGATGAGCGCGTTCAAACAAACAAACTCTTTCGCTTTATAATAATAGAATATTATTAAAACCACTTTCTAGTTGTGTTTGTAGCACGAAAACACTACTACTTAAATACTTATTAAAAAACTCTCATACTCCTCAAATCTAAGTTTCACTAAAACGGTTTCACGATAGTAGATCCACGCTGGTTTCAGCATGCATGGGCCGGATCGTCCGGGGAAGTACTACCCTCTCATAGAAGATTGACATATAAAAAAAAGAAAACGACATACTCAATCTATACATATAATAAAATTAGAGTGTCTGTTTGTAATATTGAAATAACCGTTTTTTACTACATGTATATGAAATTTTTGTCTGTCTGTCTGTCTGTTTGTTCTGACTAATCTCTGAAATGGCTGGACCGATTTTGACAGGACTTTTATTGGCAGGTAGCTGATGTAATAAGGAGTAACTTTCGCTACGTTTATTTTAGAAGAATTATTTTATTTTAGAAAAATAAAGTAATGTTGATCGACTGTTAGGCGGAACGAAGTTCGCCGGGTCAGCTAGTTTTTAATACAATTTGCGTAACACAATGTAGCTGTCATTCTATACGCTTTAAAGAGAGTCGTAAAACATTACTCCTTGTAACATTAAACGTGCATTATACATTGCCCTTTGTATCAACAACAATATTGCACAAAAGCTTCAAGTTACACACTTGATCTATAATAATATTGATATACATTTCATACTGAATGTAGTACCAAGTTTTATCTCTGCATCACCCAAAGGTTGGCTGGTAGAGAATCCCGCTGGCATTCAGTCCGTCTTTGTACATTTACATTGTATTATGTGCAAGAAGTTTATATACATTAATAATATTTTTATTATAAGAGCCAACACTCTATTGTCCTTACATTTCAATCTCCTTCCACATTCGTCTCTTCCTCTGCTGTGACTTTTTTTGTGTTTTTAACCGCCTTGAAAAATGAGGAGATTCTAAATTCGGATCGTATGTTTTTTTTGTATGTATGTTACCGTCAGTAATAACTATGAATGAATTTTAATGATTACTTTTTTTTTGCAAGGTAGGTCATGTTTCAGACGTAGTCCCATATAAATTTGATGGTGATTGGTTTAGGGCTATTTGAAAATTTAACTAAAACAAAATATAATAATAATAATAATAATAATAATAATATTCTACCACATTCACACGGCGCCATCTAGCCCCAAATTAAGCAAATATATTTGCTTGTGTTATGGGTACTAAACAACTGATATACTACTTATATACTTTTTTTTGTAAATACATACATATTTATTATAGATAAATAACACCCAAACACAGAACAAACAATCATGCTCATCACACAAAGGTTTGTCCTGGTTGGGAATCGAACCCACGACCTCCGGCTTAGCAGTCAGGGTCACTAACCACTAGACCAACAGGCTAGTCAAGTAGAATAAAATAAGTAGAAGATGATTTGGTTTCAATAAGTAATACTGACAAATTCTACTTTAAGTTTTTGTTTAAATTTGTACATAATTATAGAGGTAAGTTTTGAAGTCGGCTTTTGTCTTTTTCTTAAAATTAATTATCTTTAATAACTATATTTTTTTGTACATTTTCAACTTATTTTCACATTGCTTCTACAATGCTTAGCTTAGACAATACAGTTATTAGGGTAGAGTCAATTTGGTAGGCTAATATAAAAAAAAATATACGTATTTGTACCAAAATTGTTCTATAAAACTCAGCTCTTTTGGTAGTAATAATTGGTTACCATAAACCGTGAATGCTTGCAACACCGCAGTCGTTACTCAACCGTTGTCAATTCTACGACAATTACTGTTGTCTAACTTGTACGTCGCAATAACTAACCAACTAGTGTTGGTTGAAATCCATACTTCCACACTTAATATTATAAATGCAAAATTATCTCTGTCTGTCTGTTACGGTTTCGCGCCTAAACCACAGAACCGATTTCGATGAAAAATAATAAAGAGATAGAATAGACCTTGAGAAACAATATAGGCAATTCATTGGCAACATAACATATCTGTTCGCGAGAAAAATGGCCTGAAAGGGTTGAAAGTTTGAATGTAAGTTAATATAACAGAGTGTTACATTCCTGTAGTAGTTTAAACGGGAATTGCTTAATAGAAATCTCGTTGCATATTTTATTGTCGAAAAAGTCGAAATGGTCCAGTGGATAAATCACCCGCTTCGTAAACACGAGGTAGTGGGTTCGAATCCTGGCAAGTACCAATGTGATTTTTCAAATCATATGTAACTTTTAAGTTTATCTTGAACATTTCTGACTGACGGTGAAGGAAAACATCGTGAGGAAACCTGGACTTAAAAGTCTGAAATTACCAATCCGCCTTGAGCAAGCGTGGTGGTTAATGCTCATACCTTCTCTATATGAGAAGGGGCCTTTGCCCTGCAGTGGGACAGTAAATAGGCAGGTATTATTTATCTCATTTATATTTTATTGTACTAACTTAAATAAATGTAATTAAGTTCGTTATTACCGACAAGTAGTGTTCATTACTAAGCACAGAGCGCCTTCTCGCCGTCTCTGTAAAAACAAAGCTTGGTTTTTATAAATGAAGTTTTAATAGTGTTTTATTACTTTGTAAAATTATTTTAATGCATAATAAAGTTTATGTCTATAAACTAGCTGGATAAACTGACTGATTATAATTAAGTTATTAGCGTAACTTAACCACCATTGTGTTTATTTGAAGAGTTACCCAGTGTCCACACGTTGGCCCCAACGGTTCTCGTCCAACGTGTGTATTTGGAAAATAGCATTGGCTTCAACTTTGGATGGAGCATTGGCAGTGCTAATGGACGAGTGCCATTGGGCCCATAGAGTGGCTAGGCCTAATATCTTACCTGATCATTGAATAAATATTAATTTAGTAAGTTGTCTTAAGTATTAACTGGTTTATAAAGATGAATTATATAAGCGGTTTATAATATGTATATTATAACGTTTCATCAATAATATCATCTATACTGTTATATAAAGAAGATGAGTTTGTTTATTTGTTTGAACGAGCTAATCTGTAACTACTAGTCGGACTTAAATAATTATTTTTGCGTACGATAGCCCTGTTCTTGAGGAAGGTTATAGGCTATGTAACATCATGCTACTGGCGATGGGAGCAGAGTAGTAAACAAAGATGCAAGTGAACCGCGCCGCTGGAACCACCACCAACCACTACCAATAAACTAAAATCACTTGAATAATATTAATAACGGACTTGCACACAAAGGATTAAGTACCAACCATTGATAAGATATAGCCATTATTAAGATAAGAGTATACCCAAACTTACCGTGAGTATAGGAATACCCCTAAATATTTATTTTTATTATTTGTTGTTATAGCAGCAACAGAAATATCCACACTTTATGTCTATCTACTACGGTTCATGAGATACAGATTTATAAACGGACGGACAACGGAGACTTAGCAATGTCTGTTAGCAAAATTTAGGTATGAAAACTCAAATCATAATAATAAATAAATATTAATATCACAACAACTACACACAACGCTATCTAGACCCAAAGAAAGAATATATTAATAGCCTGTGTTATGAGTGCTAGATAAAATACTTTTTTTTGTATATACATAGGTACCTATTAAACATTAAAACACCCAGACCAATGCATATTGGCACTGAGCAGACATCGAACGCGCGACCTTTGCGGAGCAAAGGTACGCGTACGCGTTTGTACGGTAGTAGATCCACGCTGATTTCAGCATGAATGGGCCGGATCGTCCGGGGAAGTACTACCCTCTCATAGAAGATCGACTTAAGAGTAGTAGTATCCGTACTACTGCGTTTCGTTCGGTGAGTGAGAGCGCCGGAGGCCCAATTTCCCCCCTTTCCTCTTTCCTCACGTCCCTCATTTCCTTCCCCTAACCCCATTCCCAGCCGCCATAGTGGAGGCCACCATACCAGCAGTTTAAAACGATAGCTTTTGGTATGGTGGCCGCCACTTCTGGATTCCACTGACTGCTTACCATCAGGCGGGGTGGAGTCACTTTGGTAGGCTATACTATAAAAAAAAAAAAAAAAAAAAGCAGTCCGTACACAGTACCACCGAACCACAGAGGTCGTTAATTCCACCATATGTGTGTTTTATCCACCAGAGACTCAGTAAAACTAAATACCGTATTGTTCTATAAAAGTCAAACAAAAATCATTACTCTAAAATGAGAATACTTAGCACCTCACACGGGTCTTAGTACCCGCAGTGTTAAAACTTAGGCTGTATATCTGCGCCGCGGCCGTGCGGCTGAGCCGTATGACGCAGCCGTTGTTTCGCACAATACAACTGCACGGAGAAGTTACGGCTTTATTCATTAAAACTGACTCTAAACTGGACCTGACTCGACCAACCGAGTTGACAATAGAATAGCTGTTTTATTTGTTGTTTTAATGAATATGATAATTTTTATTTGAAACTTTACATTAGTAATAAAATAACGTTTTCCATATTACAATCTAAACTATTATAATAATATGAAGCAGAAGAGTTTGTTTAAACGCGTATGATAGCCTGGGTCTTGAGGAAGGTTATAGGCTATTTAACATCACGCTACTAGCGACGGGATCAGAGCAGTAAACAAAGATATTTTACACAGGTTAAACATGTAAATATTTTATTACTAACATGTTTTGTCTACATATAACTAACTATAACTTTTCTTTGATTATATTGACTGATTCAGTATAATAATATGAGTAGCATACAACACTAATGCGACCTTGAGTAACTTCATACGGTAGTAGATCCACGCTGGTTTCAGCATGAATGGGCCGGATCGTCCGGGGAAGTACTACCCTCTCATAGAAGATCGACGTAAGAGTAGTAGTATCTGTATCCAATTTTGTCCCTTTCCTCTTTTCTTACCTCCTTCATTGCCTTCCCCTAACCCCATTCCCAGCCGGTATAGTGGAGGCCACAATACCAGCAGTTTAAGATGGGTTTTGATATGGTGGCCACCACTTCTGGATTCCACTGACTGCTTACCATCAGGCGGGGTGGAATCACTTTGTTAGGCTAATAAAAAAATATATATAAAAACAAGTGCCCTTTAAAGTTTGAGAAATAATGCATGTAAGCCTGTAAACCAAAGCAATCTTCAAAAAATAGCTACAAGGCTTTATTATAAGTAATATCTAAGCTAATATTAGATAGAGAAAAGATTTGATTTTTTGTATGTTTGTTTGTTTTTAACGATTTAACTGAAAATCTACATTACCGATTCGATAAATTCTTTCATCATTAGTAATCAGTAAATGAAGCGGATAACATAAGCTATATTTTTCAATATTTTAACCGCCTTTCTAAATATGAATAATGCAATACGACTCTATTGCTATGATATTTTCCGTAGGCGTTTGTTGTGCGACCGAACGAAATTTTTGATACCGAAGCGAAACGAGGGCGTCTAGTAAGTTATATAAGCAATAAAACGAACTATAGTCCCGTTGTTTCTTATTTAAATATAAACAAAACTACCGAGTTCTAATTATTATGTTTTGCAAGTTCTTAGACGCTGTGCTGCCGCATGTGCACTGTTGCAATCTTCCTCTGCGTTTAAATTGCTACTAGTCTGCACTGAAAAACACTCCAAAGGAATAATTCTTTCTCCCAGCCAAGTGAATATTTTGTATCAAAACAAAGAAAACGTATATATTATTTTAGCTACAAATTTACTGCAATTTGTTTGTTTCTTAACATTTCTTTCTCTTGTAGAACTTGCTCTTAACAGCTGTTTTCATTATGTACGGTAAAATAATGAAATTTACTATAGTTTGAATAGTAAAACAACAGATCGAGTGGGTGAGGATCCAGTGGCTGCAGCGCTTGAAACTACGGCTTGTACAGTATAGAAGAGTGCCGGCAGCTGCTGCAAGCGCTGTGCAAACACTCGGCATGATGAGATGGCGCCCTGAAGAGCTCTGTACATTGTCCGCCATGTTGAGAACTGACGGGCGATACAAGTGCAAAAAGAATTAATATAACATTACTTCTGTTATCTATTACAGTAGTTTTTGAAATATTTAGTTTGTTAGTCAGTACAGGTTAACGTTTAAACAAAAATAATATTGTGATAGGGCGCGAAACTGATGTCGGTTCCTACACGGAACAAAAAAAAAGATAATATAATATGATATAAAAGAAAACAACATTCAAACTTAAAGCTCAAACTTTCAAGCCTGAGTCAGTTAAATTTTCAATATCCAAACCAAAGTACCGTTCATTAATTATTCATAAATATGACCATATCTACTTCGCCCACAATGTTTTAAAATGTATATTATAATATTGTATATTATCTTCTATTTTAATTTCAAATTAGCTACATTGCTCTAGAAAATTTTAGAGTACGTAAAAATTATTTGTATAAAACTAATTTTTGGTTTGTCTTGAACGTCAGAAGGGCTTGCGCCGCTCTGCCGCTCTGCCTCCCGTCGCCCGCGCAGAGCCCCTGCGACGCTGATTCAGCCAAATTATCAATAACTATTGAAACATTATCCTAATAAATGAAATAAATCTACAGAGTTGACATTTGGTTTATTCCGGTTGATTCAATATAACTTTTATATTTATAACTATAGTAATTACGAAGTAATATTTCGATATAAGTGAAATCACGTTGTTTTAATATCGTTGGTATAATTTATATAATCAATTATTGTAAATAATTCTTTTACAATTCTAAAGTTCATGAATCAAAGTATATTGTAGGCAATATACTTTGATTCATGAAAAAAAAATGGATAAATAGCATTAGAATCTACTCAATAACGAGATGAAAGTCGCGGATTTCGTCGAAATTTCGTCGGAACCACCTTAAATTGGTTATAATGGCTTACACCAGTGAAGCAACTTCAACATTTTTCATTATTCTTTGTTTGATGAAAATTGCTATTTACATTGTTAGATTTATTTTATATTAAAAGTTTTGCGTTTACAAAGTAGTATTATAAAAAGTCTCTTACGACAGTCACGGCAAGAGATGTGCTACTTTAAGTCTAGAATATAAGATATTATCTGAAAAAATATTTGTTTAATTTGTAATTAAACAACGAAAAAAACTTATTTTACGCAATTTTGGGCACAATGAAACAAAAATAACAAAACAAAACAAAAAGATTTTACTAACGCTTTTATATACGAGTAGAACAATGCACAGATAATGCGGCAATTGCGTGATCACGTTATAAATAATAGACATACTAATATATCGTTGTATTGTGTTTCAAACTATAACTCTACCATGAGAAGAATTTGAGTTAAATAAAGTACGTTCATATGAGTGGTAGCGTAAAATATTTTATTTATTATCAAAGCAATTAGTGAAAATATTGATCGCGCCCGCTTTCCTATCTCACCCTTATTCTACTCTCTTTGTACCTATTTAAGTTAACCTCTCAGTTATAGGTGGGATTATAATTTATATTTAAAATAAGGCCGCGTTTATCCCTCCCTAGCCCTACGAGTCGTAGTCGAAAACAATAAAATCCGAAAGTTTTGAGATTTTCTTGCTTCACTGAAAACTTTGTTAGAATTAATGTTTCTTCTGGAAATTAGTTGTGAGATTTATTTGTCTATTTATTTATTATCTCGCGGAGAAAGGTTGCGGTCAAGACATTCTACCTATTTAGACAACGTAATGTCTAGGGTTAATCTTTTAGAAGTAAGCGATGGTTAGACTGGCCTGTTGGTCTAGTGGTTAGTGACCCTGACTGCTAAGCCGGAGGTCGTGGGTTCGATTCCCACCCAGGACAAACCTTTGTGTGATGAGCATGATTGTTTTTTTTTTTTTATTTATTTATTTATTTATTCTTCTTGCACAAAATACAAAGTAAATGTACAAAGGCGGACTTAATGCCAGAGGCATTCTCTACCAGTCAACCTTTGGGTGATGCAGAAATAAAACTTGGTAGGTGCATTCAGTAGTCAAAAGATAGAATAAAATATAGGTAATTATACATATTCATTTATACATACCTAAACATATAAAAAAAAAAATACATCATACATATCGATATAAATACATGGCAATACTATTCTAAATAAATACAAATATACATACATATGAGAATATAATTACATAAACTCAATTTAAAATAAGTAATTACATATACCTACACAAAATAACGAGTAAGAAAGTTAAGACGATTCCGCCAGCAATTTGCTATAAAGCTGCCGCACTCTAGCCATAAATGCATCACGGTCAGTGGACGTCCTGATTTCAAGAGGTTCTGTGTCTGGATGTAATTTATGTATACTAAGTATGTATTTACAAAAAAAAAATGTATATAAGTAGTATATCAGTTATTTAGTACCCATAACACAAGCAAATATAATTGCTTAATTTGGGGCTAGATGGCGCTGTGTGAATGTGGTAGAATATTATTATATTATTATTATTATTATTATGATGGTGAACAGCGCTCTTGGTGTTTATTTACAACTCGCATTAGATATCATTCATGGTAGCTACTGATCGAATTTGAGGAAACTATTGCGGCTCTCATATATTTCTAATATCCTTTGTCTGTTTTCTATTTGAATTTAAAATTAATAATCGGACCGTTCTAATCTTCTAACAACTACGCCTTAAATTTGAAAGACCAAGTTCAAGTTTTGTTCAAAGCTGATAAATTAAAATTATTGTTATTCCAAAGAAAACTAAAATTAAATCCTTGCTACATATTTATTCAAAGTGAACTGCTAGGGATCGCTCCGGGCGATAAGGCTGCCATTGTACTAGCAAATTTATATTGCGTATTGTTCAGTACTTTAAATGGTGCACAATAAAGAACAAATAAATAAAATAAACGTATTATTTGATGATATTTTATAGCACAAGCTGGAGTTTAGGTAAGTACTTAAACAGATTTAAGGAGTCCGCCCACTACACCGTACCATACTATGACCGTGCTATGATAGTATCAGGCAAAAAATATTCTTGGTATTGAAAAGTATGAGACTATGCTCACTAGACCGTTCCGTCACCGACCAGTACCGTCCCACAACAATTTGCTGACGAGAATATATTTATACGCTGTCAGCATAGGAGGGTATCGTATTGCTTGCCGATCCTGTTACGTTCATAGCACGGTCATGGTATGGTACGGTGTAGTGGACAGACTCCTTTAGAAATCCTCTTTAATAACCTCGTATGTGATTATTTAAACACTTGATGGGTACTTATGTCGTTCAATTAAAACTTGGCATTATTTAGCAATGAATGTGTTTCCAGATTTTTTAATTGAGCAAAGTCACGACAGTGAGACCATTATATCAGGTGTTCACCACTTCTGGAATCCACTGATTACTTACCATAAGGCTAATTAAAGGAAAATAACAACTAAATAATTACAGCTGTCACATGCTTAGCTTTTTGAACTAAATGACAAGAGAAAGAAAGAAAAAACATTTATTGTGTAAAAACACAACGTACATATAAGTAAGTACAATAAAAAACAATTTATAAAAAAAGTAAAGCAAAATTATCTTATGTCTAAAATATTATAACCAAATTACAAATACCTAGTAAGTAATTTTCAAATTTATTGTGAATGAGAAATGAGTTAATGTCTTAATTTCTTCTTCTTCTTCTCCTTTTTTTTTGGCAACAGAGCCGACAATTGTGTCAGCTATTTCTGCCAGCGTCAAGTTTAGAATAATATATTCTTGTTGATGATATTAATGGTATATTACAATGATAAAAAATAGAAAAAATGTGGATGAAATTAAATGACAACCATCTTCCGTGAAAACAAAAGATGGACCCAGGTCCTGTCTCATTTTCTGTCTTAATTTCATTCTATGATTTTTATTTATGACACTGACACGGAATGCAGAATTTTTATATCGAACCTCCTTACATAGCAATAATTTGAGTAGAAGTACGGAAAGTGTATCCGCGCGTGTACTCCATCATCATTTCGCTAAAGTTCACCCCATCCGCTAAAAGCTTAGTAATATCTGTCGGCCCTTTCGTGAGTCACTTTCTTTTAGAAACACATCTTGTTTTACAAATTGTTCGATAAATTTCTACTAAAGATATATTGTTCAATTAGTTTGCGTAATTTAGTTTTGAAATAAAGTAAAGCAGCCTCTTTAGCCTTAATGTTGCAACATTGAGGTAAGTAAACGATAAAATAGCTTAAATAAAACAAACTTATAGGGAAGGAGAACATTTTGAGAAAACTGATCTTAATGAATATTTTCCCTTCTGTGTAGAGCAAGCATTAGTGATGAAATGCTGTAATTGTCAGCTACTATAAAGATATAAAAACAATTATAGAAGTACATAAGTTGTAATGTATGCCTATTGTTACCTCCTGGCTTCGTAAACACACGAGATTGTGAGTTCGAACCAGCACAAACATTACAGGCATCAACGTGGCTTTACAAATTCATGACATAGATTGAAGGAAAACATCGTAATGAATAAAACAATACCTGAAATTAACAATTCGGCTAGAGAAGGCGTGCAGTGCTGCAAGCAATGCCTTCATCATGTTTTCTCTGCATAAATGGCTAAAAATTTAAAAACAGTAATATGTACTTTTATGACATCAATCGATAGCATCAATAATAAGGATCAAAATAATCTCTCAAACAAACATGGTAAATTAAATGAAGGAAACCATGAAATTTAAACTTTTGAAATCAATGGGCGAATTTAACCGTCGATAATTTTTGTTCAATTTAATTTAATTTATTTTCAGATTTATGGTTTTCGTTTAATTTAATTAACCACCATGTTCGTTAGAGATATTTGGTTCTTTATGTATGACCATAACGTCTGATGGTATAAAAATACAGAGTGTTATTTTGTCGGATTTTAGTCGATTCCATTCCAAGTGTGCCAATCATATTTTCGAAAATCTGTAAATGCAGTTCTACATATTATTGAAAATAAAATGATGTCTTCTTTCAGTGAAATATCCTTCTTCAATATTTAATGTACTTTGCCATGTGACATAGTCGTGGGACGCCCTGTATCAGCACAGTAGTAGTAACACAGCAGTACACTAACTAATACAACTTGTGTTGATCAGTTTAATTAATTGTGCTGCAACTCGGTGCTGTCATTGCGTGGTTGGCGATTATTAGCAGATCACTACTCATTAGTTCGTCATTTGAGTGCCTCTGTGGTTCGGTAGTACTGTGTATGGACTGCCACGCAGAGGTCGCGGGTTCGATTCCCGCTCAGTGCAAATATTTGTGTGCATGAACATGTCTATTTGCATTGGTCTGGGTGTTTCTATGTATAATATGTATGTATTTACAAAAAAAAAAAAAAGTATTTAAGTATGTATATCCGCATTCTAGAACCCATAACACAAGCATATAATATGCTTACTTTGGGTCTAGATGGCGTTGTGTGTAGTTGTTGAAATATTATTGTTATTATTATTATTATTTGCTACTATACTTTAATTACCTTCTAATTTATGGTTACACTTTATGTATAAGTAACTGTACTATAGTGATTTTAATTTATTTTTAACTCTGTTCTGCCTGTAGGTACTTTGTTATCTGTATAGTTCTGCTAGCATGGTGACGATGTAAAATGCTTTTTTTTTGACATTCACATCAGAATTTTTACAAAAATAATCTCATTTTGCTTTTAAAGAGGATCACAAAATCACAAAATTAACCTTCAACGTGTGAAATCTCAAGGATCTACTAGTGTATAAAAAGTAACACAATAAATAAAATATTGCTACCTCCATGCAATCATCTTCCCCTCCCTCTCTTTCCTCTCTTTCCTCCCGCTCTCACTTGCTCGACCGGTATTGTTCGACGATAAATATTATGACGACAGCGGAAACACTCACGGCATTTTCTCGAATACGCCCCTTATTGTGATCACAACACAATTACACTACAAAGAGATTTATTTTCATTCAGTCAAAATCAAAGATATTTATTCATTTGGGTTAATTAATTGAATTAACACTATGTACTTTAAAAATTACAAAATGACAGCCAATTAACATGCAGCCACGTGTCGCTGACGTAGGGTAGGGCCATGAGAAGAACAGGCAAGAAACTTAGGCAACACTTTTTAATCGTCAGGTTATTACAATTTTTGTAAGTTACAATTTCAAGTAGCATGCAAAGTGACGCAGGCAATACACTTAACTCTATAGATATGCAATTAGAGGTTTCTATGTTAAATTCATAATATTATCTTAGTCAAGTAATACGCCACGACTTATAGGCAAATATAATAATTATAATAACACACTACACAACGCCATTAAGAACCAAAGTAAGCATTAGCTTGTGATGTGAGTTCTAGAATGCGGATATACATATTGAAATACTTTTATTTCGTAAATATATACATAGAAACAATATAGGAGAGATGGTTCTATATTCTGGATTCTACTTAAAGATTGCGACGAAAAATAAAACTTTGAAATGCAATCAAAAGAGAAATGGATTGTGAGATGATCGAAGCTAATCTAATTAAAAAAATAAAGGTAGTAGATCCACGCTGGTCTCAGCATGAACGAACCGGATCGTCCGGGGAAATACTACCCTCTCATAGATCGTATATGTATATATGTATAGTATCCGTACTACTGAGTTTCGTTCGGTGAGTGAGAGCGCCGAAGGCTCAATTTCCCCCCTTTCCCCTTTCCTCACCTTCCTCATTCCCTTCCCCTAACCCCATTACCAGCCGCCATAGTAGAGGCCAGCACCAGCAGTTTAAGGCGAAGGCGTTTGGTATAGTGGCCACCACTTCTGGATTCTACTGACTGCATACCATTAGGCGGAGTGGAGTCACTTTGGTTATAAAAAAGAAAGGTATTTCATTAATGCTTCTCGGTAGAAGGAGTACTGACAACCCATCTTATTGTCTACAAAGAGTAAGATAGAGTTATAGTAGTTACAAGTTCTCCAGTTCAGTGGCTTCTAACAAGTTTTAAGTTATAGCACCCTCAGTTCGCTCTATGGCCCAATACTACGTTAAACTTAACTACTTTGAGCGACTTTTGGATTTAGTCGGTTTTAGTTATCGACAAATAAATGAGGGTGTTAGGGAAAATTGTCGACACCAGTTCGCACCACTTTTGTAAAAGGTCTTCAATTTTGACAGCATAACAAATATTTTTCAGTGTTCATTTCGGAAATTTAAATGTTTATTTTAGTAAATGGATAATTCATGTTCATAAGGACAAAAGAAAAATGCTGAGAAGGTTTTCTAAAATGGCGCCCACGAGATGGCAGCACCGAATATTTTGACTAATAATTTGATTGGCCTGTTGGTCTAGTGGTTAGTGACCCTGACTGCTAAGCCGGAGGTCGTGGGTTCGATTCCCACCCAGGACAAACCTTTGTGTGTTGAGCATGATTGTTTGTTCTGTGTCTGGGTGTAATTTATCTATAATATGTATGTATTTACAAAAAAAAAATGTATATATAAGTAGTATATCAGTTGTTTAGTACCCATAACACAAGCAAATATAATTGCTTAATTTGGGGCTAAATGGCGCTGTGTGAATGTGGTAGAATATTATTATTATTATTATTATTATTATTTACAAAAAAAAGAAGTATTTAAGTATGTATATCCGTATTCTAGAACCCATAATACAAGCATATAATATGCTTACTTTGGGTCTAGATGGCGTTGTGTGTAGTTGTTGAAATATTATTATTATTATTATAATCAGGCCTAGCTGTCAAGCGCTTTTTGAAAGTTAGCCCCTGATTGGCCCAAAGTGAAAGTTGAAGTGGCGCCAACTAGTGGCGAAATTTTTCCGAAACACCTTCGTTGCACCTGACTGACCTAATTTAATTATGTTAGTTTTGTTATAGTGGAAAAACAACAGTTATTACCCTCTTGCATTAAGCAGCTAATCTTTAGACGATAGTGGACAGATGATATTGTGGAGATGCTTACAGGGGTCAGCAGTGAATGTCTGACGGATGAGGCGATAATGACGATGTGCCAAATTTAAAAAAAAAATACTTATTTGTATTCTAACATCGAAATCATTTATGTCCTTAAGCAGAAAAAAATGTTGCCTCTTTATTATTCTTAGGTAGTTATGTGGTAATATCAATTTACCGTTACATATCGAAAATATAAAATAAATTTATCTCAATTATAATATTTAAGAAAGCAGGTGGTGTGTGTTTAATATCACATCGTAAAAGTAAATATTTTAATTAAATAATATTTGAACTACGTCTTTTATCGCCTTCGAGGAAAGACGAGCGCAAGATGTAATTGTTGTTGATCACTAAAGAATTTACAATTATGGCAATAAAATAATTATATTTTTATTTCTCCAATATTTGCATTTTTTTCTATTTACATTATATACATACATTCAATCTATCACTGCGTTTTCTCTGAAAGCATAGAAAGAGGTTTAACACCATATTCCGAGCATGGCTGCAAACAATTTTTTTTCAATATAGTTACTGTACGACACACGCAAACACAGAAATGGTTAGAGTAATTTCTTAAACTTCTTCACTTTTACACTATTTTTACAATAATAATATTAAATCTTCGGCAAACGTATGTAGTTATTATTAATACAAAGTATAAATCTAGGACACAACAATAGGCATACTCAGTCATAGTTGATCAATGAAATCTGTTTAGTAATGTTGATTTAAACACCGACTTATTGTATACCACGGCTAGTACACAGACCGTTCTTTGACTTTACGAGAATCAACATGAACAGCTCGACGTAACACACAAAGTATCAGCTCTAGAACCAACAACACTCGACAGCTGACCACGCTGAGCTCAGGTTATGTTTAAATTGTTTATTTACTTTAGTATCTTGGGATACTGTTGAGAGATAAAACTGGATACTAGGTACAATACTAAGAGAAAAGAGTTTTTACAATCTTTTAGGTTGAAATAATAAGAAATATTAAATGCTTGGTAGCATTATTATATAGTAATTTTCTATTTTTTTAAAATACATCTATTGCATTCGGGAACAAGGCCCGTGTTGCGAAGGATTTTAAAACTATATAAGCTATAGATCATAGAATTGAACTCATATTATAGTCAGATTAGAATCCTACCCTCTTGTGTAAAATGAAAATGAAAATATATTTATTCATATACGTTTATTAAATTAACACTTATGAACGTTAAAAAATACAAAATGCAAGCCAATTAACCTACAGCCAGTTCGCTGACGAAGTAGAGCCATGAGAAGAACTGGCAAAAAACTCAGGCCACTTTTTTAATCGCCAGGTTATTAAATTTTTTGTAAGTTACAATTTTAAGTAACATGCAAAGTGTCACAGACAATACACTTCACTCTATAGGTAGGTAATTACAGCTTTCTTTGTTGTAAAGAAAAAATAAAAAGTAATATGTGTGCTTTACAGGCTGCCTCACATACTGTACAGTTATCAACCTGTATCAGTGGTATCTTATCATACAACTGTTAAAAGTCGAAGGTGTGCAACATTTGCTGATGGAATATGATAGGAACCGAAGAGACAAACAGTTAGTAATGCGAGAATTAAATAATAAGAACGATATAGTCGCTTTTGTAGATGTCTCATCTCGGCCTAGTTCGAATACAGCAAAAGTTTTATTTAAAAATGGTTGCTTCTTTACTGTCGTCCTGTTGGAGCTATAGAAATTAGATCATAAATATTGTTGTCATATAATTAGACGAGCTTTCCGCGGCGCGGTTTCATTCGCGTCTTTGCTTACTGCTTTGCTTCCGTCGCCAGTAGCGTGATGTTACATAGCCTATATCTTTCCTCGAGAACTGGGCTATCATACGCAAAAAGATTTTTTTAACCCGACTGGTGCTTCCAGAGATAAGCGCGTTCAAACAAACAAACAAACTCTTCCGCTTTATATAGATTAGGATACAATGACGCTGACATTTCTTTGTAAGGTAAAAGCCTATAAATATAAGAAGAATAAAAAAAACTTATCACAATTCACCTGTAGCGCGTGATAATTCTGACAAAGTTCTTAAATATAATGTTTGCGAAAATCCTTTGTCCTCCCATTAAGGCTAAGTACTGATATATGTATCATGTATCTCACCATCTCAGTGCCAAAGGTACGTTTGGATCAATTACTCTCTGTGCATCGCCGATGTGCGGCCTTATTACCTGCACACTGGATTGTGGTACCAGTTGTGTGCAAGTATGGACGTTGGCCATGTGCGGTCACATCTCATCATGGATGAATGGGTGATGTTCGGTATAATGATACTTACCAACAAAGAGACAATACCTATATTTTATTCTTATCGTTTGTTGCGTTAGCTATTATATGTATACGCTATAGTACCTATTTACTAACTTATCATTTCTGAAAAGGTGTACACTTGTTGCCGTTCGCTTACACCGATAATTCAAAATCGTAGCTAATGGAAATTCCTATATATTCAATTAAAATAATTACGTATTTAGTAATAAATACAGACATCATCATTAATTATTATCAGCCTGTTAGACGTCCACTACTGTATATGAACCTCCTCCAATTTTCCAACCTTTCATAATTACAGTAATCTGAAGTAATAAAATTTCTTTCATATAAAATGTTATTTTCTTTCTGTTGTATATTTTTAACAATGCAACGACGCGAAGTAGCGCATCCTCACAGAATAAAAGAACGAAAATAAAATTTTAATAACAGCTTAAATTGGTTTGAAAATGTATACACATAATGTCAACAAAATATTGTCGTTCGGATTGAAAAAGGTTTTTACTTCACTGAAAATCATAGTGCTCTTGTGTTGAACAAATTCATAGTCGTATTTCGTAGAAGTCATCGCTACGAGTGCTACGAGTGTTACGAGTGCTACGACCCTGCTACGAGTATTTGTATGATTACCCCGATCGAAAATCGTTCCTTCTTCACCTTTAAAAAAGTAAAATTTATTTAGTAATATTATACTACTATTACAGGATTAAAACCTTATGCGACAGTACAGCCTATATGCCAAAATACTTACTTATGTTATCGACTAAAATTTTTTTTTATAGCAGTTATAGTATAGTCACTAATGAGGATCGACCACCTAGGGTTTAATACACCCAAACCAAATGTAAATATAATAATAATAATAATAATAATAATAATATGTGGACACTATCACACATCGTCATCTAGTCCCAAGCTAAGCAGAGCTTGTGTTATGGGTACTAGATAATTGAAATATAATACATATACGTACTTTTTTTTTTGTAAATACATACTTAATATACATAGAAAACACCCAAACTGAAGACAAATACAAATGTTCATCACACAAATATTTGCCTTCCGCGGAAATCGAACCCACGACACCCGGCGTCGCAGTCAGTTACACTAACCACTAGACCAACGGTGCAGTCAATATATGAGACTAGAAGCCATACAGCCTTACCTATAAAACAGAACACATAAAAACAGCCAAAATCTGTAAAAGAACATTATACTGTTCTACGTCGCCACCAGTTTAGCGAAATGCATGAATTAAAGCATGAAGCAGATGTGGCGTATTATTTGTTAACAACATACGAAAGTTGAATGTCATTAGCTATTATAAGCCTCTTAATGTTTTAAATATACGTATATACATACACACCAGTGTGTATATGTTGAACACTCAGCGGTAATAGGGTTACGGTATTGATTTTGTTTGTTTACGACAACAATACTTCTATTTATAGGATATTGTTTACGTTCATTTGAAACTTTGCTCCATTTCAATAAAATAATAAATATATCTAAGACTGTTGCGCTTCACGGCTTAATATGTTTTGTTCTCTTGAGAATCAGACCGATTTGCGGGATAAAAAGTAGCCTATGTCCGTCTCCGGCAACAAATCTATGTACATACTAATTTTTTTCGAAATCGGTCTAGCCGTTTAGACGCTGAGTGGTAACAAACACACACACTAAGTCGCCATAGTGGGGCCACCATACCAGTAGTGGCTTTTGGAATTGTGTCCACCACTTCTGGATTCCACTTACTGCTTACCATCAGGCAGAGTGGGGTCACTTTGGTCGGTTAATATAAAAAAAACACACACATTTACACACACACAAACTTTAGCATTTATAATATTAGTAGTAGGTATAATATTATTGATATTAATTGATAATTAATCTTTGTAGTATTTGTCATGCCTTATAATTATGTTCCCAACGCTTCACTCGCTGTTCGTACATCACCTCAAACATAGTTACCATTGCACAAAGTGAACCTCACCGTCACCGGTCAGATGCGCCAACAACAAACTACAAAGCTTACATAAACAAAATGTCGCACAAACTGCCGATACCGCCGACTTTTGAATAATAAGCAGCAAAATAAAACAGTGCCCGGGGTCCAGGAGTTCATGGCATACGTTTTTATAGTTTGAAGCGATCTTTGTTTACATTGTCAACGGAAAGTATCTTCATTTATTTTATGACTAGCTTCCCGCAATGCGGTTTCCTCCGCGTTTTTGGTTACTGCTCTGCTCCCGTCGCCAGTAGCGTGATGTTACATAGCCTATAACCTTCCTCAAGAATCAGAATACGCAATAAGATATTTTTTAAATCCGACTATTCTAGAGATAAGTGCGTTCAAACAAACAAATCTTTCAGCTCTATATAATAATAATATAATAGTAAATAGTTACCTCCTTTGACTTATATAATGTCGACCACATTACTTGCGCATTGTCACCTGTAAGAATCAAGTTTCTAGTTTATTTAGACAAATGAAAACTCAAGAAACTCTAATAACTTTACTTTTAGTCTTCTATTATTTGGAAAAACTTCTATAATTATAATAATTTAAGGTTCCTTAACACTCATTCTTTTGAACTTATAGCAGTCATTCAATCATCTCGTCAATCTTATCAAAAATCTTATGAAAATACGAATTTATTTATCATAAAATGAAACGAACAATATTTTCCATTAGTGTTTAATGAAATGAACAGCAGCACATTAATGTCTCAAAGAAAAACTGCAACAAAAGAAAGCATCAAGTTGGACTTAATTGTGTGAACTCAGTAGTCGAGTTAAGTCGTTTGTTTCACCTCTAGTGTACCGGTACTACTTACCGAAGTTCACCAGTACTTCGGTAAGACGGTCCTGGTCCGCGAGGCAGGCGCGGGCTGGTCTCACGTACCGGATGGGACTCGCTTAATTAATGACTGCAGGGACGCGAAACAAAGTTAAGTAAAAATAGTGATAACTCTGTGGCGTGTCGAATTTTTATACGTAATAGAAACGAAAATTATTTAAATATTAATACAATCAATATAAAGCTTGATTGGCAGTTAGGTATTTAGATATGTTATGACTGATGAATTAAGCTAGCCCAATAGACGAATGGAGAGATTTATTAAACAAACATTATAATTTATTAATTCCCACGGCGTGGTGTCACCCGCATCTTTGCTTACTGCTCTGTTCCCGTGATCAGTAGCATGATGTTACATAGCCTATAACCTGGGATATCAATCGCAAAAAGAATTTTGTAAATCCGACTGGAAGTTTCAGAGATTAGCGCGTACAAACAAACACACAGAAAAATTCTTTTGCTTTTATAGATATATAGATGAATAGCGTTCATTACAATATATTAATTAACTGCCGATGAAAATAGTAATCAACAGCTAAATTAGTTCCCGTTTCATTACTCGAACGGCCGGAGTATCGCCTAACTGAAAAATACAACATCGTGTTTAATTTCGCTCGCTTGTAACGTTTGATTAGATAAGTTGGATTTCAAATTGATAATAGCTTTTAAATACAATAAACTTCGTTAAATAAAGGTTGAAGGCTGACTGTTTCAATAAAATTATTTATATAAAATTAAAATATATCTATGTATGTAGCGCACAATTACAAGCACTCGTAACCGATGTGTGCGTATGAAACGATTAATAAATGTTGAAGATCGCTCTTCTCTGCTTACCCAATTAATGGGAGACAGGCGTGAAGTTCTAAGTGTTATTTCTACAATGCTTAGAAAACATAGCCATGTCTATAAATTACGGTAGCAAATTAGTACCAAAAAAAAATATTTGTGACAATATTTTTAACAAATAAAATGCGATTTAGTCTACAACGCATTGCAATCGTTCTTATCGAGCAATCACTAGTTAAATATAAAACTCAAATATATTAATAGAATAAAGAATAATAAATGTCTACTAAGTGTTCTCACAAGGAACACAGTTCTTGAAAGCTCTCTCTATACACGCGGCTAATATTAGGACGGTAGTGTGGAGTGCGGACTCAGTAAGAGCCGCGATCACTCTATATAAGCTGCTGTACTTAATCTCTTAATGTAACTATTCTGCGAGCGAGCGCACCAATAAGTAAGATACGTTGTCTGTGTCGACGACCGTCACCTACTACGAATAGCTATAGTTGACGCTACAGTTATATCCGCAAAGAAACACAAGCCTTAAACAAAGTAAAAAAGAAAGATACCCATTTATTTCTCGTGCTGACGCTACATTAAAATTTTGTATACCCTATGTCATTCCCACAATCAATACGAATCTAATGACACCTCATACGTTACAATCCATCAAGCCTTTTAGGCTGTATAGCGTGCCAAAGAAATACATACATACTCACGTACATACATACATATATATATATATACATACATACATACATACATATATACATATATACATACATACATACATACGCTCGAAAAACATTACCCTCCATGACTGCGTCAGTCGGGCAAAAACTACTCTTGTACATCGCTTTGCAAAAAGTTAATTAATTTTACAAGTGCTAAAATATATAAATGTTCTTCTGCCAAAAGTCCAGAGTCTCCAGCTGTTTACTAGAAGTAAAGAGAGCCTCGAGAGTAACGACACTATAGCAGCATTGGGTCTAATGCTGCCGCGTGAATATCGGATATCGCGTTTTCATAAACACTTTCACCCCCTATTTCAACCCCTCCAAACTATTTTTCGGAGAGTAATGTTGTTCCTCAAGGTCTATTCTATCTACATTCCAAATTTCATCAAAATCGGTTGAGTGACTTAGGCCTGACAGCGTAACATACAAAAAAAACCGATAGACAGAGTTACTTTCACATTTATAATATTAGTATGGATAATATTGGTACTAAAGAGTCTTTGGTGCTGAACTTGTGAGATAAGAGTCGGTATAAGACGACCTTTCGAAGGTAGACCTGCGATGTAATCAGTGAGAAGCCTTTGACTGGAGCAAGTAACTGATGGATGGAATCTATGAAATAACTTACTTAAGGGACGAATTCACGTCATGATTACTACAACTACAATAGTTTAAGCCACTCGAACTCATAGTACTTGAAAAGTATAAGGGTCTTTTGAAATCTGATCAAACGCAATTAGTATTCTATGTTCACGCTGCAATATATCAAGTGTGGGTCTCATTTAATGCTCTCAGAGTGTGAAAATCAGTCCCTTACGTACGTACTATAACGGCTCAAGGAACGCGCGGGTAATGTGCCGTTTTATGTAAGAACGCGTGATGGATGCGTGGCATGCGATGTGTCTATTGTGTTGTGTTGTTCTCGCGTATTTTACAGCGTTTTCCTTGTATTATGGTATTATTGTGTTCTTTCTGTTGGGAAACAAAGTTAAATACTTAAATACACGTTAAATACACATGCGCTTACCATCAGGTATCATTATGTCTGTTTATCAACTTAGCTCAAAACATTCTGTAGATTCTGTAACTAAACCGCCATGTCAATAAGATAAAAAAGCAGAATATATTTAATTTCCTTGTTACCATATTGAATTATAAGTAAGAGAAAGTACGTACAAGCAAGGCGTGGAGGCTGCATAAATCTCAGCTGACGACTTATCTGTCGAGCGTCGTTCCGGCACCGCCCGGGGCCTGTCGTGGAGCCTTCCACTACGACATGAATAAGTAATTTCAATATAACTTTAGGATGCACCTTACTTCCTTAACCTCAGCCTCAACCCATTGTAACATAACACTGTGTCACGCTTTTTTTCTAAATGAGTAAGGTCAAGAGTTGTAAGACATTGTATCAGCTTTGTTGGTGGAATCGGGCCTCGAAATAACACTTACTTTAGATCAAATCTGAAACGTCTGCATGACAGTGCTGTACATGAACTGCCACACAGAACCAACAAGTATATTGTGTACCAAACGAACAATGCATAACAACATGCATTATGCCAGCTGTATTAATTAATAATATTTTATCTTTTAATATTATTGATTTTTCTTTCTATCTAAAGTTAACAAGTAATTTTGTCCAGGAATTGAAACATGATGTCGATTAAAATTATTAATTGTGCTGGCAAATTTAATGAGTACATTAATTTTATGTTATGTTTGACAAAATTACAAGCTGCGGCCGGGTTCCCTTAGATATTTAAGGATATTTTTATCGCCACAATGCCCATATTATGGTTCCGTACCTAGAGAGGTAAAATGGTACTCATATAGGATCACTTTGTTGTCTACCAAGATGTTGTTTCAGTAACGCGTGGAGGTATTAAGTTGATTTATATCGAATACTCTTGCCTGCAACCTTTTGAAGCTGTGAAACAATCAACTCTATGTCAACACAATCAAAAGATACATAATATGGCCATTGATGTTCAAATTTATTTATTTATTTATACAACAGAGTATTACAAGTATAGGGTACAACAATATTTATGTATAAATAGTTTAGATACAGTTTATGTTCGACTGGTACTTAAAATAGGGTGACCTGAGCTATAAGTACCAGCAACCTTGCGTTGTCACAATTTCTATACAAACTACTTATTGTGTTTAATTGGTGAAAAAAGTGAAGTGAAGTTTAATAAGTAAATGAAACAATATAAATCTAGGATAATAATATAATCTTAGTTATAAAAAACTTAAAAAGAAAAAAAAAAGTACATATTTAATTAGATTTAAGTAAACCTTGTGTGATTTAGTAAACGTGTGTGTGTTAGTTTGTGTGTGTCTCATCTATTTATTCTTTATCTATTGATTTCAATTGTACGAAATCCTCTACTAAACTAACTAAGTTCTTTAAACCCCATTTGTGCGCTAGATAGCCCTCCACTTGAGACTTAAGTCGCGACCGTTAACCGTTTTTGTGAGCAACATTAACATAACACATAGTCATAGTTCTTTATTAGTAAGAGATTCTTAAATGTCATATTCAAATTTAATATACTTAATAATACATTACAAGCTAGTCAAATAAACAAGAAACATTAATAATCATGAAAAAAAATTAAAATAGATAAAAATGTCAAAGAATTCATAAATAATAAAAATATACAACAATCATCAAAACATTGTCAAGATTTATTAAAATAAATTCTTCATGAATAAAACGCCCTCTCAACGAGCCACTTTTTTAACCGCACTTTAAAACTGTCTATGCTTGAAGCACTTGTGAACAGTGTGAACTGTGTGAACAGATTAAATAAATAAATAATATAATATGTGGACACTATCACACATCGTCATCTAGTCCCAAGCTAAGCAGAGCTTGTATTATGGGTACTAGATAATTGAAATATAATACATATACATACTTTTTTTTTGTAAATACATAGAAAACACCCAAACTGAAGACAAATACAAATGTTCATCACACAAATATTTGCCTTCCGCGGAAATCGAATCCACGACACCCGGCGTCGCAGTCAGTTACACTAACCACTAGACCAACGGTGCAGTCATTGCACATTTTTTGCAAATCTATGTGTGATTAAGACAAACTATTAATAGGCATGTTTGCTATAATTTTCAGTAATAGGCATGTTTGCTATATTTTTTTAAACAGGTTCCTACTTTCAAATCTTAGCGTATTACAATCGCCAAATAGTCTATCGCAAACTCACTGTTTTCTTTGTATTTTCTTCCTTAATTTTTTCTAAACTATGCGTCTGATATTGATACGATTTGTACATTAAGTCCAGATTTTTAGAAACCTAGACGACTGCTAGTACAGAAATAAAATAATAATTAAGTTAAGTATTTAAGTTCTTCTTGAAGCCATTTTAATTCTCAGTTAGACAGTGCCCGGTGGTCCCATGAAAGCTAGTTTTTAAAGTAATTACGATAAAATGTTTTCTAACTGGAGCAAATTGTAAGCTTTCTGTTAATTGTACCAAACGGACCAACCTATAGGGACTTCAAACGTCTAGAAAATATAAGACGGTACACACTCACTGCAGTAAACAGGTAGGTATAATAATATTTTATCTTTAAAGTGTTCTAAGCATCTATACGATTATATAAAGTGGAAGAGTTTGTTTGTTTGTTTGAACGCGCTAATCTCTGAAACTACCAGACGGATATGTAAAATTCTTTTTGCGTAGTATAGCCCAGTTCTCGAGGAAGGTTATAGGCTATTTAACATCACGCTACTGGTGACTGGAGCAGAGCAGTAAGCAAAGACGCGGGTAAAGCCACGTCGCGGATAGATAGATAGTTAATTGTAAAAAGAAAAACGATAAACATTTTTTTTATTGTAATATCTGAGTTAAGTAGGTAGGTACATTGTATTATCAACTTTAAAATTAATTAAATAAATTAAAAACTTAAGAATTATAATAATACAGGAAAAATTAAATATAACTTGTTGGTATCAATTCGCTCGAGATCAATTTTTGACCTACTTATTAAATGAAATAATTAAGATAAAGTTTTTGAAGATTCCTGGAAGCGTTTCGTTTTGTTTTATGTTATTTAAACATTTTTTAAACATGATCTTTTTTTTTTTAATATACTGTCAATTTATTTTCAAATAGACATACATACATTCACTCGAAACACTTATTGACATCGGAAGTCAGGCAAAAACAAAAAAATAATACAACACAGGACTATCACTTTGAACGCCAATTCACTAGCGAAACGTTGCAATTATGACAAAACACAATAGTTGAAAAAACCTTTTATCCAGTATTGGGCGTCTTTTATCTAAAACGGGATAATAATATTAGGACGCAGGTTTAGAGTTACTCTGACAATAATACCTCACATAAAAGGTCCTTAAAAGATGCAATCACACGTCGTAATCTATAAAACATGAAAAACAAATCAAAATAAAATCAAAATAATTTATTTGCATTAAACATGTGTGGTCATACAATCTCGGATAGCATTCTTGGTGTTGTGCATAGTTTAAGTGCAGCATGTTTTACCATAAGAGGTGTACAAATGAGTAATCTCCATTAAATAATCTATTTTTGAATAAAATTGTTAAATACATAATAAATGTCAGAAAGGAATTAATTATACAGAAAATGTCAAAAAATAAAATACAACAGCGAACAGATAATGGAACATACATTATCAGTCTAGAATGAGTCATTTAAAAAGTCTTTTATATTATAATAACATTTGTCAATTAGTATTCGTTTTAGTTGTTTCTTAAATAAAATTATATTTGACGTTTTGATTTCTGCAGGTATTTTATTATAAATCTTAGGACCCATGCAAAATACACTTTTATTCATAAGTGTAGACCTGGCCGTATGTATCCTTAATCTACTGTTGTCTCGACGGTTCCGATTTACTGTATCGGCCAGTCGAGGAAACAGATGACTATTAGTTTTCACAAATAGCGATAATTCTAGTATGTAAATGGACGGAAGTGTTAGGATCCCATATTGAGCGAAATATGGTTTACAGCTGTCTGTTATGCGAATTCCGAACATAGATCTTAGACATCGTTTTTGTGCTTTGAAGACTTGTTCAAAGTCAGGTGAGTTAGCCCAAAATATGATTCCTTATCTTAGAACCGATGCTACCATACCATGGTATGCTGTAATAAGTGCATCAATATTGAGAACTGGAGTTAGTTTATATAGTGCATACGCCAAGCTGCTTATTCTTTTAGTTAAGTCCTGAACATGTGGCCTCTAGTTAAGTTTTTGGTCAATCACTAATCCTAAAAATTTTACTGCGTCAGTTTCGGATATTAATTGATCTTGGTGAAATATATTAATGTCAAGTGAATTATTGGGTCTTTGAGAGAAGTGTATAACATTTGTCTTGTGAAGATTAATTTTAAGATTATTGTTATTGAGCCATTGAATAATTAAGTTTAGAGTATCATTTATGTCATTATTGTATAGTTCCTTGTCTTTACAAGGTACAGCAACTGTACTATCATCCGCGAAGAGTGACATTGGGTGTCTTGTAACTATTGGCAAATCTATACATATAATAAAAATGTAACCGATCGCTGTCTGTACATGGAAGATATATGAGAAAAAATACTATTGGGGCCTATATCAACGCAAATAGAACCCAAAACAATGATTTTTAAATTTTTTGTCTGTTTGTCTGTATGTCTGTTTGTCTGTTTGTCTGTATGTCTGTTTGTCTGTTTGTCTGTGCGTTTGTGCACGCTAATCTCAGAAACGGCTTATCCGATTTAAATATGGTTTTCACTAATATATTGTAGTAAGCTTCACTTAACATTTAGTGTTTGTTTCATGTCAATCGGTTCATAAATAAAAAAGTTATGCCAATTTAAAGAATCACATCGAACATTCGTTAATTTACTACGAAATCTTATAGAAGCAGATATTTTAACAGGTTGCGGAATAGCTGATAGTGTGTTTTATTCCTCGGATTCCTGTCATTCTAAACAGTCTTTCATTTAGTTTTAAACGAGTCCAGTTTCCAGTGAGCCTATGTTTTGCGATGACTAATTAAAGTAATTAATTAATTAAGTAATTAAAGTAAAGGTTCTCCTACTTCGCAGTTTTAAAAACATTGATCTGGATCGCTTGAGGGCTGATATAGGCAAAGTTGACTGGTCTGCGGTTTACAGCTGCAATGACTTGGACACCAAGGTATCTACTTTCACCAAGAATTTATTAGATTTGTATGATATTCACGCTCCTCTCAAGAAGGTGAAAGTTAAGCATCTACCAGCACCTTGGTTATCAAATACCATTAAAGCCTATATGTCGAAAAGAGACAAGGCTAAGCGTAAATATAAAAGATGGCCAACGGAAGAGAATTGGGCGTCATATAAGAAACTGCGCAACCGCTGCGCTCGTATGTGTAGAAATGCTAAACGACGCCACATTCACACTTCCATTCAGAATCTCAACACAGCAAAAGTATGGCATTTTCTCAAGTCTCTTGGTATTGGTAAAACCTCAGTCCATAATGACGTTAACAACGTCGACCTTGACGCACTCAATGGTCAATTTTCTGAGCCACCAATTACCTTAGACTTCAATACTAAATCTTCTACATTAAATTACCTATCATCCCTTTCTCCGCCGTTAAATACTGCTTTTACTTTTCACCCAGTTGCAGACACAGACATTAAGAAATCTATCCTATCTATCTCCACAAAAGCAGTGGGTGATGATGGGCTCCAACTCCAGATGATTAAACTTGTTCTGGAAGAAATAGTGCCTCTGATCACCCATCTGATTAATTATTCTCTCTGCACGAGTTCTGTTCCTACTTCTTGGAAGAGAGCTCGTGTAATACCTCTACCCAAAACCTCTAATCCTTCTTCTTTGTCCCAATACCGCCCAATATCTATCCTTCCTGTCCTTTCCAAAGTCCTAGAGAGTGTCGTACATAAACAACTTTTAGGTTACTTAAATGATAATAATCTGCTAAATCCATTACAGTCTGGATTTCGCCATGGCCACAGCACTGTAACTGCACTAGTAAAAATAACAGACGATATAAGACTGGCCATGGAAAACAAACTTGTAACTGTATTAGTTTTGTTGGACTTTAGCAGTGCCTTCAATTCAGTCGATTATGACATTCTCTTAGGCATCCTTTCCTCACTTAATGTCTCTTTGCCTGCAACTGAGTGGTTCAAATGTTATCTTCAAGGTCGCTCGCAGTCTGTACACTTTGAGGAGAAGTCCTCTGCATGGTGTGATCTTACTGCGGGTGTACCCCAAGGTGGCGTCCTTTCTCCTCTTCTCTTCTCCATTTTTATAAATGAACTTCCTAAAGTTATTACTTCGAACTTTCATCTCTACGCAGACGACCTGCAGCTATATCGGCATTCTACAGTAAGTGACTTGGCTGAGACTATTACTGAAATCAACAAAGATCTCGCAAAAATTAGAAACTGGGCTCAGTCTTTTGGCCTACTCGTTAATCCAGTAAAATCACAAGCAATTATTATTGGTAGTAGGTACATGACTAACTCAATAAGTCACCAGTCTCTTCCGTCTATAACTTACAACTCTACTGCCATCTCGCTAGCAAAAAGCGTTAAGAATCTAGGTGTTATTATGGATCCGTATCTATCATGGGATACCCACATTGCAGAGGTAAGCCGGAGGGTGTTCTGCTCGTTTCAGGCACTCAAGCGACTTCAGAAATTCTTACCTTTTCAAACTAAAGTTACTCTTGCACAGTCCCTTCTACTACCACTCTTAGACTATGCAGATGTCTGCTTTCTTGATGCTAAGGAGGAACACCTCAATAAACTCGAACGACTGCAGAATTTGGGTATCCGCTTCATTTTCGGTTTGCGTAAATACGATCACATTTCGGAATTTCGGAAGAAACTGAAGTGGCTACCTATTCGGCAGCGTCGAGATACGCACATTCTTTCTCTCCTTTATTCTGTCCTTAATAATCCCAGTTCTCCATCCTACTTGAATGTACGCTTTGAGTATCTTGTACCTCGTGGTAAACCTTGTCGGTCTTCATCCTCTCTTCTACTCCGTACTCCTCTTCATAGTACTAGCCGTTATGACGGCTCTTTTACTGTGCACGCGGTTAGGTTGTGGAATTCTCTTCCTCACGTCATTCGTGAGAGTACTTCTGTGGATGTGTTTAAGAGAAGAACAAGAGAACATTTCCTATCTTTGGTTAATTAATAGGTATATATAAGTATATAAGTAGATATATTTATTATATTTATGTAAGTTTATGCATTTATATATTTTAATATATTATGTGTGTATTATTAATATGTAAGTTTATTTGTACATGATATTTCTTACCAATAATGTAATATGTTCTATGTGTGTACAATAAAGAATAAAGAATAAAGAAAGGTAAGACACTAAAAGTTGTGGGTGTAGCTGTTTCTCGGTCAGCTTTATGTGGCTTTATCAAGTGTTAGCATTACTAGCAGCCTGTATGCTTTAATCCCTGATGGCTATACGTCTAATCCATACATCCATACATATTATAAAAGGCTTTGTCCTGACTGACTGACTGACTGACAGACAACGTAAAGCCTAAACCGCTGGTCGTAGCGACTTGAAATTTGGAGGGTGTGTTTGTCTTAATGTCTAGAAGTGTACAAAGAAAGGGTTATTAAAAATTCAACCCTTAAGTGTATGAAAAGGGATGAAATCGATTGTATGAAACGTTTTCATTTTTTAAGTTACAGCTTTGAAATTTTGTTTTGGAATACTTTTATTTAAATAAAAAATACGCTCATATTTTTTTTGTACTGGGGTGGATTTATAGGAGTGAAATAAGGGATGAAATATTGTATGGAAAGATCTTTGCTTTTGAAGTTGGCGACTTGAAATTTGGAGGGAGGGGGAAGGGAGGGGGAGGAAGAGGAAAGGAAGGGAGAAGTGAGGGGAAAGTGCGGGGGTAGTTAGGGAGAAGTCAGGGGAAAGGGAGGGGAAAGTCAGGGGGAAATCGACTGCCTCTGTATTTCGGTGGTACTGTGTATGGACTGTGAGGTCGCGGGTTCGATTCCCGCTCAGTGCAAATATTTGTAGCATGAACATGTCTATTTGCATTGGTCTGGGTGTTTATATGTATAATATGTATCTATTTACAAAAATAAAAGTATTTAAGTATGTTTATCCGTATTCTAGAACCCACAATACAAGCATATAATATGCTTACTTTGGGTCTAGATGGCGTTGTGTAAAAATAAAAAAGGAAGAGGGAACTTAGGGGGTGTGAGGAGGCAGTGAAGGGCAAGTGAGGGGCAAGTGAAGGGCAAGTGAAGGGGACGTAAGGGAAAGTGAGGGAAGTGAGGGAAAGTGAGGAGTCAGAAGTGGTGGTGAGTGAGTGGGAAGCGAGGGAAAGTGAGGGATATGGGAGGGGGACGGAAGGGGAAGGAAGGGGAGGGGAGAGGAAGGGAGGGGAAAGGGAAGTTATTGTAGTGAAAATTTGCCTTTGTGTATTGTATGTTGTTTTACGGGGGATATCTTTAGGTAGGTGAAAGAGAGTTTGTACGAATGGTGATGATGATGAGATCAGAAATAGTATGCAAAACAGTATTTAAACAATATAAAAATGTCTATTGAAAAACAATATTCATGCGAGCTAAGCCGTGGGCAAAAGCTATACATATATAAAAACGAAAGGTCACTCACTCACTCACTCATCTCATCACGAAATCTCAAAAACTACAAGTGCTAGGAGTTTCAAATTTTGGAAATAGGTGCTCTCTAAGACGGGATTTTGCGATATTTATTTCCCTGGAGTATAAAGGGGAACAAAATTTGTATAGAGCTTCTATAGTTTTTGAAAATAGGAGTGCCAAGTTTCGTTAAATATCGCAAAATTTCGTCTGTTTTAGGGGTAGCGGGTGAATAGATTTAAATCAGATTCGCCTTAGAGACGGATTATACTGATATTTATCTATACATATAATAAAAATGTAACCGGTCGCTGTCTGTACATTGAAGATATTTTAGAAAAATGTTATTGGGATCTTTATAAACGCAAATAGAACCCAAAACAATGATTGTTACAATTTTACTATTTTTTTTTTACTACCCTCTCATAGAAGATCGTTGTAAGAGTAATAGTATCCATATTATTGGGTTTCGTTTGGTAAGTGCGAGAGCCAGAGGCCCAACTGATGCAGAGATGACAATCCTCGCAGCATGTGTGGGACCAGCTGAGTATCCGTGGAGTCATTGTGTGGGTGGTGTGGGTCAATTCGCCGGCCAGGGAGACCCGTATAAACGATGGTGCCGCTGGCCACCCGCGGCATTGTACAGGGGCCCAATTAGACCTAACCGTAGTATTACGGTAGTAGATCCAAGCTGGTTTCAGCATGAATCGGCCGGATCGTCCGGGGAAGTACTACCCTCTCATAGAAGATCGACGTAAGAGTAGTAGTATTCGTAATACTGCGTTTCTTTCGGTGAGTGAGAGTGCCGGGGGCCCAATTTCCCCCTTTCCTCTTTCCTCACTTCCCTCACTCCCCTAACCCCATTCCCAGCCGCTATAGTGGAGGCCACCATACCAGCAGTTTAAAACGATGGCTTTTGGTATGGTGGCCACCACCTTTGGATTCCACTGACTGCTTACCATCAGGCGGGGTAAAGTCAAATTAGTAGTAAAAAAAAAAAAATTACTGCCCTTAGTGGGACCCGGCGACCATTTTTGAGAGAGTACCTTTGGCCTTCGGGGGCCCTTTGCGAGCAGTCCGTATCATCGGAAGCTCGAAGGCCACTTGAGCATTTACAGCTGCGAAGAGACATCGCCTCCTCAATGGCTGTCTTCTATCGCCTTTACCACGGAGAGTCTTCTCAAGAGCTCTTTAAATTACTCCTACCCCCCTCCCTTTTTATCCAAAACGACACGTGCAGGACTGAAGTGCTACTCTTTCACAGTGCAATCTAAAGTGTCTCGAAACAAACGGTTGAGCACTTCATACCTTTGTCGCTCAATTAAAGCCTATAACTCTTTGCCAGCGCATGAGTTTCCATCTAACTTTAATCCTGGGTCTTTAAAGCGGGGCGTGAAAAAGCATCTCACTAAGCCGCCATAGTGGAGGCCACCATACCAGTAGTTTTTCTTTTGGAATGGTGTCCACCACATCTGGATTCCACTGACTGCTTACCATCAGGCAGAGTGGTGTCACTTTGTCAAGCTAATATATAAAAAAAAACCTTATAGCGTTTTTATTCCTCGGATTCCTCATTCCAAACAATTTCCCGTTTAGTTTTAAACGAGGTCAGTTTCCAGTGAGCCTATGTTTCGCGATGACAATTAATAAAGCCTAAGGTCAGACACTAAATGTTGTGAGTGTGAATCTAAATATTAGCTGTTTTTCGCATGGTCAGCTTTATGTGGATTTGTCACGTGTAAGTAATCCTAGCAGCCTGTATGGCTTTGATCCCCGATGGCTGTATAGCCATCGTCTAATATCGTATCGTATCGATAGTCTAATATCGTATATAGAGAAGCATTTACTGTAAAGATTTTTCTTATTCACCTAAACGAAGATGTTTATAATTCAAAACAAACCAAAAGATATATCCACAAAATGCTGCCCAAAATCACTATTCCACGCGGACGAAGTCGCGGGCACAGCTAGTCATTAATATAGATAATAAACAGAAGTGGACCCAGGACACTTCCCTGTGGCACTCCGAATCTAGGTATACGCTCTTCAGACTGAAAAAATTCTTCCCTTTTTGTTTTTATATTAATTCTTGAAATAACAGTCACTTGTTTTCGATTTGTTAAGTATGATTTTAGCAGATCTAAGACGTTACCTCTAACTCCATAAGCTTCTAATTTGTCTAGTAGTATATTATGGTCAACATAGTCAAATGCCTGTGTTAGATCGCAGAAAATTGCACAGATTGGGTTAGTTTTATCTAAATTTAGCATAACATTATTAAAAAAGTCATATATAGCTAAGTTAATACTCTTTTTATGTCTAAACCCTTTTTGCTCTAAGCAAAGCAAGTTATGTTTTTCAAAATACCCGTTTAATTCCCTATAGATAAATTTTTCAAAAATTTTTGCAAAGATAGGTATTAAAGCTATAGGTCTATAAAACTCAAGTAACTCTCGGTTTTCTTTTTTAAATAGAGGCTTAACTACTGCAATTTTTAAATCATCAGGGAAAGTTCCAGCGCTAATGCATAGGTTAATAATGTGACTCAGGTGACTGCAGATATAGTTGTTTACATATTTGATAACTTTTGTATTAATATCATCCCAGCCAACGCTATTACTGTTTTTTTAAGTCTTGTATTATTCTATAAATATCACAAGGTAAACTTGGGTTCATGAATAATGATGCTGTACTTTTATTTATTAAAGGGGTAGTACTATTTTTGCCGCAACTATTTGAAGGTACAATTTTATCCACAAAATAGTTGTTAAATGCATTTGCTATTTGTAAAGGGTTAGTTACAGTGATATTTTGTAATTTAATTTTGTCAATAGTGTTGGTTGGTAAATTAAGTTTTGAACTATTTATTATTTGCCATGTTGTTTTACATTTGTTGTCGGATTTGTTTATTTTGTAGTTATTTTGGGCTCATTGTGTTAGTTTTATTATTTTGCGTAGCATTCTCGAATATTTTATGTACTTAATTCTATTTGTATTATTTGGATCTTTTCTGAAGGTTTCTAATAATTGCCTTTTTTTCTTACTACAGGTTTTGATGCCCCGGGATATCCATTTTGGCTTACGAGTGACTTTTATGGTTATAAGACGTAACGGAAAACACAAATCATAAAACATTTTAAAATCTTGCATAAATATTTTAAAAGCACTGTTTGGATTAGTCGTTTTATAGATCTCGGAAAACGAGAGATTAGTTATACAGTTTTTAAATTTTATCATATTTTCTATGCTATAGTCACGACGTTTTTTCCTGTATATGTCAATAACACATTTAATTTTAACAGGACATTTTATAATTTGTGCTGTATGGTCTGATAAAGTATTCTCTAGCACTTCCGTCTTACATTTTTGTCTAAAATTATGCGCAAAATTATCGATACATGTTTGAGATTTCAATCTTGTAGGTAGCCTTAATGCAAGTTTAAAGTTAAAACTTAATAGCAAACATTCCAGATCCATTGTTACTCTATTAGTCTTTAATATGTCAATATTAAAGTCTCCAGTTATAATAATATTATTTAAATTCATTTTACATAATTGAATTAATATTTTCTCTAATTTATTAAAAAACACATTTAAATTATCAGATTTAGGGACTCTATAAATACATACAATAGCTATTTTATAATTTTTAAGATTTATGGCACAACATTTAAAGAGGTTAGATATAGACAGTTTATTTATCTCTGGTATGTCTTTCCAAAGTAGCCCTTTCTTAACCAATATACATGCTCCGCCCCTCCTGCTTTGAGTTCGACTAAAACTGGATGCCAAATGAAAGTTAGGAAAATTTAAATGTTTTTCATGGCCTGCCATCATATAATGCTCAGTGATACAGAGTACATCTATATTGAAGTTTCTACTAGAAATTTCATCTAAACATAAAGCTAGTTCATCACTTTTATTTATGAGACCAGCTATATTTTGGTGCATTATATATAGGTACTTATTCTCGAAAAAGCTGCGTCACACTTTGAGTTCGGGTAGATTGTCGATTTACACTGCATATCTTGTTGATGTTGGTCTGATGAAACAGGCACAGGTCAACGTGTATATTACTCATAATGTGGCTGTATATATTTCTTATTCCATGTTTATTTATTTTGCCTGTAGTGTAAGAGAACATTTCAAGTGATAGGTCAAGATTACTGTCAAAAAAATATGCATAGTTATTATTTTGTAAGTCTAGAGAGAGAAGATTGTTGAACATTTCGACTTTAAAGTTAAATATTGGTGCTCCTGTTATATAAGTAGGTGTACAAATAACCGTGTTGGTATGGGTGACTTTTTGTAGTGATTCTCTAATGTAGTTTATCGTCTTTATATAATTACTTTCCTCTTTAATATCGTTTTCTCCTATTAAAAGTATACAGTAATCGTTAAGGTTAAAGTCTTTTAGTTTTTGGTCGATATTGCTGATTAGTTCTTTTGTTGTACTATTAGGCATTATGTAGTGACAGTAATCAAAGCAATCTGAGAATATTTCTTCAATTAATGATAAAGATTCTTTAATTTTGTTGCTGCTCAGAATTCAAAGTTTGTTTTTCTGTATAGGTGGCATATTAACGATTTTTGACTTATTTTTTGTTCCTTGTCTTTGACGTAGTGTATTACTGTAATTTACAGGCATAGGAATCTCTCCTACCGTATTTGATGTCTGAATGTAGATATCGGCTGTCTGCGTTCCTCTAGTATAGAATAGGGGAGTGCTTTTAGGAATATTTTGTTGCGTTTCATCACATATTTTATTACTGGTATGGTGGTTTAGACGGTAGTAGATCCACGCTGGTTTCAGCATGAATGGGTCGGATCGTCCGGGGAAGTACTACCCTCTCATAGAAGATCGACTTAAGAGTAGTAGTATACTTACTACTGCGTTTCGTTCGGTGAGTGAGAGTGCCGGAGGCCCAATTTCCTCCCTTTCCTCTTTCCTCACCTCCCTCATTCCCTTCCTCTAACCCCATTCCCAGCCGCCATAGTGGAGGCCACCATACCAGCAGTTCAAGACGATAGCTTTTGGTATGGTGGCCACCACTTCTGGATTCCACTGACTGCTTACCATCAGGCGGGGTGGAGTCACTTTGGTAGGCTAATATATATAAAAAAAAAAAAAAAAAAAAAACTGGTGAAGCCTGATGTGTCTTGGGTGTGTCTTTTATTGTTATGTATGGGTGTTTTGGATGTGTCTTTTGTTGTTATTATTTGGCGTTGACGTCGCTGATACTGTGGAGAGAAGAACTTCTTAGGTGTATGATATTGGTTATTTGGAGTTTCCTGTACCGCTATAGACTTTAATAATTTTATTTTACTTTCACATTGCTGCAATTTATTTTTTAAAGTGTAATTTTCTTCATTCAATGAGTCTATTTCAGTATGCGCAGATAATAATTCAGCTTTTATTTTTTGTATGTCTTCTTTTAAAGTATTAATATCTTCCGTACTAGTTGGCAAGCTTTGATATGAAACATCCATATCGAATTCGCATTCACTCATTATTATGGTAGTATTATTTGGATTTTGTTTTCTATGTGTAATATTGGCGTTGTAATCGTCTTCCATTTTCCCAGTTTTATATTAATGTTCTTGTGTTGGAATTTTAAATGTCACAAAAAGTGAATACAATTTCGTGTGGGCTCGATCTTGGACCACTTGCACCGTACGTATACTTCAGTGCGCATTAGCTACGGTGACTGTTGACAAAATGGGCTAAAATGTTCACTGCTTTGTACGTGGTATAAGTAAGTAATTCTGCACTAGATGGCGTTAGTTAGTTTTAAGGTAGGTAATGGTCATAAGTCATTACGTGTTTTGTATTTGTAGTTTTGTCGTGGTATGAATGTATTCTAATAGATGGTGCTGTATACAAAGTGTGGATTGAGATGATTTGACATTTTCGTGTCAAAATAATCATTTTTTCAGCGACTCTGTGTTACAGGCCTTATCACTTAGTTTTCTATAAATTTCAATACTCGTAAGTTGATTGAGCCCTGACTTAATGTTTTGATTGGCAGGTGGCAGAACACTAGTGTAAGCCTTGTTACGATACGATTGGCTGCGTTGTATACCTAATGTCTGAGACTATCGATGAATGTTTAATGGTCTGTCTGTTTGGATTTAGATACGCTTTTATTTATTTATATTTCAGTGTTCTGTCTTTATATTTATATGTAAGTGTACATCTAAAATTTAATATACTTATACATAATGGTTATCATTTAAAAGACGATTCACACACTGCCACGCATTACGGAGCGTAGTGCGCGCGTGCGTGTTCTTGCGTTGTTTGTAAGTATCTCTTATTGTATACATATCACGCGTGGTGCAACACGCGGTTTAGATGTTCCTTCGTCACGCTCGCAGCGTAGTGCGGGGCGATGTGTGGATCGCCTTGCTGAACATTTAAAACTCCTACGACGTGTTTTCAAAGTCGAATCTATTAATATCTCTTGCACTTTCTTCGCATTATCTATCTTATCCAGGAATAACGCCCCATTCTTTGTTAATTTATATTTTGTTAACTTACACGACAAGATAGCTACCTTATTCGCTACACCAGGCCTGTAGTCAAACTTATCATTAATAACAGAGACCTACGTTATTACAGTCAGTCACAATTCATATCAAAAACGTAATGTGCTTGTTCATTTTACGTACAGTTTGTATAATTCATTGTTTTTGTCTTCGTGCTCCAATCAAGGCCTCACAATGAATCGTCATTAATATTAATACGAGCCACAATCGCATTACTTCACTGTATATATTGAAATAGCTTACCGCAGAGCGATTTCACCCGCGTCTTTCGTTACTGCTCTGCTCCCGTCGCCCGTAGCGAGATGTTACATAACTTAGAACCTTCCTCGAAAACTGGGCTATCATACGCGCGTTAAAACAAACAAACTCTTCCACTTTGTATAATAGTATAGATACGTAGGTACTTACTAATATATATTTATATACGAGTACAAATCGAGTTCACATTATTAAAAGCAACACAATGAGATAAAATAAATCCAATATCACACAAGTATTTATGTACAATAATCACCAAACTTGGCATAATATATTATTATGTACCATATTTCACTCTATCATTTTATGGTGGTCTACGATGTTAAATCATTCCATCTTTGTCAATGGGTGATAAAAGACTACTAAGGTGTGATTAGATACCGGACAGCTGTCACTTACCTTCTTACAGGTACCAACCCTGTCAATGCTGAGTATGGTATGACTGTTTGAAAAAACATCTTATTTCAATATTTGTTTTGTAGTCAAAAACATATAAGTTGAAAATATTAAAAATCTCTGACATAGTGTACAATATTCTACTAATCAAGCCCTTTGATTTGTATATATATTAACCACACACACGCACACCCACACGCACACGCACACAAACAAGGTCACAGACACAGACACAGACATAGACACAGACACAGATACAGACACAGACAGACATAGAGATACAGATATACAGAAACACAGACACACACACAGACTAATAGACACAGAGACACAGAGACACAGAGACACATCTTGTATCGTAAACTTCTTAACTTTATAAACTTACATTTATGGGTTATACAAAGCTTAGTCCCTGGGAATCTACGGTCTTTTGCTCAGCAGTTACATGAGGACGAAAACCCGACACATAATATTTTGTCTCATGAGGAAATTGAACTTTTAGACTGCAGTCGTAGAAGTTCTCAATGCACCACCGATATCAAAACCATTATTAAACCCAGTTTCAAAGTTCAGTTGTTAAACTGATAACAAAATATTAATGTTTACTGCTTTTAGTGCATTGCACAAAACTATTTTTGTGATCCATTAATTAGTATTATACGTTACCCCATAACGAGATTGTAGGTAATTAATTTTCAATAAGTGTAAATATGCATACGTTCCATCTTTTTCATCAAGACGCGTTCGTTTGTTCTCTTGAATAAAATATTGTAAACAAAAAGATGTTGGGTGCCATCAAAGTGTTTTACGATGATTGTATTATCAATACAACTGTCCCAGCTGCGTATTGTTACTACCCGCAATCTGATGTATATATAAAAGTGTTATTATTATGCTACTAGCTGCACCCGACAGCTTCGCCCGCTCCTATAATATGTTTTGACTCCCTCGGGAACCAGACCGATTTTCGGGATAAAAAGTAGCTTATGTCCGTCTCCGGCATCAAATCTATCTACGTACCAATGTTTATCGAAATCGGTTTGGCCGTTTAGGCGCTGAGTGGTAACAAATTTTTAATATTGGTAGGATTATTGTCACGTTCATCCTCACTGTGTAGTTATTGTAGCTACTTATATACTTCACTAGCTCTGTTAGTATTAGTAAATTAGTAATAAGTTTTAGTATTCCAAATATTAGGCGGTGAAACGATCATGAAGGATGATTGAAGGATCATTCAACACAATGTAAAGCAGCAGTCCCTGTGATATAACCATCTGCTTAACGAGGCAGTTAATGCAAAAACGTTCTAATACTTAATAACAATATATCACAACAACTACACACAACGCCATCTAGACACAAAATAAGCATGTTGATATAGCTTGTGTTATGGGTTTTAGAATGCAGATACATACTTAAATACTTTTTTTTACTTGTAACAAGCCTGTGTCCAGCTGTCGACGTCAGATGAAATTATAATGTTTCTCTTTTAATAAAGATATTAGTATAGAGAAACAAATGAATATATTAAAAACTTACAATGTTAGAATGAAAATTTGAAACTTTTATACTATGACTGGTACTAAACAAGTTGTTCACACTTACGGATTTATATTGCATACATTTTAAAAGTCAGTACATTTCAGTAGATAGCACACGATAGCTCAACCTCGCTAACTCAACGACCTGCAGACAATGGTATCATATATGTATGAGCTAGACAAAATATAGAAATTCGTTTGGGTTTTACTGCACCGCCGAGGCAGTAACTTGTGCCTACATAATAATACATAGCATACTGTCCCACTGCACGGTAAAAGCCTCTTCTCATATAGCGAAGACAAGAGTATTGATCGCCATGCTTGCTCAAGGCGGGTAAACAATTTTAAACCTGACTTAAGACAATGGGTACATAAGATATTATAAGAATAAGAAAACATTTATTTCCATTTTGTTCCAAACAATATTTCATAAACCAATCTGCAAATAAATATCGTGTAGCCCCCCACCCTGGGGTAATTAATCATTCAACGGTAATGTAATAAAAAACTCATTGGGAGACTGACTGCTAGGGTTAATTTGGGAGGGTAACAAGGGGACGGTTGTACCGGTTATAACCGGTAATGTCCGGGTATTTGCGGTAATGTACCACGTAGTTATTTAAGTTGGCAACCGTGCAGCGTTGGTCGATCGACGACGCACCGCTGAATGGCTGCAATCAATTGAATCGATCTGAATTACTTTCATAGGTGCAAGATTCATATTATTTTGTATGGTTTTCATTGCGTATTTTATGTTCTTTTGTCTTACATTAAATCATCATGTAATCATTAAAAAATGAATATTTGAAGGGTATATTGTTGTAGGACATAGTTTTTCAGTATCGCAATCGTTCGAAAACCACTAAAAGGTTTCGATTCAAAACTAAATGTTTTATAATTGTAGCATAAATTTCACTCATAGATCGTAGTGTAAAATATATTTTTAGACAATCGCTTGTTATATATTTATTACTTTTGGTTCATAAAACAAAAATAATTCACACAAGAATTATAGTATGGCAGAACACGCATACATACTTACATATTTTATGTCTTCTACTGATATATTTTTATATCGGCGCAGCGTCGTAAATTTTTCTCATTTGACCATACAGGGAAAACACAAAATATCTCCTAAAGTTTCACAAAGTGAGCTGCGGCGGTTCATTTGCAAGCTCATACATCACGAGCTCATTGTTAAATACTAATAAAACAAGCAAATATAAATTACTTCGCACAGAGCGTTTCATTCGCAGCTAATGAAATAAAACGACGAGTGAGAAACATAATGAACGGGCCCGAAGTTACCGCAAGTGGGGGAAGGAGAGGGGGGGAGGGAGTCAAAGTGGAAAATCACTGCAAATGCATCTGCACCGGGGCAATAAGGATTTTTTCTTGCGGATTACAAACGTACGCGATATATAGAAGACATTCGAAAGGAAATTCCCTAGACACCCGTAAATGGGCTAAAGCGTTGCTCGAGCTCTAGTATTTTCACACTTATGTGGTTTCGTTTGGGTTTATTTTCAATCGCGTGCGTGTTAGATCGAGAAGAAAAGTATTAAACAAAAGCGAGCGGAGGCTGGAGGGCACTTAAACGCTGCAAGTTCGCGAGTGAATTATTCGCGATGGCGCGCTTTGTTCGGCTAATGCCGCGATGTGCGTCCTCGCCTACTCGCTCACTCGCTCACTCGCTCGACTACTCGTAAACTCGTAAATTATACACACGCTATTATTTCGGCTGCAGATTGCGACGTGTTTATACGGTAAGCTCTCACTACACTCTATTACGAATAACGTAGGTAAGTACGTGCAATGATGTCTGAGAGATACGAAAATGTATGAAAGACAATACGTTCAGTCAACACTGTAGTTATATTATTTATTTATTTATTTATTTATAACTTTATGCACAAAATTGTACAATGGTGGGCTTAATGCCAAAGGCATTTTCTACCAGCCAACCTTTGGGTGATGCAGAGATAAACGAAGTAGGTGCAAGTTAACTTCAAAGGGATATTAACAGATAAATATGACTATTACCTATACTTATACAAAAATACATATTATACTTAATACACATATACATACAATACATACACACATACAAATATAAATAAGCTCGCCTTTGTACATGATATTTCTTACCAATTATGGATACTTTGTTTCTGTTTAATTTTCATTTAATATTGCATGTATGAGCATGTATGTAATCCTATTTAATTTAATGTTACCATATTCTCAATGCTATGCATGCCTATTATATGTGTAATTACAATTATTTAAGAAATTATGAGTGATGTAATTAAGCTGTTTATGTAATTATACTGTTGGTGTGCTTATATTAAATAAATAAATAAATAAATAAATAAATAAATAAATAAATAAATAAATAAATATGTTCTATGTGTTTACAATAAAGAATAAAGAATAAAGAAAAGGAAGAATGTACAAAATCAGAAGTATGAGAGGGAGATGCTAGAAGAAGATTATTAGAAGAGCGAAGATTTCTGTCATGAAATGAACACAAAGGTTGGAATTGTGGAGATAAATAACTGGGAAGTGTGGGAGAGTGTAAGAAAGAAAATAAGGTAGTAAGAGCGCGCTGATTTCGGCGCTGCCGTATGGGTAACCATTTTAGGTCTGAGCGATAGAAAGAAATATGATCATATTTACGAAGATTAAAAATGAATCGAATGCAGTTATTGAGAAGTCGGTCATACTTATTGAGCAGATCTGCATTCAGGTCAAAATAACATACATCACCATAGTCAATTAAAGGAAAAATAAGTCTGCACAATCATTGCCTTGGTCTTAGTCGGAAGAAAGTTCTTCAGGCGGTATAAGGCACGTAGGGTACCTGTTACTCTTTGACTCACACTGGTGACTTGAGCTTGCCAATTGAGGTTGGAGTCAATGAGCAAACCCAGATCCTTCACTACATGACTAATAATATGAAGATAACACTTAAATTCCTAGTAAATACCAGATTATAAACTAAATCGCATTTTTCTTTGACTTGTGGACTTATTTCAAAGATAATAACAGATTTACAGAACACTAAATATTTCGAATTATTTACCAAAATTAAAACATTTTGCATAAACAACAAACGTAGGTATTCTTGTAATTTTTCAGAGAAAAATAATAAAAACATTTCCAACACAGACTAATCTGTAAAAATAATGTTAAGTTACTCTTAATGTGCACTTAAGTTAATGATATTCGTCCTTCATTCGGTCACAGACAAAATAGAAGAGGCTATAATTTGTGATTACCTACTTACGGACAATATAATTTATCTTTGTTATATATATACTGTATTTAAGCTTACCTACATTTTGTAAACTAATAGATGGAGACGTATACTTATAGGTTGATACAACATAGGAACGATAGCATACTACAGTATATCGGTAGATAGTAAGTATCTACGATTTAGCAGGCAAAAACAAATAATCTTTAGATGATTAGGACAATATTGACAACAGATTCATAAAAGTAGCACAAGTATAGAACCTAATAAAAATATTGACGTTAATAAAAAATATTGTTAATATAGTAAGTTTCAGGATATAGAACAATTTAACTTTGCTTCTGTTACCTCCAATGGCGGCATAATCAGCTGCCTATTCTAAGAATACAAGCCAGAAATTACCTGATACAAATCTCATCTTCCTACCTCCAGGATTTATTAAGTTTACTTAATGAATGTAACAAATCCGTTTCAAATCTGCGTTCACTTACAAAATACGCAATCGGAGAGGTCCACGGTGGGGGCGGCCGTTCCCACAGTCCCACGTGACCACCACCCACTACAATTAAAAAACAATTAATTTCTTTAAAAAAACCCACCAAAACCCTCTTTTTTATAGAGATGAGGTACAAAGGTATCGCAGAGAATCAATTAATTCTTTGATTACCCAAGGTTTCCAATCGTCTCCCCCTCTCTCCCCCTCTACATCTACACGCCCTGCTATCGTCCCTGCACACTCCGCATTTTATATCACAATGAATAATTAAATAGTCCGATTAATATGAATGGGTTTGGTGCTAGTTATTGATAGTCGTAAAGCGATGCTGGTAATAGCACTAATAGCTGTATACGACAGAATGGATATTTGATCGCATATTGTGTAAACTAACCTTATTACGACAGTTTACATGAATAATAGCTACAAACTGTGGTCGCATTATTTTCGTGTGATACTTAGCTGTCTCACAACTGCTCGGTGACAGTGTGGTGTATTATTGTCGGGCCGTGGCGACTGTCGTACGACTGCAGGTCAAGCAATAACACCTTAATATCTAATGCATTCTATTAATATTATAAAAGCAAAAGTTTGTGTGTTTGTTACCACTCAGCGCCTAAACGGTTAAACCGATTATGTAGATAGATTCCGTGCCGAAGACGGAAATACGTTCGCCTTACTTTTCATCCCAAAAATCGGTCTGGTTCCTGATGGAGACAATACTAATTTTACGCGCGAGCGTAGCCGCGAGGCTCAGTTTACCTAATAATAATAATAAACAGGCCTGATATTATTCATTTGGAACGTTATCAGTAAAGCATATCAATTAGTCGGTGATTTTTCGAAATTTTAATGGCGAACAAGCATACGAACTAATGGAAACCATAACCGTATGTTACTGGCTGTGTTATCTACGAATTGCACAAACAATGCTAAGAAAACACAGCTAAGCCATTTTAGACCGGTTATTGAAAAAGTGACAAGAAAAGGGCCTATCACACATCGAGCTATATGCATGAAATCTAATACTTTACGTTGTTATTTTATTTATTTATAATTAGAACGACAAAGTTACAGTAAATTACACTGATTACACAGTAAAAACATAAAATATATAAAATAACAACTTTCACTCTGACGTCTAACAATACCTCATACATTCAGACAAGATCAACTTCCATGCATCAGCAAACATATCCAGCCCAAGACTTGACGCCAGCAGAGCGTTGAGCCCCTTTAACATACGCGGTACTGGAGACATGAAACGCGCAACCGTGCCACAGCGTGGTACCGCAAACAAAGGATGCTGCCTGGCTCTGTTGTAATTATTATTTATAAGAAATTTATATCTATTTCTCCGGTCCATTCAACCCATTTATGCCAAAACCAGTTACGATCTACTACCGTTAAATATTTTACGTTGAGATTTACCGATAAGGTCGCAAACAACACCCAACGGCCATGACAGTCGATATTCAATAGTTAGTGCGCAATAATATTTTATATGCTATTCCAAGAAACCTCAGAGAGTACCCCATTATTAATCTGCATACAAATATTATTCGGATTCATATGGATAAGTACTTACCTTCTTCTTCTTATCAAGTGGTTAGTGGTCAACCTAGTGTCAGGATTTGTTCAGGTCGCCCATAATTTATTATAAAGGCATCCGACTTGACCTAACGACTGTTAACAACTTGGTAACAACCAGGACCGAGTTTTAACGAGCCCTCCGAAGCACGGACACGCTTAGATCAAATTTCATTATGCGGTCACCCATCCATGGGCCAGCCGCTCTCTTAGTTGCTTAACCCACAGATCGATTACCGATTAGTGAGTGCAACGAACTATGAGCGCCTCAAGTACGTACCTATCTATTTACAAGTACTAGGAATCGATTAGTAGCTAACTCGCTAGTGTCGCTGTGGATAAGGTAAGACGTCTTCAACAGTGACAAGTAGGTACATTTATATAATGTCAATAGTATAAACAGAGTTCAGGGGCCCTACCACAATCACTTATAGCAACGTTATCATAACCTTACTTTGTCGCTATCCTTGTGTTTAATCGTACAGAGGAAAAACCACCTTGCATCTACTATGTTTAAACTCTGCATCAGTAGGTTGACAGGTAGAGAAGGTCCGCCTCTACACATCCTATATGTCTAAAAAGCTTTAACAAAAGATTTTTTTAATAATTTGTAATAAAGAAAGTCGTACATTTCCACCCTACTTTAAAATTCTTTATAACATTCTCGCGATACGCACTGAGCTTAGAATAAAAACTGAAATAAAGAACTGTGGAGTCATATTCGTATTATTTATGTGATGTTACGTGTTGTCTCCGTAGAATCGTCACGCCATTAAGCAAAGCGGGAGTAGGCACGGAACATCGCCTAATCTCATTATACCGGTTCGGCTCGTTGTGTTATGATTCAGGTTTTTTATACCGCCGCTATAAAACCTCCCGCTCTGTCCCTCCCCACACCCACTATTGCCTACCCACTGTACGTAGAGCACCGGCGCGACAGTGCGAAAGCGACGCTTATATTTAGCAAACTAATTAAATAATGGCATAATATTCTCTGAAGATATAAATGAGATTTAAGTGTAATCTAAATTAAAGTACCTACTTAGTTATTTTTTTTATTTGTTTTTACTAAAATTACTTTTTTGTATATTAGCTCAACAAAGTGACTCCACTCTGCCTGATGGTAAGCAGTCAGTGGAATCCAGAAGTGGTGGACACCATTCCAAAAGCCAAACTACTGGTATGGTGGCCTCCACTATTGCGGCTTAGTGAGATGCTTTTTCATGATGACTTTACTCTGCTTCATGGTAAGTAGGTAATGAGTGAGGTCCATGAGGGGTGATCGCAATCCCAAAGGTAATCATGGAAAAATTCTAGCATGGTGGCCTCCACCGTGGCAGTTTTGAATACTGTTTCACAATGTCTTTCTTACTGTTTATAACATTCAAATTTAAAGTCAGTGCATAAAGTTCCAGATTTTAATTCAGTGACATAATATGACATAGTTCGGTATCACATAGTGCGTAAGTTGTTAGCTCAGTTCGCTGGGAACGGAATTGTGCTAAGTATGAAAATGATACAATTTTTAGAAATAGTTCAGGTTGCACAGCGAGAACGTGCCTTCACACAATGTGGAACCCCTTTTTACTGAACCGGAATCGTAAAACGTGTGTAACTGTAGGTAAAGAATCCCGTATTTATAACCTTCATAAGCCGAGGACATAATATGCGTGTACCGAAGCACTTTTACTATTTACGCGTTACCGGCCCCCGGCCCCGCTGTATCTACGAGTATAAAACACGTTATTGTCACTCTTTGAATCAAGTATTTTCGTTTATTCCCTTATTTTGTAAGCTGAGCAATACTGTTGTTAACTGTGACTGGCAGAAACACGCTGTAAGAAGTTACTTTACGACTAAAATGGGAAAGTGACGAATTGTATATTGTGTCTATATAATCTTGCCGCATATTTTTGTATTATTAAACATGGTTTATATCTTGTTTGCTTCGTTAAAATGTGGGTAAACAGTCTGTTTGCATGTATACATGAGCTAATACATGTATATGTCAGAGACGTGTATGTGAACACGAGGAGAAAGAGGCTTCTCCGTCGAGTGGCCGAACATTGCGTATCCTCGCGAGAATGTCCGAGATGTGCCAAAACTCGATATAAAACATTTATAGCGGTGTTCAATAAAAAGAGCCGCGGATATGTGAGATTTTACACGATCTAGTAGGGTTATCATCAGGACAATGTGATAAACATTTCACAGAGACTAGTTTCATTTTCATTTCAGTTAAAATAAGTGTACTGATAGGTAGAATCCTAGTGGTCCAGGCACCTGCAATTCGAATCCTGGCACGTACCTATGTAATTTTTCAAATAAGTAAGTTTATCTTGGACATTTCTAACTGAGGGTGAAAGAAAAACAACATGAGGAAACCTGGACTAAAAAGTCTGAAATCGCCAATGCGCCTTGAGCAAGCGTGGTGATTAATGCTCATACCTTCTCTATATGAGAAGAGGCCTTTGACCTGCAGTGGGATTAGTAAACAGGCCGGTATTATAAAGTGTATTAATATAGAAAAGCGTCCACTAAACAGTTATTAACTCAAATGGTCACGGTGGTAGTAAAAGGAGGTGGATTATGTGATGTGTGATTTCATTGCCGCCATCTATTGACTCTAGATAATAATAGTTACATCTTTTACTTGCAGTATTTTCACATAGGAATTGTCTCTAAGGATCTTATAAATTTAGCAACCCTACGTATATTATTGTAGCTATACTATAGTAGATACAATATGTTGGTATATAATATAATAACTTGATTTAGTCGGTAGCTTTCACGTGGATGTTAGTTTTTTTTCGAGGAAAACTCTGTATCGTTACCCTGTCCTAAAATACGTACGGTATATTTCTTTTCTTATAAAAACTATCACTTTTACTGCTTTTACTACATATTTATTGTCTTTTCTTTTGTAATTTATTTAATAAACTGTTTCTAGTAATAATCCTAAAATACAGTTTACATGTATTGTTAGCTTAGAGCTAATTCCTTGTCTAACGCAGGCATTACTTATTATATTATTTTACAAGTAAGTCTTAATTTGCGACATAGGGGCACATTGTGAGCACTTGTGATACATTATAACATAAAGATTAACTTGTAATTTTATCCAGAGGGTATTAATTATGTTGCCTGCCTCACTTTGCATGCCACTTGAAAATAATATAATCCCATTATAAACATAAAATATGTAAAAATGGCAGCCATGTTCAATAATATGACAATTATGTTGTGGTTATCGACTTTTACCGATAAAAGACTTGATGTCTAAATGGGTTCCGAATTCTGTAGACAATCCTAAAACTTATTTTATCAACACTCGAAGCAAAAACGACGGTGTGTGTGTGTGTGTGTGTGTGTGTGTGCGTGCGTGCGTGCGTGCGTGCGTGGGTGCGTGCGTGCGTGCGTGCGTGCGTGCGTGCGTGCGTGTGTGTTTGTGCGCGTGTGTGTGTGCTATAGTTGTTTCGCCTCATTGTGTCTACAATAAGCGCAATAAATTTGTTAGCAAGCGTCTAATTAATGCACGCTGGTAGCAGAGCGCAACGCCAGAGTGACATTAGAATAAAACTATCACTTTATGTAACGTATATATATTATTATTTGATAATAATCCATATTATACTAGATATGTTCCCCGCGTACCTACGCTTTTACAGATATAAGAACAGAGAGTTGATGACGTCCTTCATATTTCAAATCGACTATATTGAAAGTGTCTCAAATTTACAAAAACTTAATAGAATAATTTGCTATGTAATTAATGTCTTCTGCGGTATGTAAGGTAAGAAATACCTGCCCATGGGTGTCGTACAATACAAATAAAGATATTATGGTGTTTAAAAATAAATCAATCTTTTGGAAGCATGCCCGCAATAGACTCTCTACCTATTGCTTATAGTTAAAGCAATATGGGTATTGAAAACCTCTGCCTACCTCTTCAGGAATAAATGGCATGGAATTATATTCTAACGAATCATGTTGTTAAATATTATAGAGAAGTACTAACTGCCCGCAGCGTGGTTTCACCCGTGGTAATATGTTACTGCTCTGCTCCCATTGCCAGTAGCGGGATGTTACATAGCCAATAACCTTCCTCGAGAATTGGGCTATCAAAGAATTATTCAAATCCAAGTGGTGGTTCCAGAGATTAGCGCGTTTAAACAAACAAGCAAATGAACTCTTTCGCTTTATAGAATAGTAAGTATAGATAATGTTGCACTAGAAAAGTAGATTGTTAAATGATTGTTTTTTTTCTGCCTCTATGTAATTGTGGCAATAAAAGTTTTTTTCTTTCTTTCTTTCTTAAAATTAAGATATTTTCATGATTTACAAAGCTGTTCAAATAGCGCTCTTAGGAATATTATTTACGTTTTTTTTTTACAAAGTTATTGTTGGCTACGAGTAGATATTTTTTTTTAAAGCTTCTTATGGTTTGGCGACGATTTTTAATTAAATTTTTAACTAAAATGAGCACTTTTGAAAAGTAACTGTTAATTAATTAGTGAAATGTTGGTAGCGTGAGTTTCAGAACAAACGCATTAAAACCTTTTATGACAATCACAGCGACTAATTATACTATAATTGAAGGTTCGATGAGTGGCCTGGGATTAAGTCTCGGTTAATTTGGTTCAATTTTAAACTGATTTGGCTTAATAGCTTGTTGTTAAACAAAACTGTTGGGTGGTAGTAAATTATAGAGCTTGTTGTACACCGCTTGGTGGCGAGTTTAGCTCTCATTCAAATTATCTAAAGGTGATTATAGGTGGCGCAATTTGTGTCAGAATAAAGCGGACATCGGATATTGTTGTCTTATTTTAAGAAGCGCAATTTTCTGTAAATAAAAATTGTTTAATTTATGGCTTCGATTTAGTAAAGGAAAGCTATTTTTTATATTAGCCTACTAAAACAACTTTATTCTCATGGTAAGCAGTCAGTGAGTTCAGGTGTGGAGTACTTTATTCCCATTGTCAGCGTGGCGCTCATAGCTCGTTGCGCTCACTGATTGGTAAACGATTAGCGGGTTAAGCAACTAAGATTGTGGTTTGCGCATGGATAGGTGACCGCATAGTGGTATTTGACCTGAGCGTCACCGAGCTTCGGAGGGCACGTTAAAACTCGGTCCCGGTTGTTACCAAGTTGATAACGGTCGTTAGGTCAAGTCGGATGCCTGTATAATAAATTACGGGCGACCTGAACAAATCCTGACACTAGGTTAACCACTAACCACTCCATAAGAAGAAGAATTGTCAGCGTGTGAAACTGCTGTCATAGTGACCTCCACTATTGAGGCTTTTAAATTGCGTTTTTACGCCTCGCTTACCTATACAAAGCGAAAGAGTTTATTTGTTCGATCGCGCTAATCTCTAGAACTAACAGTCACATTTGAATAATTCTTTTTGCGTATGATAGCCCAGTTCTCGAGGAAGGTTATAGGCTATGTAAGATTACGCTGCCGGCGACGGGAGCTGAGCAGTAAGCAAACACGCGGGTGAAACCGCGCCGCGGAAAGCTAGTCATATCAAAAATATCTTTGATTTGATCTTCTCTAAGTAGTATATTGCAGACGCTTTTTTCTTCTGTATGTTTCGACTCTAGTGGAATTTAACATAGTTTGACTATCACATCAGCGAATCATCTGAATGGTTTATACGTAAAATAAGTGGTGGGTTGTTAAATCAAATCAAATCAAAAGATGTTTATTCATTTAGGTTAATTGGCATAACACTTATGAACGTTAAAAATTACAAAATGTCAGCCAATTGACCCACAGTCAGTTTGCTGACGTGAGGGTAGGGTCATATGAAGAACTGGCAAGAAACTCACGCCATTCTTTTTAATCGCCAGGTTATTACAATTTCAAGTAGCATGCAAAGTGACGCAGACGCACTTTAGTTAGTTTTTTTTTTATATATATATAGCCTACCAAAGTGACTCCACCCCGCCTGATGGTAAGCAGTCAGTGGAATCCAGAAGTGGCGGCCACTATACCAAAAGCCATCGTCTAAAACTGCTGGTATGGTGGCCTCCACTATGGCGACTGGGAATGGGGTTAGGAGAAGGGAATGAGGGAGGTGACGAAAGAGGAAAGGGGGAAATTGGGCCTCCGGCGCACACACTCACCGAACGAAACGTAGTAGTACGGATACTACTACTCTTAAGTCGATCTTCTATGAGAGGGTAGTACTTCCCCGGACGATGCGTCCCATTCATGCTGAAATCAGCGTGGATCTACTACCATAAAATAATAAGTAAATTCATCGTATCCTGCAACATGTTGAACCATATTGTTTGACGGACAGAGCTCGTGTCCGATTAGATTTATCCAATAAGGTCAATCTATATCTATCAGCAACATATTACCTTAACAAATTAATTGTATTTCGTCTGGTAATACATTCTGATGAAGCGATGAGTGCCGGGTGTAATTACGGTGCTTGCAAGGGTCTTATCATTGTTAATTCCATCTGACAGTGAACACGGTGTTCCGGATTCCGTATGATCTTGTGCGGTAGATATTCAGCTTGTCTGACATAAATGCCTCTTAGAAATAGCTTAGTGTTATGGCTGTCGTATATCTCTTACTAGTTTCGTGTAATAAAGTTACATTTTAAATAAAGACCATACCTACTCGAAATAAAAGAGAAAATACCCAACATATGTTTGTGTTTTTCGAACAGTTTGACAACAGGTATAAGTTTTAGACATAACGACTATTTTATCAAAAATATAAAATTACATAGGTACTCGCACGCCAACTTCAACCCATTTGTCAGTAACAAATGCGACATACATACATACAAAGCTTTACGCCTTTTATCTCCGATGGAGTAGGCAGAGGTGTTTAACCACCCACGTTTCATTTTATCCCATGTAACAGGGGGCGAGCCTGTTGCCATTTACCGAGCACAATGCCAGACTCCGTGCCAATATTATATATACCACACCGACTACAAACAACGCCATCTAGACCCAAAGTAAGCAATTATCTTAGCTTGTGTTATGGATTCTAGAAATACGGATATACATACTTATATACTTTTTTTAATACTTCTTAGTAGGCTACCCGATCCGGGGATCGAACTCGAGACCTCTGCGTGGTAATCCGTACACAGTACCACTCAACTACAAAGGCAGTGCGATAATATTTCAATGCATAAATATAATTTTACGTAGGTTTATCTTTATTTCTGGCATTTGATCAATACTTAAACTGATTAATGTGTGGGATACGTAGTACAATCAGTGACATTAACAGTCCGCCGTACAACCCGTCACAAATAAAGGTTTAATATGCTCGTAACATTTTCATGGCGTGAATATTGAACAATATCTTACTGATACAATGTCCTTCGCAGGTAATGTGAGATGTAGGTAGGTAGTGTTGGATAATAACATTATATGTTGAATGGTAGTGACGTCCATTCTTGGTAAGATTCTACTTTGAAATGCGCAACCTTTATAAAATAACTTTGTTGTTTGTAAGTCAATGCCCTACTTTTAACCGTATGGGTAACAAAACAATTCCTCGAAGCTATAAAAACGCTAGTATTTTCTGCATATTTTATACATTGCAAGTAAAAACACCTCCCGTTGACCTACAATCTCATAAAGTGTGACAAGAAGGTAGATTCTATAGTGTAAATAATGAATACTGCATCTTCTGTAGCGAGCAAAAGGGCAAAAGTTGTGAAACAATATACAATATATAACCTTACGCTCAATATACTGACGACTTTGTTTTGTATGCGAATAATATTAGTTTATGTCGAAATGGCCCAGTGGATAAGGCATCCGCTTCGTAAACTCGAGGTAGTGGGTTCGAATCCGGGCAAATACCAATATGATTTTTCAAATCATATGTACTTATTAGTTTAGCTTGGACATTTCTGACTGACGGTGAAGGAAAACATCGTGAGGAAACCTGGACTTAAGAGTGTGAAATTGCCAGTCTGCCTTGAGCAAGCGTGGTGATTAATGCCTTATCTATAAGAAGAGGCCTTTGCCCTGTACTGGGACAGTAAATAAGCTGGTATTATTATTATTATAATATCACACCAACTAACTACACACAACGCCATCTAGACCCAAAGTAAGCATATATTATAGATTGTGTTATGGGTTCTAGAAATGCGGATATACATACTTACATACTTGTTTTTGTAAATACATACATAATATACATAGATACACCCAGCCCAATGCAAATAATCATGTTCATACACACAAATATTTGCACTGAGCGGGAATCGAACCCGCGACCTCTGCGTGGCAGTCCGTAGTCGTACATAGTACCACCAAACCACAGAAGTAGTCATTATAATATTAGTTTATAAAATTGTTTTCCTATATGAAATGTTAAATATTGGTTATCAAAATATTTCTTGAAACACAGCAAAGATTAAAGAGAATGAGGAGACTGTCGCACCCTAGAATAAGATTCATTTTCAAATAAGTTACGATTGGTTGTTACTGTTTATTGGTATTCGTTTGTGAAAATAATACCTACAAACTGTTTAATAATAATAATAATAATAATATTCTACCACATTCACACAGCGCCATCTAGCCCCAAATTAAGCAATTATATTTGCTTGTGTTATGGGTACTAAACAACTGATAAACTACTTATATGCATATTTTTTTTTTTGTAAATACATATATATTATAGATAAATCACACCCAGACACAGAACAAACAATCATGCTCATCACACAAAGGTTTGTCCTGGGTGGGAATCAAACCCACGACCTCTGGCTTAGCAGTCAGGGTCACTAACCACTAGACCAACAGGCCAGCCTTTGTTTTACATAAGATTTTGAAACTGTTTTAACTAAAATAGTTGAGAACTAATATTTGTGCGTTTAATCCTTTCGGCTCTAGAGCTATTATTATATAGAGAAAGCTTTGTCTCAGACGACGCATTGTCTACAGTCCTGGCGACTATTTGAAAATATCAACTCATGTGGAAAGTGCCTTTGATTTCAATCAAATAACCTAGAACATTATGGACAATGACCTGAGCTCCCCTGCCCAAAATTAATACCTGTTAGATTATTGAAATAAATATGTCGTTCAATTTAGAATCCTTAAAATTTTTTAATCAAAAATTGTTTTGAAAAGGTTAGCGCTGTTTATATACCACGCTTATTCTTTTAAAGTACAATTAAGTAATACTATAATAATATTTTTCATTGCAGTGTCATAACCGTAAAAGCTTAATATTGCTTTTGTATTTATAATCTTTTTAATAAAAGCGGACTTATTCAAAAGAGTTTTACTGCATATTAATGGATGAATGGCAACTCTTTTATGAAACTCGTAAACTCACGTAAAAAAATCATAATGAAAGAAAAACCTCTGAGATTTTTATGTTAGTACACTTACAGATTTAAAGTAAGGTATAGCATGTTTTTTAGAGTTTACAGTGTGTAGAATTGTAGTATTTTGGATCCAGATAGGATGAATTGGCGAAGGGCCAAATTAAAAGCAACCGTAATCGACAAACGTGTATGAAGAGATAAATTAATTAAAATGTTAAGAGGTATATTCAAAGCAAAACTTTTTTTTTTATATTTTAGCGTACCAAAGCAACTCCAACCCGCCTGATGGTAAGCAGTCAGTGGAATCCAGAAGTGATGGCCACTATACCAAAAGCCATCGTCTTAAACTGATGGTATGGTGGCCTCCACTATGGCGGCTGGGAATAGGGTTAGGGGAAGGGAATGAGGGAGTGAGGAAAGAGGAAAGGGGGGAAATTGGGCCTCAGGCGCTCTCACTCACCGAACGAAACGCAGTAGTACGGATACTACTACTCTTAAGTCGATCTTCTATGAGATGGTAGTACTTCCCCGGACGATCCGGCCCATTCATGCTGAAATCAGCGTGGATCTACTACCTTAATAACTAATTCTACCCATAGACTTTATTTACTTTGTTACTAAGAGGCCGGTGTAATATTGTATGTGTACGTGTAAAATAATTTAATACAAAACCAGTTCTAAGAGAATATATAAGTTTTACTAAGCTTATGGGTAGGTAGACAAATTATACCTATCTAAATTTCATCAGCTATATTTGGACACCAGAAACAGAAAGGTATATTATATAGGTAGGTACATACTGACTGCCTATTAAGACTCTGTGGATTAACATTGTCCTTTTGTCAGCATCCAGCCACCTTTTATTCAAACCGAATTTTGGTCTTCTTAGGTATAGGTAGGTAGATATTTAAGTTCTTCTAAAACATTTAATAATTATTTATTATAGTTGCTTACTCGACTTGCTGTACTGGCCCTGTATTGAAATGACACATTGTACACTTCATCATAGTCACGTACGTGTCACGTGTAGTGCATCACGCGACCGCTAGACGGCGCTGACATCGCCTGTCGCAAGCGCTGAGTTATGGCTCAATTACCTGGCGTCCCTCGCCCTCCCGCACCACCCCTCACTATCTCACTACACCCTGCATTACCCAGCTTATGCACGCCACGCGGCCCTTCAATAAATCTGATAGAAATACCGCGTCTAAACTGTAATCTATGACGTCATAGGTGCGTACCTCGCGTGGGAAATAGCTCCATGTTATATAATACCTACCCGTACGAGTACGTTACACGTAAGCTCGCCGTCCTCGTTTTCGAAACACGTTTTACTATTATTTTGCTTGCATGGGCTTGCTAGTTATCACGACAATCTAAGTGCCGTGTATCCTAGTTTTAGCCGCATTATTTTACATGTTGAAACACCGATAGCGACCACTAGACGAATTTAGAACAATGATAGACTCGACTAAGGCAAGCTAGACGAAGTTACAACTAAATGCAGTTGTTTGTACTTTGCATAATATTCCTAGGCAGACTCTAGAGTACGTAAATTACACAGAATAATGCAATCATTCTAAGGTCTATTATCATTGATTGTGTAGATGTAATGAAGGCTCAGGGACCCTACCACCATCTCTTCTAGCAGTATTATTTTAATGTCACTTTGGGGTTACAAAGGTATTGCTGAGGTTGTGGTAGATGCCTGAACAAAATCTCTATCCAGCTTTAGATACCTGAAAATTATATATTAGACTGTTAAACATTTACATCTAACTTTGTTTTAAACTACATTAAACATCGTCTATAATTGCTTAGGTTCACGTTCAGTAAAGTATACAACGTCGCAAATGACGCCACCGAGTGATAGGTTTATGCAATGATTTATTGACCGCAGATTCTATCCACAAAATAATGTTTACGCCTCGACTATTATATGAAAACTAGCAATATCAATCATTGTTTAATTTTTTTTAACTCGATTACGGTTTCAAGCTCTTTGTTACGTGGAATCCAGTAAATCAAATTACGCATACTCGCTTTGCGCAGTTGGTTAACGCTCAAAATACGGATGGCACACTGTCAGTGTGTTTTTGATGGTACGTGGAAAGGCAAAAATGTGAGGGTAGATCTAGAATCTACTTCACATACGGAGCCGTAACATCTCCTCAACAGTCTGCCTGTGACCACAGCCGGTGTAACCTGGCCGGAAACGTCAAGCAAAATAAGGTATGTAAATACCTAATGCATGATCGTGTGAATTCTCGTATGTATAAGTTAAGTATATATATAATCGTAAGTGCCGCCTATAGGCTTTATACTCGTGTTTACCAACTTTGTATATACCTGTCTTTACAACCATTCAGTAGACTTGCATATCGTTTAAAGGTTTCGCCAGACCAAAGCTCATTAACTCATTGTAGTTGTAAAAACCTCTTTTTCTTCCTCTCTCACTGTGTGTAGGTACCTATTATTTAACGAGCACATGATAATGCCATGTCATCACATATACACTAACAATTAATATTTTGATTGAGCTGCACTATTTGCATTTTAATTACATTTCACTGCACGCTGTTATAAAGTGACATCTATGTGATAACGTCATGCTATGAAAAAGAAACATGTATTTTTTGTGAAAATCTCAGCTGACTACATATTTCGTTTTCAAAATAGAGTTGGTTTGAGATAAGATAGCTTACGTTGTATAATAATCCCCATTGGTATTCTTAGACTTCGGTACCTTAAAAGGAAAATATCTGTGCAGATTGCGAAAGCCTCACCCACTCCCAGTATTACTGTTACGCTTTTATGTTGAACTGTCAAAACTAAATAAAGGTACTCTTTTTGAAAAACAGAAAACAATGGCATTACACTATTATATTGCTGGTTTTTACTTTTACTTATATTAAAATTTTCTTTTGTTTTAGCTGCGTTTAAATTAAATTTATGGCCCGGTTTACAGCTCTGTTGGTGGTGCCGTGACGTAACGTAACGTCACGCTCACATTACACACGTGGATTATAATAATAGATGAAATAATTCACGGCGAGTCCGAATGTACGGTATAAAGCGGCTTAGGGGCGCCTGAATATTTAACAAAGTGAGACCCTTGCCCACCCCGGGCTCGGCCTCGGCCTCGTCTAATGAAAACATACCCATCATAGATATTTTAGCATTATTTTATTTTGTTAGTTTCGGCCGCTGTGTCCGGTTTAGTGTGTTAAATAAACTAGTGGAGGCTCGGTCATCTATACTAATATATACATCGGAAGAGTTTGTTCCAGAGATTAGCGCGTTCAAGCAACTTGATTTGAATAACTCTTGCGTTTGGTAGCCCGGTTCTTGAGGAAGGTAATAGACTATGTAACACTACGCTGCTGGTGACAGGAGCAGAGCAGTAACCATAGCCACGGGTAAAACCACGCCGCGGCAAGCTAGAAAGATAACATTGATTTTGTAGAGGGAAATAAAAAACTGACAGAACACACTTATGTAGAAAATAAAGGGAGAAATTAAGAAAATCTAATATATTTTATATGTGCAATGTACTTAAGAGAAGGGAGGGATTACGGTCTAGTTACACTTAATTCAAGTGGGTCAATTGGTCTGAGTGCACCGACCAACTTCACTAATCTTAATCCACTTGCGTACGTTAAATAGAAAGATACGGACTACGGTGTATACGTGTATAGTACACCTTCCTTCCTTGCACACCAAAGATATAGTACCTACTGAAGACGGCTACCAATATGACAATGTCGGTTTTAAAAATACAAAAGAGTTATTCATTTATTTATTAAGCACTGCAATCCTAAAGTGTCGAAACTACATCTAAAATTTGCAAGCAATTTTATTAACTACAAAATAAAAAAATTAAAATTTAGTTTATTTAATAAAGTTACAACGTTTAGAATTTAAATATGACTCGCGAAAATGTTGTTTATACACCTCTCAGTCTTCAGGGATTTGATTATGGTTTTTCAAACTATGGTGTACGAGTTACATCGTACAGCGAATGTGTCCGCGTCAGCAATTGACGCTATTGCAGGCTTGCTGTGCGATGTACTTCGTCGAATTAATCAGTGTGCACGAAAAGCGCGTCGCGTTCACTCTATCATTCATCCACGTATATTGTATCATTATATCAGTGTTAAATCTTACAATAAATCAGTTATTTTATCTTAATTCGCGGTATTATTTCTAACAACAGTTAGTTACATGTTCTGAGTGAATAGCTATAATAAAGAGTTTATTGTTTTCTCTCACATAGAAAAGATACATACAGCGGTAAAAATACAACAGTTGGTGAATACATGTATTAAACAATCGGGGACCGCTCTACAATCCCCAATAGGCCCCAGGTAGACGATCAAACATATGGGTACAAATTACCACGTCAAAATAACATACGACGTTTCTGACATCAAATGTAATCTAACCATATTTTCGTAATGCCCTAGACCCAACAACTAATCTGCGAGGCCCGCATAACCTTTATTTATTCACAAATTCACATAATAACGGGTTATCTACGTAACCTACATTAGCCTTATACATTGTTATACATTTTGAGTAAGATCCGTAGATTGAAATGGTGGAATGGTGACCACTACTTCTGAATTCCACTGACTGTTTTCATCAGGTAGAATGGAGTCACTTTGGTAGGCTAATAAAATAAATATTCTATTAGCCCTTGAATTTTTCTTCTTCTCTCTTATTTACCTTCCTGTTTCCTTACTGTCGACCACGACTATGCTTTCTTAGCGTTGTTTCTACAATGCTTATAAAACACTAGGCGTCCGCTTCGCTTCGGTATCAACAGTTTCATTCGGTCTTACATCAAACGCCTACGGAAAATAAAATTGCAATAGTGTGGTATTTCATCGTTCAGATTTAGAAAGGAGCTTAAAATAATGAAATTTTGAAAATGACTGAAGAAATGTTAAACATAACAAAATTTAACCTATTTGAAGCTTTCTAAAACTGAAAGAATTTTTTTATCGGTTACGTAGATCTTAAACAAGCAAACATACATAAATGAAATCACTTCTATTTATAATATTAGTTTAAATAGGTAGCCATGTCAGTACACAACGCTAATAAACTACCAGACAAGCCATAAAAATAATATTTAACTTTGGTGAGTAACAACAACTTTGGTGGTCAGTTTCTTTAACTGCATTCACATTTGTATCATTAACATCATTCATTACATTCCTAATTAAGTCTTCTACCGTTCTTCCGTTGGTAAGTTGTGTTACAAAAGAAAATATTTGCAAAAGTCTGTGAACAAAAATCTTGGATTTCGTTCCATTCATGCACAATACATACTCGTAGTTACAGTGTTGAAAGGTAATCTAATCAGGACGGATCTTTATCAATTCCACTTTGCCACTCATTTACAGTACATATTGTACTGTCTGTCTGTGCTGTTGTTACGTATTGTACTTTCAAACTATGTTATTAAACTAAATCCATATAATGTTCAGCAGGAAATCTCTTTGAATAAATTTGAATCGCAAAATTTTGGAGTCGTCTCGTCAAATAAATTACAATCAATCGCTTACATCGTTACTTATATTAAGAAAGAGAAAACTAATTTAACATCCATAATTTCGAAAACTAATATATTCACTTGTGTTCTGTTTAATGAATATTATGTAAAAACTACATTATTCTACAACCCCTGTTCAAGTCCGGTTACATACAACGTACTGATATAAGCGCGGCTGGCGAGGCGCGCGATTCGCCTACAAATTTTCGTCGGCGGCCGATAAATCGCTCGCTCACCTAAAGGCATTCCACTTAGATTGCAGGCGGCGGAATGTCACCTAATTGTTGTTCTCTCCCCATCCTCCCCCACTCTCCCGCAAGTCTAGTAACCTCTCTCCTCGCCCCTATTGTCATCCGTAGTTTTCCTCGGACCGGTATGTTACATTGTGGCGCTGAAACTTCCATTAATAATTGCTGCAGTGAAGTCTTCAAATTTAGAATAGTCGTACAAACATCTATGTATATAGATTTTATGTTAAACAATGATTAAGTATTTTTAATAAGTCCGCTAAATGGATGGACAAATCATGTAAAAGCCAAAAGGGAAGAATTAATCATTAAATTTAGATCACTGCCATATCTATATAGCCAGAGCACTATTGGAGTCGCAACAGCAAGCCAAAAGTAGATAACAAATTTCGATGATATTAAACCCCATCTAGACGTATGGTGTTCAACTATGGAGAAGCGCAAGCGACTTAAATATAAATATAGTACAAATGATGCAGAACACTATTCTGCGTACTATAGCCGACGTACCCTGGTTCGTTACCAATATGGAAATTCATAACAATATGGATGTAAAGATCCTTTTCCAAAAACTACCAACAACGATTGACTGTACATAACATCTAAATAAGCTGGCGGCAAATCTAAGGTCACAAAAATACCCAAATCGGTTTAAACGGCATGACATCTTGAAGCTGCCTGAAAGAAAGTAACTCCATAATATGAGTAGTGCTCTTAATGAAGTGCACACCCTCACGATGCTAACCTAACCTAACACATCCATTAAAAGTTCTCTACTGATCATGGATTCAAAAACGAAAAAGAAAAATGGATGGACGGACGGCCTCTAAACTCTTAACAACGATCGGAAGACGCTAGATGCAGATCGCTTAAGAAATCGATAAGGCAGACTGATGTTTCTTTTATTTATTTATTTATTGATTTATTGGCTCACAAAACAAGATACAAACATAAAGAAACACAGTAAATATATAAAATAGAAAGCTAGTTTGTAACTCTACGTATGTGTGCACAGATGCTCCAAATATTAAATTACCTAGTTGTGATAATACAAAAATATGATATGTCCTTTATTAACCGAAATCGGAACTGCTGATACATGGAATACGTCTAATTTCACTTTTGAATTTACTGAGACTACTATTAAATATATCTAGAATGTCGAGACACCATGTCATTGTATAATCGGCACATTCTGGTTACAGGGTTATAGAAAGAGGTATTACTCTTGTAAATTTGTAGAGCAAATAATCTTTTACACTACTTCTATTACAAATATGCGTACTGCTAATTGATTACCGTTACCTATAGTTTTTTAATTATGCAGTGCAAATAGGTGGTAATGAAATCTCCGTGGGCGGGATATGCCTAATTAATTTAGATTATGTTGTTAACAAGTCACACGTATAATAGCAAATTAATTGAAAATACTTAGTAAATATAGTTGAAAAAAGCGAATTTAATGAATAGTGGTCGCTAAAACAGATATGTAGTTTTATAGTGTGTGTGTTGTAAGTAGAGCTTATATCTATTCTGAGCTTTGATAAGAGATAAGATATGTAAGTGCTATAATAATAATGTAGTACTTGCTATGTTATACATCTATATCTATACTATTATACATATAGACGAATGATGTAACTACTGCAATTTTGTTATTGAAAATCAACCTTTCTTTACGACTAACAAACAAAGCAAATATACACACTTAACACACGACGTACTAAGCTGTAAAAGTGCTGTCCTCGTATCGGTTACAGTTAATTTGATGATTAAAAAAGTCAGCCACTTAATTGGTACTTGGGACCTTTAGTTTCTTGTCAATTCTCAAATACAGTTTTAATTTATAAGGAAGCATAAAGCGCGTAGCAGGGAATTTTATATTTATACAACACAAAGTTGTTTTTAAAAACACTAAATAGTAGTAGTAATAATATTCTACCACATGCACACAGCGCCATTTAGCCCCAAATTAAGCAATTATATTTGCTTGTGTTATGGGTACTAAACAACTGATAAACTACTTATATACTTTTTTTTTTGTAAATCCATACATATTATAGATAAATTACACCCAGACACAGAACAAACAATCATGCTCATCACACAAAGGTTTGTCCTGGGTGGGAATCGAACCCACGACCTCCGGCTTAGCAGTCAGCGTCACTAACCACTAGACCAACAGGCCAGTCAAAGTAGTGGGGAGAAGGTTGTATTACGTCTCTGTTAGTTGGCGCTGTTTATCATCTCTGTCCAATATCGAGCACCAGCAAACTATTGTAAATCGCGCCGCACACTTGCAGCGCTCGCCCGAGTATTGTGCGGTGTGAGTAGTGTTACACCTCGACATACAAATTAGATTTCAGTTTAATGTTCAGTTCAGGCACAACTTGCAATGTTCTCAGATGCGGTATTACTATTGCTTATTATAATATATCACTGCTACGTATAGGTTTACATCTTTGGATTAGGTATAATAGTGTTAAGTTTCCTGTCAAGAGAATATAGGTATTATTAGAATTACAATACTAGGAGTCTGGGTCTGGTAAATGACAGTGGGCTCACTCCCAGTTATACACACGCCTACTTACCCATTTGCAAAATAAGTAAAATACTAAGTTATGTTGTTAAAATATCATAATATGCAATACCCTGTTTTATGTGTATTAGTCTATCTTCTGTTTAGCCCTTCAGTAGCACTAAATCGTTGCAATTAAATATTACCGATCGCTAACGTATCTTGAAAATATATTTGATGCTAGCATACAGAGCTGAACGTAATATATAAGCGTAGTTAGTACTATAATAATGTCACTTTAACGCGCTGGATGAAACTCTACAAAGTTTAACAAACGCTAAAATAGTCTCTTTTAAAAGTTTGATATACCAACTATTTCGTTGAATCGTGAGAACTGTTAGGTGAGATGTGTCACAACATTTATCTAGGTGTTATTTTTTGATAGAACTTTGAGAGCAAAAAAGCATACGGCTCATTGAGCTCTTAGTCACTAACAAAACGCAATAATGTATAAAATAATACTTTAAAATAAAATAATAATAAAAATAAGTTTATTTACTACCACAGGATACAGTGAGATTACATAAACATAATTACCTATTAAAAATAGAAAAGTACTTAATAGAAAGTGTGCTTATTACTAAGAGATGAATCTCGCATTTATCTCTTAGTTGACTGGAGCCTAAACTAGGGCAACCATGTATTTCAAGATTCCAGGACACCCGCTCATAGTTACAGGTATAGCTGTGCATGTGTGTGTGTGTGTGTGTGTATGTGTATGAGTGTGTGTATGTGTGTGTGTTTGCGCGCGTGCGGTTTGCATGTGTGTGTGTCTATAAGTCGATATTATATGTGAGGGTAGTACTTACTTCTCCGTTCGATACGCCTCATTCACTGAAACCAGCGAGGATCAACTGCCGTAAAAACTAACAGCTATAAAGATTAAAGCTTTATTATTCGAAGGCGTACCTAACGGACCTAATTAAGTGGCGAGCTCTATTTTACGTGTGCTCGTGTTCTAACGCTGCCTGGTTCCAATTGGCACTGCTCTAAAAGTCGAGCCACTAAAACTGTCGCGCACTGAGATATATTATGAAGCTCTCAATACAGAGTACGTGCCTTATTTTCAAATTAACGAGCTTCAGTAGTATATGAGATTAACACTGCAACAGTTTATTTTAAATTCTTTAATTTGCTTATGGTTTGAGAGCCAATTAGTTCTTTTTTTACAGCTTTAATGTCTTTTTAAACAACGTTTACAGCTTTTTTGTCATAACAATACAAACATGTTTTCTTTAGAGGCCGGCGGCTCGCAGCCGGTATATACCGACGCAACCGCTATGTCTCTGCATTACATTAGAAGCCTCTAAAATTACCAGTATTTCTCTACTATATTTTGCATCAAAATCCATTGCGTAGTTTTAAAGATCTAAGCATACACAGGGACAAACAGCGAGAAGCGACTTTGTTTTATACTAGGTAGTGAAGTACGTCATTTTGGGTTAGGACAGTTGGTTCCATTGGAAAGTTCAAGTAAATTGGTTGATAACTTAGAGTTTCTTTATTAAATAGCTTTTAAGTGAAATGTTTCGTCATTTCAGCCGAGTTACATCCACTACCGGACCTCAGTTCTACCCCACAGTCGTCACCGTTACCACTCCAGAATATGTCTGCTCCAAAAATCAAGTTATTGTGTAATGTTATAAAGTTATTTAAAGTAGCTATATCTACCATATTTCGAGCATCTTATCCCCAGATCTCGTTCCCGGCAATGCTGGTTGTATCACAAATATTTCAGAATTTCCATATTATTATCTACAGTGAAAATTATATGCTCGCATAAATTTGAATCGTATGTGCTACGCGTAAGGTAGTAAATAATAACGATGAATGGTGGGTGCAATAAAAGCATGTAGTTGCCGCGTTTAAAGGGTAATTGTGAAGAAATATCGGCGCCAATTGGCCGGCATTATCGTGACGTCACAATCGCGGCGTGACGTAATCACCGACGCGCTGTAGTTACCGCTTCATCTCTATACGAGCCGTCGATTAACTACTTTGACTTAATTTACTACTAGCCGGGCCTACTACTTTGTCCGCGCGTAAAATATGTTGTGTATCCCTCGGGAACCTGACCGACTTTTTGAGATAAAAGTAGCCTATGTCCGTGTCCGGCACCGAGTTTATCTACGTACCAATTTTCATCGAAATCGGTTTAACCGTTCATGTGCTAAGTGGTAACAAACATACACACACACAATTAACAATTACAAAAAACTAAAAAGCGGTTACTGCTCTGCTCCCGTTGCCAGTAGCGTGATGTCACATAGCCTAACCTTCCTCGACAACTGTGCTATAAGCAAAAAGATTTTTTGAATTCCGACTGGTAGTTCCAGAGATGAGCGCGTTCAAAAAACAAACTATTCCGCTTTAATTATAATAGTGTAGATATTTTTCAAAACCCGAGATATTCCATTCGAGACCTGCTAAATATACCTTCGCAGTCACAGGCTCCTAGGGCAAGATTCACAGACCGCACTTTGACTTTACTTTGATGCAAAGATCTACTTTGTACCAAAAATATGTTTCTTAGGCCCAGATTCACAATCGTGACTTTACTTTACAGCAAAGGCACCTTCGTAAAGTAAGCTTTGTATTACCGAAGATTACTTTCAACTTCATATTCAAACATATTTTTGGTACAAAGTAGATCTTTGCATCAAAGTAAAGTCAAAGTGCGGTCTGTGAATCTTGCCCCAAGTTTTCTTCTATTGTCTAAAAATCAACCATAATCTATCATTCAGTCTTGTTTCTCTTCTAATAAGATCATTGTTTTTATAATAATAATAGAATGAATTAAATTGCTATTAAAGATATTTATTAAAATCGCATTAGGAATTCTAATATAGAATCTAGATATTCTAATAATGACTGCACCGTTGGTCTAGTGGTTAGTGTAACTGACTGCGACGGGTTCGATTTCTGCGAAAGGCAAATATTTATGTGATGTATATTTTTGTGTATCTTCAGTCTGGGTGTTTCCTATATATTCTAAGTATGTATTTACAAAAAAAAAGCATGTTATATGTATTATATTTCAGTTATCTAGTACCCAGAATACAAGCTCTGGGCTCTAGCTTGGGACTAGATGAAGGTGTTTTTTTTTTTATGTTATAGCCTACCAAAGTTACTCCACCCCGCCTGATGGTAAGCAGTTAGTGGAAAGAAGAAGAAGTGGCGGCCACTATACCAAAAGCCATCGTCTGAAACTGCCGGTATGGTGACCTCCACTATGGCGGCTGGGAATGGGGTTAGGGGAAGGGAATGAGGGAGGTGAGGAAAGAGGAAAGGGTGTGTGATAGAGTCCACATATTATATGTCATCTAATTATTATAATAGGCATCTCCTTGATCTTAAAAGGTCAATTACCATCTCTTGCACGAACCAGTAAATAAATTTGCTTACAAAGCGTGCACGTACGATTTCTTCAGTTATAAGAAACGTTAGCTACTAAGCATTTTTCTGCTAATTTACATAATGCAGCGTCGACTTGCGCTCTGGCGGTGCATAAACAGAGCCTTATCAGTGGCGGGTATCGGCGAGTGTTGCCAGTGTTGCAGATATATTTGCTATGTAAGTGTGTAATGAGTTCATTTATTTACAGTATGGGGTCGAGGAAGATTTGATAGCAAACAGAGCGGTATTGTTTTACAGGATGGTCATACTGATTTCTTTATGTATCCTTTTGATTATTAGGACCTAGATAATTTCGGTGAATATTTAAAGTCTCAAAAAAGAGGTTCGCTACCCGTCAACTACTGGTTTACCACCTCGTGGTACTGTTACAGCCGAAGCTTATTTTATTTTTTATTTTTTATGATTGACTGACTGCCTCTGTACTGGTACTGTGTACAGATTACTACGCAGAGGTCTCGAGTTCGATTCCCGGGTCGGGTAAAGTGATATTGGGTCTTTCTCTCGAAAAATTTCTTAGGATTAGCCCGGAGTCTGGAATTGTGCCTGATATATGGCAACAGGCTCGCCCTCTATTACATGGGACCTAAAATAAAAAATAGAGAAAAGTGTGTGGTTAAACACCTCTGTCTACTCCTTCGGGGACAAAAGGCGTAGGTATAAAATGGAGAGGAATATTTTAAATTAGGAAATGGATATCGAATGGAGTTCAATTCGCTTTAGTTCACAAGCTCTCTATTGAACAAGAATCACCGCAAGCATTTTCTCTTTGATTGGCCGTGAGCTGCTATTAATGATTGGTTGCTCAACACCTTTAGAAAAATGTGACACGTTCACATACAGTAAAAATATTAATAAAACTATTGTGCGTAATTTAGGAAGTCCTCCTTTCAAAATAATTAAACGCAAAGCTGCTAATGCTACTTAATGATAACATAAAGTCGCGAGAAGATTATTCGAAAAAAAAATTAACAACAACAACAACTTTTCCAAATACATTTTATGTAGATGTGTACCTGAGATAGATCGTTATAAGTTTAAAGTGATTATGTAAATAAAAGTAAAACCCACGGCAACTTTGTAAAAGTTACAAAGTTATCGTTGAATAAATGTCGTCCTGTCGCACGTCGCGTTGTTCAATGTGACCTCGGTGCGAGACGTTGTACTCGTATTTATAATATTTTAAGATTAGATAAATGCGTTTCTGACTTGTCTGTAAAGTTAGAGTAGATTCATTTTGTAATAGAAAGAAAAGTGTTTATAAATTATACATTTAGAATTAGAATCGATCTCAATTTGCGCTACAGGACAAAATTTTGTTTTGAGTCTAGGTATATTTTATGTCCAATAATTTGTTAGTTTTAAAACGCTAAAAAGTTATAAAGGCTACAATCTCACTTCTCACTTGGACCGAACGTTACGTTTAGCCACGACCACGGGACCGAGGCGACGACGGTGACGCGACTGCAACAGTTACGCGAATGCATTTGTAAATATTCATGCGAGATCACTTAGCGCGCGATTATGCGCGTTGAATATGCGAGAGCGCAACATTCACCCCACAGAGGGAGGGGGGGGTCATACCACAGCTTTATAAATACTAAATTATTATTTATGAGCGCTAAACTGAGACTCACGTGGCCGACAAGACACCGCGCTTGCATCATCATCACAATTTAAATAATAATTATAATGAAAATTTTGTGTAAGTAGAGTCAGCCAGCTAGTTAGGTACTAACGAGTTGTGTGCAGCCTCTTTACTATACTTCTTACGAGAAAATTGACTAACCTTGAGGTTGTCATCTAGTTATAATCAAAGATGAACGTGATCTATCATCTCATCACTAATAATAATAATAATAATAATATAATAATAATAATACCACAACAACCACACAACGCCATCTAGACCCAAAGTAAGCATATATTAATAGCTTGTGATATGGGTTCTAGAATGCGGATAAACATACTACTATACTTTTTTTTTTTTGTAAATACATACATATTATACATATCACTCACAACATTAAAAAGAAAACTCGCATTACATTGAAAATTTATTAAATCGAATTTAAAAGTACCAATATTTTGTTTCATGTTTCACCCACATTAACTGCTTAACATATTGAAATGAATTGAAATAAAATATGTTTATTCATATAGATCACTTAAATTAACACTTATGAAAATCAAAGTTTACAAAATGTACAAAGAAAAGGTAATCTAAGCGTATTACACAAGTGCCACTGCACTCACTTGGACAGTGTTCATTACGATACTGAGGTATAATCTTAGCAACGAGGAGATATTCCGAGCAAACTTCGCCGCTACAGATTTGCATTAATTTATACATCAAGTGGCCCTTATGTAAAGTTTGTCCCACACTGACATACTTAATAATATGCCCGAGTAAACACTGCTATATTATAATCACGATTAAAAAAGTAGGAAACATCCTATTAATCCTATTATTATTCATATTATAAATGCGAAAGTCTGTGTGTCGATCTGGTTCCCGAGGGACAGGAAACATATTTTACGCGCGGGTAGTAGTAATGATCAATCTCCCACATCTAGTTTAGAGAAAAATCCTTGCAATATCAATTTCTGAGTCCTAAATTTAACATTAATATTGATTTTGATATATTTGATTAAATTAGATACCGTAAACATTAGTTAAATACTGTACCAGACAAATAATTAAGTACTAGTTTTTCGATTATCAATAATATCCAATTGGCCCCTATAACACAAGATTTTCGTAGCATCGGGGCCAATATTCACAAATGGAGTGTAACATGCTATGTATTTTTTCTTGTCGTCAAACAAATATTATTATTTATATAAGAAAAATAAAAATAAAGAAAAAAGACCAGTTTAAAGTCAAAACGCGCTGAATCAAATGTTAATTTCTCCCTACTCCATGAATATTATTACGTAAAAATTATAACAGAATAAAGGTTATTTCGTAAGGAATTAATATTTCATACTTTAATGAAATAGGTAAGTTTAAAACTTAAATAATTAAATGCGTGCGTTTGTCGTAAATTAACGACCCCGATCGAGCAGCCAATGTGTTTCAGTATAGTGATCTGTCAAATCGCAATTTTGTTAAAGGCCTCTTAACAATTAGGCAGGCAATGGTTTTTGTTTTTACAACGTACGGAATACAAAAGTATGCTATGGCCGGCGAGTATTAAATTAAGAGCGAGCTCTGGGAGAAGTCGTATAAAAACAAATAAAAAAATATTTTCGGCAAAAATGTATTTGTCCAAGTGAGGCAGTAATCCGAGAGCTATGGTATAAAGTGACAAGCTTAAGTTCATCGACGGTAGGTGGCGCGGCGGGGACGGCGGGGATCTTTATCCTCTGAGTAATGCGCTCTCATCCATCAGGCGCGCCATCGCTCCTCAGTGACGATAGTGCGCATTTGTCCGCACCTCCTCGCTCCCCGCAGGGCTGTCACTTGCTACACTTAAGTACTAGACATAGCTCAAGGGATGCCTCTTACTTACTTTACCACTTAGGTGTGTATGAAGCATTGTTAGCATTTTGTAACACTATTTTTCTCTGTTACAGATATGTCTACATCTATCAGATAAAATGGTAAGTGCTGAAAGTTATATAACACTTGCTTTATCGAAACGCTAACCGTATGGTAATGACCTTTTGCAGGACAGTCACACACAAATATCTGTAGTCACCCTGTACGATAACGTCGGGCAGAAAGGGTTGAGCTAAATTAAATTCTTGCTCGCCTACCACACAGTCCGTCTTGTTCGTAATATAAAACCTTTGCAGTGTATTGTACTGAATGTAAGTTATATATTATGTGTCTATTACAGTAACAATAATATAATTCCCTCGTAAACGCAAGTGCACTTGTTGAACACTACGTAGTACTGATATTAGCATATCTCAACATTGAATACTCATAAACTTACAGCCACCAAACACCACTTTGTTGATGTCTACTGAACTATACAGTACTGAACTTTATGGCTATACAGGTTTACAGATATCAAATTAAAAATTTTTGCTAATAACAATTTCAGAATAATAAAGTAACCTTTCATAATTTTTGCTAAAAATAAATAAAAAAGGAAAACGAATTCATTAACATGACTTGATTTAAAGCTTATTGTTACACATGATGAGTTAACTTATAATTATTGTGCGAACGTCGCATGATTTTTATGAAATAAAGCACACATTTTACTTTTTATTTTTTGCTTTACAACATAGAAAACTGTAATTAATTATCTATAAAGTTAAGTGTATTGCCTGTGTCACTTTACATGCTACTTTAAATTGTAACATACAAAAATTTTAATAACCTGGTGATTAAAAAGTGTTTTTTGCCAGTTGCCTGAGTTTCTTGCCAGTTCTTCTCATGGCTCTACCTCGTCAGCGAAATGGCTGTAGTTCAATTAGCTGACATTTTGCAACCTTTAACGTTCAAAAGTGTTAATATAACTAACCTATGTGAATAAATGATTTTGACTTTGACTTTGAAAGCAAAGTCAAAGTCAAAATCATCAATCAAAGTAAAGCAAATTGTGCCTGTAGTTATTGTGTGCAGCAGGAACAAGCAGTTGGTCATATCTGGAAAAAGTTTTTATTAAATTTTCAGTAGCTCAGTGGCACGTGTGTTGGCAGCCCTAGGGCGTCGAATAATGACACGTCTCGCGATCTCAGTAATTGTGCTAAGTATCGAGAACTAGGAGTACTCACTACTCACTACTCAGTGAGAAGAACTCTTAATTGGTTGGCTATCAGCCAATATCTATTATAGTTAATTAATGGTCCAGCGGTTAATGTGGCCGGATTGTCCACTACTGTTACGTTTAGTTGGGGATTCGATAAAAATACTAGGCACTATGGTCCACATCATTTGTATTAGTAATTGATGCAAATTTATTTTCATATTATACTTCTACTGTATGGTCTGTATGGTGTAGAATCATGGCGAGTACATTTGCCCAAAGTATATTATTTTGGCGATTGCAGACCTATATAAATTACAATGTTTTTTTTAAATCATCACGTCATAAATCACTTCACCAGATGACTTCTCGAGAGCGCACACAGCTCAAAAAAGTATGTCCGTAGACGAAAACAGAAGAATGCATAGAGTACTGTTAGGATCTACTTACATATTGCCTTGATTGTCATACATTTTAGAATATAAACAATACTTACCTTTATTTAAGAAACATGTACTGTCACAAATTATAATAATTATCAAAGTAGACGTTATAATTTATTTGTTAATTAATTTAATGATGATTAGATTAATTTTATTAGCTTCAATTTAATATTACTTTAATAAGTTACTGATGTGATACAAGTTTTATTTCCACCTGACCTAAAAGTACTAACAATATATTAGATTACCATGAGACGCAAGAGTCACCACCGCGTATATAACTAACTGAATAATACTGCGCTGGCTCACTCAGCTGTTTCCTACCGAGTGCCGTTTGTACTCGTGGCCCGGTGGTCAAGCTCCTTTGATACAACTCTCTGTACTCTCACGTTTACATCTTACCGGCTTGTTTGAATTACCTCCTTCTTACCATCAAAGTGCTCTAACATAATATTATACGGAGTTCACAGCGGCATCCCTTTCGAGAGATGAACGGAATTAAACACGGACTTCAGGTTGAGCTGCCTCAGTGACGATATTTAGTGTAAACTGTTTCGTATTTGAGCTTTGAGAGGGTTAATAACGTTTAAGAGATGCTAAAGACATTAAGTGTAATCACTTAATCAGATATTAAAATTTGAATAAATGAATTTTGTTCAACCGAACCAGAAATTTCCAAAAAGTGGATTTCAATGTGCGGTTACGAACCAATAATGGTCTCGTTGCTTTAATGACCAAGACAAACTTCGATAGTTCATCCCTGTCATTAAAAAAAATTGACACGGAACTATTTGTCAATAAAAACAATTACCAACCTACGGTTGATTACCGACTGCACCGCTCGCCGCACGCCGCACGCCTCCGCCCGCAGCCGCAGCGCTTCACCTCGCGCAACACATCACATTTCCGATTTTATATCGTACCGTTCAGTTATTTCTTCACTGTTTTATTGGCTCTGTCGTAATGCCGTGCCGGGAGATTCATTCGTTCGGTAAATACGCTCACAATGAGCATTTCATATGTGACTGAACTATCTGTAATACAGAATGACTTTAAAGGAATAAAGGATGATTTAATACTATGTTCACTTGAGTTTATTTGCTTACTAAGGTTCGTGTAAGACAAAATGTTAATCGACCTACAACAGAATGTAAGTACTTCTTGTAAGATTGTACATTTAAAGCTGCTTTCTTATTTGTCATTTTATACAGTAGATATCACAGGTCGTCTCTTACAGTCGTTCCCACAAACTAAAAATGAATCGATGTACATTATCTTTAAAATTGTATTATTTCAACCAGCTTCCAGTCATTCTTTACAATTGCCATTGAATCAGAATCACATAGCATTTGTAATAGAAGTTTTTAATAACAAAGTTGCACAGTCTTACTTCTGTAAGTTATAAATTGTCTGCAGTATTTGAAGCAAACCAAAAATACGTTATCTCATTTATCACGGTGCGGTGCATCGGTTAACGACACGTCATCTAGCGGAGTTCTGTGGCCATCTCCGATTGTCAGCGCGATGCCGCACGACACGGCGCTGCGCGTTGCGGAGCGGTGCGGTAGGTAGGTACAACATTAGTCTTCGTCAAGCGCAGTCTAGTCGCGCGGCTTCAGGCACAGCGCATCTATCACTATCGATGTGATCTGTGAAACGATCAAGAATGCAATAGTTCAAAGATAAATGGAACTAACGCCAACCTTCTATTGCTAAGATTTCGCTGATTGTTTAATGAAAGTCTTGATGGCGTAGTGTGGCAGTAGACTGGGTTCAAAACCAATCAAGTATCCGTAGAACTTTTAAGTCTACGACATAATAGCCTTTCTTTATGGAAAAAGTTTTTATCCTGCAACAGGATGATACTAAGCGTGATCCTTTATTACGGTGTTATTTATCGACGAACTGAGATTTTAAAGGTAATTCTAATGGTTTAAAATCGTACCGCAATACAGGCAGTATACCGTTAGAAGATATTACTTACAACTCATTAGTATCAATGTCTTTGAATCCAAATGTCCCATGCGTACGATTTACATGAACAAAACTTGGGGGTGGGCTATTTATCGCTGTCACCCTCCGCAACATGCCGTAGACCCTCGTCGCGTTAATCCGGACAGCTCAGGACACTCGCCGGTACTACGTGTAATTACCACCTGCTGCTAACTTCAGTATCATCACTCTTTACATTTTATGTCAAATAGTTAGTCACTTCCACTACAGAGATGGTTGTAAGATAAATTAAATAAACGATATAAATGTTAGTGCTTTCAGAAGACACAAGAAGTTTTCTTTATTTACCGATTACAGCAGTTAAATTGCATTATCACGTATGTTAATATTAATATTGTTACCAACACCGTGAGACCTACATATGTGCTGTAGGACAATAAGATAAGTAGCTACGATACATCCTATTGAGGTACCACTAGTAGCCCGCGTAAAATCTAACGTAACACGCAGTCAAACAGGTAAAACGGTTTTTTCGATATTTAGTAATAGAATACTATTATTTTTTTACAATTGAGAGTGTACAAACAGTATACCATCACTATATCTTAGTATATACATGTAACATGTTTATACGAAGATTGGCATTAGACATGTGGCAATATTTGTGAAATTATAATTTGTTATCTGTGGATGACGAAGTGGGCTATGAGTGTTTGTAGTGTCTTTGTAATTTTATATTGTAGCTGTTCATTGTCCCTTAATAAATAAAATAAAACATCGTTCATGAGTGTCAAGTAACTCAGCGCCATTCGAGGCGGGAGACCGCTCAAATATGCACCGCGCACAATAGTAACCGAAGACGTTTGCTTCGACTGAAGCTTGCACTCACAAATAAACAATAAAATATTCGCTCCACCCCTGCCCCCAGCCCCCTTGCCTCCTCGCCCTCTCGACGAGCAGAGAGCACTACTCTGCATTCGGCATGAGAGTAGTCAGACCAACATCTTACAATACTACTATTCAAATGAGAACAGATTACGTATAATTATTAGCATTGTAGTCTTTAGAAACAGTACAACGACTTCTTTGAAAAGCAATCTGGTTATAATTTGCAAAAAAGTATTTGACAATTCATTGAATATTTCATAAGCTTGCCGTACAGCTGAGCAACGAGTTATATCAAAAGTCAAATAACTATAATAATATTACAATAATATCACAACAACTACAACAACGCCATCTAGACCCAAAGTAAGCATATTTAAACAGCTTATGTTATGGGTTCTAGAATGCGGATATACATACTTAAATCTTACATAGAAACACTCCCTACACCATAAACATTAATTTAAGGGGTTGTCTTCTGTAAATAGTTTTTTTTTACAAAATAAACAAGCCACCCATCGTACGGTAGACCACGCGAGACCCTTTTTTGATTCCCTTTCTATCGAGTGTCTCGATTCTCGATACAATCACCGAGTATCACTATAACTCAAAAGGGAGCACTTTATGTGTCGGCGCCCGGACATTGCAACGTTACTTAACATTTTGTAAGACACCAAGTACAACGTCTACTACATGAAGTTTTTCAATGTTTGTTTATGTTACTTATTTAAAAACAGCTGCAACCAAAATTATCTTTTTTCGATTAATTATTAATCGTTAGACAGCATAGTTAAAGACATCTAATTATTTTGTTAATTATCGTGATAGACAGTCGCAATATACTCGTCGCAAGAAATGGCATATTTTATGTACTTTAGTCATAGCTAAGCAAACAGTCCAGCGCGTTATTGAAAACTGCACATAAATAGATACAGCGTCGGAAGCCGATGCTATAACTCTGTCTCGTCCGCTTGCAACTGTCACCAATTATATAAAAATATTTTCTCTAAATGCCTGCTTCTTTGGTGCAGTGAGAATGAAAGCAAGTACATCTGTTGTGCAAGAGGTCGTCGGATACGACGCTTACATCGGACAATACTTTCTATGCTCCGTATATATTTATATCCAGAAAGTAACCCGCGGCACAGAACTTGTACTATAATGCAAACTAAGTTAGGTCATATTTCACAGTCACTGATGTAGTAAAAGAAGGTGTACATGGGGGTTTCAGTCGGTATTCTGGTTACCATCTCAGGCCAGCGAGTCCGACATAGCCGCCGCGTTTCCGCACGGGTCGGTATGCGTAAACGCATTTTCCCTCTGCAAAATTAGGGGTAATATTACACACCTAAATCTAGTAAGTTACCCTATGAAGAGTATTTTTTAAGTACTCTCCTTGCTACCCACTGATTTCATTATATAAAATTGTATACCTAGTATCAGTGGTCGCATGTCGGTCGAGTTTCGCGCGGCGCCCGGCGCTACAATTGCCAAGCTGTAATGTTATTAGCGTCGATACCGTGCTAAGTGCATTTGCCACCACACTAATATAACTGTGCGATACACAATATTATATATACATTGTAGTCACTTGTTTGTGTAGCGACACAGTCATTGAATGCTATGTTCATCTTCGTGCTAACAAATATACATGTTTGTGTGTGTGTTTTTATTGTAAGTAATAGTACGAGTGTTAACTAAATTATTAATCATTTAAAATTAAGACGTGTGTGTGTGTTGTGTGTTTGTTACCACTAAGCGGCTGAACCAATTTCAATGAAAATGAAATTGGTATGTGTTAGATTCGGTGTCGGGAACGGACCTAGGTTACTTTTTACTCCGAAAATCGCTCTGGTTGCCGAGGGATACAAAATATATTTTACCCGTGGGCGAAGCCGTGGGGAGCAGCTAATATTTATATAAAATCTAATTTTTAGTATTTATATCTAATCTCTAAATGATTTTTGCTTAACTTCTCATGTGAATGTCTGACCGCCGGAATTCGGTTAACTATACAACCATACCGTATATATATAATATAGGTTATAAAGTTTACTATGTTCTATAGAACACTAAAATTATTACTATTTATTTATTAACTTGCACTCAGGTACAGAGGCGGACTTAATGCTATAAGCATTCTCTACCAGTCAAGCTTAGGTGATGTAGAGATAAACGGAGTAGGTATTGACTGGCCTGTTGGTCTAGTGGTTAGTGACCCTTACTTCTAAGCCGGAGGTCGTGGGTTCGATTCCCACCCAGTACAAACCTTTGTGTGATGAGCATGATTGTTTGTTCTGTGTCTGGGTGTAATTTATCTATAATATGTATGTATTTACAAAAAAAATGTATATAAGTAGTATATCAGTTGTTTAGTAACCCATAACACAAGCAAATATAATTGCTTAATTTGGGGCTAGATGGCGCTGTGTGAATGTGGTAGAATATTATTATTATTATTATTATTATTATAATAGAAGAATATTTATTTATTTATTTAATAAACTTAATGCACATGCGTACATTATACTATGTATTGTATACGGTATAAGTATCATTCGGTCTCACAACAAACGCTTAAATATATTAAGATTCCAATATTACCTACGTCTGCGAAATATTATTGCTACACTGCAAATTTACTTTTGCTGCCTTCTGTATTTCAAATTTACAAATATTGAAATTCTGGAGACTGCTTAAAAATATGAATTTAACATATTGCCTATGTTAACGGCTACATTTATTGATTTCTATAGGTAAATGAAATTTTAAAATTGGTAACGTAGATTATTACACAAACATTAAACAACATACAAACAATCAAATATTTTCTCTGTATAATATTATTTTAGATAAGTACTAACACAACATTAACAAGTTATAGTACAATCAAGTAACTGGTACAAGTACGATCATGTCTGATTCGCGCAAATGTAACCACTTATTGTATTGGGACAGCACACACGAGTACGTGAGCGTTATTTTGTATTGTGCACTTCGGCGACACTACCACGGTCAGTGCTCAGTCGCGACTGTAGTATGGCTACGTTGCAAACACTATTTCATAATAATATTATCAGTAGAGAATTGACTGATAACGCTAGTGAGTGTACGACGACCGTTACAATTCAAATTGGTCTAAGCGACATTTTGCATTAAATTGATTGATTTATAATAAAATCAATTTTAAATAGTAATAGTAAAGTAATGACTTTACCTCTCATCAGCAATTCATACACAGCATCTGAAGTGAATCAAAATTGCACACAAACATAGCATATCACGCTTTTATCTGCAAACTGGTAGGGACATGTCGACGCCCCCAAGGAAGAAACCTGTATTCTACTAGTACTGGTTTATTACTGTTATAGCATTTATGGTATCTATGGGTCGGTATACACCTATGCAATTATTTTTCAGATTTTTCTGCGATCATTTTAATAGATTTTATTCCTTTTAACATTTTTGTTTTTTGGAATATTTCTGTGGCTACATTTAGGTAAAGTAATATTACTTGTAAAATATTTCAGTAAAATTACTGGCTTATGCAATTACAGGTTTAAAATCGTGAATTTCGACGTGAACATTTTAGATAATATACTGTAACAATTGTTTATTAAAGCAATTTCTAACAATAATTCGGATCGTAAGATAAATACCCCAAAAAAGTTATGATACTTTTTTTGGTAATATGTAGGTATTTTGGTGAATAACTAATTCTGTGAATATTTAATAGTTCCATTTAAATTATATACTATTCGGGTAAAACTTAGCGTTTTTGACATATACCAATGTTGACATGATTACTTATTGTGGATAAGATATACCCAAAAAACAATAAATCCTTTTTTCTGTAAAATTTTATTCTTGCGATTACCGGTTTATTTCCCGGGGGCGTCAATGTGTATAATACCCATGGTTTTCCACAATATTGGGTCCCTTGTAACAAAATGCGAGCCTTATCCAGAGCACAAACACAATCCACTTTTAAGAAAGTTTGGTATACCTAATCATTCACTTATTTACTATGTTCTGATATGTGCTTACGCCATGAGCAGTGTAGTGTGTGCAGACGGATAAAGGATATTTACACTTCTTGCGGTGCGCGCATAGAACAGTCAGTCACTCCCTGACCGTTGACCGAGTAACACGTATTGGTAATATTTTATACGTAGCTAGCTTTATCATGTAGTGTCAAGCGAGTGAACAGTAAAGTGTTATAAATAAACTGAACACCAATCGTAGCACAGATACTACACGTAGTATAGTACGACAGATGGTACGTACCACATACGTATATACTTACACAAGTAGGCATGTACGTAGGTACGTGTGAGAGATGATAGTGTCCGCACAATAGTGTCTAGAATTGTGATCGTTGAGTTGTAATGTACGCCGCGCTTGTTGTGTGCCGTGGTGTTACGTAACAAATACTTCATATTAAAAAATTTAAAAAATGGCCCTGAGGATTCGTAAACACGAGGTAGTGAGTTCAAATCCGGGCAAGTACTAATGTGATTTTTAAAACCATATGTACTTTCTAAGTTTATCTTGGACATTTCTGACTGACGGTGAAGGAAAAACATTGTGAGGAAACCTGGACTTTAAAAGTCTGAAATTGCCAATCCGTCTTGAGCAAGCGTGGTGATTAATGCTTATTCCTTCTCTATATTGAGAAGAGGCTTTTGGCCTGCAGTGGGACAGTAAACAGGCTGGTATTATTTATATTATTAACAGACATTTAAATCATAACTAGCGATTATAATATTAATTAAGTAACATTACCTACTCGGATATCAGGCGCAATGATCAAGTAGGCTTGCTCAGAGCCTACACAAGTGCCATAAATGCCCATAGAATAGATTACAAATGTATGGGATTGATAAGCTAACGACAATATTGGCGATAGCTCGCGTTTGGCAAATAGCGAATAATAAATGAGTTCTATCATCAACTGATGGACGTCCACTCCTGGACGTTCGAGTATGTAGACCTCTCCTCTCCTCATACATCCAAAACTGTGCTTTAAAACGATACTTACACTTTTAGGCTTTCACGGTATATGTGATACCTACGTTTTTTTTTTATATTTTATAGCCTACCAAAGTGACTCCACCCCGCCTTATGGTAAGCAGTCAGTGGAATCCAGAAGTGGCGGCCACTATACTAAAAGCCATCGTCTTAAACTGCTGGTATGGTGGTCTCCACTATGGCGGCTGGGAATGGGGTTAGGGGAAGGGAATGAGGGAGGTGAGGAAAGAGGAAAGGGGGGAAATTGGGCCTCCGGCGCTTTCACTCACTGAACGAAACGCAGTAGTACGGATACTACTACTCTTAAGTCGATCTTCTATGAGAGGGTAGTACTTCCCCGGACGACCCGACCCATTCATGCTGAAATCAGCGTGGATCTACTACCGTAAAAGTACCATATTTCATTAATACACAATGTATTGTTCAGTAGGAACAAATGAAACAGTAAAGTAAAAGTTTAAATGATGTTTGTCAAAGTTGTCCGTAGCAAAATTATCTACAACACAGAACTAATTGAAACACAATTACAGCGGAGCCTCTCGGCACGTGTTCTACGGCGTAGCACCACCGCTACGAGAAGCTACGGTTCTACGCGACTAGCTACGACTAGGAAATTGTACTATTATTTGTTAATTGCTATTGAGTGTATTAGCATTATTTTTATTATTTACAAAGCTTTGACATAAGTGTTTGACTGCCTCCGTGCAGTGGGAGTGCGCGTAATTGTTGTGCCAGAGGTTGTGGAGGAGTTTACATTACGGAATAAAACCTTTTTGTGACTTATTAATATTTATTTCTAGTTAATATTAGTATTTTTTGGTGTATTATTAATTATTAATAGTGTATTATTAATTGTATCATTATTAAAAATACCCAACACGAGACTGCCGCAGTATGGACGTCGTAATCGATTAGAAACAAGTATAAAAAATCAATGTTATTTTTATATTTATCTAGAACTAGCGGCCCGCCCCTCCTTCACACGGGTGAACATTTTTTTTCAGACAATTTTTAAATTTTTCTCTCCTTAAGAACCATCCTCGTACTTTAAGGAATATTATAAAAAAAGAATAAGCGAAATCAGTTCAGCTGCTCTCGAGATTTGCGCTTAGCAACACATTCAACGATTCATTTTTATATTATAGATATATACCTACGTAGTTCAAACCTGTATTAAGTAGCATCTAATAATAGTTCAATAAAAAATCACGAGACTTATTATTAACGTAGTACTTAAAAGCATAACAAAGTTATAATATTTACAAGTAAAACAATTTTGTTTGTAAGAAGTGTAAGTACAGAAGTTACTAGGTTCGTGTTTATTTTATTATCCAATTACTGGCGTGGCTTACGGCCGGCCTTAGAGGCAAGTGTTGAACGTTGATAAGCGAGGCGCGAGGCACGTTTATATTCCTTAGAGCGACGACACGCGACGCTAGTGACTCACTTTAAAATCGTTTCTGGTATAACAAAGTTTGAAAGTGTATTTTTGAAGAAGTCGTGCGCTGAATAATAGATGGGGAGTGGAACGATGACGAGCGATGTCTTCCAGTAGTCGTGTCGCGTCGACTTGCAGATGAACCCTTAAAAGATAGCTCGAGTAAATAATAGGGTTATAAGCTACCACAAAATAATTAAATAATCTTGACGACAATATTCAGGTTTCGGGAAATTAATAATTTATTTTAACATTTTTGGCAATTGTGTATACTTCACTAACTTAATAACTGAATAATGGCAGCGAAAAAAATCTAATTACCCAATTACTGCCTTAGACATCTTGCTTTCCCTCACAAATTTCTTATCTCTCATCAAAAACATCTTTTGTTTACTTAGCGTTGTTTCTGCTATACTTAAAGAACACAGTCACGTTTATAAGCTACGGTAAACACTTACCAAGATGTAAAAAGTATGCTTGCTTACCACAAAAGTGGTAAAATGTCGAATTTTATAAGATTTGGTAAACTGACGCAATTAATTTAAATTGTTCTCAATTAGTATCCTTCCCACAGATGATAAATAGGACTGAATGTTTGAAAGTAATGTCAAGAAATTGGCGTAATTCAGAGTTGTTCTTGATAATGTTGACTGCAGTTACTGCACCTGCAGACTGTAGTTGACTGCACCGTTGGTCTAGTGGTTAGTGTAACTGACTGCGACGCCGGGTGTCGTGGGTTCGATTCCCGCGGAAGGCAAATATTTGTGTGATGAACATTTGTATTTGTCTTCAGTTTGGGTGTTTTCTATGTATATTAAGTACGTATTTACAAAAAAAAAGTATGTATATGTATTATATTTCAATTATCTAGTACCCATAACACAAGCTCTGCTTAGCTTGGGACTAGATGACGATGTGTGATATTGTCCACATATTATTTATTTATAATAAAAATAATATTTGTGGCAACTAAGACTTCCTCGACAGACTACAGTACAACTACACAAAGTTTATTCCCATTTTTTGAGCGAATATAAAAGAAGTAAGATCCTTTTGTCGCAGTGCTTCAGTACAACCTCTTCGTGTTTTTGGGATACTGCTCGTCGAAATTTTTAGTACTACCCGATTTGGGTGACAAAGCAAAACAAGGAAAGCAAACAGGTGGGACTCCCTTGCGCTAAACAGTACACGTCATCCGAACAGAAACGCAAAACAAACACAAGAGTGATTCTCCGAACCCTAAATTTTCGATGTCTTGAGGTTTATTTTTGTAACTAACTGACAAATCAGTCTGCAATTAATTTTAAAACATACCTCAGACTATTGCCTATCTTCCACAAGTTAATTTTTTTTAATAATATTTCAAAAAAATATTTAAAAGTAGTTCTTCTGACTAATATGGTGTGTCCGTAACCCAGTTTCTTGAACATTAGTAACAATAACATTATTTCTTATACATAAATTGATGTGAATTATAATGATAAATATCTGATTCATATATTCATACACCTGTGTTTCTGATTAGTATGTTCGTTTTTATAATTAAGGTAAATGGTTTTCAAACTTGAATCTGCGGGAAATATAATGCCATTGGGGAACAGAAACCTATGTATAAATAACAACCCTTAATTGCATACGTGTGATGATTTATCGATGTTAATGGGCAAAATTATGATTGATATGTGTCTGATTCTTAGGGCAAAAATACCATATTAATCAGAATGTCACACATATTGTTAATGAAACGTTACTTTGGCGGCACGTTACGCCTGTAACAATTGATATTGTCAAGTGCCATATCATGCTGTGATTGACTAGATTTATGTGTTATAATAAGCATCGTGTGCATTTACTGTAATTTTAATAAATAATTGACTGATTTTTCTAACTAGAATTTCATTTCTATCCCTAATTCTGATTCATATGACCCCAAAAATTTTAAAGTTAATTATCTCGGAAACCATTTTATCAAAAAGTGTGCCTTTTTCAGACATTGTATCTTAGGTTATCATCTTTCGTAATGTTAAAAATATGTTTTATAAGCTGAAATGTGAAAACAAAATTAGGCCATATGAATCAGACAAAGAACGCAATTTCGGAGAAACACTCACAAGTTAAATTCTCGAGTATGAACAATTAGTAAGCATTTGAGCCTATGTTACAGGTCCGTAGATACTTCTTTAACTCACTACTAGTTTGTTTGTACGCACACTACATATAATAAGGATTTAATTTAATAATGAGTGTTATCAAGCAGTGGACTTCTTTGAATGATGATGAACGTAGTGATATTTAAGGAACTACAGCATACTTTGATAAAATAGTAAAGCTAGAATCATTAAATGTGCAGCACTTAATATTACAACTAGCTAGGTTTCACCCGCATCTTTGTTAACTGCTCTGTTCCTGCCGCCAGTAGCGTGATGTTACATAGCCCTATATCCTTCTTTGAGAACTGGGCTATCATACGCCTAAATATTTTTTTTATCTGACAGGTGGTTCTAGATATTAACGCGTTCAAACTAGAACCCAAATATCAAACTACTACCGTATCAATTTAAAGCATTATCATTCCATCATATCTGTAGACACTTTGATAGCGTTCGTAAATTGCAATAGTTGAATAATAGTGCAATAAATAGTTACCAATATCTCACAAAGTTCCGCCGCAAGTTTACACCGCAATGTCTGCAATTTCACTTGTCTACGAGCGCTAGATCGTTCTACTAAATTATAACCGATGCCCGGACACTGCACCACGTGTTGTTTGGTTTGTTACCCGAAGTTTTCATTGTAAATATATAATTGTTAACATTTATTATTAAAAGTTGAGAACTCAGTGTGAATTATTGTTTATTTGTACAACTTAGATGTCAAGCATATACAGCTACCTGTTGGTAAATGGTGACCGGCTGTGTTCTGTATTAAGCCACCGTAGAGGAAAAATATGCAGGAACAAAATGGACCGAGAGTGTTATCAAGTATACTATTGTAAAGCGGCAAATCTTTTTACAATTAAATATTATTTGATAATAATTTAATCTCAAAAAATACAGCAATGAATAATACAATATTCGAAGTGCACTCCGTACCACATGCGACAAAGCTACTTATTACCTACTGCTTGTTTCCTATAAGTTCTTTTTAATAAAAACATTAAATTAGTTCAGGCACAGACTCAAATACCCTAGCAAAACAATTGTGCTGGGATATTTCATTTTGAAACTTAATAAAAAGAAACTAACTCCACAATCAAACCAATGATAAACTCGACCACGACGGTAACAAAGATACGGTCCATCTAGAAACACGAAGCAAAGGAATACCATTCTTAAAATGTCTATATCACATTACATTTTTATAATTAGTTAAATTAATAAATGCTTGGTTAGACTCGACACTTGCAATTAGACGTAGGATACTTGAACCAGGCTGTGTGAACGTGCCTGGACACTGTCCAACTGTTAGTCCTAGCTCGTTGACATAACATTGACTTCGGGTTTCATTGTAATGTTTCTTGCGTTGCTTCTGCAAATAGAGACACGTACGTTTTAGAATAGTTGTCGTAATTATCTTTGCTCTGTTACTTTTGTAATATGTATCTAGCGGCATTCAATATATGACGCAATCAATACACATATGATGCCTCCATGACGATTTCAGCTACGACAATCACTTTTTACTTACTGGTGCGTACTCAATGGCTAATACCTATATTAAATTTAATTGTATTAATATCTGAAAAAGACAATAATAAACATCACATTGTTTTCTATTAGAGTCTTGGTAGGTCTTCACCTCGACTACTTTTGTGGATTATTAACTACTTAGGTAAAGTTAGTTTTAATTAAGAAAGTCTGCATGACATAAACACGGGTATATATAACTGTTTCCAGCTTAATAAACGTTACTTACATTTGAAATGTAATTATTTTTAATGAAGCTTGAATACTAAAGTGGACATCAAAGTGGCTAGAAAAGTATACCTTATATTAAAATGAAGCCTAAATTAAATATTAACAGTACCTAAATATATTATATTCAGATGAGTTAGGGTCATGCCTTCACTTATGCGTATAAATGACCCTTTGACTCATAAAGATCATTATATACGCGAAGGTGAAGGTTCAAAACCGAGCAAGTATCAATATATACTTTATAAGTTGGAATCATACTGCGTACCATAAATATTAATGAAATAATGAAACCTTTTTCTTCGCTCTTTTACGGTTAAATGAAGCAGTAGAAGTGAGTTTTCTCACGATAAAAAGGTTTAGTTTACTATTATGTCTGCTATACCTACTTAGCAAACATATCATTTGGATAGGCGGTACATTATTATAATTCCACCAAATCAAATAGATCACTCAAACAAATAACACAATGTTAGAGAGAATTAATATCACGGCCAGCGATTTTTCAGTCGACAGCGCGTCCATTGTAATACTGTTTAACTGAAAGATTTATAGCCGAGCTGTCAACCTTTAGCTCTACAGTCTCAATGTCGTTAATAGCTCATTATGCTAAGGCCGAAGGATACGTAGCGAGATAATTCCTCGGATGGGACGGAAACGTCACTATCACACGTCACCTTATTCGCTTCGCCCCGTGAGTGCTCTTCCATACCTATACATTTTATATATTTCCAAAATTTCCTATGCCGTCAGTTTAAAACCTGTCACGTATGCCGAATGGTGAGGGAGATGGTGTAGCACGTCTAGACCGGGCCAAATTGTTGCGTCATCACGCACAAACAACGTGTGAAGTCGCCCTAAGCCGCGCTAATACTCTCCATAATAACGTTATAATTGAATTTCATTAAAGTTGAGACAATAACGCGTCGCTAACCCTCCTTATGCGAGTTAACAAGTTGCGAGCGAGTCTTACTCCTTGTGATGTTACACAGATAGCACACAGTCTAATAATACAAGTCCGACGTGCCAATCTGTTGCTTATACTGTTGGTAGATAAACGTTAGAGCCGTTGCCAACAGTGATCAATCAGGGTCAACCATTATATTCATCATTCAATCACCGATCTAAAACAGATATTTAATTTTGTGTGATCTACCAATATCGTAGATGAGTGTAGTCTTTCACGGCAATTGGCTGGAGCCCTTTAAGAGTGTTGTTATCACTACTGTTTTAAGACCTTGAAACTTTCGACAAAATCGAGGGTCGTAAGTCAGCGTCTGTGTCAACCTCTCAAGTTGTTGTATTATTCAATGTCGCTAATAGGATTGTGTACCACAAAATATTTGTCAGCCTCGACTGAAGATTGCCTTTGAAGTGATAATTCTATTAATACATTATATTCCATGTTTGAGACCCAAGAGAGTTCGGGGCCTACGATATTAATTTATAATAAATCACATTCTATTTAATAACATTTGAAATAACAATTTGTCTCGGTTTGATAAAATTATTCAATTTGTAGAATAGCTAACTTGAGCTTTGCTTTTAACGCGTACTTAATACTTTATGACCCCTACATTTGAAGTAAACTGAGTACGTTGCACCTACACAACACGACTTCAACCGATTTCGCCCGCTCTGCAAACCGGCTGTAGTTAATTTGATTGACATCTTCCGATGTTTGTGACGTTCATAAAATTGTTCACATTATACATCTATTATTTATAATGATTAATTAATTGTTGTAAATTGTACCCTCTACTGTTAAACAGTGAGTGTGATTGTGGTTGAGGTGTTCTGCACCAGCAAATGTGCCGGACGGGCGGTAATCGAACCCAACACGAATGTGTTGTGTAGATCTGTGAACGACCCGCTGTCGTCCTACTACTATAGGTTGCGGATACAGCGCTGATCTTCGAAGACGTCGTAGGGCTTCACTATAGGGGCATACTGAAGTAAAACAAAACGGTCTTGGTTCAATGCTTGAGGTGTTCTGCTTAGGCCATTAGGTGTTGAGGCTTGAAAAGTCTTCTATGGGTTACTGATTAACAGTGAACATGACAAACTGTTAACTTGTCTAATATTGACCTAAGTGTACAGCCGAGGTCAGGTGGGTGAGACGGGCGTGCGCTGGGGAGCGGGGCAAGGCGCGGGGTGAGGGAGGGGTAGACAGGAGTGCTCGGACGCGATTAGCTGCTGCTAATTAACGTTATTCAATATTTGTTTGCAACGAAAACGTTCATTGCAACATCTCCTAGCGTCCTAAACAACGACTAACAAACAAAATAGATGGGTTTTCTTATCGTCACGTCGCCATCACCGCGCGACTTGTCCACCGAGTGACGCGTGCTGCGTGGTGCGTGGGAGTGTGAATATTATATCGGTGATATCGGTCATGTTTGTATTTGTACTGCGGCGCGGCGTACCGACTCGTGTCCATGAATAACTTCGCCGATAAACTTAACATCCAACTTAGTTATTTGTATTGAACTTTAACAAACTGAAATTAAAGATACTGATAAACACAAATAGTATCGTCGTTGCCAGTTATTAAAGTAATAATCGCAATAAATATGTAGGTACATTTAGACAAAGTAAAACGGTAGAATATTATGATAGGTAGATAATAAATATTTTACCTAGCAGATCGATATGCCTTTATAGCATTATACTAACTTAATCAAAAAATGTCATAGATTTTCTAAATGACCGATATAGTATTGCAATTTGTCGGTTCAGTTAATTATGTAGTATATCACGCTATGTCATTATTCAGTCGAGAAACAACAGGTGGACATTGGACGTTCGAAGCCATTGCTGTAATAGCTACGCTTAGCAGGTGGATTGGCAAATGACGATGCTTCTCGCCATGTCCGAAGCTAATTATTTTTTTGGTTTTATTTCGTTGCAGCATACTTACTACAAAGACAGCTCAGTTGTACCTATATACTTTTTTTTTAAACGTCTGGTGGCAAACAAGCATACAGCCTACCTGATGGTAAGTGGTAACGGTAACCTATAGAGATGGCTGTATTTTCAAAGCATTACGAAAGTAGTAATGCTTAGAAAACACAACCAAATCGTTGCCGACCAAGGAGAAGAGGATGAGGAAGGAAAAGGGAAAAGGATTAGGACCGAGAGGGTATTTGCGCTGCCGGTGCTCTCACTCACCGAGCGAAACACATTAGCATCAAAACTAATATTCTTACGTCGATCTTTTATGAGAGGGTAGTACTTGCCCGGTCGATCTGGCCCATTCATGACAAAACCAGCGTGGATCTACTACTGTTGAAAATGCTTGATTGCTACTTAAGATGGCTATTATTGCGACCAATCTATTTGAATTGTTGACTGCCAGTGCAGTCCACAATAAATTAATAATCCAAAAGTATAAAGATAGAACTGATAAAGAACTGGACATCCAAACCCTGTTCCGTATCAACTTCTAAAACTAAAATTATTCTTGATTTAGTGCCATTAATTTATTAAATGTTGAGTTCTTGTTGGTAGATTTTTTTTATTGCCTACAGTGGCAGACGAGCCAACAGTCCATCCGATGGTAAGTGGTAACTGTCGCTCATAGACTTCTGCAATGCCAGGAGCTCAACGAAGCCGCTGCCTACCGTGATATTAATGCTCTCTTTAAACCTCGTTTGAAGAAGGACATGTCATAGCGCTCGGGAAACACTGCAGCTGGCAGTTCGTTCGAGTTCGAGATGGCCTTAATTTAATAACTACAATTTAGACTTTTGGACAGAAAATCAGACAAAGTCCTGTCTGATTTTCTGTCCAAAAGACTAATAAAAAATTATTTTAAGACGAGCATAGCGAGTTCATAATAAATTATAATTACAAATTGTCGCTGTACCGCTAAACACTTGTCTCGCAGTTTATCATATTATTTTTGTACCGTCCAACAAAATATTAAGCAAAGTCAATTAAAAGTTAGCACTCGAGCGACGCGGCGACGTCAACGTGAGCGTGCCTGGCGGACAGCGCAAGCTGCACCAGTAAAATAAAAGGAAAAACTATGCACTAGTTGTTATTAACATTTTTTTAATGACCTATGTATTATTTTGATCGTCTCGCTTGGCAGGCAGTAGCCACAGCTGCTGCGCCTCTTACGTTCAATGATTTTCTTTCGCTTTATCTATTTGAGAATTTGCCATTTTAAGAACTAGTTCATTTGCGACCCTGTTGTCATTATGAAAATTACGTCTACAAATGCGTTACGCGGATGTGCACGCGTTCCCATATAAAAACGACCGCATCCACGATGGAGCGCTTTTTTATAGAACTACGCGCACATCCTCGTAATGCAGATTCATCCTTTAGGGCTTCTGCGTCTAAACCATATTAAATTGTTACACTAGTGAACGGAAGCTTATTAACATTGCTGTTGATGTTGTTTCTAATATCAACAATGTGTATCTCACACGTAAACGTATAACGGACAGTTTGTTACAAATAGGTACAATAGAACAAGTAATCTTATTAGTAGAAACAAAACTTTTGTGTAGAACCCACTAGTAGAGTAGATTAACAACAATGGCAGCGATTTCACGAGAAACAGAGCAACAGAGCGCGCGTTTAGTTTATTATACCTACCTATGTACCTAGTACCTACCTACTCACATTATTAACTACTATGGTTAGAAAATCTTTATCGTCCATTACGAGGCAAATAAATAATAGTAAGTAATTAAATTTTAACATAACAATGCCCTCTTAGCTTTGAAAACATTTTGTTATTTACCTAATGTACATAGCAATGAGATCAATCTAATTGTATACAAGTGTGTTATAACAACAGTACAGCACCTAACGCTGACTGGTACATACTAGCGAGGACGACTCGCGGCATACTTTGCCGTTGTTGCTCGGTTTGTGTCACGATACACAAACAAATAAACAAACGCTAAGTGTAATTAACGAGAGCTTAATTATTAACACGCCTGGTGCGGTGTAAAGTAATAAGCGAACCTATTTAAACAAGCTTATTTACTTCATGTGATTTAAGTTCGGATTACTTACATTATTACCAACAGTCATACTTGATTGTAACAATTTCTGTCAATTTTTGTAGATGTTATTTAATTTTGCAAATGGAAAAACTAAAACTAACAACATCATTTGAAATTAAATTGTCATAAATAAATTAAAAGTTCCATGTTTTTAATTAAGCGGCAAGTTTTTAGATTCATCTGTAAAAGAGTGGCGCTTCACATTAATAACGGCATTTTAAAACCTCACCAAAAGTATTGCATGGCAATATTGCATAGACGTAAAATAAATAAATTGAAATAAATAAATCAATTATTTTTCTTTCTTTCTTTTTACATTTATATTATGTACCTACAACTTTGGAGCTTTGGGCTGATGAAGTGCTATTTGCATAGTGAACTGTAGTTGCGGCACCTATACAGCATTTTCAAAACACTTCACATACGATACAAAGAACTCACGGGTAAAAAGAAGAATTGGCACGCGTGGGTGTTCAGTGCAGTACTAGTACAAAGGTAAAAGTTTCCACAGCGTGTGTCCGCGCGCCGCGTCGCTTTTGATTGTCGTTTGTTATTTAATATTCGCGGCGCAGTGCGGTGCGGCGCGCGGCGGACACAGCGCTAACGTTACACACAAACATACATGAAAAACGTAGGATACTATCAACTTTAAAAGCAATAGTTAGTTGACGGTGAACGGTGATGAAATCTCTGATATGCTCTTGCTGTTGCTCTGTAGATGCAATGACGCAGTGATGAACTTTTTCATTCTATTCATTCTCAGGCACTATGATTTGTTTTAGAAACAGTTTGTACCCTCAGTCAACTCTACATTACCCAGATCTCGACAGCTCATCAAAACTTTTAAACTCTTCTTGACTTACTTTCCATACAACTTGGCTACCATTGCCCTTGCTACGAAGTCTTTCTATCAAGTTTACAATAATTATCCTCCGCAATACACAGCTTATTGAAGAGCCCACTAAATCGCCTTCCACTAAGCCAAACTGCAATTGTGGAGCGCGTTATAACGATAGTACACATGTACGGTGAAACCATACACCTCATACATAAGCAATTTTACCTGACTTACTAATAAACTATAATGCACAAATCAGTACTCGATTAGCGATCATCGCGCGTGCTCTCTCGCTCCTTTATATTACTCATAATTTGGTCCGCTTAATAAATTAATTATTAGTTTACCTCAAAATCGTAGTATCATTATATCAGCTAACTTATCAACCCTTTACATGGTCCTTCGAGCCGGATAGCGGGACCTCGCGGGTTTCGTATTCGTTAATCCATAAGGTGCAACGTGTTTAGTGAACTTGTGAGTGACCTCGTTTCAACATCAGCATTATAGTGAAACGTGTTCACTGCTAATATCGTTTCGTAATCACGGGACTTTAGCAAAGCGTTTAGGAACAAAAACCCGAGCAGCAAAAGGGTGGAGTTTCTAGACAACTACTAGCAACTTTGTTGGACATCTCGATCACTGGGACACCAGCAAAGGACATCAGCGCCTCAAGCACAAGGCAACCAGCATACCGAGTAGCAACACTCGGTACCTACAGCAACAGCACGCCTTAGGAAAGAGCGTCGCTGCGCACAGCAAAGCGGCAATAATTGCAGATTTTACAAGTAAGATCATTCCTTTATTTTCATCGTAAACTAGCTAGCAGCGTAATGGAGGAACTGTACTATCAACAACTCGAACTGAGCGAGTTAATTAGAAAAATACCTATAAATATTAAGAAAGATAGCGCCGAGAGAAAGTCGGACGATTACTTTAAGCGACGATTAGAGTTGTTAGAGAAGTATTGGTCGGATTTTCAGAATAATCATTTAGCTATATGTCAGTATGGGGTCAAAGAGCACGTTTATTTTACAAATTCCGAGCATGAATCGGTTAGTAAAGTCTATACAGCAGCTAAGTCTTTTATTAACGAGCAGCGTTTACAACTGTCGAGCAAACAGTTGCCTTTAAGCACCATTAGGAGTACTCAAGCAAGACAAGAAGATAAAGAAGAAGCGGGACCTTCAGGAAGCGAGCAACCAATCAAATCAAGTATTTCTCGAGCGATGGAGTCAAAGGGCTCTAGCAGCAAACTAGATGAGATGATACGCAAGCAAGCAGCAAATTTTAAAGCTTTTAAACGAACAGCTAGCATTATTGATCTTGACTCTATGTCAGAAAAGTGGGAGATGGAAGATGCTTTGAAGACGTTACAATCACGTTGGTCACAAATTGATTCCCTTCACTGGGAGTTAGATAGCGAGATAGGTGGAGAAGACGATGACTACGAAATTCTATATATACAGCATGAGACATCATACATGCTTCTAAAGAAAATGATCAATAAAAAGCTTTGGAGTGTTTCGCATCGGGAGCATTCAACACCAAAAATGGATATTCCGGTATTTTCAGGTAGCTATCAGCATTGGACATCGTTTAAAGACCTGTTTACTGAAAGTATTCATAACAACCCTACCTTATCTCAAGCTCAAAAAATGCAATTTTTGAAGGGAAAGGTACGCGGAGAAGCTGAAAGAATCATACAACATCTTCCCATAAGCTCTGAGAATTACAATACCTGTTGGGAATTATTAAACCATCGGTATAACAATAAAAAGCTAATTTTCACCTCTATTGTGAATACTTTATTAGGGTTACCTAATACACAGCAGCAATCGCTCGGTCATATTAAAAAATTACATGACGTAGCTCTAGAAAGCATCCATGCCATTCGTAACTTAGGCGTGGATATCAGCACCTGGGATCCAATTCTCGTACATTTACTGTCACAAAAGCTAGATAGTGAAACCTACGGCGATTATATAGATTCCCTGAAAAATTCGAGGGAGCTACCGGTGTTACAGGAATTTTTAACCTATTTGGAAAGCAAATTTACGAGCCTGGAAACATCACGCAGGAAGCTAGACCAAGTGTCATCGAAATCTAATAATCATACTCCAAGCGATGTTTCTGAAAATCATAAAACAAAACGCAGTAATCCTTACTTTGCTAATAAATATAACAAGACACAATCGTCTTCAAAAGCCTTACACGTGTCTTCGATAAAATGTCAATTTTGCAATCAACAGCATGCTCTATTTAATTGTGTAAAATTTTTAAAGTTGCCTAATGATATCAAATTAAATACCGTTTCAAAATTGAAACTATGCAAAAACTGTTTATTCGACCATAATGGCCAGCAATGCATTTCTGTTAGGCGATGTCGCAAATGCGCAGGGAATCATCACTCTGTTTTACATGACGCATGCGCATCAAATATGTCGCAATCAAATAACGCAATAATAACAACGATTGACCAAGACCGTCAAGAAGAACACGTGCCGATAACTGCACATTTGTCTCAGAACTATCCTAGCATAAATGAAGTATTGCTTGCTACAGCTTTAGTAAAAGTTGCAGCTATTGATGGGTCCTATCATGTGTTACGAGCTCTCATAGACCCAGGATCGCAAGTGTCTCTATTAAGAGAAAGCACAGCCAGGAAATTAGGAATAAAACGATCTAAGTTTAACGGCTTAGTATGCGGTGTAGGAGAAGTCGAAAACAAATGTAATGGTGTGTCTACACTATACTGTACCTCGACATATAATGATTTTACATTTGTCACCGACGTACTAATAATGACCAACATTTTAAAAGATGTACCACATAAGTCCTTTGACACATCGAAGTGGTCTTATATCGAAAATATCAAGATGGCGGATCCATCCTTTAACATTAGTCGTCAAGTGGATTTGTTGCTTAGCGCCCAAGTTCATGGCATGATACTATTAGGAGGATTGATAAAAGGTGAGAGCGCATCGTTGCCTGTTTTGCAAGAAACACAACTTGGGTGGATCATATACGGCGGTGGCAAAATGTCATCACTTCAGTGTAGCGTAGTATTTAACAATATCTACGATATACAAAAGTTTTGGGAGATCGAGGATATATCTGAAAAATCAACTTTATCAGCCGAAGATCAAAAATGTGTAGACTTCTACTTATCCACTACAAAACGTCGTGAAGATGGGAGATATGAAGTGAAACTGCCATTAAAACCTGAAATAAACACAAAATTAGGTTCATCTAAAGAAATGGCCATAGCGCAATTCCTACGTTTGGAATGTAAATTTAACAAACAGCCTCTTTTAGCAAAGCAATATAAGGCATTCATAAGTGAATACATAGCTTTAGGACATATGGTGCCTTGTTACAACGATTGTAATAATAAAGAGCGCTCATGTTACTTACCGCATCATTGTGTGGAACGCGCGGAATCTGCAACTACTAAGCTACGGGTAGTATTTAACGCATCAGCAAGGACGTCGAGTGGATATAGTGTAAATGACCTGATGTATAAAGGGCCTAATTTACAACAGGACTTACTAGAACTAATAATAAAATGGCGTCAATATCGGTATGCGTATACATCTGACATTGAAAAAATGTACAGACAGATAATGATGAATGAAGCACACCAGCAATATCAGCAAATTATCTGGAGGTCTACACCAGACCAACCATTGCAAACATACAAGCTCGCCACCGTTAGTTACGGAACAAAATCAGCACCTTTTCTAGCGCTAATGACTCTTAAGCGTCTGGCCTCTGATAGCCGGAATAGTTTTCCAGAAGCGGCTAAGATATTAGAAGAGTCATTTTTTATGGATGACCTTGTACATGGATGCCACGTCCTTCACCAAGGAAAGCAGCAAATTAATGATTTAATTAAATTATTAAAATTGGGCGGTTTTACATTAAGAAAGTGGTCTGCAAATCATCCAGATCTGCTTAAAAATATCGAGCACCATAGCACCAATGGTGAAATCATTTTTAATTTCAATTCGGAAAGCATGTCAAAAACGCTAGGCCTACGTTGGAACGCAAGCGATGACAAGTTTACTTTTAATTTCTTGTTAGCCAAATCAAATCAAAAAGTTACTAAAAGGCTGCTTTTATCCGAAATATCTAAGATATTTGATCCTCTAGGATGGTTATCTCCGCTGACAACAAAGCTTAAAATAATATTTCAACAGCTCTGGCTAAATAAAATGCATTGGGACGAGGAAGTTCCGCAAAGCATTCAAAAGGAATGGGTCGCGATAAATGCTGATATGGAATCTTTGAAACAATGTGAGATACCTCGCTGGATAGGATATCAGCCTAATAATATCTTAGAGCTGCATGGTTATTGCGACGCATCAACAAAAGCTTACGCAGCAGTTATTTACGCAAGAATTCGGCAAGAAAAGGAACAATGTGTAACACTAGTTGTTGCTAAATCGAGGCTAGTACCTATCTCTAAAAATATTTCGTTGCCGAGACTAGAGCTAAGCGGAGCCTACTTATTAGCAAAATTAATGAATAAAGTTGTACATTGCTTAAGCGATCTAGATATAAGAATCTATGGGTGGACCGATTCTATGGTCGTATTAGGTTGGTTACAAGGTGAACCCAGCCGTTGGAAGCCCTTTGTCGCAAACAGAACTAAAACCATTACCGAGATAATGAAACCGAGCTGCTGGCGATATATTTCGTCGGAGAGCAATCCAGCAGATGCGGCAAGCAGAGGCATTTCTGCCTCCCAATTAAAAAATCATTACTTATGGTGGCAAGGGCCACAGTCATTAAAATCATTTGATGAGAGGCTGGACACTAAAACTATATATAATACCGATCAAGAAATAAAGGCCAAATTCACTCCAATCGAAGTAAACTCTGTCCAGAATAGCACGGCATCAATTATTTTACAATTGTTGCTTAAGTATAGTTCAATTACTAAAATTATTAAAATTGTAGCATGGATTTTAAGAGCGATTAAAATAATAAAATTTAATAAGAGTAAAACAATGCTTAGCAAAAATATCTACTTACCTAGCTTTCTTACTTTGCACGAATTAAAACAAGCAAAATTACTTATTCTAAAACACATACAAAGAAATGAGTTCTCTGACGAGATATTGTCACTTAAAAAACATAATAAATTAAGTGGCAAAAGCAATTTATTAAAGTTAAATCCATTTATGGATAGCGAGGGCATATTACGAGTTGGTGGTCGTTTGAGTAAAGCAAGCATAAGCACGGAAATGAAGCATCCCGCCATATTGCCTTATAACAGCCGATTAACTACTCTATTAATACAACAAGCTCATCAGCTCACTTTCCATGGTGGGCCACGATTAACTTTATTTAATCTGAGACAGAGTTACTGGGTAATTGGTGGGAACAAAGCTGTAAGAAAAGAATTAAGAAACTGCGTAACCTGTAGGAAGCATGAACCGAAAATACAACATCAGTTAATGGGGGAGCTACCCCAAGCTAGGAGCAACCCCTCCCCGCCGTTCTATCACACTGGAGTGGATTACACCGGCTACGTAGATGTAAAAAGCAACAAGGGAAGGGGCATCAAGACGACTAAAGGATACATAGCGTTATTTATTTGTATGGCGACCAAAGCTATTCACTTAGAGCTTGTATCAGATTTGACTAGTTCTGCATTCCTAGCAGCGTTGCGTCGAATGGCAGCTCGAAGAGGAGCACCACGACATATGTACAGTGATAACGGAACAAACTTCGTAGGAGCAAATAGAATGATCCAAGAAAGTTATCACGATTTTAAAAGCATGTTTGATAGTAAGTTCTATACTGAACTTACCGAATTAAATATAGAATGGCATTTTAATGCCCCATCGTGGCCAAGCGCAGGTGGTTTATGGGAGCGAGCTGTAAGAAGTTTAAAGCACCATCTAAAACGTGTAATTGGACATCAAAAATTAACCTTCGAGGAATTCAGTACTATATTAGCTCAGTTGGAGGTTTGTTTAAACTCAAGGCCATTATGTGCCTTATCAGAGGACGTAGAAGATTTAGACATACTTACTCCAGCCCATTTTTTAACTGGTCGGTGTGGGTCCGGTATCATCGAAACGGAAGAAGATGCTAGAACTAGGTGGCACCTCTCCGCCAAGCTACTAAATGACATCTGGAAGAAATGGAAGTTAGAATACCTAACGCAACTATCCATCAGAAGCAAATGGCAAACCACCGAGCCTAACATAAAAATCGGAGATTTAGTGACCATACAAGACGATAACTTGCCTCCAGGAAAGTGGATGATGGGCAGGGTAATCGAAACTCACCCAGGACTGGACGGATTAGTTCGTGTAGTCACTTTAAAAACGAAAGGTGGTATCATCAAGAGGCCTATAGTAAAATTATCTATTTTGCCGATTACGCCCGCATCATGTAGTATAGAAAATAAAGATGAAAATAAAGACAAGACGAAGCCGGCAGTACAGTCTAGATACAGCAAGCCAAAATCTAACTTTTTATCGTTAGCGATATCGTTTATATTCTTCTTATCGTTATTTACATCATCGCACGCTATGTTCAATGTTTCAGTTTTACCTAATAATAATTCCCTCTATTTTGAATCGATAGATAACATGCAAGTTATACGAGACAATTGGAACCTTATTGTTTATTACGATATGGAACCCTATTGGGAAGGGAATACTGCTGCAACAAAGATATTAAATTATGTAGCTGTCTCTGCTAGTATGTAGAAAAGCTCTGCTCATCCCAAAGCGATAAAAGTTATTGTAGTACAATAACGCTTCAATTAAATCATGATTACAAAGAATTACAACACTATAATCAACTTATGCTCAATCAGCACTTTGACGCGCGTACGAGACAGCGGCGCGGACTTATCAACGGTGTCGGTTACGTGGCGAACAGTCTGTTCGGCGTATTAGACGAGCGATTCGCAGAACAGTACCGTCATGACATAAACCTTGTTAAACAAAATGAGCAACACCTGGCTTACTTGTTAAGAAATCAGACCTCCGTAATTGAGGCAGAATACAATGTACTAAAAAGAACCGAACAAACTATTCAATTACAGCATAAAACTATAAACAAACATTTGAATCAATTAGATAACGCAGCTATTACATTCAAACAGGAAATTGAAAACTTAGACAAAATGCAGGAATTCACCTTATCAACAGTAATAGCTCTAAATTTATTACAAAATCTGAAAAGGATTCAAGATACTCTCTTGGACACCATAACGGATGTTTACCACGGCAAATTCAATACCCACCTATTGACTCCAAACCAGTTACAACGAGAACTACAATTTATTTCGGGCCAGTTACCTAAGGATATAACCTTACCGGTAGACAATATTCAGTCAGAATTAAAGTATATTTATAGCATGTTGAAAGTTAAAGCAAGAATGTTAAAAGAATATTTCATATTTAAGATTACTTTTCCTCTAACTAGCAGAGACAGCTACAAAATTTACAAGATTTTACCTGTCCCTCAGCAAGTTGGCAACAATATGATCAGCGTACAACCAGCTGCTGAGTTTATTGCTATCAATTTGAGAAAAGACGCTTTCTTTACGTTATCATTTTTAGAACTACAATTATGCCTACACAATGATAACTCATATTTATGCCATTATAATAAGCCAATTAACCACTTAGCCATTGATGAAAAATTTTGTCAACTCGACAATGATATGAAACAATGCTCTGTAATGAAATCCCCTTGCCGCGACATATGGCTTGAATTAAATGTTCCGTCGAGGTATTTTTATTTTTGCTGCAATACAAAGTCATTGCGTATAATATGCCAAGATAAAGTTGCATTTAAACAGGTGACTGGCGCTGGTATTATTGAGCTAGACTCAAAATGCATGATAAAAACGAAAGACTTTACTCTGTATTCTCATAGCCAATTTGATAATACTATTAAATCTAGCTCTGGAATTACAATCCCTCAGATAGCCGAATTAAATCATATCGTAAACATATCATTATCACACTATTCAGAATATGACGACCCTTTAAATAGCACGTTAGTCAACATAGGAAAACGTATAGACCAACTGAAATCCGCCAATACTCACTCCCTAGATGACACTCTGTCTACGCACGACATTCATCAGTATAGCATCTGCTATGTCTTGCTGGGTGTGGCAGTTTTGTTGGCAGCATATCTTTTATGGAAAAGAAGACAAGCGCGTTCGTCGGTTGAACTATCGCAACGTGTCGAAAATAGTGAAGTGAACTCGCGAAAGCAGAGTACGGTTGACCGTCAACCGAGTGAAGTGAATAGTGTAATTAATAGTGTGGCCGTTGAATCTAAACGAGACATAGCTACGTCTCCTATTGTGAAAAAATTTCGTTTTAATTTAGAAGACGTATAACCAATTTGTATCTTTTTTGGCCCGGGAGCATGTACGGTGAAACCATACACCTCATACATAAGCAATTTTACCTGACTTACTAATAAACTATAATGCACAAATCAGTACTCGATTAGCGATCATCGCGCGTGCTCTCTCGCTCCTTTATATTACTCATAATTTGGTCCGCTTAATAAATTAATTATTAGTTTACCTCAAAATCGTAGTATCATTATATCAGCTAACTTATCAACCCTTTACAACACAGTTAAGATAACAGTGGAGCCCGGGGGCGAGACATTGGCTCCAAATAATTATCCGGCGCAAGCGGGCCGATTTTGGGCCCGTCTTAATTGCGCCGCGCCCCGAGGCGGTGACGGCGTGCCTCGCGGGCCGGCCGCCGCCACGCGCTTCGCGTCGCCGCGGACACTCTGAGGAAGCGACTCGTTAATCCGCTCCTCGGGGTCATCTCGCTGAATTCCCTTTAATGAACAAAATCATTAACTTTACTGAGACGAATGTATATCATTAAGCGGGCGTTAATTATGTCATAACATTTTATTTCAATGACTCTTGCGAACGCTTCAACTTTGTACGATCTACTTCGCTATTAATTCGGGACGGCGAACATATTGCGTCTCCGATAAAAATTCTGTACAAAAACGAAGACATGCAGACAAAAGCTTGCGGTCGTTGTATTTTTCTTGTGCACGAAACTTTACTTATACTCGCGATGGAGTTTTTCTACGACAGTAAAAACGGGAGTAAAGCGAGCTCCCGGCTGGACCAACAAGCTCTGAACAGCTAAGATACAAAGGAGCAAGTTTTAGAAACAGCATGTGTGCCGTTGTTAGCCGGCGGCTGGCGGGCGCTAATGGCGAAGTTGGCAGCATTCACCTGGCGGCGCTGCCCCATATGTTTAAGACGATGTTTAGTAAATAGAGCGCAGTACACAGCGCACACACTCGTGTTACGAGTCGCTGCACTTTTCTCTCGGCGCATATTCTCCGTTCGCATGTTTATCTAGGCGCTGAAACACTTCGCTACTTCAGAAAGCGGCATCCTGTTGGTAGAATTACTTAATGCTTGTTGGGAAGTAGTTTTACAAACACACTACTGACATTATCGTAACACTAGACCTGCACCGAGCAACTTACTCTTTGTTTAATAAAACTAATTCACTTTTTAAAGATTTAAAAATGTCTCATTATTGAGACTACCTAGTACCTACATATATTTCTGACAACATAAACCAACAGCGACATGTATTAATTATGCAAAATCTGATATAGTTGTGATGTTAACAAAATTCGTTGGCATCAACCGCTCATTAGCAGTGCGACACGACGCGATGCGGCGCGAGGCGACATAATGTGATTGACCGCTACGTACAAATAAACAGTGAACACGCAATCATTACTGATAGATAACTCGATTGTCTCCGTGTGTCGAGGTGCTCCGCGCTCACTCATCAATACCTACACATATTTACTGTGCTACTACTTACTTATATGCAAAAGCGGTTAACCACCGGGCGGGCAAAAATAAGTTAGATAACGGTCAAATCAAAACAATACATATAAGCCTACATTTAGCATGCCAAGACAGCAGAAAATTTTTATTACAGGACAGGCAGGATAATTTTAAGTGGCCCATATACTATGTGTCTAGTCTATGTCTACTTTAATTATAAATTATAAGTTACAAATATAATTTAATGTGTATTTTAGCATCAATTTTACAGATTCTCAAAAACAATACTGTCATCATCATTTTATTAACTGAATGACGTCCACTGCCCAAGTGAGCAAGGCCTCAAGCTGCCCTCATCCATTGAAGGCCCCACGCTCCACACCCACCTCAGTCCACCTTGTAAGGACAACATGTACCAAGTTATTTTTATAAAATGTTTGTCGAAAGTGGTCGCGGCGCGGCGTCAGTTACTAAACCATTTGATGTTGTCGGCCAGCGCTCAACTTTGCGATAACCGAACAAGTTTTAGTGCACGGAGTTGAATAAATGATTTACCAAAACTTGACGTGCTTTGCTAACGCAGTAGAACTCTTGGCCGAGAGACCCGCTTTAAAAATTTCTCTTTAAACCATCTTTAAACGTTATAATATTATATTGCATTTAAACAGTTTGGCGACTCGTACAGCAACTGCGACGCCGCTTTCTGATCTCGTGTAGCTCTTATACTGAACATTATTGAAGGCAATTAATTAAAGACTAAGTAAGTATTAGGTAGTATTAGTAGAGTCATTGAATCAAGTAGATTGAAATAAGACACATAAATAGATAATAGGTCTATGGACAAGCGGATATAACCTTTTGTTGTGTTTGTTATTGTCAGGAGAAGGTTCTTATGCAAGAAAACTAAGAAAATTGCGCGGTGATTTAGAAAGTTTAAGATACTTAACCACCATATCATCACTACATATTGTAAAACAAAGTCGGTTCCCGCTGTCTATCCCTATGTATGCTTAGATCTTTAAAACTACGCAACGGATTTTGATGCGGGTTTTTTTAATAGATAAGGTGATTCAAGTGGAAGGTTTATATGTATATTAACATGCATAATATAGTAGAGAAACATTGATAAATGTAGATGTTTTAATGTGATGTCGTAAATAAACAAATTTTTTGCGCTTACATTGCAACGATGGCTGAACCCTATAAGATAGATCAAAATAATGTACTACAGTATTGTACACCTTAAAAAGGTCTACAAAAGAGTCATCAATAGTATATTATTATGTGTTATCTCTAAGGGATAACCCACAATAATCATTTTTATCCTTTACATTTTATGAGAAATAATGGCTTATTTTCTAAGCGATTTTAAGCAAGACAGCATTTATCCTTCTCAAATTAAGTAGCTTAAATACATTGTTCATTTAATATAAATCAATAATGCTCCTTTGAGCATGTATTTTAAATAATTATATTTTCAAAGATATTACAGTATAAAAATGCAGGGAGGGATATAGTGGCAGGGGGCCGGCATTCTGTAGTAAAATTAAATATACTACAGAATGTGTAAATACAACGTTCACAGCATTTGTTTTTCTTCGCACGGGCAATGCTGTTACTAAATATAGTATCAGCATTGCACCCGTGCGAAGCCGGGGCGGGTCCCTAGTTTTAAATAAAATATCATTCACCGCATCGTAATTTTCACATTTATGTCCATTATTTTTTTAATCTGTAACGTGTTTGACCTGTTTTTCTTATTTCCTGCAGCACGGCTGCTGACCCACCTGATTGGTGGCTGGCCAACTGTCTCTCATGAACTTCTGTAATACTAGGAGCTCTGCGAAGCTACTACAATCACGGTGGGCCGTGAAAATAATAAAAGTGTATCGGTATCGGTACACATACATATACCTAATATACATAGTAGGTACAATAAGTGATTGGAACCGTACGTAACCGTACGGGGTGTCTGCAGTGTGTCGCGGCTGCAATATGTCCCGCGCCACGTGATTGATTTACATGTGCCGCATGTACGTCTCGTACGAAAAACGTTCCAACCGCAAAAATAATGAGTGCTTCAGTGTGACGCATGCCCCGCGCCCTCACCGACAGACAAACACATCCACGACAAATTACTTTCATAAATTGCGTAGATTAGGGTACGCGACACCTCCACAGGGCCTTACATGATCCAATTTCTGTAATACGCGCTCATCTCGTTATCATATTTATACATTTGTATACTTTACAAAACTCCGCCACGCGTATTAGTTACTGTCGTGTTTTATTACACGTGTAATGACAGAAAAATAACAAAATACATACGTACGGTACTTGCAACAATTCGAGATGAAATGCAATCGAACGAAAGAGATGTTGATCGATAGTAAAAAGTAACTGGAATCCGGTATACAGCGCGTATAGGTTGATGAATCTACAAGTAGAATACGTGCGTATCAAATTTTCAATTGATCCCAGCCTTCCTCTTTTTATTCAGAACAACACGTACAGGACTGAGGTTAACTGTTTCACAGTGAAACTAAAGGGTTTCGAACGATTTGAAACTTCATACATTATGTCGGTCAATTGATACATTACCAATGCATGTGTTTCCTTATAACCTGGTCCCGGGTCTGTTCTCATAACCATGCCAAATTTGAAGGCTTTTTAACAATTGAGAAAGTGGTAACATTTTGACAGGCAAATGAAAAAAATGTGCAAATTAACACATGCTAACATTTATGGCTTTCATAGTCTGAGTACTGAAAAATGTGTCGTTGCAGTAAGGCACGTGATGCATAATGTCAGAGTGTGTGACGTGAGACGGACGTGTTCGTCGGAACTTGCTCTCAGCGACGCGACGTCACGTCACTGTTGTAGTTTGTAGCCCGCCTGGCACTGATTGTGACGAGAAACGATACAGTTATTACATGAGTATATTTTAGTATAGTAGTTCGGAGTTCCAAATGGCTGCGGTTTTTAGATGTGAAGTTATTAGAGAACGACATTAGCTACTTACCGTTCATAACCGCTATAACTCTCACCTTTGAAATTCTAGTATTACAAACGGAGATATGTTCCATTAAATATATATTCGATTAAACGCCGGCGTTCCACATATCTACCTAGTAGGTAGGAAGGTATGACGCCGGCGCGGAGGTGCGCCGTCGTCGCGCCGACCATCCTGAATTTAATTTAAACTTACGAAACGACTCGAATAAATCTAGTTGGCGATTTATAGTAAGACGTTTCAAAGAGAGTTGCAGTGGAAAATGAAAAGCAATTCGGATGAAAATAGTAAATATGATATTATAGTGAGGTAGTGGAGCCCGAACCGCGCGCGCCCGCCATTATATCGCATTAAGAGCTCGGAGCGGATCTAAGTGCGGGCGAGTCCGGTTTTAATTTCATCGCGACGACAGCTCACATCCCCGTGATGTTATATTAAAGTCCGAATCTGCGCCCCCCGCCCCTCCTCCCCGCTACTCTCCCCATCGTTTAATAGCAAGCCGCGTCGCCTCTCGTTTGGACGAGACTTTAAAGATGTTTACGATAATTTACATAAAACTTGAAAACACAGACATCTTTAAGTTTTCATTGCCATAATGAAATACTAACACTCGGAGCAGAAATTGTTTCCCCATTTACTTAACTTGCTATGAGTTAGTGGCGAGAGGACTCGCGAAGTAGGTATTACAAGTTAATTATGTAGTATTAACTCTTTAATGAGCCATCATTAAACATTTGTCAACTTTTAATAGCCCAAAGTTGTTAGTTGTGTAAATATGTTTCTTGCTGTTATTAGTGTAATACGAGATGATAGTTCGTAAGCTACATTTGGAAAATTAATTTGTGTTTTATTCCAACCGCACGTAATCGTGCCGCAGAATTATTATGGTGCAATACTTATATAAATGGTTGAAGCCGAAATGGTCCAATGGATAAGGCACCCGCTTCGTAAACACGAGGTAGTGGGTTCTAATCCGGACAAGTATCAATGTGTATTTTTTAAACATACATATGTACTTTCTTAGTTTATCTTGGACATTTCTGACTGACGGTGAAGGAAAACATCGTGAGGAAACCTGGACTTATGAGTCTGAAATTGCCAATCTGCCTTGAGCAAGCGTGGTGATTAATGCTCATACCTTCTCTATATGAGAAGAGGCCTTTACCCTGCAGTGGGACAGTAAACAGGCTGGTATTATTATTATATTATACTCGAGTAAAATAATAATAAATAATACCAGCCTGTTTATCCACGAGTGAGAGAAAAAAAATCTGTGCAGGTGACTTTTACAAACTAACGACCCGTTCCTGCTTCGCATACTGTACTTTAATGATTTTTAAGAGATAAAAAAAAATATAAAATCATTGAAATTCTGAGCTTTTCTCTACTATAATTTATATTAAGGCAAAAAAGGTACCTTGCAGAAATGTCAACAGAACGGGGCGCGCAAGAGACTAGTCGCCTACTCGTCACACCACAGTTGCAAGCATATCGCTCGAGTCAGAGCTGCTAACGCCCTTAATACTTTGTTAATACTTGTGCCGACTGTTCAACAACAACAATAGATTAGCCGGCGTCTCGATGATTGATCAATGGACAAGGTTGCCCCGCTATGAGATACGGTACAAGGATTACCTGCCTAACTTGGAATTTATAGATTTGTTATTGGTAAAGTGCGTGGCGTTCAATAATTTAAGTAATTTCAAAATTATTTGTAGCGGTCTATTTAACTGTATCATTACCTTACGGTAGTCTACTACTGGATGTTATCTAACTGTAATAACTTGGGATCTTTTCTAAAAGGCATTAATGTCAGCCGCCTTTTGCAATTTGTTGCTCCACGTTCCCTCGTACTCGGTACTACTCCAGATCTTTTCGGCTCCAGAAATTGTCAACAACTAACAATGGCGACCAACTTAACCTGCATAGTAGAAAATAATATCAAACCTCAAGAATAAAAGCTTATATCAGTGAATGGTTGTCACGAACATACGTGAACAGCACAGCAATGTCGTACATCGCTGATTGTATCTGCGTTCAATGCAAGTAATAAACAAAAGAATCGAGGAGCCCGTCGGCCAAATATCGCAATCTAAAGGTGCCTCCTCACCGCAAACATTTACCTGCAATGTACCGTTATAAGCTATTCCCTGACTGCCAAGCATTCGCTTGTAATTTAACATTGCAGATTCAAAATATTATACATTGAATGATCTATTTGTTTACTGTCATGCTCGGTACGCCTCTCTCACCAATGTATTTTTTTTAATATTTTCATATACAAAATATATAGGCGGACTTAATTCCAAACGCATTCTCTACCAGTACACCTCACAGGGTGACGCAAAGATAAGAGAATGTAATGCTCGAATTGTATCATTACAAGTTGCGCACTGTAATGCTCGGTTCGCCTCCCTCACTGATGTAATATAACGTTACATTACAGCGTATGCTCGCGGTGAGGGAGCACCGTTTTGCCATTGTGTGCGCTACTATCGTAAAGGTATGAGTACACAACAGACACCAGATTACACTCGGGCCAATAACTCGCCTGATTCCTTCTATTCATCGTATCGATATACACCAGCAGATATTCTATCTCGTTCGTAAGGTCGCCGCACAAAATCGCGTGACTCACCGTCACAAAGGTGACCACGTCCTGACAAATAACAAATGCGACGATTGCACTCGATTAGCAATGAACACAGTGGCGCTGGTATGTGTCCCGGACACACGGAAAATAATCAACGCAGATTACAGACAATATCGACGGTAGAACAATGCATTTATTGAGAGATTCCATACATACTAGAACAACTAGTAGGGCTAAATCTACTTTATAAGGTACTAAAGTACCTATTGTTTTTTAAAACCGGAGTTTTTTCACTATGTAACTCAGATCTGTATCACGATAGACATTATATTATAGTAAGTGAGAAAGCTTGCAGAATTAAATTAAAAAAATAGAAATTAATAAAAAAAAAGAAAAAGAAACAATTACTAATCCACACAGAAGGTAGTAAGGAACCAGTAGAGTTCCAATGCAGTACAAACAATTATATTAATGAGTCGTGGTTGAACGTCACGCTGACATACCCTGAAACAATTATATAATACTAATAACTTCTGAGGGATTTAGTATGATTTATCTAATATATTTGAATGCAGGTCTGCAGGGGTTAGCTACAATGTTGTGACTAATGATGTGTTATTGGTATCGGAGCGTGTAGCACCTGCCGCAGCACTACGTCACAGCGCCCCACTGTCGATGCACGTCGGTAACATATAGCGTACTACTGGGGCACACGAGCCGGCACACGAACCATAACGCTCAAATAAACTCGCAACCGATTCGATTTACTGTTAAGTATCATTCCCGTAACATGTTTACACGCGAGAATTATAGTTCAGGTGAGGTTTATTTCTATAAGATTTAAAAACGCCTCCGGACGCCATATGTACATAATACTGTGGATGAAAATACCATACGTAATCTATGGAAGTGGATGTGTTCTGTAAATAGTAAATAATCGCAGAATATAATGAAAAGGCACAACAACCGACTTGCTTGTTATGCGTTTTCACCATAATACTCATCATCGCCTTATTCATACCACACGGCGCGTGGAGATACAATGTATATAACATAAATACAAATAACAAAGAGGTTGCCGTTTCACTTACAATAAATAGTTTATTACACTATCAGCAGGTCGCAGGTGTGGCGCAGCGTCTCAGATACCTTCTATTATATACCTACAGGTATAGTTAGACACTCTTAAATATGTCTCACATATGGTAGTCATAATATTAAAATATACGAGAGCTAAAACGAAAATAATGTTACCTTTGTTTAGCAGTACGCTTCGTGCAGGCTCGTGCAAATTGTAATAGAACTGTCTACCCTCCTGTTTTACATTTTGTATGAAACTAACTGTTTTGCGCTGTACAGCATAATGTAACTGAACGAAATAACTTGTATTACACAGATTGGTTTAATGTGTTTAATTTGTTGAGCGCAGATCTGCAATATATCACAACAATCACAACAACAACGCCATCTAGCCCCAAAGTAAGCATTATAGCTTGTGTTATGGGTTCTAGAATGCAGATATACAATCTTATACTTTCTTTGTAAACACATAGAAACACCCAGACCAATAGAAATATTCATGCAATGATCTACACAAGGAAGACGTCATAACAAAATGTAAAAAAAACTATAAAATATTTCGACGCTCGAAATAAAACTCGAATAGTAAAAAAGAAAGAAAGAAAGAAATAGTATAGTATTACCTACGTCGTAACCCGAGAGACGCAGGTACAAATCCCATTTCGTAGTTTTTATTTTCCACATTTATTTCACAAGTTAAAATTAATATTACATTATGAGCATGAAAAATGTATTTTTAAAAGTTTTTTTTTACTTCAGGTTACAAAAATGACTCCACATAGCTGAATTAAACTAGTCATTAGAACTCAAAAGTGATAGACACACAAAAACATGATATGTTTCTCTGGACAGACATTACCTTAAAAGCAATTCTGCCATAGTCGACTACGAAAGCTTTTGATCCGGAATCAAAATTGGAAGAAAAAGTGCAGAGGCCCTAGACAAGTGTCAAAGATTTTTATTCTATTCATAGAATAGATATAAAAATGTATGAGATTGACATAAGCGCTGGCGTTAGCTTATGTCAATCCAATACATTTTTTAATCTATTCTATGGATAGAATAGAAATCTTTGACACTTGTCTAGGGCCTCTGTAAAGAGTTAATGAAAATGTCGTGTGTGTAGTGACAGATGTGACAATATTTGCATCACATGGCGGTCATATTGAGGTTATTTGATTTGCGCAATGATAGATACCTATATACTGGTAGGTCTAGCTACTCGTATATTATTATAATAACTAGCGACCCGCCCCGGCTTCGCACGGGTGCAGTGCTGATACTATATTTAGTAACAGCATTGCCCGTGCGAAGAAAAACAAATGCTCTGAACGCTGTAGTTACACATTCTGTAGTATATTTAATTTTACTACAGAATGCCGGCCCCCTGCCGCTATATCCCTCCCTGCATTTTTAATCTGTGAAAATATTTATTTAAAATACATGCTCAAAAGGGCATTATTGATTTATATTAAATGCACAATGTATTTAAGGTACTTAATTTGATAAGGATAAATGCTGTATTGCTTAAAATCGCTTCGAAAATAAGCCATTATTTCTTATAAAATGTAAAGTATAAAAATTATTTATTATTGGTTATTGTGGGTTATCCCTTAGAGATATTCATATCGAGTATTGTACACCTTAAAAAAGTCTACAAAGAGTCGAGGACTCTTTTGTAGACCTTTTTAAGGTGTACAATACTGTAGTACATTATTTTGATATATCGTGTAGGGTTTAGCCAGCGTTGCAATGTAAGCGCAAAAAATTTGTTTATTTACGATATCACATTAAAAATATCTAAATTTATCAATGTTTCTCTACTATATTATGCATGTTATATACATATAAATCTTCCTCTTGAATCACCTTATCTATTAAAAAAAACCCGCACCAAAATCCGTTGCGTAGTTTTAAAGATCTAAGCATACATAGGGACAGACAGCGGGAACCGACATTGTTTTATACTATGTAGCAAACTATGTAGCAATGACATGGTGGTTAAGTATCTTAAACTCTCTAAATCACCACGCAATTTTCTTAGTTTTCTTTTATAAGAATTTTCTCCTGAGAATAACAAACACAACAAAAAAATAATTAACGAAATTGATCTAGCCGTTCACGCGTGATGCCATGACCAAGGGAAATAGGGATTCATTTTTAACCGACTTCAAAAAGGAGGAGGTTATCAATTCGGGTCGTATGTTTTTTTTTTTTTTGTATGTTTGTTACCTCATATCTCGGTCATTTATGAACCGATTTGAAAAATTTTTTTTTTATTTGAGAGGGTATACTCTGAAATTGGTCCCATTTTGTTATTATAACTTTATAAGAAATGGTTCAGTGGTTGTATGTTTGTTACAACTTAACTCCGTCATTTATAAACCAATTTGGAAAATTCTTCTTTTATTTGAAAGGGGGGTATACTCCGAAATGGGGTCCCATGTTTTTTTTATAAAGAATGATTTAGTAGTTTGGCTTCAATTTAATATTTTGTAACAAAACGTTTGCAAGAAGTGAAGACGTGTAAAGCAACACGTCGATGTCTTTTGCGACGAATTATCTGACATTGACATGTCCATGCTACAAGTGCGAAGTGATTTTCAAAATTCATTTTTTGTTAGAAACGAAGTGGCCCTGGATGAGTGACCATTTGCGTCATTTCATTTTCAGCGTCTTCATTCTTTAGAAGCAGTAGACTATGATTATCACTATAATTTGGTAGTCGTTATGCCAAGTTGGAGATCTTATGGTCGTGAGAAATTACAACGCAATCCTTGATACCTATAATACTTTACTATTTATAGTTTTTAATCAGTTATTTTGGAGTCGGTGCCAGCCAAGAAGGATCATAATTACCTTCATAAAAATGACCTACCTGCTAGCAAAAATATACTTGAATAATCTATTAATATATGAATGAAAAATATAGATTTAATACAAGAAATCGAACGGAATCTGATAAGTGCGCGTCAAATTTTTATGTATATCTGAACACAACTATCAATGACGTCTGCGTTCACGAGTATGACCGCGTTCGGGTAGTGCACTCAGGCATATCCCCCACGCGTGCAATTACCGCCCCGTGCATTACAAAAGTTGGTTGCAAAGACAGAATTAAAGATCCTTCTTGGCTGGCACCGACTCCGAAATAACTGATTAAAAACTATAAATAGTAAAGTATTATAGGTATCAAGGATTGCGTTGATTCCCCTTGAATGTTCTTTGCTATGAAGTAATTAAAATATTATTTTCTACTTTTTAGTTAAGGATTGAACATGTAGGTGTTGTTTGAAGTCGGTTTTCATTTTTTTTCTATAAATAATTTTATTATATATATAGATACTAGCTTTCCGTGGCGTAGTTACATCCGCGTCTTTGCTTACTGCTCTGCTCTCGTCGTCAGTAGCGTGATGTTACATAGCCAATAACCTTCCTTAGGAAATGAGCAATCATAGGCAAGAAATATTTTTTTAAATGTAGTTCCAGAGATTAACGCGTTCAAACAAACAAATTCTTTCGCTTTATATAATAGTATAAATAAATTGTAATAAGTAGGTTAAGTGTGTCACCTCTGTGGTTATTGGTACGTAGTACTTCTTGCCCGTGGTATAGTTCAGTTGATCCTGTTGATCGGACCATTGTCCAATCTTCTATATTCTATAGAGTTAAGTATTACCTGCATCACTTTGCATGCTATTTGAATGACCTGGCGATTAATAAGAGTGGCCTGAGTTTCTTGCCAGTTCTTCACATGGCCATACCTTACGTCAGCGAACTGGTTAAGTTTAATCGACTGATATATCTTAAATCAAATAACCTAATTGAATAAATGTCTTTGACTTTGACTTCTTGCTATAGTACAATTAACCGGACAGTCTATAATTCAGGTAATTCACTGAACATATCGTGATGTAGATATTGCAATAATAAAATTGGAATAGTCACAAGTTATATCTCCGTTAGTGTAGGTGCAACACGCTCAAGTGGAATGTCCCCTCCGAATTGGGTCATTGCAGGAAACAAAAAACCAATCCACAGATAAATTATATATGCTCTGCAAGTTGCTGTATTACAGGATCTGTAATTTTAACACTTCTAAAGCTTCCATTATTAAAAGTAATATTTAATTTATTTTCATTGTTTACACAACATTATGTGTCATACTCAAAGGAAAAGGCAAAAATGCATATTAAATGTGGAACTAAAAATATATTATTTATTTCTTAGTGAACTTTGTTTATAATACGACGTTTATGCAAGTTGAGCTAAGGAGAAACTTGAGACAGCTAATTTGTTCACTGCCAGATTATTTGCCGCCATCTTTTACTTGCTTTTGCTTAGTTTTTGCCTCGGCAATATTTAAACACTGATTAATTAATCAACGTAAATACAAACAAAGAGACTACTACTAAGTATATAACGTAATATTACAAGCAATTAAATTACGCATTAAATGTGACGTATGGCCTACGGTCTAAGGAACCTCACCACCTCTTCTCATGTCGTAGAGATTGACTACGGAAATAAATACCTGGAAATGGGCGGCCATGAAAACAATGTTCTAAATATCACCGTACTGCGTTTACCAATTCGTAAAGCAAGCAAACTTGTAAATAGGCTCTACTATGTCTAATATGCGGTCCAGAGTCACTCTGAAATAAAATTAAATGAAATATATTTATTTGCAAGAATGTAGTGTAAGCCAGATGACAATAATATAGATTATTTCAGTACATTCTACCATCACCAAGTATATTGGAGTATGTCTCTATCATTTGGTCGCCCTTCTACCATATGCATATAGATAGAATAGAAGCCATTCAAAGACGTTTACTCCGCTACTTGAGTTCAAAATTTGGTCTAAGACGTAAATTGTCATCATACGAATCCAGACTGCAACACTTTAAGCTGGATGCACTTGAACTTAGGCGCAGGACAAATGAGTACTCCATCCTCTATAAAATTGTCAATGGAAATTGGGACGTAAGCGAACTGTTGTACCATATTACTATAAAAGTAGGCGGTAGTAAACGCACCCAAAAACTGTTTTCCCTGCCATCAAGCAATAATAATGTGACGTATTACGATCCAATTGCTAGAATGTGTAAAGCCTATAATGATCATGCTAAAGAGCTTGACATATTCCACGAGACCCATAGTACGTTCCTAAGAATATGTAAACAGATAGGCAAAAATGACGCTATTTAAATTTTAAATTTACGGTAATACTTTTTAACACTATTTATATTCATTTATTTTAGTTTGATTATTTAAGTTTTTTGTTTATTGGATTAATTATCATGTTCAAATTTATTTAGATTAAGTGTATTTGATTTATTGTTTAGACTTATTGCATTGTATTTATATTTTATTATTTTTTAATTGACATTATTGAATTGTTAATTTAATTTAATTTTCTATCATATTTAAATTCATATTATGTTTCTTACCTAACTACCCTGTAACTTGTACTATTCTCTTTTTCAAATGCTGTGCTCAACCGTAATCGGATATCAAATTTACATGTTTCTTCTGTATCTGATCTTGTCTCTGTTAAATTTGTAATTTGTTATCTGTAGTTGTGCTTTATAAATAAATAAATAAATAAATAAATCACAATGGTGTGCAAAAAGTCAATAAATTAGATACAAAGTTATTATGCCTGTATAAAAGTAAGTAAATAATTGTAAGTATTCAATTAAATGTCATAATTATTTCTAATAAATTTAATTACATAATTATATTATATCATCACTCTTTATAGGTCATGTATTAATGTAAACTTTAAAAACACTTTTCTAACAGCCATTTTGATAAACTATTTTTAAAAATTGTTAGTGGTAAATTCTTGAAAACATTTGGCAATTTATTATATACTATAATGGCATTGATATAAGAATTTCTTTTATATTTATCTAGATTACATTTAGGTTGATAGAGTTTGTATTTATTTCGAGGTATTACATTTCTGTTTATTTTTCTGATTTGAGTTCGAAGTGCTCAGGATGTTTCTTCACAAATATACAAACTTCTTTGATGTACATGCATGCTAATGGTAAAATCAGAAATCTGTGAGTGTTTCAAAGTCCCCCGCATCGGTCGGACAGAATCTGAGTCAACACTCGTCGCTGACTCACTGGCGACGCCACGCAACGACAACTCGACAAACTCGCTGTGATCAACAGGACGCGACCTACACATATGTTTTCACGTGGTTCCACAATGCAACACATAGCGTAAAGCATGAAAATGTAGTCGCATTATTTATATATATAAGCTTACCAAAGTGACTCCACTCTGCTTGATTCTAAGCAGCCAGTGACAGAAATGGTGGACACCATTCCAAAAGCGTTTACAAATAGGCGGTAATTGCAACCACGATACTTGCTCGTAGCGTTTAAGCGGCTACTTACCTTAATGTCGACACCACTCATGCTATTTCTGTATGAAATTTGGTAATTTATGTTATTTGCTTTTTTTTAAAAACCATGGACTAACATTGGTCTGGAGCTGTCACTTAAGAACAACTTTATAATCATCAACTTTTCCAAATCATGTTTACTAGCAGGCTGTGTATGAGTGCCGCAGCCTCCGCTGAGATGACTCTCAAGTCTCAACAACTGAAATTCAATCTCGAGTATATTTTAATAATATTTGTTAAAAGTTTGGATATCTTGAACAAAACACTGAGCCACTTGTCTACAAATTTCTAAGAAACTTTGTTGATTGTTATATCAGAAGTATTTATAAGGCTTCTGCGGTTTCCTTTTCAGATCACATTTCCAGTATCTAATCAGAAATTTAATACTTCACAATCATAATACCTACTTCAGTAGCTACCTGTACAAACAATGTACCTAGGCAATACAGACAATATACCTACTTAAGTAGCTATACTATTTTTATATGTCAGAATGTTATCATAAGCTTTTTAGAGAGAAATGTATGTACCATGTATGCATACGCGAAGGTATAATACGCAATATATATAACTAGCTTTATCACAAGCGTCTTTGCTTTTTATTTATAAACTGTTACTGCTCTGCTCCCGTAGCCAGAAGCGTGATGTTACATAATTAAAATATTTTTTCTGACTGATAGTTCCAGAGATTGGCGCGTTTAAACAAACAAACAAACTCTTCCGCTTTATATTAGTATAGATTATGTAGCTTTAGAGCGGATTGAAAGAGTGTAGTTTGCATGAAACGTATTTTATACAAAATAGTAAAACGCGCTATATTATTTGCTTAACAATTTACTTGTTTTAAATACTAATAGCTCGATGGTAGGTATCGTTCTGTTTATGACGTCACTAGTGTAATAGATACACACGTGACTTGCTCGCTCACTGAACTGAATAACTAACTACATACGTACTTAGTTGAGATTACAATTGTGGTTTTATTTGACAATGGTGACGGCTCCTCACTTCATTTAGTTCATAGTTGCGATTATTTATTTCAGGACTTAGACAGCTTGATAATGGCATAAAGGTTTGAGTACACCCGCAATGAACAAACGATTATAGTTATAACAGCAGCTGTATTCAGCAGCGCTCTAATCGAGTTCCGCGCTGGTAGCTCCCGACAATAAATAGTCACAGCCCGTTGTATTAGTGCTCGACGCGACTTAATAAAAACGCCGCACTAACGCCCCTTACAACTCGATTTGTTCAGACGCAATTACAAGTTGGTTCGCATCGCACCGTTGTCCTTGCACTCCGTTTAATACGAACGTCGATGATTACATTTCCCATCAGCTCGGAGCAACATTTAGCACAATATTACACAAAATGTACAAAAGAGACATTATAATAAACTAGTGAAGCGTTCGCCTCGCTCCGCTCAGATCACGCCATTTTCGATTGTCGAGTGTTCCCTTCGCAGTCCGCACCGACTCGCGGTAATCCTAGCGCCGCCGCCGAAGTATTATAAAAAGTAATTACTCATTTCCATATAATGGGCTTTTTGTTATTTCAATTTTAATTATTTCCCTGCAGTATTATGAATGTAGGCTGTGTTTATGATTGCTCATAAAACGAGCAAAAGGGCGACGCCGACGGCTAAAGCGGGGCCGACACAAAAGCCTGCACTTATAAATTATGGTTTACGACGAAGTGATTTTAATATCACGACATCAAAACGACGGTAGAAGGTGATGGTAACCGGTCAGCACCAGCAGTGAGCTTGTGCACTGTGCACTACGCAAACTCAAACGACTGTAACCTTAAAATATAATGATTATGTGTTTTAAGGGTGATTATAGTCATCGTTAAGACTTGATAAAACTATTACAAAGACATTCAACATGTTCTGGTAGTGTTCTATGTAGTGTTATAACACGAGTGTGGTAATTTTTCTGCGGGATACTGTGGGACTAGTTCGCCGTTAGACCGCGCGGTGTGGCGGGGACGCGGCGGGCGCACGCGATTAGTTCGCCGCAGGGCGTCCAGTCCCAATAGTGTAGTCGCAGCGGGCGGTGCACTCGCTCGTTGTGTTTTACTAGGTACTATTAATTATTATTCTGTGGTTCAACTGATGCGAGTAACGTTGACCGTATTATTGTACTGAAGTAGCAAACAAACATACAGGCTGTATGCTGACGATAAGTGGATATCGTAACTTACAATTATAGTGGAGTTTCTATGCATTGCAGAAACAATGATAAGAAAAGCAAGTCGTTGCTATTAACAGAAGGTAATATGGATAGTAGAGTATAATTAGCTGTTCGGCTCTATGGATGTCGTAACAAACGTCTACATATAGTAAAATGGACAGTAGCGTTCAACATACCTGGTCATCACCTACCTACCTAGAGTGTAGTTACTACAATACATCTCTGTTTGGGAGTGACCTATATAGGGTAGAACAGTGACCTTAGAGAGAAGAAGCTAATAGATACTTACATTAGTTGTAAAGCCTGACTAACACGTAATAACAAACAGTAACAGTTGCACTTGCCCCGTGCTCGCAATGTAATCACAGTACCTCCTCGCATGATCAAGTAATAACATTAAAGCTTGTCTCCCTCCCCACCCTACCTCACTCCCTTCCGTGGTCCGTCGTCCGGTTGCAATCAATGTCCTCGATAGTGTTCTTTGTACCGCCGATACGTAATAGAACCGAAGATCCGCGCGTGGAATACTGACGAGCCATATAAAGAGAGCTTGGCATAGAACAATGTACTTTTAGGTTTACAACTTTTAGGGCATTCATGATTGTCTTTGGTAAGTTGATCGTTTTAGTATAATACATTTGTACAGTGGGTACTAAGTGATAATATAATAATAATACCAGCTTCTTTACTGTCCATTGCAGGGCAAAGGCCTCTTCTCTTAGAGAAGGCATTAGCATCACCACGCTTGCTCAACATAAGGCGGATTGGCAAATTCAGACTTTTAAGTCGAGGTTTCCTGACGATGTTTTCCTTCACCGTCAGTCAGAAATGTCCAAGATAAACTTACAAAGTACCTGCTTATAAATCTTGAATTACAACTAGTTTTGTTAATGTTAACAATACAACAATTTGCCTTCTGGCTATCAAATGTTTAAGGCCGCTCTTAGGCCGGTATTACATTATCATATAAATATGATTTCATATCTGTCAAATTCTATGATCATAGTTCGACGACCCTCAAACTATGATTATAGATAATCACATGTAGTTATTACACTGTCATTTACAAATGACTTACACATCTTTGATCATATTCATCGAACTATGATCATAGAATTTATAACATATTATGATAATGTAATACCGGCCTAAGAGAGGTAAGATCTATCGCATCTCATATTTTGTATTAAAATTGCTAAAATAGCAAAGTAGTGTCAAGTGTCGGGCTCATTTGTAATGCATTGAAATGAGATTAGTAGCGCTTGCAAAATGTACTCAGATATCGTCGTACACATTATAAAGAAAATAAAACAACATAAAAGTACACAGAGTTCTGTCTAATTATTTATATAACATTTATAAAACAAAAAACATACAGATATTTTTTGTTTGCTTTTTTTATTCGCTTTCAATGTGAACGCAACAAAATAAAATTAAACGTTCTCTATTGTACTTTTAATTTATTACACGACATGTTTGTGTATACTATCATAAGACAATGATATCTGCAATCGTCACACTTAGACCCTTGACCTTCTATAATTGTCATTATATCGATCATAAGCCAGAGATTAGCGAGCACAATACCGCGCCAATAGAGCATAAAACTTGCGTGTAATTGATTCTAACCACTGAAAATTGTTACAACAAAACAATAGCCAACAATACATGCGGAATATTCTCCGTACTAATGTAAATAATTTCAATAATTATTGCTGCATTATTAAGTATGCACATTATAATCATACCTTCATAATAGTCGAGGCATATCTAAGACACAGTCAAGGACGGCCTGGAGTTGTTTGATGAGAACACTATTTTTACATTAGCCTTGTCCTGGGTCTTTTAAGCGGAGCGTGAAAAAACATCTCACTAAGCCGCCACAGTGGAGGCCACCATACCAGTAGCACAGTATTAATATAGCACCTACCAGTAGTCCGACTCCTTCGTTGTTGATTACATGCCGCCAAGGCGTATACCTACGCACAGAAACTCAGTCAAGGGTCAGGGTTGTCACAACAAAAGCTTTAATTCCCTATCTCAGTAGGTACTTAAAGGAAGTACTTACCTACTTATATAGCTACTAGTAACAATCATATTATTATTATAAATGCGAAAGTTTGTGTGTGTGTGTGTTTGTTACCACTTAGCGCCTTAACGGCTGAACCGATTTCGATGAAAATTGGTTTATAGATATCCCGAAAATCGGTCTAGTTTTTTGTTTTGGTTCCTTTGGTTCCCTGAAAGTGATATGAAAGTAAAAATAAAAAAGGCAATAAAATTAAAAAGTCGCAAGATAAATATGCGAGTGTCCGTATTAAAATGTAAGCTCAGTAGCCCTCAGCTCACCGGTCGTTGTAACAGTACTTACTGACAGTGATAAATATTTGTATAGGATAATTAACAACGCACGGTATTTATTGCTCTCGGCATAAGAACAAACATGAAAATTTATATTGGTGTGCTGCGGGCATGTAATGTAAATGTATATTCAATACAATGTATTCATGAAACTCTTTTATTCATATTTAGACACTTTGAACGTTGTATCCTACGCGCGATTTGATGGTCAGCAATTTGCTTACATTCAGTTCGCTGACAAACGTAGAGTTGTGCGAAAAACTACCAAGAAACGTAGGCGACTCTTTCTAATCGCCAGTTAATAATGATTTTTGGTTTGAATTACAGTCACGCAACCATAGTACAGTCGGTCAGATTTTTAAAATTAGGTAAGTGTGTGTCATTACTTGATTTATTATAAAACGTAACTACGTAACTAAATACAAGTTCGTTAAAAACAACAACAAATTATGTGTAATTATGTCAAATAACTATTAACTTTTATACAAATCACATAAATAAGTATATTGTTTTGTATAAAAGTACACCATTTTGATTGATACTTCACCGTAGCAGTTACTATAACAATCACGTTGTTCAGTGATAAGTGTCCAGTGTGTCAGTGTTATCGAATGTTGTGTCAGTGTCTGTGTTAGTGCTGAGAAGGTGAACAGCACGTGGCGCGAGGTAAGTGTCGAGCGACGACCAAAAAGATGCGAGACATCCAATATAAATGCTAATATAGCGAAACACAGACAGATTTGGGCTAATATTACTGTACAGGCGTCCTCCGCGATTGTACTTGCTTCTCGTCGCACCGCTTGTGATGTCTCGCCACACGTTAAATAGAATCATTGCTTAATTACTACTTTAACACTATTTTATATGTAAGATTTGCTACATACTTACAACCGTATCAAAATGCGAAAGGAGATAAGTACCAATTTCCCCCCCTTCCTTTTCCTCACCTCCCTCAATTCCTTGAACTACCCCACTCTCTTTACGGTTGACGGCTGAGTCATCCATGAGCGTCAGTTACCACTTACCATCACGTGGGCTTTTTGCACGTCTGTCACTGCCAATAAAAAAAGCACCTTACAAATTATTCGACATTGTAACAAACTTGCCTTACACCGATGTCGCCATACTCAACAATATCATAATTTAGATATAACATAACAACTCAATCTCAGTCCTGAGATTGCAGTCAGCGTCTGTATACCGTGTGCAACATTCACGCGACTATCCATTTGTCACACGGACGGCGAGCTGATTCTACTTGTATGACTCACAATTTATAACTTATACTGTTTTTACATATATTTTTATGATGTATGTTCTTTAATCTATTTTACACTTTAAAGAAGCTATGACGATTTATAAAATATTTCATTTCAATTATCAGAAAAAATATTGTATACCTATCTCGCGTGTGCTAATATATACAAATATGTTATGTGCTAATATAAATAGGTATGTGTAGTGTGTAGGTATGCTAGTATATATTAAATTTTGAAGGTATATTAACTCCTACAAGAACTAAGACTACTATTCTTTTCCCTCTGTAAGTCAGCGCACAACAATATAAACAAAATAAAAGCAAAACGGACTCCACGACAACACTCGCTAGCAAATCCAACTTACACTTTTAATTATGACAGAAAGAAGTTCCACAATGTATTCCACAAACGAAGTCTTGACTCTAACGATAATACTTTTTTATTAAATAGTTTTGGCTACATACATAATAATCAAAAATATTTACACAACTTAATGTAAAAGAATGTAATAATAAATGTGCTGCTGTCTCAGACAAAAAAAGTGCACTGTAAAGGCTGGAAGCACATTACGGCGGCCACACCGCATCACAACGTATACATCACATTCACACTATATAATATGAAGTGTCGTATGCTACAGGTAGGCCGCATTGCAACGCACTCGTTGACTCGCTTTGACGCAATATGGCAATGCGTTGCGGTGCGGCCGTAGTATCCGCCCGCCAGCCGTCCGTCGCTCCGCGGGGAGTTTACAAGTGTGACTCTGGCTCTCTCCCGTGATCATCAATCGTGCCGCGCACACAACACACGCAACATAGTCTTTCAACAAGGAGGCCAAGCTATCGAATGAAGAGGAAAGAGTACGTGCTTCCAGAGCTCTTACTTACCAAAGTACTGCCCAGAAACGACACAATACTACGTACTTTAACAACTTATATTAAGCGCAAAAATTGTCAACACTTATTTCTTAGAGTGGTTCCTGATACGGGATGAAACGCAGCAAAGCGTGGATAGTATACAGTTGTGCCTACCCCATTGAAGAAAAAGGCGTGATACTACATTAACTGTATTTCCTACAGAGTGTCTGTGTAGTAATACTTGTTTCAAGTTAGCTCTTAGCGTTCAAATCACAAACAGATTGCCTCGGCGCCAACTGTCACGTCGATCAACTAATACTTATTGCGCGGCGCGTCGAAGCCTCCGCACTGGGAGGCTGTACCCATACAAACGCCCACGACACTTCCTTCTCATCATCAAACAATATGTAACTTATATTATTTGCAATAACAATAACCATTTTAATCAAAAAAAAACTTTAGAATCTGAGTGAACATACCAAATACCCTAGGTACCCATTAAGTTTACCTTAGTACAGGCACCCTATTTATTATGGTACCTACATTTAAATTAAGAATTTCAAATATTTGTACAATTTATATCAAGTAAATGATTTGTATTTGTATTTGTAAATGTGTACTGTCGGCGCGTATAAGAACGTAAAAAAGTAGTATTTTACATCACAATAAGAAGTGTGCGTTTGATCCCGACGAGCTTTGATCGCGCCCCTAGATTCACAATGCGTAGCACTTGGTGTAGCGCTACATAGCATCCGCTGTAGACGGCGTAGCACGTAGCGCGTAGACCCTCTGTGACGCTCTATGATGTCGTAGACTTTTAGTGCCCCAGTTTAACAAAACAAGTAATCACGCATTTCTTTGACACCTATTGTGGTTTTCGTTTGTGGAATTGTTATACTCGTATGTGGTACTTATCTATTGAAATATTCATTAAAAGAATTGGCTTAGTAATGTTATATTCCTACAGACTGTTATGTAGTAGTATCCAGTTCCCGTAAAAATACACATTTTTAGTAGCAGGAGTACGTTGTTTTCTTTTTAAACACATTGGCAACGATAGGAGGAGCCACATCTGGAGCATGGGAGCATAGAGGCAAGCTGACCTATTCTCCCATGCTCCAGATGTAGCGGTATCACTTACTTAGAACATAAAATTTACATGGTTTATTTGTAATCAAGAACACGTTTATAACGCCAAAGGTCTTTTCCCATAAAATCGTACAAAAATATGCGCATTAAAAGTCGGTATACTGTCAGCGATTGCCCAAATAATGCAGCAGTGCAGTGGTTCACGAGACGAGTACGTAAATACATGTGCGTGTGGCGCTCATTACTGAGCTCTGTTGTTTACCACATTGTACTTAACCGCACGGCCCTTTCTTTGTTCTTTGTTTCACGTTCAACATACACACGCAACATCACGCTTTATACCGACACACGCAAGTACTATGTTACACACGGATTATTCCCATCTGTTCCTCTGGTTTGTCCCTCTAGAGTGACAGGTGAGCAAAAAAGTTTATTTGTCCCCCTTTAACAGGGGGACACATGAACTTTTATTTTTTGGACAGATAAAACTGCAATCACTCCTCAAAAGTTTTATCTGTTCCCCCGTTGTAAACAGAGGGACAGATAAAACTTTTTATGCCTGTTTGTCATCCAAAGAATTTAAAATATTTATTCTTGAATGTATAAAGTATTCGTGTCGTATACACTTGTAGATTGTAGGACAAAAATCTTAATCGTTAGCCAGCTACAACACGGACCACAACGCTCAATAGCAACAATTTTTTTGTAAGTCAAAATAAATAGTGATTTCCTCGCATATAATAATAACAATGGGCCCGATGCACAAGGATGTACTCCAGAACACGGCCCGCATTGTGAGGAGGTTCCTATCTTTGGAGCTCATACCACCGGTAACTTGGTCCTCGTACCCGTTATCAGTGGGTCACTAATTTTTTTTTAATTGAGGGAAAAATGTTCTATTTTTCTTAGATATTTAAAAATGTTATTTTATGTGTTCCAAAGTAAATAGAGAGAGTAACACTACAACTACACAACGCTATCAACACCCATCGTAAGCATATTATAGTTTGTATTATGATAGACATTATGAAAAAGACTTACCTAATTGATTGCTTACTTTCCATAGTAAATTAAGTATTATATTATGTTACTAGCTGCGCCCCATGGGTTCGCTCGCGCGTAAGATATGTTTTGTTGTATCCTTCGAGAACCAGTCCGATTTTCGGGATAAAAAGCCTATGTCCATCTCCAGCACCGAATCTATCTACCAATTTTTATCGAAATCGGTTTAGCCGTTTAGGCGTCGAGTGGTAACAAACATACACATACACACACGCATACACACAGACACACACACACACACACACACACACACACACAAACTTTCGTATTTATAATATTTAGGAAGGATTATCGAAGTCTCCTTTCAGTGCTTGTCATTGACGTCCAAGACAAACTTCATAATATATCTATAGGATTAAGAAAACGTGACGTTACTAGTACTAACCCGCAAACTCATGTAGGGCTGGTACAAAAATATAATGAAACTAGCTTCCTGCAGCGCGGTTTTACCCGTCTTTGATTACTGCTTTGCTCCCGTCGCCAGTAGCGTGATGTTACATAGCCTATAACCTTCCTCAAAAACTGGGCTATCATACGCAAAAAGAATCATTCAAATACGACTGGTAGTTCTAGAGATTATCGCGATCAAACAAACAAACTCTTCCTCTTTATATAAACGTATAGATTGAAATTATTTTAGCTCTATATTTGTATTAGTTTTACTAAACAAACCAGGGCCTACTAGTGCTAATGCACGCTTTGTTGACTGTGAGTAAGGTGCTCGCAGCTACAGACTGTTTATATTCATTCAGATTATCGGCAGATAATATAAAGTGGAGTCGGGCCGTGGCCTCTAGCTGCGGATCATCTCCGCATAATCCAACCTTTCGAGCCGAATATTTACGTTTGTCTGAACAACGTTCGCGTAAATTTATAATAAACTAGGTAAAAGAGATTCGTTCATATTTAATTAAGTAGATACCTATTGTGGTGTGTGCGGTCGATCATAGTACAGTGTTTAAATGGTTCGCAACAGAGCGAGGAAACGTACAAACTTCGCTGTACGCACTGACACTATTGATATAATCCTGATAAACAGTCAACGGTGTCACCCGTCATTACGCTCGTGGACTCCACATGAATTAGAAAACTGTGTACATTTGATAGCGTTATTAGTTTCTCGTTTGTTATAACACGTTGGTCTTGTATCTTACACAGCTATCTCTATGATTGTTGTAAGCAGTATAAACAGTGTCGCAATGACCATACAGTAGACATACCTATGCGCTCGTTCTGTAAAGAGATGGTTGATAACTAAAACTGTTCGCAAAATTAGTCCCCTATCACGAACAACTTTGAATGCTGATCAAATGTAGTGACGGCACCTAAGCGCCTAAGATTACATTAAACCTCCAATGTAATACAGATGCTCGGTACCAACAACGAAAATGACAACAATCATAGCAAATGTGACGGGCAATGTTTCATTAGTGTTAGGACGGTGCCCCGTCGTACCGTACGGGACACGGCCTGCACTCGTCGTGAAATGATTCGCGGCCTCATTATAGCAAACAGCGTCTTTTATGCTTGTGTTTATTTCATATCAACAATGGTGCATTGTGACGCGCCGGACGCAATCAAGCGCTCGCCTCGTCCCACCCCGCCTCACCTCGCCCCGCACCAACCCTCTCGCTACAAATAAAACAATAACTTTTGTTTTAAAGCACTGCGAAATTTTATCAAACTGCTTGATATTATGAATAAAGAGAACATCACTTGCTCTCGTCCTGGAATTTAATATAAAGTGTACTTATGTAACAAAAATATAAGATTTTAGTTTAATATGTTGGCAACTCGTTTTTTCTAAAAAAAACTTGTTGTGGATACAGCAATGTTTTACTATTTAGTTAGTAAAATGAAGCGCTCTGATAGAACAATACAAATTACTTCAAATATATACAACTAGCTGCTGCCCGCAGCCCCGCGTGCGTGAATGTCGGTAATATCGCATTTTCCATACAAACTTTCAACTCCTTCAAGTCATCTTTTCGCGATAAAAGGCCTATGTTGTTCCGCAAGGTCTATTCTATATCTATACCAAACTTCATCAAAATCGGTTCAGTGGTTTAGGCGTGAAAGCGTAAGAGACAGACAGACAGACACAGAGTTACTTTCTCATTTATAATATTTTAAATTGGAGCAGACCTTAATAACTTGAATAAGCTCTTAGTGGAGGCACTATATCAGCAGTTTGGTGCAATGGCTTTTGAAATGGAGTCCACTAATCCGTAGGTTAGAATAAAAGACATTTGAATAATCATGCCGATGTGTTTATTGACACTAACATAGCTGAACTACACGTGCTGAGCTACTGCTAGATTTCCTTGGCACAGTAGACTGTGATGTCGATTTTTCCTGGCGCGCTGATGTCCCCGTCGCGTCGCACGGTCGCTCGCGTCAGCCCCACCAGGTTGATGTCAGTTTCGGTGCCGACGCTCTCGCACACCGAAGCAAACACACCCACGATCATGCAGTGCTGACACAACAATTATTTGCCCGTTCCAGATCCGCATGACTGCTGCCAGTAGCAGCGACGCAATGAGCACCCTCGGGTTGTACTACTGAAGAGCTGCGCACGGCGCCACGGTTGACCACGCGGTGCGCCGGGCGGTCAACCGCGTGGTTAGCTGCGTGATCGGTTGCGCGACCTTTTTATGCTTTACAAGCGATACTGGTCTTTTAATCATGCTGATAAAGTTCAAAATTATTTAACACTGAAAGTGCTCGCTGCGCCGCTGCCGGCCTCTGCCATTCCGGTGTGGAACGGCACATAGCTTCCACATCTCGCCAATAGTTTACCGAGTTGTCTCACATGTTAGTGATATCAGCCTTACCTGTCCCTGTCTCACACTTCGCTCTATTCCCGACATTGTCAAATACTCCGGCGTTTTTTCGTGATCCTACTTCGCGATTAGTTAAAACAGTATAGGTATGACCAACTAGTACCTACTTCATGTGACGAATAGCGTTTGTGACCTGAAGCCGTGTAATCCCATATTTATACTGGTTGCTGCTAGCGTACACCATTTCACTGCTGGGCGAAAGCTGCCCCCATACTTCTTGTTTACATTTATATACAACATTATTGTAATTAATTACCTCGGGGATACTGATGACGAAATCTGTGTGCATTGGCTCCAGCTCATACGTTATCTTCTTCGTGTAGTTTGTACTCGTAATGTCCCCTAAAATAAAACATTCATTTTATTATATAAGCAGTACCTACGTGCTATGTGATATCTATTAACATGGATTTGTCCTGAATCGAGCTTACAAAAATATGGCGCACTAGCCGCGCCATATTTTTGTGAACCAGACCGATTTTCGTCTATGTCCGTTAGCCTATGTCCATCTGCGGCACAGAATCTATCTACATACCAATTTTTATCAAAATCGGTTCAGCCGTTTAAGTCACAAGCACACACACAAACTTTCTCATTTGAATGCACCGCACGTAGTATCCGTAGAGTTGTTACGCTAGCTCTGCTGGTATGAGTTGTAATTCGTACACATTCTTACTCATGTAGCGTACTCGTAGGTATAGGCATTGATTATGGTATATGACATATTCGTATAACATCGGCTGATCTGACACTTTATATTGACTCGTTCTATTCACTGCGTTACGTCTTGTGTTTTAGTGTTGAGTGTAAACACAATATTTCAGTCTGTGCCGTATACTGCGATATAACGCAGGCTTTTGACCACGTTGACCATAACATTTTGAACAAGAAGTTAGAGCTATATGGCATTAGAGGTAATGTTCTTGATTTAATTAAATCTTATTTGTCAAATATGAAACAACTTACAACAATATCAAGAATAAATATAAAAACAAAAAAACAAATTACATATACTTCAAACGAGCGTACAGTGACGTTTGGGGTGCCACAAGGTAGCGTGCTAGGGCCATTAATGTTTATCATCTACATTAGTGGCCTACCAAGAACGATCAACCAACCTATGACTCTTTTTGCCGATGATAGTACCATAACCATTCCATGTTCCAATCCAGAATCTTATGAAATTAATATTAATAATTCTATAAACTTAATTGTAAATTGGCTTAATAATAATAATCTAAAAATCAATATTAGCAAAACTCAGATCATGCATTTCTCTCAAAGAATTCTTCCTCCTAAACAACTTGACATTAAATATGGACATCTCAAAATAAATGACGTTAATGAAACTAAATTTCTTGTTTTAATTATAGATCAACAACTTAATTGGAAGGCTCACATCCAGCAATTATGTAACAAAATTAGTAGCAGTTCATATAATGTAATGTAAAAATGTAACTTGCACCCACTGTTGGCACTCCCACATTGCTTACAGCTTACTACGGCATGGTCGCTTCTGTGTTAAGATATGGGATAATTTTTTGGGGAAATTCGACAGCTCTATCTGTCGAATTTCCCCAAAAAATTATCCCAAGTTGCTTTCAAACAGCAAAAACGCTGTATACGAGCTATGTTTGCATTGCAAGTAACTGACAGCTGCGTGCCATGCTTTATTAAATATAAAATTTTAACTCTGCCTTCTCTATATATATTGGAAGCGGCAATTTTTGTTAAAACCAACCCGCATCTATTTCCCCGCCTGTCAGACGTAACAGTACGAAACAGACGGGACAATAAAACGCTGTGTATGTATGCTGCTAAGACAGCTCTACTTGCCAAGAGTATCTTTTGTATGGCCCCTAAAATCTATAATAAAATACCAAATTCGTATAAGAATTTAAGTACAAGTTTATTTAAAATCAAACTAAATAATTTGCTAACGGCCAAATGCTATTACAATATAAATTCGTTCATAAATGATGATGATATAAACTGACATTTTAATTCATATTTTTACTTGACATTTTGCTTTAATTTATATTTTATTGTTTGTACTTACTTATTTTAATAATGTGATTTGACAATATAATTTGGTTAATTATTGAGCTATATAATTTTATATTTTAATGATGCTGACATTTTTGTTATAAATGTATTTTAATATTTGCTGATAGTAGTGTGGTTGTGCTAGATCAGTAATATAGTGTGGCGTACAGAGACAGCAGCGGAGCCCTACAAATGCATCGGCGCGTGCGCGCAGCACGCGAGCCAAGTCAATAATGATAGCGGAACGCGGCGACTAGTGATGGTCGACTTGAGTAACTAACTCGAGTTAACTCGAGTTGGGCGTAACTCGAACCCACTCGAGTTGAATTCTCTCTGACTCGAGTTCGTAAACCGAATGGAACCGAGTGTTTTATTTTTGTTTTATGTTCTGTTTTTGAAAAATGCCGGGTCCAAAAGAAAATCTTTAGTTTGGGATGTATTCGAATCGCCAGTGAGTGGACGTGCTGCGTGTAAACAGTGTTCAGATTCATTCAAATATAGTGGAAATACGACCACATTATTAAACCACATTAAAAAAAAGCATCCTAATGTTGTTTATTTTAAAAAGACTGCTTTAAAATTTCATAGATTTATTGATAATAAATATAAATATTTTTTTAAATTAAATATCAAGACAAAAATACATAAATAAATGATTCTATTTCAAACAATAATTTTCTTTCTTACTTTAGTTAGTATACTCTCCCAATACATTATAAATAAATAATATAAAAAATTAAAGAATTGAAACAGATAAAAATATCATTTGTCTGTTCCAATTTTTTAAACTATTAATGCAATGCTGAGAGAATAAACTAATAAAAATTCAAAAAAAGCATTCCCTTGTCCATCCAGTTAACTCGAGTTACGTAATTCGAGTTCAACCCGAGTTATGTGAATTTTAACTCGAGTTAAATCGAGTTTTGTTTTTTCCGAGTTGGCACATCACTAGCGGCGACCACTTCTTAAATAGTGGCACTTATTTTATACTGCACACACACACATTCACACTCACACTGCACACATTCACTGTAACCTGTGACTGCGCTACAGTGATGCCACGCGCGGACAGACGCGGAGTTATTTGAAGCGTAACGTGAAAAGTAAGCTTATGATTGGATATTCGTATCAAGCAGACAACTGCAGCATATTAATGATTTTAGTTTGAGATTTTAATATTGTATAACGCTCCTGATTGGTCAACAACCAAAATGCGCTCATGTAAATACCATACCTGTGTCAGACTACATTTGTATATATAAACCGTGCCATTTTTGTAAATAAACATTGTACAGTCATCTCTCGAGTATTATTCAACACTACCTATTAAGTCTACGGTACGAAGGTGGAAACACTGGGCCGGTCTAATAAGTAGCTCTACAGCAGTACCAAGTAAATCAGCTGATACAGTTCATAGGGAAAGTACCTGCAGCTGTTAACCCAACAGCCTGCTGTCTTCATACCTACCTAGCATACATACCCCTAAAATAGTAACTATTTAGATGAAAGCGTTATATATTAAGGTAAGGTATAAGAAAGGACATATTTTAAAATTTACGATTTATTTGGATTTAAAGAAATTTCAAATTGACATTATTGGTATTACAAATTGACATTATTGGATTTACAAATCGACACTATTTTGAATTACAAATTGACATTACTATTATCATAATTTATTTATATCTTCTTAATTGTTGGTGTGTAACCTAAATAAAAATGAGAGATAGTGTTTGTGTATACTTACTAATTATTCTGTATATTGACGCAGATGGTAATGTTAATATTGAGTAAATTGAAAGCATGCATGCTAATTATATTTATTTTATTATCTTTAATAATATTGTACGCCGCATGTTACGGCAAAACATAGTGAAACTGTATTTGTGAACAATATTACACCTTTGTACCTATGTTTAACAATAAACTGATTGATTGAATATTGTATGGTATAGTGTGGTATACGTAGTTGCCGGCAAACTTCTCACACAATCGCGGGTTTAGTTCGCGCATGTGCATTTTCCGAGCCAATGAATCGGCATTAGAGAAATAAATCGGCCAATTTTAACGCACGCACGCAAGGGTCATTTGGTGATCTACCAATAGCGTAGTCGATAGGATGCGGTCTCGCGTCGCGCCTCGCTCCCGTCGACTAAAAGATCTGAAATGAGTTCTGCGCATTTAAGATTCAAGAAGTTTTCCGGCAACTATAGGTACTTAATAGTTAATATTAGTGTCACCATTCTGCGCGGATATGCAGGAGTCCTGGGAACACGGACGCGCTGCTGGCGGCGGCGCATCACCAACATCACCACACTCCATTGCGACCACATGCTGACAGTACTGACAGTGCTGACTCAATTGCAGTTCCTACTGGCATGGCGGCTTTAAATACCATCTCATCCATTATCGCCGGTCTAATCAACAACCGACCATGGCGAAAGAGCCGCGACCGAGCGCCACACCTCTCAACGACGATCAATATTATGTGATTTTTACAAACTCTTAATATTGCACTTACTTTCTAAATTTTCCTTGAACGTTCAACATATATTTTATACAGGTACACAGCTTCGGTGACAATCATACGTTCCATCATAGTAACGTATCGCATAGTAAGTGGTACCCATAACCTTTGGACATGGCTGTTCTATAAGCATTTGAGAAATCACGTCAAGTGACCGAAGAAGAGGAAGAAAAAGGAAAAGAAAGAGCACCGAAGAGGTAATTGGGCTGCGGCGCTCACACTCACCGAGCGAAACACATTAGTGTGGTTACTAATATTCTACGGCGATATTTTGTGCGAAGGTAGTGTACTTCTCCGATCGAAGTATATTAAGTATAATATTAATATAGATACAGTTCAGAGTTTTTGAGTGAACGGTATTCATTTATGTATAAAATTTCATCAATAGTTATGTAGGTAATGTGTAAAACACGTAAACAACGGCAGCTATGACAGCGACTCGTCACTAGTGTCTGTTGGTTCGCCGCGGAAGTGTTGAGGCGCGAGCTGCCGCAGTGCTGCCATAAGTCGGTCGATGTCTTGCTGCTGCTGCCCCAGCTCGAGCTGCAGCTCCTCCAGCTGCGCCAGCACCGCCATCCACTGCGACAATTCGTCTTGCTCCTGAACACACACATCACGTGTTATAAAGTAACCGAGTAACCGTTACAGGGCGGTAGGTAATGAAATGAAAATATTGATTCAAAAATCAATGCACAAGGCATGCATGCATGCTAATAATATTGTGTCTTTGATTAAAGATTCTGTCATCAATTCGCCCATGAATATATCGTTCTGTCGGTGAAACCGTGTGTACGGGCAAACTCGTACAATACAATAGTTTTACTTTTATGCTGACATCGATGCGCAGCGAAACACACATTTTATTATAAAACAGAATGCATTAACATATTCAGTAGTAGTTGCTATACAGCACACCGCACGACATATCGCACCATAATTACCTTTCGTTGCGTATCGATCATTCTATCATAAACCTTGTAAATCTGTCTAATTTTAGTGTTAAAACAATATAAATCATTTTACTCTATCCATCAAACTTTCAACCTCCAAAACGTTCGTAGTGTTCTGGTTACGGTCACGGTTACGTTGTTACGGTTCTGTCACCCATTTGCTAATAAATAAATTGTATTGTCGGCAAATCGCGTCGTGGTAAAAAGGTTCTGTCGTTGAAAACTCATAATCATTACTCAAACTCATTATGTCGGTGGCTCGTTTGGCAGAGAAACGTTTGTCGGCGATAAGTTTCAGAATCGTATCAACTACCTCCCGGTTGATATTCACCCGCTAACATCGGACGCGGAACGTGTGTATTAAGTACTTAATTATGTTTCATATAAAAGCAATTGCTACCTGGATCTTAGGTGCTTTATAAGTGACTGAATTATGCCTTGCTACTTATGTTGAAGTCGGAACTAAAATTATTAGGTACTATTCTACATTTATAGGTACTACAAGTAAGTAACGTGCATCAAAGATTTAAGTAACAAGATGTCAAGTACAAATAGCAGTAAGATCAAGTCCGGACCGCACACTATCTAACTAACTACGAGTAATACTAAGTTATGTTATTATTTATTGCCTTTACCTATTGCGTACCTTATATTCTTGATTGTTTGCTTGCCTATTCAACTCAAAAATTAATATAAGCGCGCCGAGAAAAAAGAGAACAGCCTCGCCTATGAAGCAGACACACATTGTTTAGTCATTAGTGGTGGTGTGTATATTGTACGTATGTGTGAGGTAGGGGTGTGTGCGCACCGAGAATGTTGGCGCCGTCTTGGAGCGCCTTGTCGTCGGAGAGGGGCGGCAGCGAGCGAGGTTGAGTCAGCGCCAACATCCACATCTTGGTGCGAAGCTCCAGCGCGTTGTACACGCGGCCCGTCGTCATGCACACGCGCCGGCTGAACCACGGGTGCGAGCGCGCGTACGTCTGCGTCACAGTCACGAGCTCACTAAAGTACCTACAGTAGTACTCGTATGTACCTACTGTAGGTACCTCACCGAGCCTACCTTAATCCTGGCGGCGATGGGCGCGCTGGCCTGCCGCGCCAGCAGCGTCACCAGCCGGAACACCGGGAACGGCGACTCCGACATGTGCGTGCTCTCCGACACTCGCGCACGACCATACTTACACTTGCTACTATCTACCAGATTGCGAATATTTTAAATATTAATTTTAAACATTAATTGTGCCTTCTTTATTAGCAAATTTTTCAAATAAATAAAAATAAATAGTATATGGTATACGGTGTCCTGACAGCGGGTTTATGGTGTGTTCACACCGTACGCAATAGCGTGCAGTAGACGTAGTGGTTGCATACTCTTTGGTTCGTCATATCGCTTCACTATGCACGCAGGTTGCGACCGGGCGCCGCGCCGGTTCGACAGTAGATCACAGAACAAGTACTAAAGCATAGAAGTACTATTATGAGAATAAAGCGTACACACTCAGGGACAAATAGAAGTTTAATAGTGCTACGCTACCTTCTGACAATTTATCGATAACAATAGATGAAATTTGTCTATGGGCTATGGTAAATTAACAGACAATAAAATGCTAATAAAATGAGGTCTGGTTGCATAAAAGCTCTCGTAAACGAACTACAAGAAACAAACGGCCGTTTTACACCTCACCGGAATGGCATAGGCCGGCAGCGGTGCCAGGAGCACTTTCAATGTGAAATAATTTTGAAGTTTTTATTCATGTTTCATGCTGTAAGTTCAAACACAATGTAAACTGTATATGAATAAATTAAATAAATTGAAAATTGAAATATACATGATCGATCCACACACTGCCTCGCATCACGGATCGTAGTGCGAGCGTGCGTGTTCTTGTATTGTTTGTAAGTATCTCTCTTTGTATAGAAATCACGCGTGGTGCAACACACTGAAAACGCATTTAAATTTACATGCAGAGAAACACGTACTCACGCGCGTGGGTTCGGGGCCAGACGGTATGGATACCGAGTTCTGCAGTAACGTGCGTGATTGATGATGCAGACCAGTACGCATCTGCACGCGTGGCACCGTCACTGCGTCGCCACGCTCCCGCAGCGTAGTGCGGGGCAGTGTGTGGATCACCAAAATACCAGTATCGGCCCTCTATTTTTTTCTGACTTTCTTAGTATAGCATCAAAACAGATACCCCAAGGTAAAAATAAAACACAGCTGTAAGATTCATGTCACAAATGTATGATTATATTTCCAATAATATTGAAACACATTATTACTGCCCCTTAAAATTACAGTTTTGTTTAAGAATGTCCTGATTATTTGTGCATAAGCAGAAATATTTTTTGTTATGTTATGAATTGGTACTTTTAGAAATTTTTCCCCATCAATTTTATCAATAAATTTCTGTAGTCATCTAGAACATTTATTTATTTATTTATTATTTATTTATTGAAAAAGTATTTACAATATCATTACAGATAAAAAATCCAATACGATATCATAAAAAAACCTAAAATTTAAAACAATATAACTAATTACTAATAAATATACCTATTTATCCAATACTATACATTTTTGTGCAACATCTTTGAATTTTGACAGGGTACATTGAAAATATCAATTTCTATAGAAATAATATTAATAAGTCGTATGGCGCGTGACAATGGAGCAAATTTGAGTAGATTCGTCCTCACCGCTGGAACGTTAAACGTGTAACAACATAATATATAACATAATTCTCTCTTAATTTGCTTCATGGATCTTCCGGTCTGATCTTTCGGAAACCTGCAAAAGAACACAATGTATGAAACACTATGAAAGGTAGTTACCACAAAATCGTTAACTACAAAATATAGTAATATTTTTGTCGTCGATAAAATATGCAGCACAAGTCACAACACTATTGAACATGACTACACAAATTGGTAAAAATGTAAAATACTTAAAAATTACTGAATCGAATGGCAAACAGACGATTATAATATGATTGCAGTATAGTAAAGTATAAATCACTTAGGTGTTTTGCACTTATGTATAGGTTTTTAGTATATTGCCTATCTTATTCCTCGGGAATTGTGCCGGAGGCTTGGAGAGAGGCGAATGTTCAACCGATTTCCAAAAAAGGGGATAGGTCCGAGCCAGGCAACTATCGACCCATAGCTGTCACCTCAGTTCTCTGCAAGGTGCTTGAGCGGATAATAAACGCCCAACTAGTCCGCTACCTAGAGGGTCACTCGTTAATTAGTGACCGACAATATGGCTTCAGGTCAAAACGGTCTACGGGTGACCTTCTAGCATATATCACGCACCAATGGGGTGAAGCTATGGACAGGCATGGAGAGTCCTTGGCCATCAGCCTTGACATAACCAAAGCCTTCGATAGAGTCTGGCACCGTTCGCTTCTGTCCAAGCTTCCAGCATATGGTCTGCCACCCCAGCTGTGCAACTGGATTGCCGCATTCCTGCGTGAGCGCCGCATTAGAGTCCTTTGTGACGGATCGGCCTCCGATTATTTGCAGGTCAACGCTGGGGTGCCTCAGGGGTCCGTCCTGTCGCCCACCCTGTATCTTCTGCATGTCAATGACATGTTGTCCCTTGGCAACATTCATTGCTATGCAGATGATAGTACAGTGCATGGGCGATATCTCGGACATCCTGCGGCTAAACAGACTGACATCGAGGCAAAACGCCTAGAACTTGTCGCTGAGCTCGACCAAGTATTATACCGCATTTCTAAATGGGGTTGTGAGAATTTGGTCGAGTTCAATGCCAAGAAAACACAGGTGTGCGCGTTCTCTGCAAAAAAATCTCCGTTCCTTCCCCTTCCCTCTCTCCAGAACACAGTGTTACCACTACAGGATAGCCTAAGTATCCTGGGTATGGACATCAGCCGAGATCTCAACCCCAAGAACTACATCGAGTGCGTCATTAAAACCGCCTCCTGTAAACTCGGTGTCCTGAACAGGGTGAGGCGGTACTTCACGCCCGAGCAGCTCTGTCTTCTTTATAAGACACAGGTTCGTTCCTGCGTGGAGTACTGCTCTCATCTTTGGGATGGCTCCGCACAGTACTTACTGGATGCACTCGATAGGTTGCAGCGGCGAGCAGTCCGTATCATCGGAAGCCCGGAGGCTACTAAGACCCTTGAGCCTTTACAGCTGCGAAGAGACATCGCCTCAATGGCCGTCTTCTATCGCCTTTACCATGGAGAGTGTTCTGAAGAGCTCTTTGAATTAATCCCACCCTCTCCCTTTTTATCCAGAACGACACGTGCGGGACTAAAGTGCCACCCTTTCACAGTGGAATCTAAAGGGTCTCGAACCAAACGGTTCAGCACTTCATACTTTTGTCGCTCAATTAAAGCCTGGAACTCTTTGCCAGCGCATGTGTTCCCATCTAATTTTGATCCTGGGTCTTTTAAGCGGGGCGTGAAAAAGCATCTCACTAAGCCGCCATAGTGGAGGCCACCATACCAGTAGTTTGGCTTTTGGAATGGTGTCCGCCACTTCTGGATTCCACTTACTGCTTACCATCAGGCAAAGTGGAGTCACTTTGGTAGGCTAATATAAAAAAAAAAAAAAAAAAAAATATATTATTGGTTTATTATCTACTCACCGATGGAAGTTGACGATTTAAACTTGATTTTCTTTGCGAAAAGAATGTAATTTACAACCTACAATAACGCAGGACATTGCATATCCAATGGGCTTAATTTTACTTCACAATAGCATTATGTAATTATTAAATAACATATTATATTATTTCACAAAACAGATAAACAACAATGAAAATTACGAGCGGCGGTATAATCCGACAAAATTGTCTAAAGGCCTTGACAAGTTGGAACATTTGACATTAGTTCGCTTTTTAATTCGGCATCCAAAGGTAACCAAAGGTAACCAAATTGACGTTTCTACAGTGTACACCAGCCGTCCTTAGCAAAATTATTTATCTCTTTCTTTTCAATGTATCCGGCTTATTTGGAAAAATAGGACAACTATATGAGGGTGATTAACACTCCTTCCATGCTTTAGTACTTGTTCTGTGCAGTAGATACTCTGTTTGTTTGACGTTTATTACTTCACCGCTTCGCTCATGGCACAGAACAAGTATAGTACTTGTTCTGTGGCTCATGGCTTAGGCTTTAGCGTTTCTCTGAGCTGTTTACTATTTATTTTCGCTTAAAGCTTACTAATAATTCTTTAATTTCTTTCTTTTTTCTCATTACATAGCTGTTTGTATAACCGTTATCAGTGTTTACTCTGATTGATTCATTTATTTGCAAAGAATGTAGGTATGAGTTACAATGAGGTGTTACATAATTAGAAATCCTTGTACATTCTACCTGTGAGGCTGTGAGGCATGCAAAAATTGTTTAAATAACAGTTTAAAATAAATTACTTAATGGCTAAATTGACTTGTCAGCTAAAACATCAGTCACAGAGTAATAACATTTATCAATTAGAGTAGTTTTTGAAAATTCTGAAAGATTGGTTTTTAATAGCGCCATCTATATTTTCTATGCTGTATACTCATAGTCGTCGTCTTCGCTTTGTTGATTTCGGTGAGTTTCCATTGACCAGATAGATGACGCCACATTTTCATAGCAAAATGTTTTTGTATTTTCGGAACCGTGTATATTTGAAGTCAGTATGATACTCTGTAGTTTTAATTTTGAGTCGATATTCTATTAGAAGCTCAGAACAAGGACTCCTTGTTCTGAGATTAGAAGGTAGTAGATCTACTACTGTTTCCAGTTGTATGCGTGCCATAACTAACTAAATTCTAATACATTATTTAAAATAAAATAAAAAATTATATGTTCGTAGTTTTATTTTTAATTCTTATAAGTAATAACATAAATATCTAATTTTATACATTGTTTTAATTTGTGGTCTCACCATCATAATTCTATCACCAATCTATCTACCCATAACATTATAGGTAAGTACTAAAGGTATGCTGCTAAGCGAGTCAATGTACAGCACGCAGACTTAAGCGTTACTTAGTACAGCAAATTATATCCAGCCTCGAGCTCAGTGTTGTATCCGGCGTGAGACTCTGGCTCGGCCTCGAGTTCGTCCTCCGACTCGGCCTTGAGTTCGTCCTCCGACTCGGCCTTGAGTTCATCCTCCGACTCGGCCTCGAGTTCGTCCTCCGACTCGGCCTCGAGTTCGTCCTCCGACTCGGCCTCGAGCTCGTCCTCCGACTCGTCCTCGTGCTCGTCCTCGTCCGCGGGCGGCGGTGGCGCTCGAAGACGCCACACCTGACGGCAGGCACAATATTCTTTTAAGAAATACACAGCAACAAGATATTTGCTCAAACTAATTGATAAATAAACCAGACGTCCGCCCTCGCTTCGCTTCGGTATCAAGTTTTATTCGGTCTCACAACAAACGTCTATGGAAAATGTCATATCAATAGTGACATATTGCATGATTCAAAGGCGCGTAAAATATTGAAATTTTGAAAATGACGACGACGACGATGAATACATAATAAAATATCGTCTATTCCCACCTGATCTGTTGATAGCCTATGTGCCGACCAAAGGACGGTTCGAATCGTTCGTGACTGGGGCACATCGACTACCGCCCGAGTCACACCACATATCGATAGAAGTCATACCGACGCTACGTCGTGTCTTACTAGTATAACAGTTGAGTAATGTGACCGAGTCTCTCTGAGTGTGCTCGTCGTTTGTCACAGACTTCACATAGCTAAGTACAATAGTTGTGAGTCACTCACGTAGAGCGAGTCGGCGGCGAGCACCAGCATGGCGGCGGGGTCGTCGCGCGGCAGCAGCGCGCACACCGCGGGCCCCCCGTGCGCTGCCTCCCCGCGCCCGTCCCCGCGCCCGTCCCCGCGCCCGTCCCCGCGCCCGTCCCCGCGCCCGTCCCCGCGCCCGTCGCCGCGTCCGCCACCGCACTGGGCCGCCGCGCCGCTGCGCAGCGACCAGCTCCACACCAGCGGCGAGTACGAGCCTGAGGGACTAAGGACTAATATTCATCTTACCGAGAGTAACATCACAAAATACCTCATAACAATATTACGAAAACTCAGGTTAAGGCTACTATTTCTTATGATTGATTATAAGCCCGTCACACCTGGCAACGTAGAGGTCCGAGACGTCGGGTTGCACGTAATGAGCGGCCGACGCGCCGGTGTCGGCGCCAGGGCGCTGCACCACGCACAGCGGCGCCAGCGAGCGCGCGCACACGCACGTGGCGCGCCCGTCCGCGCACACCGCCCACAGCACGCGCCCGCCGCGCGCCCGCGCCAGCCCCGCCAGCCCCGCGCCCAGCGCGCAGCGCCGCGCGGGGGGCGAGCACGCGGCGCGCACGGCGGCCTCGTCTGGCGCCGGCGCGTGCTCGGCCGGCGCCACACTACGCTCCCGCCGCTGCCGCACGCGCTCGGCCAGCTCGTCCGGCGCGCCCACCTGCAGCGGCGGCGGCCGCACGCGCGTTATGTGCCACGCCAACAGCGCGCCGCCGGCGCCCGCCACCAGCGAGCCGCCCGCCACCACCACGTGCCTGCGGACGAGCGTGACATGAGCGAAGACGTGGCGATGCCGGTCCGGATGGCGAAGGGCGCGGCGCTTACGTGATGGGCGCGCCGTCCTCGTTGAATACCGTCAGCAACGGCGTTGTCACCCCGGCGTGCTCCGACTGTATCTCCTGCGCACGAGGTATAAAATCAGAGTTCGGTCGGTCCGGAGCGCAGTTTCGCTCCTAATTGTAACACGTACCTGGGTGGCGGCATTCAATCGCACGGTGGTACAGGCGAGGCCCGGTCCGAGGAATCGCAGCTCGAGCGAGAGGAACGCGTCTCCGGCCACGTCCGCCCAGCACCCGGCGGCGCCCGCGCTGCACCGGACGCGGCACGCGATCGTACCGCCTCCCCAATCATCTGGGATAAAACTAAACATTCGAGCGGTCGAAAAGTAATCGGACGGCACGGCATCGTCCTCTGCGCACTCACCGTCGACCGATAGCACTAGCAGCTCCCAGCCGTCGACCAGCGCGCGCGGGCCTGCCAGCAGCAGTCGCGGCGGGCCGCGCTCGGCCCACTGCACGCGCGCCACGGCGGCCCAGCCGCGCGGGCGCAGGTCAGCGCGCCAGGCGCAGCACCACTGGCCCGCGCGGCGCCGCCACAGCCCCACGCTCGCATCGTCGGCGCCGAGCGCAAGCGTGCCGTGCGGCGCCAGGTCGCCGTGCAGGAGCGTGGCGCCGGCGCCAGCGCCCGCCACCCGCGCCTCTAGCGCCCAGCCCATGCGGGCCGTTCTATATTCTTGCTGCCACAACACCGGCGCTGAAATATATTCACAATTTTTTTACCGGCGGAGACAGACTACCCAGGCCTTAGGGCCTTTCACAATATAAGTACACAGTCTGCTCTTTAAACTCTACCTCAAAACTTTTCGAAAGTAAGCTTTTTAAAAAACAGCAACGTATTTATTAATAGACCTCATCTAATTAACACGGAGGCCCAAGCCACAAAGAGTTTGTTGAAAAAAAAACTTAAATTTAATACCTCTTAAAAAAACATAATTTAAACACATAATCAAACAATAATTTTATTATACCTACTTAGATAAATGCTATCTTGTTACCCGGCATGTGTTGCAAATTAAATAAAAAATAAAAACATTTATATGTAGATTTTTACAGTCAGGAACCTCCGTGGGTCTCCCCAGAAGTGCCTAGAACACCTACCGAAGTTTTATAATAATCATATTAATAGTTTCGGAAGGGACAGAGGACAAACATACAAACATTGATCTTTATTTACGTAGGTATAAGATAAAAGATAGATAGATGGCGGAACTACCGGTGGGAAAATTGGGGGAGGCCTGTGTCTATGGGTAACTATAACAGGTGGGCAGTAGGGGGCACTTAATGGTCTGTTGCCTCGTGCCTCTCTGATGTTGGGGTCATCATTATCATGATCATCAATTTTTGGGCCGAGCTGAGCCTCGAAAACTACTAAATACACCAATGAAAGTTAGACCTGTGTCCTGAACTCGCTGCTAACCTGTGAAGTAACTCTTATGAAGTGTTAAAATATTGCTAGACTTTAATTAAAATTGTATGAAACATTGATGATTTGTTTTGCGCTCGCATAAAACGCCCGATAGACGCATGATCACTAATGGCGATGTCATGGAGTTATGGTGAGTCTCTGGTATAATATATAAAGGTATACACACCACAGCAACAAAAACACTAGTACCTTAAACTTACAACATCTCTAAAAATCCAATCATTAATGAGTGAGTGTAGGTACTAGGTACTTGGCTATATGTAGATATTTATGTGTTATTTTTTTATAATGTTAGTTTTATGGAAGTGATGCTCTGTAACCATACCAAATACTTGATATTTATGTAGGTAAGAGATTTTGTACCTGTGAAAGCTGTTATACTTAGCTTATAAATACAATGTCAGTAAATATAAGCTGAAATGTAATAGGATGTTACTTTACAATTTTATTATAGCATCTCAGCTCAGACTATCTCCTCTATTATTATTATGCTTCCTAATTTGATGCAACTGAGTGCACTGTTCTGTTTTTAAATTATGAAAATTAATTCAATCACAGTGGTGAGCACTCCATATTAGGCAGAAAGGCACTGCCTACCTTAATAATTTTCTTAAATTACAATTTTAGCACAGGGGTCTCCGTGCAAGCCACTGGTATAATATAACTTAATTACACAGTGTTATTGGTTCTATGTCTATAAACAGTCACCGCACATGATCACAAACAGTGCTCACTACCATCAGTCATCACCTACAGTTACCACATGGCACCAGGTGGACCGCTTGCTTGTTCTCATATATTGTGTAATGTAGTTTCTACTCTAACATCATGACAAAAACAATTAAATGACCCCATGTAACACACAAGGTTTAGTTTAGCACTCAATAGGTACTCTACTCATCACAACACATTAGTAGCTTGCACACACATCTATTGTTAATAACAACACTTGCACTTTTATGTGTAAATGTGTACGTTCTGAGTTTTATCTAAATCTGTTGGCTGCTTGACATGCTATCTTGTCTGTCATGTTTTCTGAATTCTTGTTACAATTTATACCTACTCTATTAGTTGATCAATGGCCGTGGAGCTGGCCGAGTTAGTGACTCACCAGTGTGCCACGCGCATGCAGTGTTAGGTGGGGTGACAGTCGCACACACCGTGTGAGTGCGGGTGGTACGGCACCGAGGTCAGGTCCCGCAGCAGCAGGCGGCGCCACAGCGGAGGGTCGGCGGCGACGCGGCGCCACGCGCGACACGCGGCGCCGGCGCGGGCCAGCTCCGGCGCCGACAGCCACCAGAACACCTCGCGCAGCACCGCGCCGCAGCGACGAGCCTCGTCCTGCCACACACACACCTCCGCACCACCGGGCATCACACCCGCTATGCACTCACTATTCGCAGTACCACCCGCATATACACTCACAGACTCAACTCTATCACAATAAATCCTAAAAGTGTGAAATACTAATCTTCTTCTTCTTATATTATATGGCAACTGAGCCGACGATTATAACAGCAATTTCTACCAGCGTCAAGTGTAAAATAATTTTCTCGTTGATGATTTCAATGGTGTATTGCAATGATAAAAATAGAAAAATGTAAGTAGATGAAATTAAAAATGACAATTTGACAAACATCTAATTATTTTTACAAGGATTTTTCACGCACAAGCTGATGTAAGGGCTGTCAAGTTTGACGTCTGTCAAGTTTGACGTTGAAATTTTATAATTTGGGTGTGTTCCTCTTTCCTCACATCCCTCATTCCCTTCCCCTAACCCCATTTCCAGCTGCCATAGTGGAGGCCACCATACCAGAAGTTTAAGACGATGGCTTTTGATATAGTGGCCGCCACTTCTGGATTCCACTGACTGCTTACCATCAGGCGAGGTAGAGTCACTTTGGTAGGCGATAATATAATATAAAAAAAACTTCTTCTAGTAAAGACGTTAAAAACTTTTGCACCTAAAATTATAAAGATAATTTAATACCTACTTACTAATACTTCTCCTACAATTTTCTGTTATAATGTTAAAAAATGTTTAATCATCGATGACTGCCCATTGTATCTGATTAAGTCCTTCTTTTTTATGCTGAGTAGATAGTGGTTGCATGTTCTTTTATATTAGACAACTTAGTATTACATGCTTTACACCATGAAAATTTCGCTTTTTATTTATTTTTTTCATTTATAAATTATTAGAATGAAAGTGATGGATCCTGCTCACACTCTAGGCGATATAATCGTTCCTATTTACTTTTCATTATAAATCAGGAATAGAAAACATTCACACCGCACGAAATCAGAATGAAAATTTGCGTCTCTGACAGTTTTTTTGTCCGACTAATTAGAAAAACAACTGACAACTAAAGATACACTTTTTATACCTTCAATCAGGGATGATAAGGGAAATTCCCGAACTAAAGGTCTTATCGTTGCTAATGTTGCCATTGGTGTTTAAATTTCCTCCCTAATGCTATTTCTTTTGTCGATACTGCACCAAATTCGTTCTATGCTGTGTTGCTAAGTCTGCCAGCTTATATTGCATTAAACTGCCAAATAATGCCAGATTTCTAAAACGTCAAATATATATGCCAGAGAGTAAAATAAAGGGCTAAACCTGCTGAAATGGCAGGATCCTGCCACGTATGGTCAAAGGTCAGACGGATCAGACAACGATACAGAGAATTATACTGACTAGAGGTATGAGTTCTCTTTCTGTTTATGGTTACCATTTGTAAAACTGTGTTTACCGTACTAATTATCGTTGTCATAAAAATATACTGAGTCACGCTACCCAAATTATATGTCACATTTGTATCACTTTTTTTAAAAAAAGTACAATTAGTGTAATAATGGCAAGTCTTTAATTAAGTTTAAATGTATTACCTATAATGTAAAGTACTCTGTGATACATATTAATTTTAAGTTAGAAGTTCAAGTCAATGTTTAAATTTTAATACAACTAGATTTTTAACAACTAAATTAAAAGATTCTACTAAACTAATACACAGTTTTCTTCAAAAATATAAATAATTATATAGTTAGTTACATAGTATAATTCAATAGTTAATTATGTAGGTGTTGTATTTAATATTTTTCATTTATAATATTTCTGTAAATTTAAACTGTAACATGTAGCAGACTTGACCAATTATTAGACTACAAAATAACCTTTGTAAATCACACAATGGAGACGGGGACTTTTGGGCCAAAATTTAATGTAATGAAATGTGGATAAAAAAATGGCTATATTTTTCTTATTAACATCAGTTTTTGTTTCATTTAAAAATACCAAGTGGTTAAGATTTTACAGGCATTTGAGTTTGTCGTGAATATCGAGTGCCGCGAGCGGGCGCATGACAGCAGCATGACGTCACAGCACAACTTGCTATCGCGCTCTGTGGCCTGTAGTCTCTACTTAGTCTGAGTAGTAGGTACGCAACTTACGTATACAGTGCCTAGATTTTGCTGTTTTGTTTTTAATAGAGTTTTGATATTCAATAGAGAATATGGAGAGTTAAAAATTAAAAATAGGTAACATTTTTCTTTGCACATTATGCAAAATCTTTAGAATAAATCAAATCAAATCAATCAATGACGCATAGGCCCTATTTGACAGTATTAGGCAACAACATCGTTTAGGACTTGTACCTCATATTAGATATCTAGGTAAGTATGCAATGTATATAGGTGTAAGGTAGAAGTAATGAAACGAATCAATGCTCGAACATAACGTTCCTTATATACTATATGCGAAGGAGGTGATACACACACTACAGGTACTTTCTTACACTAGGTAACTCAGTATAAAGTGTATGATCTATGCTAGGTAACATCACAAAGTAGTATGGCCTATCTATTCTGTGGTAAGATCTAATACCTGTCAGTTTCATTGTTGGAACCGTTGGAACCTCATAAACTTCCTACAGATTAAAAATAAATTAGGAGGTGGGTAGGTAAAGGTTTTTAACAGAGGTTGATATTTTATAACCTTACTTTCACCTAATCTTTTGACTTAGGTAAGTCTTCACTCAGATTGACAAAATGTCCAGAATTTTCAGAGAACGTTTTTTAATACACTAGCTATTAATTGACATAAGTTTCATCTTATTAAATTTGGGCCAAAAAATGTATGGATGGGTATCAGCACAGAACAAGGACTAAAGACTAAGGACTAGTGCTTTAGTCCTTGTTCTGAGGGTATCAGTCTCCTTTGTTCTGTGATAAAATAAAATAAAAGATAAACATTCAAATTTTCGTTTATTATAATATTCTTAGTAATAAAAAATTTGTTATTGCAACATTATGACAGCCACCTCTAGTTACTGTTGTGGTCTCGCTCGTATCGTTTTCTATACTATTCCTTTGTTTTCGAACAAAGAGTCTTAACATTGAATAAATAGAGTTGAATTAGCTTTAATATCATATTTGAAATGATTATCAAAGCCAACCGTTAACACACATCGCGAGGGCTGTAGACGGTGGCCATCGCGAGTGTGCATATTAGCTCTGCAGCAGTAAGTACTAGCATCTCTCGGCGTTCCGCTGCAAGCGAGGCACACACAGACATGGGCGTACCGCGTGCCTTCAGAGCCTTGCGGCGAGCGGCGCGCGCGCTTTCTGGCGCCAGCGGTGGTGCCGGCTCGTGCAGCGGCTCGGCACGCGCCCCTCCCTGCGCGCCCCGCGGACCGCGCGCGCCGCCCCCGTGCCGCGGCCGCTCACCGGCCGTGCCGCGCGGCGTGCGCGTCGTGTGCTGCCCGCCGCGCCCCGCGCCCGCGCCAGCCTGCGTGCCCGCGCGCGCCTCCCTCACGTGCGAACACGTCACACCGCAGGTAACTCCCATGCCAGTCTCACGCAGCTATGTATGCACTCTGTGTGATTCCATCAGACTCTGATTTTGCTCTTACTTTCTTCAGAACTGCGACTCCACCCGCCGACGTAGTCCAACTATAGCGACGGGAGGACAGGATGGCGTCGCACGCAGACTTCAATGCGCCAAGCGCTCGCGACAGTTGGACTATGAACGCGAGGTGTTGGCTCGCGCGGCGGGACCCACTCCGCCTCGCGACCCGCCGCCCGCGCCCTACCTGATGGGAGGCGAGCGCGAGCTGGCGAGCGCCACTGACGGGAGACTGTACGCCCTGCCGCGTCAATGTGCGCCGCGCCCGCCCTGCAGCGACAACGGGACGCCGCCTCCGCCGCGCACCGTGACACTCGAGGAACCGGAACACGCGTGTCGCGTCGGTGACCGCCGCGATATCGACCCGTGCGCGCACCAGCCGCGCGTTTTTCTAGAGATCGACCGAAGAGCGACCCCTGATTCGCCCGCTCCACCTCACCTCTCCGGTGACTCCGAAGCAAGCCGCTGCTCACGTCAATCTCGAAACCCTCGAGACGGTGGACGTCACGTTGACGACATCGGTTGGTGTTCGAAACCACTATCGCCACCGAACGTGCCGCAGCGGTGCCGACCACTTACTACTGTCGAACGACTCCAGGGGCGACCGTCTCGCTCCGCACACGGAGGCTCCAAGTCGAGCGAACGGCGGTTGCACACGTCTATTACCACCGCAGCCAGTAGTGTGGAGGCAATTCTTCGCTCAAAGGAACAGCTGAAGGAGGCGGGGCGTGGCCGCGTCACGAATATAGCTTGCCAATCGCACACGCAGGTATACCGGCCGGCCAAAGCCACGGGTAATCTTGAGTTATTAGTTCCTCCTGGCACGAGCAAATTGCGAGTGCAAGTGTTTCTAGACAACGTCGATGGCGGCCCTTGTGCCAAGTCTCCGGTAGCGCGCTCATGCAGTAACTCCACACGCCCGATTAAATCCTGCAGCAATCTAACGGTAGCGTGCAAGTCCAGTTCTTGGTTATCATTAAAAAATATTCACCAGAAATGTACAGATACCACAAAAATAGCTGACATGTCTGATACAAAGCGCGCGCGCCCGCACGCGCTGCTGCCACACTGTCCTCCACAGTCACTGGCGACGTCGCACCCTGCTACCAACACAACCTCAACACTTCTGACAAATATTGTAGTCGCTGGTCTGTGCTTGTAGCAGCGCGGCAGTACCGGTGTCTGTGTGTGTCATTATTTTTATAATAAAGCAAACACAAGAGATAAGTAAATGCATTGTCTTTGATTCCGCACCTAATGCCATCTTCAACTTATAATGAGACCGACACCGCTTTGATGTAGGTAGCCTAGAACATAGAGTACATTATACATTGGCCTTAAGGAGCAGAGTTAGTTGGTTGCTGCCTGCTTGTTTTTAGTGTAATATTATAATGCCATTAGCAACTTTCGATGGAGTAGATCATAAGATACTTTTGGACAAACTCGCTTTTAATGGTATACGAGGAAACCTTGGCGGTGGTTTAAATCATACATAAGTTGTCGCACTCAGATAGTCGTGTTAAATGGATATGAAACTCAGATCGTACCTGTAAGTTCTGGAGTGCCCCAGGGATCAATTCTGGGCCCCCTATTATTTATAATATTTATTAATGATATTTCTAACTGCTTTCAATTCTGTGACTTCTTACTTTATGCAGATGACCTTAAAATATATCACACCATTACTAATCCTACAGACCACGACAGTTTTCAAAGTGATCTCGATCGTTTTTCTACTAATTGCAACGATAATAAATTGGACCCTGTTAAGCAAAATAGATCCAACCAACACTTTTTATGAAATTGAGTTACCTATATTTCCATAATCTCATAATAAAGTTTTATATGTGCACAAAAGATCCAGGCTGTTTGATGACATTTACCTAAAAAAACTTTTAGCCAAAGGAACCATCCGATGAAATGAAATGAAATGAAATATATGTTTACTCATTTAAGTTAATTAAATTAACACTTATGAACGTCAAAGTTTACAAAATGTCAGCAAATTAACCTACAGCCAGTTCGCTGACGAAGTAGAGCCATGAGAAGAACTGGCAAGAAACTCAGGCCACTCTTTTTAATCGCCAGGTTATTACAATTTTTGTAAGTTACAGTTTCAAGTAGCATGCAAAGTGACGCAGGCAATACACTTAACTCTATAGATACTTAATTACTTACAGCTTTCTATGTTGTAAAGAAAATTAACCTAAACCTACCTATTTACAACTTACAAAACATCAATGCACCATGTGAAGTCAAACTATTAGGACATCAATCAACCTTACCGTGTATTACAAAGAAAACGGAATGTGACACAGCCTGGGTTGAATTACACAACGCGAACACCTGGCTAGTGACGTGCTGCGACTTGTGCAACATACGTATTGTGTGCGAAGGTGACGTCAGAATGCTCGTCATCCATAGTGTCATTGAAACAAGGATGTCTTCTTCAGACGAGAGACTTAAAAATACTCTCTCACAATCACTATTATAGCAACGTCAAGCTAGATTACGACATTCAAATACCTTCTCTGGATAGAACAATAAATGGCATAGTCAGCACACACTCAACGCCGCTGCTGAAAACGAACGTCGACGAAGAAATCGCTGTGGTTGAAGATCGTCTTCGGTACTTAAAGGGTAACAAACAACTCCCAAGTCCAACGTTAACAAGTCACGATATTTACCACTACGCTATTTCCTACTTACTACTTGTCATTATTGGAGTCGCAATAGCAATATGGGTGGCGATTAAACGTGGTTGCTGCAACAAAACACCATTTAATACCAGTAACTATCCAGTTACAACTGAAGACATTGAGATGCAAACTATCAAACCAACAACAGGGAAGAGGAAGTTGTTCCGGTCTCGTTCTGTAGTGGAGCGCCCGCATCCAAGGACTCGAGATGGGGCAAAGGCGATGGTCGGTGACAACTGTTCACGTTCGAAGCCTACCCTGGACGTAGAATTAGGTTAGGTTAGGTTAGGTTAGGTTAGGTTAGGTTAGGTTTTTTTTTTTTTTTTTTTTTTTTTTATTTTTATTTGTGACCGCACTTTAAGTGCGGCCGGCCAACTGATCCTCCAACATAATCGGAGCCCTTTTTTGCTGGTTTAATTATGTTGCATATTTATTTGTGTTTGTTGGATTTAAGTAGGGTTTTACATATTTTTTATTTACATTTTGTATTTAATAAAGTTTACTTAGTTTCAAAATTTTGTTTTTTACTTAATCTAATTACTTATATTACGAATTCTAGTTCCTATGTTTGGTTTTAAATTACATTTAAATTTATTTTTACAATGTTTTGCTATAATACCTAATTATCATACTGATATAATTTTAAAATATAATTTCTAATTGATAAAAATTCTTATTTAACACACTTATATTTTGCTGTAAGTCTGCACCACAGTGCAAGGCGTATTTGCAAAAGTGCAAACTCAGTTTGCATGTTTGGAAGCCGCTGCTGCACTGTAGTGCAGAGTTTGACAATTCCCTACTTAGACACAAAGAAACGGAAGACACAACGAGAGGACAACACAAGACAGAAGCCAACACATAATGAAACAGAACAACAGGTACCCCTCCACTGTGCACACTGCACAGACCGACACTGGGGGCCGACCACGGCGCTTTGCCAATTTCTCCCTCAGAACGGAGGGAGACTGCTAACGGCACCTTTCTCTGGCTTGCATTTATCACAATGTAGTCCAAGAGAAAGGGCCGTGCAGGTCCTGGACTGCGCCGTGGTGCGGTGCTGGTGAATGTGGAGTGCGGTCTGTACAGTATGCACAAATGGACAACACACGGCAAGTTACCGCTTCTGGGCTGTGCATCGGCAGCCTCGCTCCAGTGGGGCACCTTAGCAATAGGCCACTGCTGACCTTGCCAAGGTGTCCCACTTCCTCCGGACTGGGCACTGATTGTCGAAGGCGTTGTGCGCTGTGTCAGGACACCCAGCCTTCGTGCAATTGCAACAGGAGGGCCGCTCCGCAAGCTTCTCCTTGCACGCGTCTTTGCGGTGCGGCCCCCCACAATGGCTGCACACGTCCTCGGCGTCCTGACACAGCCGCCTCGTGTGCCCGTAGCCTAGGCATCGAGAGCACTGCACCAGGGGGGACTGGTCCTCGACTTTGACCCGTTGGAGGTCGATATGGACGGCCCCGGAACCCGTCAGGCAGCCCCACAATCGAGGCGAAACTTTCACCACGATGTGGGCCACCAGTGGGTTCCTCGTCTTTTTGCGATATCGGACCTCCATCCGGTCATCGTCGCCGCTGATGTCCTTGAGGAGGTGCTTGTTCTGCGCCCTAAGCGCCCTCAGCACCTCCTCGTCGGTGTTATAAGACATTACGTCTTTAAGGACAATCAGCGGGTCCCTGCCTGCAATGCTCTCGATGTGTAGGTTGCTATTTGCCTGGAGCTTGGCCTTCACACGCTCAAGCTCCTCGGCCGATGCACAGCCCAGAATGACCCTCTGGTCTTTAATTTTCCGGATTCGGTCCACTTTGACTCCCTCCTTTACGGCCTCTGCGGCGCTTCTAATTTTTTCTAATACCTGGTCACCGGTGTCCATTTCATCCGTCGATTTTATTACGATCGAGTGCATGGCCGACGCTCCCCAAGCTTTAGGCTTCGGGGGTCCGGCCACTGCACTCGCGTAGGACACCGGTGCCTTGCGCAACTCCTCTCTGAGGCCCGCCATTTCCTGTTTGTTCTCTTCGAGTAACTTGCCGTGTTCTTCCAGCTTTGCAATTAGTGCTGCTTCGCTCGGCCGGTTAGGTTAGGTTAGGTTAGGTTAGGTTAGGTTAGGTTAGGTTAGGTTAGGTTAGGTTAGGTTAGGTTAGGTTAGGTTTTTTTTTTTTTTTTTTTTTTTTTTTAAATGACCGCACACTAGGCGCGGCCGGCCAACGGATCCTCTAACATGATCAGAGTCCTTATGTTCATGTATTATTTTATTGCTGATTTTTGTTATATTATTGTAAGGTAAGGAAATTGTCTAATTCTATTTACAAATCTTGTTAACAATATTGGTCTATTTTAGGTAGCATTTCACATTTAAATTTACAATTATACAAATTTACATTATATATACGGGATATCCTATTACAATCTTTTATTTATTTAATTTTTTAATTCTAGGTTATATTATAAAGTGTTTAATTTCATAATTTATTTTTGATATGCAAATTTTTCTACGAGTCTGCACCACAGTGCAGAGCGTGTTTGCCAAAGTGCAAGCTTAGTTTGCAAATTAATAAATCGCCTCTGCACTGTTAGTGCAGAACTCATAGTTTGAAAACGCATAGAGACAACAAAAGAAATTTACAGTTGCTAAGGAAAACAAACAACAAAAAGACAACACCAAAAAAGAGGCCAACAAACGAAACAACACAACAATTACCCCTCCACCGTGCACACTGCACAGACCGACACTGGGGGCCGACCACGGCGCTTTGCCATTTTCTCCCTCAAAACGGAGGGAGACTGCTAACGGCACCTTTCTCTGGCTTGCATTTATCATAATGTAGTCCAAGAGAAAGGGCCGTGCAGGTCCTGGACTGCGCCGTGGTGCGGTGCTGGTGAATGTTGAGTGCGGTCCGTACAGTATGCACAGATGGACAACACACGGCACGGACAATTTTCTGAGCTGTGCATCGGCAGCCTCGCTCCAATGGGCCACCTTAGCAATAGGCCACTGCCGACCTTGCTAAGGTGTCCCATTTCCGCCTGACTGGGCACTGCGTGTCGAAGGCGTTGTGACCTGTGTCAGGACACCCGGCCTTCGTGCAATTGCAGCAGGAGGGCCGCTCCGCAAGCTTTTCCTTGCACGCATCTTTGCGATGCGGCCCCCCGCAATGGCTGCACACGTCCTCGGTGTCCTGACACAGCCGCCTTGTGTGCCCGTAACCTAAGCACCGAGAGCACTGCACCAGGGGGGACTGATCCTCAACTCTGACCCGCTGGAGGTCGACATGGACGGCCCCGGCCCCCGTCAGGCGGCCCCACAATCGAGGCGACACCTTCACCACGATGTGGGCCACCAACGGGTTCCTGGTCCTTTTCCGATATCGGACCTCCATCCGGTCATCGTCCCCGCTGATGTCCTTGAGGAGGTGCTTGTTCTGCGCCCTAAGCGCCCTCAGCACCTCCTCATCGGTGTTATAGGACATAACGTCCTTTAGGACAATCAGCGGGTCCCTGCCTGCAATGCTCTCGACGCTCAGGTTCTTGCCATTTGCCTGGAGCTTGGCCTTTACGCGCTCCAGCTCCTCCGCCGATGCACAGCCCAGAATGACTCTCTGGTCCTTTATTTTGCGGATTCGGTCCACTTGCACTCCCTCCTTTATGGCCTCTGCGGCGCATCTGATTTTTTCAAGTACCTGGTCACCGGTGTCCATTTCATCCGTCGACTTAATTACGATCGAGTGCATGGCCGACGCTCCCCAAGCTTGGGGCTTCGGGGGTCCGGCCACTGCACTCGCGTAGGACACCGGTGCTTGCCGCAGGGCCTCCCTGAGGCCAGCCATTTCCTTTTTATTTTCCTCTAATAATTTTCCGTGTTCCTCCAGTTTCGTTATAAGTGACATTTCATTTGTCGGCCTCCTGTCTTGTCGATCCTCGACCACGGGATCCTTGGCCAATGACTCTACCTTCTCACCATGCTCGGCCGCCTGCTCCTTTACCAGTTTGTATAGCCGCTCTACGGCCTCCAGCACGTCGTTTTTGATGTCCGTGCGGAGGTTTCGGCTGTTGTTGATTTGAGCCTTGGCTCGCATCAACAACGCCTTGGCCTCCGCAAGACGGCTGGTGTATTTTGGTTTTGGCTCCTTGACGACCGGAGCCGGGGCAGCCTTGTTTTTCGGCGCAGCGGTTTTTAGGGGAGGCGACGTCGAAGACCTCAGCTTCGACTCGATCTCCCCTATGCTACGCCTGACCTGCGCTACCCCGGAACCGGTCGCCACAGGAGCCGCCGTCTGTGACGTGCTGGGCTCTTTAGTGGGAGTACGGAAGCCGAACATGGTGAGCCTAACTTTTAATATAAACAATCAGATTAAAATAAAAGTTTGTATAAGTTGTATATATAATAATGATTTAATAATTAAAATAATTTAGATTTAAAAATAATACAGTTAAAATGCAATAGCAAAAACAAACACACACAAATTTAACCTAATAACTTATAGTCAATAAACCATAAGTTAACAATAATTAAAATAATCAATTGAATTTAATAATACGATAAAAACTTGTCAATAAAAAATATTTAAAAGAAATAATAAAATTGTCAATATAGAATTAATACATAAATAATAAATTTGTAAAAACAATTGTCAGAATAGTCAATAAACAATAAGGTTAAAATCAATATAAAAAAGAAATAAAATTTTCCCCTTTTATTTTCTTATATATTCATACCCCCCAAGGTGTACAGTTCAAAAACTTACTATCGTAAATGTAAATAAATAAAGGGTGGGTTTGGGCGGGCAATTTTTAGTTTCCCTTCGCCCGATCTGGACGCGAGGGGTGTCAAAAGACGCGGCTGATCACCAGCTACAAGACGAGACTATCCCGGACACCACCAGGGTTCACGGTCAAAAGTTATTAGCGACTTTGTTCAAAAATTTACTGAAAAGTATGCGGTGACACCACTGTTTTAACTATTTTTGTGTGTTTCAGAGGGTGCAGAAGCGATCCAGAGGTATCCCTAGATAGGTCTCACCGTCTTCAAGCCAAAACAAATGATTCACAGGAATTTGGAATAGGTCTAGTGCTATAGAAAAATTAAAAACTGCAAAAATTTCGTCAAAATGTACTAAAGTCCTGAAAGATGTGTAATTTGACACGTGTTCCCGTTGGAGTATAACCAAGGGATAAAAACTACCTGCTAATTAGTCAACAAACAACATAAAACCAAAAGAAAATTTCAAAAAATAGCAAGTAAAATTTCTAACATCAGCTCCCTAAGGTAGACTTTTGTATGTATATATGTATATGTGTATAGAACACGAGTCTACTAAAACGTCAAAAACGTCAAAATTTTTCAAGTTCCCTTCGCCCGATCTGGACGCGAGGGGTGTCAAAAGACGCGGCTGATCACCAGCTACAAGACGAGACTATCCCGGACACCACCAGGGTTCACGGTCAAAAGTTATTAGCGACTTTGTTCAAAAATTTACTGAAAAGTATGCGGTGACACCACTGTTTTAACTATTTTTGTGTGTTTCAGAGGGTGCAGAAGCGATCCAGAGGTATCCCTAGATAGGTCTCACCGTCTTCAAGCCAAAACAAATGATTCACAGGAATTTGGAATAGGTCTAGTGCTATAGAAAAATTAAAAACTGCAAAAATTTCGTCAAAATGTACTAAAGTCCTGAAAGATGTGTAATTTGACACGTGTTCCCGTTGGAGTATAACCAAGGGATAAAAACTACCTGCTAATTAGTCAACAAACAACATAAAACCAAAAGAAAATTTCAAAAAATAGCAAGTAAAATTTCTAACATCAGCTCCCTAAGGTAGACTTTTGTATGTATATATGTATATGTGTATAGAACACGAGTCTACTAAAACGTCAAAAACGTCAAAATTTTTCAAGTTCCCTTCGCCCGATCTGGACGCGAGGGGTGTCAAAAGACGCGGCTGATCACCAGCTACAAGACGAGACTATCCCGGACACCACCAGGGTTCACGGTCAAAAGTTATTAGCGACTTTGTTCAAAAATTTACTGAAAAGTATGCGGTGACACCACTGTTTTAACTATTTTTGTGTGTTTCAGAGGGTGCAGAAGCGATCCAGAGGTATCCCTAGATAGGTCTCACCGTCTTCAAGCCAAAACAAATGATTCACAGGAATTTGGAATAGGTCTAGTGCTATAGAAAAATTAAAAACTGCAAAAATTTCGTCAAAATGTACTAAAGTCCTGAAAGATGTGTAATTTGACACGTGTTCCCGTTGGAGTATAACCAAGGGATAAAAACTACCTGCTAATTAGTCAACAAACAACATAAAACCAAAAGAAAATTTCAAAAAATAGCAAGTGGGTTAGGTTAGGTTAGGTTAGGTTAGGTTAGGTTAGGTTTAGGTTAGGTTAGGGCACGCCACGGTGGTGGCGGTAAGTCCCGTCCTCGAGGAGTGGCTGGAGAGGGGGCACGGCGTCCTCACGTTCCGGCTGACACAGGTACTCACCGGTCACGGGTGCTTCGGCACGTACCTGTGTCTCATAGGCCGGGAGCAGACGTCCGTCTGCCACCATTGCGGGGTCTGCCCGCGCGACACGGCGCTCCACACGCTCGTGGAGTGTCCAGCGTGGGCGGACCAGCGCCGCGACCTTGTTGCGGCGCTCGCGACGGCCCAACTCTCGCTGCCGGCTGTGGTTCTGTCCATGGTCCGCAGCGAGAGGGCTTGGGAGGGGGTCGCCTCCTTTTGCGAGCAGGTAATGCTCGCCAAGGAGGCGGCCGAGCGGGAGAGGGAGCTGACCACCTTGCTCCCCGCCCGTCGCGTCCGCCCCGGACGTCGCCGTGGGGCGCTCCGGGATCTCCAGCCACCGTAGGAGGATGCCTGCGGGCGGCGATTGGGCAATCGCCGCTCGAACAGCACAGGCCCGAGAAGGCGGCGTACGTGTTCCACGAACGCCTCTCGATGGAGGAAGGGGGGCTAGGCCCCCCAAATCAGACGGGGCCCGCTCACGTTGAGCGGGCCGTGGCCCGTCGGGGTCGCGGATGAATGCGCAAGCGTCTCCCGTGACCCCGGCACTCTGGCCGTCTGGAGGAACACCGTGGGTTTTAGTCGGTATGCCGGCCGCTGTCTCATTGTGGCCGGAGAGTCCGACATAACCCCCGCCTCGCCCAGGCGGGTGCGTACTCGTAATGAGTTTCCCACGAAAAAAAAAAAAAAAAAAAAAAAAAAGGTTAGGTTAGGTTAGGTTAGGTTGGGGCACTATTAGGACAACCTCCCCGTGTGCCTGGATGCCGCGGTTCCTATCTGGATACGTCCGGTGGGAAGTGCATGTGTCCAGGCCGGTGTGCCCTGGGCGTCTGTCAATCAATTCCAGGTTTGGTTTCAGGCCTGGAATTCATTGGCAGATGGCGAATAGTCCTACAGAGGGGTCTCCTCGGAGACCTCCAACTCGTAGACCTGGCTCTCTCGCGAGAGCCGGGAGCGAGGGCCGAAGCCTCTAGGGGTATAGGCTGCGAGGAAGAAAACCTCTATAAAAAATTACCCCCGCTTTCCACATGTCTCTCTGTTAAGCAGAGAGCATTGTGGAGAGTCCAGGGTGGGGCAGTGTCGGATTCTCCGGCACTGCTCTGCCAACTCGTAAGCCCGACTCTCTCGCGAGAGTCGGGAACGAGGGTCGCCTCCCTCCGGGGTGGGGGCTGCGAGGAAGAAAACCTCTATAAAAAATTACCCCAGGAAGGGCCTGTCATGCATTTTGCTGCCAGGCACTTCATCTCATAATCCCGACCCAGCGGTGTTGGGGGCGAGGGCCGCCACCCTTCGGGGTGGGGGCTGCGAGGAAGAAAACCTCTATAAAAAATTACCTTCAGGCGGGCCTGGCATGCATCCTTGCTGCCGGGCATCGTGTCAGGGGCGACGGACTTGTTCTGATGCAGACAACCGTTCGGCCCGACCCGTAATCCTGAACGGACAGGGATGGGGGTCTTCGGACCGCGTGGAAGAAAACCACTATAAAAAATAACCCGAAGCTCAAGCTTGGCGCCGGCCAGGGGCTGCATGGCCGAGGGGAACTCGGTCCCAAGGCGTCACCGAGGGAACTCAGGGTGAGTGCCGCCCTGAGTTCCTCCGGGTTCTCAAAACCCACGAGGGAACCCACCCTCGCTAATAAAAGTACTAAAACCATGAAATCGACGAAAAGTGAAAGCATTACCCAGGTGGGTTCCGTCTGCACCGCAGACGGGGAATCCCACACCGGCGGAGTCCCGCCGGTCAGCCCCCATCGTATTCTGGGGGGGGCAACTGATCGTCCCGCTGTCTCAGCACGTGACAGCACAACCAAAGTCCCGGAGGAGCTGCGCACGCCCAGTCCTGCGCGCCCGGGCAGTGCACAGTCGTGCAGCATGGAGGAGTTAGGCGCGCTGTCTTCGGGCAGCGAGCCCATGATCGTCGCGGAGGGTGGCGCTTCATCCAGGGAGTTCTGGAGGAAGCGCTCCCATGCCGATGAGAACAACCCGGGGTCGGATTCGGCCTCGGGTTCGGAGGAGGCGCCAGTTGGCTCGCGCACACGCGCTGCAAAGCGTGGAAGGGGCCAGGGTGCCCTCAAACACGGCAGATACGTCGGCGTCGGCCAGGCCCGCAAGGAGGCAGCGGAGGCCAAGCGCGCGGCGGCCCGTGAGGCTGAGGAGGCCGACTCGGACCGCCGTATCGCAGAGGTCACCCAGCGGGTCTCGGCCGATAGGGCATCCCGGCTGTCGGAGGTGCTTTCGGATGCCTCCGACGTAGAGGAGCTCTCGGCTGGTGCCTTGAGGGAGCGTATGGAGGTCGCGGTAGGTGCAATCCGCACCATTGCCAAGATCTCCAAGCACCTGAAAGGCACCAGCCAAAAGGGCTTGAAGGATGCGGCGACATCCATTGCCGAGGTGGCTGAGGTCCTGTTCAACAGGACCTCCAACGAGGAGGTAAGGCGGCTGCGGGCCGAAAACGCCCGCATGGCTGCCCAGATGCAGGCGCTGCGGGAGGAGCACCAGGCGCTGCGGGCTGACCTCGCTGCGATCCGCCGCGAGCAGCCGGCGTCGGACGACACGGCGGCACGGAGAGGCGAGCCGGATTTACTCCAGCTCATTAAACAGTTGAGCGCTCGCTTCTCCGTCCTGGAGGGGAAAGTGTTGCGTCCCCCTCTCGCGGCGGATCGAAGAACTTTCGCGGCTGTGGCAGCGAGCCCGTCGCCCCAGCCTGCAGCCTCAAAAGCTGCACCACCTGCGTCGCCTGCAAAGAAGGCAGCAGTTCTGCCTGCTGCCGCACGACCAGGCCCTGCGGCCAGGAAAAAAGGAGGACCAACGTCAGCGCAGGCTGCGGCTCCCGCTCCCAGGCCCAGAGAGGGCGAATGGGAGACGGCGGGAGCCAAAAAGAAAAAAAAGAAGGCCTCAAGAAAGGCGGCAAAGAAAGCTGCCAAAAAGCAGGCGGCGTTACGCGCCCCCCGCTCGGCTGCGGTAGTTATCACTCTGCAGCCGGCGGCCGTCGAGAGGGGGGCGACGTACGCCCAGGTTCTGGCCACGGCAAAGGCCCAAATAAACCCTGCCGAATTGGGTATAGCGACGGGTCTCCGGTGCAAGTCCACCCGCACTGGAGCCCGTCTGCTGGAGATACCCGGCACCACCAGCGGCGATAAAGCGGACGTCCTCGCCGAAAAGCTGAGGACGCTGTTTCCGGCGGAGGACGTTCGCGTCTCCAGGCCCGTCAAATGCGCGGATCTTCGCGTTTCGGGCCTGGATGACTCTGTGGCGGCTGGCGAATTGGTCGCCGCCGTCGCAAGGGCTGGGGGCTGTGCCCCAGGGCTCGTGAAGTCCGGCGAAGTAAAGCCGGACCGCAGCGGGCTGGGCACAGCCTTAGTGAGTTGTCCCGTGGCGGCGGCCAAGAAACTGGCCGACGCCAAACGCCTGCTGGTGGGATGGGTCTCCGCCCAGGTCAGGCTGTTGGAGGCCAGGCCGACCCGGTGCTTCCGGTGCCTGCAGATTGGCCACGTGGGTGCTGGCTGCAAGGCGGAAGACCGCAGTGGTTGTTGTTTCCGCTGCGGTCAACCCGGTCATAAGGCCGGCACCTGCGGGGCTGCGCCGCACTGCGTGGTGTGTGCGGCGGCAAGCAGGCCGGCGGATCACCGGATCGGCAGAGCCTGCAACAGGCCGGCCAAGAAGGGCCAAAAAGGGCCAAAAGCCGTGGCCAAACCGCCGGCCAGTAAACCGGCTGGTGGCAAGGAACCTGAACGTCCCGTGGGGGGAGCGGAGATGGACTGCCAGTGATGGCCCCACTCCGCTTCCTCCAAGGGAACCTCAACCACTGCGCCAGGGCTCAGGACCTCCTCCTGCAGACCATGGCGCAGTGGAATATTAATGTGACGGTGGTCGCCGAGCCATACTACGTTCCGCCCCGGGATGACTGGGTGTCGGACCGGGATGGCTCGGTGGCCATCATGTCGTCGCCCACAGTGCCCCTCGTTTGCTGTTCGAGGGGCCAGGGCTTTGTGGCAGCGCGCCTAGATAGTCTCGTGGTGGTTGGGGTGTATTTCTCCCCCAACCGCCCTCTCGCCGACTTTGAGGCTTTCTTAGCCCTAGTGGGTACCGTCGTCGCTCGAAGCCACCCTCACCCCGTTCTCGTCCTCGGGGACTTCAATGCCAAATCCTTGGCTTGGGGTTCCCCGGCCACGGACGTCAGGGGTGAGGTGCTCGAGGAGTGGGCCGTGGCACACGGCCTACTCGTTCTCAACCGGGGAGCCGCTAACACGTGCGTGCGTCAGCGGGGCGGGTCGATTGTCGATCTCGCCTTCGCCAGCCCCGCACTAGCCCGCCGTGTCGAAGGCTGGCGCGTCATTGAGGAGGTGGAGACTCTGTCGGATCATTTATATATCCGATTTGACGTCTCCGCCGAAAACCATGGCGTGCCGGCCAGAGCGGCCCCGGGAGGGAACAGTCCGCGTTGGTCTTTGAGACAACTGGATCGGGAGGCGCTCCTGGAGGCTTCCATCGTTCAGGCCTGGGTGAGAGCACCGGACAGGCCTGAGAACATCGAGATGGAGGCCGAGTGGTTCCGGGAAGCGATGTCGCAAATTTGCGACGCGGCGATGCCGCGGGTCCGATGCAGACCCGCCAAGCGTCAGGTGTACTGGTGGTCGCAGGCGATCGCACAATTGCGTCGCGACTGTGTCGCGGCGCGCCGCCAGTACACCAGACTCCGCAGGAGGCGTCGCCGCCCTCCCGATGCCGAGGCCAGGGAGGCAGAGCTGTACGAGGCGTACAGAGCGGCCAAAAAACGGCTGCAGGCAGCCATCTCGCGGGCCAAAGATCAGGCCCGCGAGCAGTTCTTGGAGACTCTGGACCGTGATCCGTGGGGGCGTCCATACCTTTTGGTACGGGGCAAACTTCGCCCGTGGGCGCCTCCACTGTCCCAGAGTCTCCAGCCACAACTGCTGGAAGAGGTGGTGGCTGCTCTGTTCCCTCAGAGGGCGGAGCACCCTCCTCCGCTGATGGTTCTGCCTCCCATGGCTCCCAACGCGGACGACGACGACGTACCCGAAGTGACCCGGGTAGAGCTTCGAGCTGCGGTGAAGAGGCTTCAAGCCAAAAACACCGCGCCAGGACCGGACGGCATTCCAGGCCGTGCGTGGGTCCTGGCCCTTCGGGAGCTCGAGCCCCGACTGTTAGGGCTCCTCAGTGCGTGCCTTGAGGAGGGCCGATTTCCGCTGCTGTGGAAAACCGGCAAGCTGGTCCTCCTCAAGAAGGAGGGGCGCCCGGCGGACTCTCCGTCCGCCTACCGGCCCATAGTGCTTCTCGACGAGGTGGCGAAGCTCTTCGAGCGTATCATCGCGAGCCGCCTCGTCGAGCACCTTAGCGAAGTCGGGCCGGATCTGGCGGAAAACCAGTTTGGTTTTCGCCGTGGGCGCTCCACCGTGCATGCTATCATGCGCGTGAGGAGTCTGGCGGAGGAAGCATTGTCCCGGGGCGAGGTGGTGTTGGCGGTGTCGCTCGACATCGCCAACGCGTTCAACTCCTTGCCCTGGAGCTGCGTCAGGGAGGCACTCGTGTACCATCGAGTGCCGACCTACCTCCGCCGCATTGTCGGGGCCTATCTTAGTGATAGAGCTGTAGTTTACCCGGGTCGCAATGCTCTCGGTCGGCGAGAGATGACCTGCGGTGTTCCACAGGGATCGGTTCTTGGACCGCTCCTGTGGAACATCGGCTATGACTGGGTCATACGAGGCGTCCTTCTCCCTGGTGTCGTCGTGACGTGTTATGCCGACGACACCCTTGTCACGGCTCGGGGGAAGGACTATAGGCGCGCTGCCATTTCAGCTACGGCTGGTGTCGCGCAAGTCGTGGGTCGCATCCGGCGGTTGGGTCTCGAGGTGGCCCTGGCCAAATCGGAGGCCGTTTGTTTCCACGGTCCCCGAAAAGGGCCACCTCAGGGCTCCCACATTATTGTTGGGGGCGTTCGGATCGGCGTCGAGTCGACGCTGAAATACCTCGGCGTCGTCCTCGACAGCCGGTGGAACTTTGTTGAGCATTTCCACCGGCTGGCGCCCAAGTTATTGGGCGCCGCCGCCGCCTTGGCGAGGCTGCTCCCCAACCTCGGGGGGCCCAACTCAACCTGCCGGAGACTGTATGGAGGGATCGTGCGGTCCATGGCCCTATACGGAGCGCCCGTATGGGCTGCCAACTTGGCAGCCCGGAACGTTGCCGTTTTGCGGAGGCCGCAACGGGCCATGGCCGTGCGCATGGTGCGCGGCTACCGCACGATCTCCTTTGAGGCTGCGACCCTTTTGGCCGGATCCCCGCCCTGGGACCTGGAAGCCGGAGTCCTCGCGTCGTTATTCCGATGGCGCGAGGAGGCGGCGGAGCGGGACCTGCGACCTCTGCCTCGAGAGATCGAGGCGCAGCGGTCCCAGCTCCGCACAGTCCTAGTGGCGGAGTGGAAGGCGCGACTTGCGCGACCAACTGCAGGGCACGCCACGGTGGTGGCGGTAAGTCCCGTCCTCGAGGAGTGGCTGGAGAGGAGGCACGGCGTCCTCACGTTCCGGCTGACACAGGTACTCACCGGTCACGGGTGCTTCGGCACGTACCTGTGTCTCATAGGCCGGGAGCAGACGTCCGTCTGCCACCATTGCGGGGTCTGCCCGCGTGACACGGCGCTCCACACGCTCGTGGAGTGTCCAGCGTGGGCGGACCAGCGCCGCGACCTAGTTGCGGTGCTCGCGACGGCCCAACTCTCGCTGCCGGCCGTGGTTCTGGCCATGGTCCGCAGCGAGAGAGCTTGGGAGGGGGTCGCCTCCTTTTGCGAGCAGGTAATGCTCGCCAAGGAGGCGGCCGAGCGGGAGAGGGAGCTGACCACCTTGCTCCCCGCCCGTCGCGTCCGCCCCGGACGTCGCCGTGGGGCGCTCCGGGATCTCCAGCCACCGTAGGAGGATGCCTGCGGGCGGCGATTGGGCAATCGCCGCTCGAACAGCACAGGCCCGAGAAGGCGGCGTACGTGTTCCACGAACGCCTCTCGATGGAGGAAGGGGGGCTAGGCCCCCCAAATCAGACGGGGCCCGCTCACGTTGAGCGGGCCGTGGCCCGTCGGGGTCGCGGATGAATGCGCGAGCGTCTCCCGTGACCCCGGCACTCTGGCCGTCTGGAGGAACACCGTGGGTTTTAGTCGGTATGCCGGCCGCTGTCTCATTGTGGCCGGAGAGTCCGACATAACCCCCGCCTCGCCCAGGCGGGTGCGTACTCGTAATGAGTTTCCCACGAAAAAAAAAAAAAAAAAAAAGGTTAGGTTAGGTTTTTTTTTTTTTTTTTTTTTTAAAAGCACCCGTCATCACAGGGTGTTGTGCCTGTTACCCCTGTCGTGGACAAGGCCCTTGCATGCTTCGTTTTTATTTATTTACATACAAAACTTTACATTTACAACTACTTAATCTATTTACAAATCTTATATAAACTACATGATATCTAAGCTACCTAATACAAAACGGCTAATGTTATTTTATGGTCTATTTATTAACTTTAATATTCTTATTCTATTTTATTTCTAAGCTTATTCTATGATTCACATTATATATATATACAATATACAAGGATATCATAGTATTGTCTTACTTATTTCTATTTATTACAGTTTTAATTATTTTTAAGCTATAGTTTAAAAACAGTTGCCTATTATTTTTGTCTAGCATTAATTTAGGTATAATTTCGGCTGTTAGCCTTTCGTCCATCATCGCCTCTAAATCGTGCCTAGCCTTTGCCGAGATCGGACATTCCAATAGGACGTGGAGCACTGTCTCCGGCACCCCCTGTTCGCACGGACACGAAGGGTCGTCCTTGCACTTGAAACGGTTCAAGTATGAGGAGAACCCTCCATGCCCCGTCAGTAATTGTGTAGTGTGGTGTGTGGTGCGTATCTTACGAACTATACTGTATGCCGCGACCGCGCTCGGGAAAAACAGCTTCGTTCCAGACCCGGTTTCGCTCGACACGTATCTACGGTCCCACTCGTCAATCGTATCCAAACGGATTCTCCGCTTGACGAATGAGACAGGACACAGGTCGTAGACGGGTCTGATCCGCGACCCCAGGGCCGCCTCCTTTGCCAGCTGATCCGCCCGCTCGTTTCCCTCTAGTCCCGCGTGGGCTTTAATCCAAAATAAAGAGACATGTTTATTTTGTTTCTCGCAGTTTTTTAAGTTGTCTCGCGTCTCCACGGCGAGAGGGTGGGTCGAGCCGCAGTTTACCACCGCTTGGAGTGCGGCTCTGGAGTCGCTGAAGATTCCTATCGTCCCGGCGTTGTGATGACTTGCCTCGCGCACAGCCCCACTAAGAGCGAGGAGCTCCGCCTGATAGACGGTGCAGTACGACGGAAGAGCAAGTTTAACGGCCCTGGTTTCGGCGACGCCATTCCATAAGGACAGCGCCGCTCCGACCCTGCCGTCAATCTTGCTTCCGTCGGTGAAAATTCGCAAGTCGAGATGTTTGACTTTGTTATATTGTTCCTCGTCTATCAGGCTGTCAAACTCCAAGCTCATTCGCGCGGCCGGGTGCGGGGCCTCTAATACCGAGGCCATCCGCTCGACCCCCCTATCTCTCAGGAATGGCTGGGATACCCCCCTCTTGGCCCCAAAAAGAGCCGCCACCTCGGTTACTCGCAAGTCAAGGGGGAGTATGCCAGCCAGCAAAAGTGCTGAGTTCAAGGAGACCGTGCGGTAGGCCTTGCAAATCTTCTGTGCGAAGCCACGTTGAACCGAACGAAGCTGCTTTTGTATCCCCAGTTTCTTAACCGCAGGACTCCATGCGCTCGCGGCATACAGCATAATCGGCTCTATGACAGCCGTGTAGATGGTCCTTACTACCTCTGGGTTGAGGCCCCAGCTGACGCGAGCTGCTCTACTCAGCTGTTTAGAGATGCCAATTACTTTTTTGCATTGTATTGCCACATGAGTATTAAATGTCAACTTTGCGTCTATTGTCAGTCCCAAGATTTTTATATGTTGAAACATGCCAACGCCGACCCCTCCCATGTTCAGGCGTGGTGTATCGTACTTTAGTTTGTTTGTTATAACCATTGCACAAGTTTTTTGTGGTGCAAACTTTAGTTTGTTACTGATACCCCACACCCGAACATGTTCGAGGGCGGCATTGGCCTGTCTCTCTATGTGAAGTGCCGTTTCTCCCTCAAAAACCATGACTATATCATCGGCGAATGCCTGGCAGTAAGTGCCCCTATGTTGTAGCTGGTGCAAAAGTGGGTCCAGTAGCAGATTCCAAAGAATGGGTCCGCCGATGGAACCCTGGACGCATCCCTTGCTGGTTTGTCTCCTATGCTCCTCACCACCATACCTCACCCTAACAGTCCTACCATCGAGGTAGCTACTGATTACTCGCCTCAAGTTCACTGGGCATCCCTCATCGGCCAATCTGACCTTAATGGCCGGCCACCACGCGCTGTCGAAAGCCCCCTCTATATCTAAGGAAACTAACGTTATTATTTTTCTTTCTTTAAGTTTACTGCGGATGTGCTGCACAAGGGTATAGAGGGAGTCCTCGGTGCCCTTTTGGGGCATAAAACCGTATTGGTTGGGGCTGATTTTTGGTAACAGGTAAAACTTGAGGCGAGCAATCAGCATCTTCTCGTATATCTTGCCCAAGACCGGCAACAGTCCAATTGGTCTGTACGACTTGGGCAAGGCATACGAGTCCCTGCCTGGTTTTTTGAGCACCACCACCACCGCCTCTTTCCACCTGGTCGGGAAGTGGTGAAGCCCAAGGCATCTGTTGAGTAGTGCAAGAAAGTATTCGGGGGCAACTCGTATTGCTTGGGCACATATGTCCGCGGTGAAGCCATCAGCACCCGGCGCCTTTTTCGGATTGAAGGACACCGTGGCTTCCTTTAGCTCTCTTAGGGTAAACGGCGGGTCATGATGCTCATCATCACTCCGCTCGTTTACCTCTTGAGCCCGTATTCGGATGTGGCGATGATCCGCGTTGTCCTCTTCTTCGTTGTCAGCCGGATAGAAGGTCTCTGCCAATAACTTCACCGATGCTTTGGCGTCCAGGTTCCGTTCTTCCATCTTCAAGAGCTGATCCTCCTCTCTTTTTGTGACTTTATTTATTACTCTATATATTCCCTCCCATATTCCCTCCCTATCCTGCTTCCCACAAAAATCCTTCCAGCTTTCCGTCTGTGCCGTTTTTACCGCGCATTCATACTTGTCTTTCTCTTCCAGGTACCGGCTCACGACCATGGATCGGCGGATGGGTGCTGCATTTCTTATTCGACGTCTCTTGGTAGCAACCCGCTTCTTCATCTCTGCGAGCTCCTTGGACCACCACGGCATGGTAAGTGTTTGTGTTTGTTTTTTGTTTGGTATTGTGTGTGTGCATGTCTCCTGTATGATTTTGGTGTATGTGTCTACTGTGTTGTCTAATTCTTCTATGGTGTGTATGTTTTCTAGTTCTAGTGTTGTGAGTTTATGTTCGCGCATAAACTGGGTCAGTTTCTTATGAAACTGATCCCAATTTGCCTTTTTTGTGTTGTATTTGCGTGTGGTTCTGTGTATTTGAGTGCCTTTTGATTTTTCTAGTTTTAAGCCGAAACTAATGCCATTGTGGTCCGAGCTCGTGAGACCCTCCACTACCGCCCATTCGTCAATCAACTCCAACACATCCGGCGAGCAAGCCGTGAGGTCGACATGGCTGCTGTAATGCCTTCCTCCTCTGACAGTGTCGAAAGTGGGTGTTTCCCCGGTGTTTAACACCTGCAGTCCTAATTCGTCGAGAGCACCACTCATGGACTCCCCTCTCCTGTCTTCGGAGTCGCCACCCCACCAAGTACTTTTGGCGTTCGAGTCACCTCCAACGACCAGTCTTCTGGGGCCTACTTCCTTTCCTAGATGCCTGAGCTGCTCCAGGTATGGCTCAATGGGTTGGTCGGGCTCGAAGTAGAAGGACGCTAGTGTGATCTTCCAGGCTCTGGTTCGGATCCTCACCACAACGATGTTGTTTGTGGTGAGTTCTGGGCACTGTTCGACATCTAAGTCAGGGTCGAGTACGGCTATTGCCGCCTTGACAGTCCCGCTTCCTCCCTCAGAATTCTGAAAGATCCGCACTCCCCGGTATGCCCTCATACTTCTCGCCCCTCCAACATAGGGCTCCTGGAGCATTGCCACTGCTGCTCTTCTCTCTGTTGCTTCTAGGAAGAGTTCGTTCGTAGCCATCTGGCTTCGTTGGAGGTTCGCCTGGATGATTATATACTTGTGGGTTCCTTCTGGTGCATCCTTAACAATATGCAATGCTTGCTCTGGCCAGTGCATCCCATTTCCTTCTAATCGGGCATTCACTGCTAAATGCGTTGTGCTCAGTCTTCTCGAGTTTGGCACGAGTGCAGTTTCTGCGGTTAGGTTAGGTTAGGTTAGGTTAGGTTAGGTTAGGTTAGGTTAGGTTAGGTTAGGTTAGGTTTTTTTTTTTTTTTTTTTTTTTTTTAATGACCGCACTTTAAAAGTGCGGCCGGCCAAGGGATCCTCTGACATAATCGGAGTCCTTTTTAGCTATTTGAAATCTATTGCCAGTTTATTTGTTTTATTTTAGGTTGGGGATAGTGACTAATACTTAATTTACAATTTTCTTTTACAAAATTTGCCTGTTTCTACTTTTAATATACAATTTAATTTTCTATATTTTACCATATTTCCTAATTTAATTTGTTTATACTGTACCTAATACTACCGGTTTAATTTATATTTATTTTTAATTCTAATTCAAAATTTATACAAAATTTTTGTTTACATATTTCTTGTTTAATATTTACATTACTATTTTTGCTGTGAGTCTGCACTACAGTGCAGAGCATGTTTGCAAAGTGCAAACTTAGTTTGCAAGTTAAATAAACCGCTGCTGCACTGTAGTGCAGAGCTCAGCATTATTTTTACATAAACAGAGACAACAAATGACAGTACACACATACCTACCCAACACAAAGGAAAGAAACCACTAACGCAAAAACGACACAACAAGGAGGACAACAAACGAAACGAAACAAAAACAACAAGTACCCCTCCATTGTGCACACTGCACAGGCCGACACTGGGGGCCGACCACGGCGCTTTGCCAATTTCTCCCTCAAAACGGAGGGAGGCTGCTAACGGCACCTTTCTCTGGCTTGCATTTATCACAATGTAGTCCAAGAGAAAGGGCCGTGCAGGTCCTGGACTGCGCCGTGGTGCGGTGCTGGTGAATGTGGAGTGCGGTCCGTACAGTATGCACAAATGGACAACACACGGCAAGTTACTGCTTCTGGGCTGTGCATCGGCAGCCTCGCTCCAGTGGGGCACCTTAGCAATAGGCCACTGCTGACCTTGCCAAGGTGTCCCACTTTCTCCGGACTGGGCACTGCGTGTCGAAGGCGTTGTGTGCTGTGTCAGGACACCCAGCCTTCGTGCAGTTGCAGCAGGAGGGCCGCTCCGCAAGCTTCTCCTTGCACGCATCTTTGCGATGCGGCCCCCCACAATGGCTGCACACGTCCTCGGCGTCCTGACACAGCCGCCTTGTGTGCCCATAACCCAGGCATCGAGAGCATTGCACCAGGGGGGACTGGTCCTCGACTCTGACCCGTTGGAGGTCGATATGGACGGCCCCGGCCCCCGTCAGGCAGCCCCACAATCGAGGCGAAACTTTCACCACGACGTGGGCCACCAGCGGGTTCCTCGTCTTTTTGCGATATCGGACCTCCATCCGGTCATCGTCGCCGCTGATGTCCTTGAGGAGGTGCTTGTTCTGCGCCCTAAGCGCCTTCAGCACCTCCTCATCGCTGTTGTAGGACATTACGTCCTTAAGGACGATCAGCGGGTCCCTGCCTGCAATGCCCTCGATGTGTAGGTTGCTATTTGCCCGGAGCTTGGTCTTCACGCGCTCAAGCTCTTCTGCCGATGCACAACCCAGGATCACTCTCTGGTCTTTCACCTTCCTGATCCTGTCCACCTGTACGCCCTCCTTTATGGCCTCCGCTGCGCATCTAATTTTCTGTACGACCTGGTCACCGGTGTCCATCTCGTCATTAGATTTTATAATAATCGAGTGCATGGCCGACGCTCCCCAAGCTCGAGGCTTCGGGGGTCCGGCCAATGCACTCGCATACGACACCGGTGCCTTGCGCAGCTCTTCTCTGAGGCCAGCCATTTCCCTCCTGTTTTCCTCCAGTAACTTGCCGTGCTCTTCTAGCTTGCTAATAAGTGCCGTCTCACATGGTTGGTCCACCCGTTTCTCCTTGACTACAGGATCCTTGGCCAACGATTCCACCCTCTCACCACGTTCGGCCGCCTGCTCCTTTACGATCTGATAAAGCCGATCTAAGGCCTCCAGCACGTCATTTTTGATGTCAGTGCGGAGGTTGCGGCTGTTGTTAATTTGGGTTTTGGCCCTTATTAACAACGCCTTGGCCTCCGCAAGACGGCTGGTGTATTTTGGTTTTGGCTCCTTGACGACCGGAGCCGGGGCAGCCTTGTTTTTCGGCGCAGCGGTTTTTAGGGGAGGCGACGTCGAAGACCTCAGCTTCGACTCGATCTCCCCCATGCTACGCCTGACCTGCGCTACCCCGGAACCGGTCGCCACAGGAGCCGCCGTCTGTGACGTGCTGGGCTCTTTAGTGGGAGTACGGAAGCCGAACATGGTGAGCCTAACTTTTAATATAAACAATCAGATTAAAATAAAAGTTTGTATAAGTTGTATATAATTAGTAATTAATAATTTAGATTTAAAAATTTAAGTATAATAGTTTAAAATGCAAAAGCAAAAACGAACACACACAAAATTTAAACTAAATAACTTATGGTCAATAAACCATAAGTTAGACAATAAATAAGATAAAATAAAATAATACAATTAAATACAATTGAATTTAATAATACAATAAAATTTGTCAATAAAATTTTTTAAAATAAATAATAAAATTGTCAATATAAAATTAATACAAAGTAATAAAATTGTAAAAACAATTGTCAGAAATGGTCAGTAAACGATAATCAAGATAAAATAGAAATAAAAACTTTCCCCTATATTTTCTTATTTTATACCCCCCAAGGTGTACTGTTCAAAAACTTACTGTCGTAAACAGTAAATCAGTAAAGGGTGGGTTTGGGCGGGCAATTTTTAAGGTTCCCTTCGCCCGATCTGGACGCGAGGGGTGTCAAAAGACGCGGCTGATCACCAGCTACAAGACGAGACTATCCCGGACACCACCAGGGTTCACGGTCAAAAGTTATTAGCGACTTTGTTCAAAAATTTACTGAAAAGTATGCGGTGACACCACTGTTTTAACTATTTTTGTGTGTTTCAGAGGGTGCAGAAGCGATCCAGAGGTATCCCTAGACAGGTCTCACCGTCCTCAAGCCAAAACAAATGATACACAGGAATTTGGAATACGTCTAGTGCTATAGAAAAATTAAAAACTGCAAAAATTTCGTCAAAATGTACTAAAGTCCTGAAAGATGTGTAATTTGACACGTGTTCCCGTTGGAGTATAACCAAGGGATAAAAACTACCTGCTAATTAGTCAACAAACAACATAAAACCAAAAGAAAATTTCAAAAAATAGCAAGTGGTTAGGTTAGGTTAGGTTAGGTTAGGTTAGGTTAGGTTAGGTTAGGTTAGGTTAGGTTAGGTTAGGTTAGGTTAGGTTAGGTTAGGTTAGGTTAGGTTAGGTTAGGTTAGGTTTTTTTTTTTTTTTTTTTTTTATTTTAAATGACCGCACCTTAGGTGCGACCGGCCAAATGATCCTCCAACATAATCGGAGTCCTGGTTTGCTAGTTGAGGATTATGTGCTTAATATAATGTTTTATTAATTTAGGATTTAGGAATGTGCTTTAATTATTTACATGTTATATTTATTACTAATATTATTATATATATTTCTATTTATTTTTAGTTAACAATATTTTATGAGTTATCATTTTTTAATATTTACTTTTATTTTACAAAATTAACCTACTTAATAATCTACATGTTTTGGCCAAACATAACAACAATTAACTTACTAAAATACAGCACAAAAAGTTTTTCACCATGAGTCTGCACTACAGTGCAGAGCGTGTTTGCGAAAGTGCAAGCTTACTTTGCAAGTTCAGAAGCCGCTGCTGCACTATAGTGCAGAGTTTGAAAAATTCCCTACTTAGAAACAACGAAACAAAGCACACAACGAAGGGACAGCACAAAGAAAAAGCCAACACATAATGAAACAGAATAACAATTACCCCTCCACTGTGCACACTGCCCAGACCGACACTAAGGGCCGACCACGGCGCTTTGCCAACTTCTCCCTCAAAACGGAGGGAGACTGCTAACGGTACTCTTCTCTGGCATGCATTATTTACAATGGAGTCCAAGAGAAAGAGCCGTGCAGGTCCTGGACTGCGCCGTGGTGCGGTGCTGGTGAAAGTAGAGTGCGGTCTGTACAGTATGCACAAATGGACAACGCACGGCAAGCTTGTGCATCTGGGCTGTGCACCGGCAGCCTCGCTCCAATGGGCCACCTTAGCAGTAGGCCACCGCTGACCTCGCTAAGGTGTCCCATTTGCGCCTGACCGGGCACTGCGTATCAAAGGCGTTGTGACCTGTGTCAGGACAACCGGCCTTTGTGCAGTTGCAGCAGGAGGGCCGCTCCGCAAGCTTCTCCTTGCACGCGTCTTTGCGATGCGGCCCTCCACAATGACTGCACACATCCTCTGTGTCCTGACACAGCCGCCTTGTGTGCCCGTAGCCTAGACAGCGAGAGCACTGCACCAGGGGGGACTGGTCCTCGACTCTGACCCGCTGGAGGTCGATGTGGACGGCCCCGGCCCCCGTTAGGCAGCCCCACAATCGAGGCGACACCTTCACCACGATGTGGGCTACCAACGGGTTCCTGGTCCTCTTCCGATATCTGACCTCCATCCGGTCATCGTCCCCGCTGATGTCCTTGAGGAGGTGCTTGTTCTGCGCCTTAAGCGCCCTCAGCACCTCCTCGTCGGTGTTGTAGGACATAACGTCCTTTAGGACGATCAGCGGGTCCCTGCCTGCAATGCTCTCGATGTGTAGGTCCTTGCCGCTTTTTTGGAGCTTGGCCTTCACGCGCTCCAGCTCCTCTGCCGACGCACAGCCCAGAATGACCCTCTGGTCTTTAATCTTGCGAATCCTGTCCACTTGGACTCCTTCCTTTATGGCCTCTGCGGCACACCTTATTTTTTCTATTACTTGGTCACCGGTGTCCATTTCATCTGTCGATTTTATTACTATGGAGTGCATGGCCGACGCTCCCCAAGCTTGGGGCTTCGGGGGTCCGGCCACTGCACTCGCATAGGACACCGGTGCCTTGCGCAGCTCCTCTCTGAGGCCCTCTAATTCCTTTTGATTTTCCTTCAATAACTTTCCGTGCTCTTCTAACTTTGTAATGAGTGCTGTTTCATTTGGCCTCTCCATTTGTTTTTCCTTGATCACGGGGTCACTGGCCTTCAACTCCACCTTCTCACCACGTTCGGCCGCCTGCTCCTTTACCAGTTGATAGAGCCGGTCAACGGCCTCCAGCACGTCGTTTTTTATGTCTGTGCGGAGGTTGCGGCTGTTGTTAATTTGGGTTTTGGCCCTTATTAACAACGCCTTGGCCTCCGCAAGACGGCTGGTGTATTTTGGTTTTGGCTCCTTGACGACCGGAGCCGGGACTGCCTTGTTTTTCGGCGCAGCGGTTTTTAGGGGAGGCGACGTCGAAGACCTCAGCTTCGACTCGATCTCCCCTATGCTACGCCTGACCTGCGCTACCCCGGAACCGGTCGCCACAGGAGCCGCCGTCTGCGACGTGCTGGGCTCTTTTGTAGGAGTGCGGAAGCCGAACATGGTGAGCCTAACTTATGAAAACTCAATCAGATTAAAATAAAAGTTTGTATAAGTTATATAAGTTATGTGATTAAATAATAATAATAATAAAGATTAATAAATTATTAAAAGTAACGTAAAATCAACAATTAAAATGCAAAAGCAGGACAACACAATTAGCCTAAATAACTTATGGTCAAAAAACCATAAGTTAAATAAATAAATTAAATAGTAATAAAATAAAATTGTCAATAAAAATTTATAAATAATAATAAATCGTCAGTATAATATAATTTCAATTAGTAAAATTGTCAATGTAAAGTTAATAAAATGATAAAAGACAATAGTCAAAAGTCGGGACGAAATACAAACAATAAACAATAAAACGGTACAATAATTCGACCCTGTTAAAAGTATTAGTCATACAATACAATATATAAAATTTTTCAAAAATTTTTTGCTGAGGTTTCTTGTTTTGCCCCTATGTTTGGTGTACAGATAAAATTTTTACTATCGTAATCTGTAAATTAATAAAGGGTGGGTTTGGGCGGGCAATTTTTCAGGTTCCCTTCGCCCGATCTGGACGCGAGGGGTGTCAAAAGACGCGGCTGATCACCAGCTACAAGACGAGACTATCCCGGACACCACCAGGGTTCACGGTCAAAAGTTATTAGCGACTTTGTTCAAAAATTTACTGAAAAGTATGCGGTGACACCACTGTTTTAACTATTTTTGTGTGTTTCAGAGGGTGCAGAAGCGATCCAGAGGTATCCCCAGATAGGTCTCACCGTCCTCAAGCCAAAACAAATGATACACAGGAATTTGGAATACGTCTAGTGCTATAGAAAAATTAAAAACTGCAAAAATTTCGTCAAAATGTACTAAAGTCCTGAAAGATGTGTAATTTGACACGTGTTCCCGTTGGAGTATAACCAAGGGATAAAAACTACCTGCTAATTAGTCAACAAACAACATAAAACCAAAAGAAAATTTCAAAAAATAGCAAGTGGTTAGGTTAGGTTAGGTTAGGTTAGGTTAGGTTAGGTTAGGTTAGGTTAGGTTAGGTTGGGGCACTACAAGGACAACCTCCCCGTGTGCCTGGATGCCGTGGTTCCTATCCGGATACGTCCGGTGGGAAGTGCATGTGTCCAGGCCGGTGTGCCCTGGGCGTCTGTCAATCAATTCCAGGTTTGATTTCAGGCCTGGAATTCATTGGCAGATGGCGAATAGTCCTTCAGAGGGGTCTCCTCGGAGACCTCCAACTCGTAGACCTGGCTCTCTCGCGAGAGCCGGGAACGAGGGCCGAAGCCTCTAGGGGTATAGGCTGCGAGGAAGAAAACCTCTATAAAAAATTACCCCCGCTTTCCACATGTCTCTCTGTTAAGCAGAGAGCATTGTGGAGAGTCTAGTGGGGCAGTGTCGGACTCTCCGGCACTGCTCTGCCAACTCGTAAACCCGACTCTCTAGCGAGAGTCGGGAACGAGGGCCGCCTCCCTCCGGGGTGGGGGCTGCGAGGAAGAAAACCTCTATAAAAAATTACCCTAGGAAGGGCCTGGCGTGCATTTTGCTGCCAGGCACTTCATCTCGTAATCCCGACCCAGCGGTGTTGGGGGCGAGGGCCGCCACCCTTCGGGGTGGGGGCTGCGAGGAAGAAAACCTCTATAAAAAATTACCTTCAGGCGGGCCTGGCATGCATTCTTGCTGCCGGGCATCGTGTCAGGGGCGACGGACTTGTTCTGATGCAGACAACCGTTCGGCCCGACCCGTAATCCTGAACGGACAGGGATGGGGGTCTTCGGACCGCGTGGAAGAAAACCACTATAAAAAATTACCCGAAGCTCAAGCTTGGCGCCGGCCAGGGGCTGCATGGCCGAGGGGAACTCGGCCCCAAGGCGTCACCGAGGGAATTCAGGGTGAGTTCCGCCCTGAGTTCCTTCGGGTACTCAAAAACCCTCGAGGGAACCCACCCTCGTTAATAAAAGTAGTACAAATATGAAATCGACGAAAAGTAAAACAATTACCCAGGTGGGTTCCGTCTGCACCGCAGACGGGGAATCCCACACCGGCGGAGTCCCGCCGGTCAGCCCCCATCGTATTCTGGGGGGGGCAACTGATCGTCCCGCTGTCTCAGCACGTGACAGCACAACCAAAGTCCCGGAGGAGCTGCGCACGCCCAGTCCTGCGCGCCCGGGCAGTGCACAGTCGTGCAGCATGGAGGAGTTAGGCGCGCTGTCTTCGGGCAGCGAGCCCATGATCGTCGCGGAGGGTGGCGCTTCATCCAGGGAGTTCTGGAGGAAGCGCTCCCATGCCGATGAGAACAACCCGGGGTCGGATTCGGCCTCGGGTTCGGAGGAGGCGCCAGTTGGCTCGCGCACACGCGCTGCAAAGCGTGGAAGGGGCCAGGGTGCCCTCAAACACGGCAGATACGTCGGCGTCGGCCAGGCCCGCAAGGAGGCAGCGGAGGCCAAGCGCGCGGCGGCCCGTGAGGCTGAGGAGGCCGACTCGGACCGCCGTATCGCAGAGGTCACCCAGCGGGTCTCGGCCGATAGGGCATCCCGGCTGTCGGAGGTGCTTTCGGATGCCTCCGACGTAGAGGAGCTCTCGGCTGGTGCCTTGAGGGAGCGTATGGAGGTCGCGGTAGGTGCAATCCGCACCATTGCCAAGATCTCCAAGCACCTGAAAGGCACCAGCCAAAAGGGCTTGAAGGATGCGGCGACATCCATTGCCGAGGTGGCTGAGGTCCTGTTCAACAGGACCTCCAACGAGGAGGTAAGGCGGCTGCGGGCCGAAAACGCCCGCATGGCTGCCCAGATGCAGGCGCTGCGGGAGGAGCACCAGGCGCTGCGGGCTGACCTCGCTGCGATCCGCCGCGAGCAGCCGGCGTCGGACGACACGGCGGCACGGAGAGGCGAGCCGGATTTACTCCAGCTCATTAAACAGTTGAGCGCTCGCTTCTCCGTCCTGGAGGGAAAAGTGTTGCGTCCCCCTCTCGCGGCGGATCGAAGAACTTTCGCGGCTGTGGCAGCGAGCCCGTCGCCCCAGCCTGCAGCCTCAAAAGCTGCACCACCTGCGTCGCCTGCAAAGAAGGCAGCAGTTCTGCCTGCTGCCGCACGACCAGGCCCTGCGGCCAAAAAAAAAGGAGGACCAACGCCAGCGCAGGCTGCGGCTCCCGCTCCCAGGCCCAGAGAGGGCGAATGGGAGACGGCGGGAGCCAAAAACAAAAAGAAAAAAAAGAAGGCCTCAAGAAAGGCGGCAAAGAAAGCTGCCAAAAAGCAGGCGGCGTTACGCGCCCCCCGCTCGGCTGCGGTAGTTCTCACTCTGCAGCCGGCGGCCGTCGAGAGGGGGGCGACGTACGCCCAGGTTCTGGCCACGGCAAAGGCCCAAATAAACCCTGCCGAATTGGGTATAGCGACGGGTCTCCGGTGCAAGTCCACCCGCACTGGAGCCCGTCTGCTGGAGATACCCGGCACCACCAGCGGCGATAAAGCGGACGTCCTCGCCGAAAAGCTGAGGACGCTGTTTCCGGCGGAGGACGTTCGCGTCTCCAGGCCCGTCAAATGCGCGGATCTTCGCGTTTCGGGCCTGGATGACTCTGTGGCGGCTGGCGAATTGGTCGCCGCCGTCGCAAGGGCTGGGGGCTGTGCCCCAGGGCTCGTGAAGTCCGGCGAAGTAAAGCCGGACCGCAGCGGGCTGGGCACAGCCCTAGTGAGTTGTCCCGTGGCGGCGGCCAAGAAACTGGCCGACGCCAAACGCCTGCTGGTGGGATGGGTCTCCGCCCAGGTCAGGCTGTTGGAGGCCAGGCCGACCCGGTGCTTCCGGTGCCTGCAGATTGGCCACGTGGGTGCTGGCTGCAAGGCTGAAGACCGCAGTGGTTGTTGTTTCCGCTGCGGTCAACCCGGTCATAAGGCCGGCACCTGCGGGGCTGCGCCGCACTGCGTGGTGTGTGCGGCGGCAAGCAGGCCGGCGGATCACCGGATCGGCAGAGCCTGCAACAGGCCGGCCAAGAAGGGCCAAAAAGGGCCAAAAGCCGTGGCCAAACCGCCGGCCAGTAAACCGGCTGGCGGCAAGGAACCTGAACGTCCCGTGGGGGGAGCGGAGATGGACTGCCAGTGATGGCCCCACTCCGCTTCCTCCAAGGGAACCTCAACCACTGCGCCAGGGCTCAGGACCTCCTCCTGCAGACCATGGCGCAGTGGAATATTAATGTGACGGTGGTCGCCGAGCCATACTACGTTCCGCCCCGGGATGACTGGGTGTCGGACCGGGATGGCTCGGTGGCCATCATGTCGTCGCCCACAGTGCCCCTCGTTTGCTGTTCGAGGGGCCAGGGCTTTGTGGCAGCGCGCCTAGATAGTCTCGTGGTGGTTGGGGTGTATTTCTCCCCCAACCGCCCTCTCGCCGACTTTGAGGCTTTTTTAGCCCTAGTGGGTACTGTCGTCGCTCGAAGCCACCCTCACCCCGTTCTCGTCCTCGGGGACTTCAACGCCAAATCCACGGCTTGGGGTTCCCCGGCCACGGACATCAGGGGTGAGGTGCTCGAGGAGTGGGCCGTGGCACACGGCCTACTCGTTCTCAACCGGGGAGCCGTAAACACGTGCGTGCGTCAGCGGGGCGGGTCGATTGTCGATCTCGCCTTCGCCAGCCCCGCACTAGCCCGCCGTGTCGTAGGCTGGCGCGTCATCGAGGAGGTGGAGACTCTGTCGGATCATTTATATATCCGATTCGACGTCTCCGCCGAAAACCATGGCGCGCCGGCCAGAGCGGCCCCGGGAGAGAACAGTCCGCGTTGGTCTTTGAGACAACTGGATCGGGAGGCGCTCCTGGAGGCTTCCATCGTTCAGGCCTGGGTGAGAGCACCGGACAGGCCTGAGAACATCGAGATGGAGGCCGAGTGGTTCCAGGAAGCGATGTCGCAAATTTGCGACGCGGCGATGCCGCGGGTCCGACGCAGACCCGCCAAGCGTCAGGTGTACTGGTGGTCGCAGGCGATCGCACAACTGCGTCGCGACTGTGTCGCGGCGCGCCGCCAGTACACCAGACTCCGCAGGAGGCGTCGCCGCCCTCCCGATGCCGAGGCCAGGGAGGCAGAACTGTACGAGGTGTACAGAGCAGCCAAGAAACGGCTGCAGGTGGCCATCTCGCGGGCCAAAGATCAGGCCCGCGAGCAGTTCTTGGAGACTCTGGACCGTGATCCGTGGGGGCGTCCATACCTTTTGGTACGGGGCAAACTTCGCCCGTGGGCGCCTCCACTGTCCCAGAGTCTCCAGCCACAGCTGCTGGAGGAAGTGGTGGCTGCTCTGTTCCCTCAGAGGGCGGAGCACCCTCCTCCGTTGATGGTTCTGCCTCCCATGGCTCCCAACGCGGACGACGACGACGTACCCGAAGTGACCCGGGTAGAGCTTCGAGCTGCGGTGAAGAGGCTTCAAGCCAAAAACACCGCGCCAGGACCGGACGGCATTCCAGGCCGTGCGTGGGTCCTGGCCCTTCGGGAGCTCGAGCCCCGACTGTTAGGGCTCCTCAGTGCGTGCCTTGAGGAGGGCCGATTTCCGCTGCTGTGGAAAACCGGCAAGCTGGTCCTCCTCAAGAAGGAGGGGCGCCCGGCGGACTCTCCGTCCGCCTACCGGCCCATCGTGCTTCTCGACGAGGTGGCGAAGCTCTTCGAGCGTGTCATCGCTAGCCGCCTCGTCGAGCATCTCAGTGAAGTGGGGCCGGATTTGGCGGACAACCAGTTCGGTTTCCGCCGTGGGCGCTCCACCGTGCATGCCATCATGCGCGTGAGGAGTCTGGCGGAGGACGCGTTATCCCGGGGCGAGGTGGTGTTGGCGGTGTCGCTCGACATCGCCAACGCGTTCAACTCCTTGCCCTGGAGCTGCGTCAGGGAGGCACTCGTGTACCATCGAGTGCCGACCTACCTCCGCCGCATAGTCGGGGCCTATCTGAGTGATAGAGCGGTAGTTTACCCGGGTCGCAATGCTCTCGGTCGGCGAGAGATGACCTGCGGTGTTCCACAGGGATCGGTCCTTGGTCCGCTCCTGTGGAACATCGGTTATGACTGGGTCATACGAGGCGTCCTTCTCCCTGGTGTCGTCGTGACTTGTTATGCCGACGACACCCTTGTCACGGCTCGGGGGAAGGACTACAGGCGCGCTGCCATCGCAGCTACGGCTGGGGTCGCGCAAGTCGTGGGTCGCATCCGGCGGTTGGGTCTCGAGGTGGCCCTGGCCAAATCGGAGGCCGTTTGTTTTCACGGTCCCCGAAAGGGGCCACCTCAGGGCTCCCACATCATTGTTGGGGGCGTACGGATCGGCGTCGAGTCGACGCTGAGATATCTCGGCGTCGTCCTCGACAGCCGGTGGAATTTCATTGAGCATTTCCGCCGGCTGGCGCCCAAGTTATTGGGCGCCGCCGCCGCCTTGGCGAGGCTGCTCCCCAACCTCGGGGGGCCCAGCCCAACCTGCCGGAAATTGTACGGAGGGATCGTGCGGTCCATGGCCCTGTACGGAGCGCCCGTATGGGCTGCCAACCTGGCGGCCCGGAACGTTGCCGTCCTGCGGAGGCCGCAAAGGGCCATGGCCGTGCGCATGGTGCGCGGCTACCGCACGATCTCCTTTGAGGCTGCGACCCTTTTGGCCGGATCCCCGCCCTGGGACCTGGAGGCCGAAGTCCTCGCGTCGTTGTTCCGATGGCGCGAGGAGGCGGCGGAGCGGGACCTGCGACCTCTGCCTCGAGAAATCGAGGCGCAGCGGTCCCAGCTCCGCATGGTCCTGGTGGCGGAGTGGAAGGCGCGACTTGCGCGACCCAATGCAGGGCACGCCACGGTGGTGGCGGTAAGTCCCGTCCTAGAGGAGTGGCTGGAGAGGAGGCACGGCGTCCTCACGTTCCGGCTGACACAGGTACTCACCGGTCACGGGTGCTTCGGCACGTACCTGTGTCTCATAGGCCGGGAGCAGACGTCCGTCTGCCACCACTGCGGGGTCTGCCCGCGCGACACGGCGCTCCACACGCTCGTGGAGTGTCCAGCGTGGGCGGACCAGCGCCGCGACCTTGTTGCGGCGCTCGCGACGGCCCAACTCTCGCTGCCGGCTGTGGTTCTGTCCATGGTCCGCAGCGAGAGGGCTTGGGAGGGGGTCGCCTCCTTTTGCGAGCAGGTAATGCTCGCCAAGGAGGCGGCCGAGCGGGAGAGGGAGCTGACCACCTTGCTCCCCGCCCGTCGCGTCCGCCCCGGACGTCGCCGTGGGGCGCTCCGGGATCTCCAGCCACCGTAGGAGGATGCCTGCGGGCGGCGATTGGGCAATCGCCGCTCGAACAGCACAGGCCCGAGAAGGCGGCGTACGTGTTCCACGAACGCCTTTCGATGGAGGAAGGGGGGCTAGGCCCCCCAAATCAGACGGGGCCCGCTCACGTTGAGCGGGCCGTGGCCCGTCGGGGTCGCGGATGAATGCGCGAGCGTCTCCCGTGACCCCGGCACTCTGGCCGTCTGGAGGAACACCGTGGGTTTTAGTCGGTATGCCGGTCGCTGTCTCATTGCGGCCGGAGAGCCCGACATAACCCCCGCCTCGCCCAGGCGGGTGCGTACTCGTAATGAGTTTCCCACGAAAAAAAAAAAAAAAAAAAAAAAAAAGGTTAGGTTAGGTTAGGTTAGGTTAGGTTAGGTTAGGTTAGGTTAGGTTAGGTTAGGTTAGGTTTTTTTTTTTTTTTTTTTTTTTTTTTTTTTAAATGACCGCACTTTAAAAGTGCGGCCGGCCAAAGGATCCTCTGACATTATCAGAGACCTGATTTGCCAGTTGAATTCAAATACTCTGTTTATGTTTTATTTAGTTAGAGTTGGGAAGTTTCTTACATTATTTATTTGTTTAATTACTGCAGTTTGCTTTATTTCTAGTTTTAACTTAGTTCTAATTTACAATATTTTTACTTTTTAATTTTTAACTTTAAGTTTACAGAATTTACCTATTTAATTTGCTATATTTTATGGACAAACATACACAACGAAATAACTAAGAAATTACTGCACAAATCATCTCACTATAAGTCTGCACCACAGTGCAGGGCGTGTTTTCAAAGGTACAAGCTTAGTTTGCAAACTTTTAAAATCACCACTGCACTGTAGTGCAGAGCTCAGCCAGTTTTGACATAAAAAATAACTGCCTATGATGGTAAACACATACTTACTCAACACAAGGAAAAGAAAACAACCAACATGAATACGACACAACAAGGAGGGCAACAAACGAAACGAAACAAAAACAACAAGTACCCCTCCACTGTGCACACTGCACAGGCCGACACTAAGAGCCGACCACAGCGCTTTGCCAACTTCTCCCTCAAAACGGAGGGAGACTGCTACCGGTACTCTTCTCTGGCATGCATTTCTTACAATGCTGTCCAAGAGACAGAGCCGTGCAGGTCCTGGACTGCGCTGTGGTGCGGTGCTGGTGGATGTAGAGTGCGGTCTGTACAGTATGCACAAATGGACAACACACGGCTTGCTAGTATTCATGGATTGTGCACCGGCAGCCTCGCTCCAGTGGGGCACCTTAGCAATAGGCCACTGCTGACCTTGCCAAGGTGTCCCACTTTCTCCGGACTGGGCACTGAGTATCAAAGGCGTTGTGTGCTGTGTCAGGACACCCAGCCTTTGCGCAGTTGCAGCAGGAGGGCCGCTCCGCAAGCTTCTCCTTGCAAGCATCTTTGCGGTGCGGCCCCCCACAATGGCTGCACACGTCCTCGGTGTCCTGACACAGCCGCCTTGTGTGCCCGTAACCTAAGCACCGAGAGCACTGCACCAGGGGGGACTGATCCTCAACTCTGACCCGCTGGAGGTCAATATGGACGGCCCCGGCCCCCGTCAGGCAGCCCCACAATCGGGGTGACACCTTCACCACGATGTGGGCCACCAACGGGTTCCTGGTCCTCTTCCGATATCTGACCTCCATCCGGTCATCGTCCCCGCTGATGTCCTTGAGGAGGTGCTTGTTCTGCGCCCTAAGCGCCCTAAGCACCTCCTCGTCGGTGTTATAGGACATAACGTCCTTAAGGACAATCAGCGGGTCCCTGCCTGCAATGCCCTCGATGTGTAGGTCCTTGCCGTTGTTCTGGAGCTTGGCCTTCACACGTTCCAGCTCCTCTGCCGATGCACATCCCAGTATGACCCTTTGGTCCTTAATTTTACGAATTCGGTCCACTCTGACTCCCTCTTTTATGGCCTCTGCGGCGCATCTGATCTTTTCTATTACCTGGTCACCGGTGTCCATTTCGTCTGTCGACTTTATTACTATCGAGTGCATGGCCGACGCTCCCCAAGCTTGGGGCTTCGGGGGTCCGGCCACTGCACTCGCGTAGGACACCGGTGCCTGCCGCAAGGCCTCCCTGAGGCCAACCATTTCCTTCTTACTTTCCTCTAATAGTTTTCCGTGTTCTACTAGCTTCTCCATAAGTGTTGCCTCACCAGTCGACCTCTCAATCTGGTGATCCTTGGCCACGGGATCCCTAACCGCCGATTCTACCTTCTCACCACGTTCGGCCGCCTGCTCCTTTACAATCTGATATAGCCTATCAACGGCCTCCAGCACGTCGTTCTTGATGTCTGTGCGGAGGTTGCGGCTGTTGTTGATTTGGGTTTTAGCCCTTATCAACAACGCCTTGGCCTCCGCAAGACGGCTGGTGTATTTCGGTTTAGACTCCTTGACGACCGGAGCCGGGGCAGCCTTGTTTTTCGGCGCAGCAGTTTTTAGGGGAGGCGACGTCGAAGACCTCAGCTTCGACTCGATCTCCCCTATGCTACGCCTGACCTGCGCTACCCCGGAACCGGTCGCCACAGGAGCCGCCGTCTGCGACGTGCTGGGCTCTTTTGTGGGCGTACGGAAGCCGAACATGGTGAGCCTAACTTATTTAAGTGAACAATCAAATTAAAATAAAGGTTTGTATAAGTTATATAAAATTCAAATAATAATTAAGATTTAAGAAATAATGTAAAATAACAAATAGAATGCAAAAGCAAGACAACACAATTAACCTAATAACTTGTGGTCAATAAACCACAAGTTAACAAATAGATAAATAAATTAATTAATACGAATAAATTAAATAATTCAATAAAATTGTCAATAAGAATCACAGTAAAATAATAAAATTGTCAATATATATTTTTAAATAATTAAAATTGTCAATGTAAAATTTAAAAGAATAAAAAATTTGTAAAGACAATAGTCCGACAATGGTCAATAAAACTAATTAAATTCAAGTAAAAATTTAAAATTTTTATAAAATTTTTCGTTTGTTCTTTTATTTTTATACCCCCTTGTAGGTGTACTGTTCAAAAACTTACTGTCGTAATCAGTAAATCAATCAAGGGTGGGTTTGGGCGGTCAATTTTTCAGGTTCCCTTCGCCCGATCTGGACGCGAGGGGTGTCAAAAGACGCGGCTGATCACCAGCTACACGAGGAGACTATCCCGGACACCACCAGGGTTCACGGTCAAAAGTTATTAGCGACTTTGTTCAAAAATTTACTGAAAAGTATGCGGTGACACCACTGTTTTAACTATTTTTGTGTGTTTCAGAGGGTGCAGAAGCGATCCAGAGGTATCCCTAGATAGGTCTCACCGTCCTCAAGCCAAAACAAATGATACACAGGAATTTGGAATACGTCTAGTGCTATAGAAAAATTAAAAACTGCAAAAATTTCGTCAAAATGTACTAAAGTCCTGAAAGATGTGTAATTTGACACGTGTTCCCGTTGGAGTATAACCAAGGGATAAAAACTACCTGCTAATTAGTCAACAAACAACATAAAACCAAAAGAAAATTTCAAAAAATAGCAAGTAAAATTTCTAACATCAGCTCCCTAAGGTAGACTTTTGTATGTATATATGTATATGTGTATAGAACACGAGTCTACTAAAACGTCAAAAACGTCAAAATTTTTCAGGTTCCCTTCGCCCGATCTGGACGCGAGGGGTGTCAAAAGACGCGGCTGATCACCAGCTACACGAGGAGACTATCCCGGACACCACCAGGGTTCACGGTCAAAAGTTATTAGCGACTTTGTTCAAAAATTTACTGAAAAGTATGCGGTGACACCACTGTTTTAACTATTTTTGTGTGTTTCAGAGGGTGCAGAAGCGATCCAGAGGTATCCCTAGATAGGTCTCACCGTCCTCAAGCCAAAACAAATGATACACAGGAATTTGGAATACGTCTAGTGCTATAGAAAAATTAAAAACTGCAAAAATTTCGTCAAAATGTACTAAAGTCCTGAAAGATGTGTAATTTGACACGTGTTCCCGTTGGAGTATAACCAAGGGATAAAAACTACCTGCTAATTAGTCAACAAACAACATAAAACCAAAAGAAAATTTCAAAAAATAGCAAGTGGTTAGGTTAGGTTAGGTTAGGTTAGGTTAGGTTAGGTTAGGTTAGGTTAGGTTAGGTTAGGTTAGGTTAGGTTAGGTTAGGTTAGGTTAGGTTAGGTTAGGTTAGGTTAGGTTAGGTTAGGTTAGGTTAGGTTAGGTTAGGTTAGGTTAGGTTAGGTTAGGTTAGGTTAGGTTAGGTTAGGTTAGGTTAGGTTAGGTTAGGTTAGGTTAGGTTAGGTTAGGTTAGGTTAGGTTAGGTTAGGTTAGGTTAGGTTAGGTTAGGTTAGGTTAGGTTAGGTTAGGTTAGGTTAGGTTAGGTTAGGTTAGGTTAGGTTAGGTTAGGTTAGGTTAGGTTAGGTTAGGTTAGGTTAGGTTAGGTTAGGTTAGGTTAGGTTAGGTTAGGTTAGGTTAGGTTAGGTTAGGTTAGGTTAGGTTAGGTTAGGTTAGGTTAGGTTAGGTTAGGTTAGGTTAGGTTAGGTTAGGTTAGGTTAGGTTAGGTTAGGTTAGGTTAGGTTAGGTTAGGTTAGGTTAGGTTAGGTTAGGTTAGGTTAGGTTAGGTTAGGTTAGGTTAGGTTAGGTTAGGTTAGGTTAGGTTAGGTTAGGTTAGGTTAGGTTAGGTTAGGTTAGGTTAGGTTAGGTTAGGTTAGGTTAGGTTAGGTTAGGTTAGGTTAGGTTAGGTTAGGTTAGGTTAGGTTAGGTTAGGTTAGGTTAGGTTAGGTTAGGTTAGGTTAGGTTAGGTTAGGTTAGGTTAGGTTAGGTTAGGTTAGGTTAGGTTAGGTTAGGTTAGGTTAGGTTAGGTTAGGTTAGGTTAGGTTAGGTTAGGTTAGGTTAGGTTAGGTTAGGTTAGGTTAGGTTAGGTTAGGTTAGGTTAGGTTAGGTTAGGTTAGGTTAGGTTAGGTTAGGTTAGGTTAGGTTAGGTTAGGTTAGGTTAGGTTAGGTTAGGTTAGGTTAGGTTAGGTTAGGTTAGGTTAGGTTAGGTTAGGTTAGGTTAGGTTAGGTTAGGTTAGGTTAGGTTAGGTTAGGTTAGGTTAGGTTAGGTTAGGTTAGGTTAGGTTAGGTTAGGTTAGGTTAGGTTAGGTTAGGTTAGGTTAGGTTAGGTTAGGTTAGGTTAGGTTAGGTTAGGTTAGGTTAGGTTAGGTTAGGTTAGGTTAGGTTAGGTTAGGTTAGGTTAGGTTAGGTTAGGTTAGGTTAGGTTAGGTTAGGTTAGGTTAGGTTAGGTTAGGTTAGGTTAGGTTAGGTTAGGTTAGGTTAGGTTAGGTTAGGTTAGGTTAGGTTAGGTTAGGTTAGGTTAGGTTAGGTTAGGTTAGGTTAGGTTAGGTTAGGTTAGGTTAGGTTAGGTTAGGTTAGGTTAGGTTAGGTTAGGTTAGGTTAGGTTAGGTTAGGTTAGGTTAGGTTAGGTTAGGTTAGGTTAGGTTAGGTTAGGTTAGGTTAGGTTAGGTTAGGTTAGGTTAGGTTAGGTTAGGTTAGGTTAGGTTAGGTTAGGTTAGGTTAGGTTAGGTTAGGTTAGGTTAGGTTAGGTTAGGTTAGGTTAGGTTAGGTTAGGTTAGGTTAGGTTAGGTTAGGTTAGGTTAGGTTAGGTTAGGTTAGGTTAGGTTAGGTTAGGTTAGGTTAGGTTAGGTTAGGTTAGGTTAGGTTAGGTTAGGTTAGGTTAGGTTAGGTTAGGTTAGGTTAGGTTAGGTTAGGTTAGGTTAGGTTAGGTTAGGTTAGGTTAGGTTAGGTTAGGTTAGGTTAGGTTAGGTTAGGTTAGGTTAGGTTAGGTTAGGTTAGGTTAGGTTAGGTTAGGTTAGGTTAGGTTAGGTTAGGTTAGGTTAGGTTAGGTTAGGTTAGGTTAGGTTAGGTTAGGTTAGGTTAGGTTAGGTTAGGTTAGGTTAGGTTAGGTTAGGTTAGGTTAGGTTAGGTTAGGTTAGGTTAGGTTAGGTTAGGTTAGGTTAGGTTAGGTTAGGTTAGGTTAGGTTAGGTTAGGTTAGGTTAGGTTAGGTTAGGTTAGGTTAGGTTAGGTTAGGTTAGGTTAGGTTAGGTTAGGTTAGGTTAGGTTAGGTTAGGTTAGGTTAGGTTAGGTTAGGTTAGGTTAGGTTAGGTTAGGTTAGGTTAGGTTAGGTTAGGTTAGGTTAGGTTAGGTTAGGTTAGGTTAGGTTAGGTTAGGTTAGGTTAGGTTAGGTTAGGTTAGGTTAGGTTAGGTTAGGTTAGGTTAGGTTAGGTTAGGTTAGGTTAGGTTAGGTTAGGTTAGGTTAGGTTAGGTTAGGTTAGGTTAGGTTAGGTTAGGTTAGGTTAGGTTAGGTTAGGTTAGGTTAGGTTAGGTTAGGTTAGGTTAGGTTAGGTTAGGTTAGGTTAGGTTAGGTTAGGTTAGGTTAGGTTAGGTTAGGTTAGGTTAGGTTAGGTTAGGTTAGGTTAGGTTAGGTTAGGTTAGGTTAGGTTAGGTTAGGTTAGGTTAGGTTAGGTTAGGTTAGGTTAGGTTAGGTTAGGTTAGGTTAGGTTAGGTTAGGTTAGGTTAGGTTAGGTTAGGTTAGGTTAGGTTAGGTTAGGTTAGGTTAGGTTAGGTTAGGTTAGGTTAGGTTAGGTTAGGTTAGGTTAGGTTAGGTTAGGTTAGGTTAGGTTAGGTTAGGTTAGGTTAGGTTAGGTTAGGTTAGGTTAGGTTAGGTTAGGTTAGGTTAGGTTAGGTTAGGTTAGGTTAGGTTAGGTTAGGTTAGGTTAGGTTAGGTTAGGTTAGGTTAGGTTAGGTTAGGTTAGGTTAGGTTAGGTTAGGTTAGGTTAGGTTAGGTTAGGTTAGGTTAGGTTAGGTTAGGTTAGGTTAGGTTAGGTTAGGTTAGGTTAGGTTAGGTTAGGTTAGGTTAGGTTAGGTTAGGTTAGGTTAGGTTAGGTTAGGTTAGGTTAGGTTAGGTTAGGTTAGGTTAGGTTAGGTTAGGTTAGGTTAGGTTAGGTTAGGTTAGGTTAGGTTAGGTTAGGTTAGGTTAGGTTAGGTTAGGTTAGGTTAGGTTAGGTTAGGTTAGGTTAGGTTAGGTTAGGTTAGGTTAGGTTAGGTTAGGTTAGGTTAGGTTAGGTTAGGTTAGGTTAGGTTAGGTTAGGTTAGGTTAGGTTAGGTTAGGTTAGGTTAGGTTAGGTTAGGTTAGGTTAGGTTAGGTTAGGTTAGGTTAGGTTAGGTTAGGTTAGGTTAGGTTAGGTTAGGTTAGGTTAGGTTAGGTTAGGTTAGGTTAGGTTAGGTTAGGTTAGGTTAGGTTAGGTTAGGTTAGGTTAGGTTAGGTTAGGTTAGGTTAGGTTAGGTTAGGTTAGGTTAGGTTAGGTTAGGTTAGGTTAGGTTAGGTTAGGTTAGGTTAGGTTAGGTTAGGTTAGGTTAGGTTAGGTTAGGTTAGGTTAGGTTAGGTTAGGTTAGGTTAGGTTAGGTTAGGTTAGGTTAGGTTAGGTTAGGTTAGGTTAGGTTAGGTTAGGTTAGGTTAGGTTAGGTTAGGTTAGGTTAGGTTAGGTTAGGTTAGGTTAGGTTAGGTTAGGTTAGGTTAGGTTAGGTTAGGTTAGGTTAGGTTAGGTTAGGTTAGGTTAGGTTAGGTTAGGTTAGGTTAGGTTAGGTTAGGTTAGGTTAGGTTAGGTTAGGTTAGGTTAGGTTAGGTTAGGTTAGGTTAGGTTAGGTTAGGTTAGGTTAGGTTAGGTTAGGTTAGGTTAGGTTAGGTTAGGTTAGGTTAGGTTAGGTTAGGTTAGGTTAGGTTAGGTTAGGTTAGGTTAGGTTAGGTTAGGTTAGGTTAGGTTAGGTTAGGTTAGGTTAGGTTAGGTTAGGTTAGGTTAGGTTAGGTTAGGTTAGGTTAGGTTAGGTTAGGTTAGGTTAGGTTAGGTTAGGTTAGGTTAGGTTAGGTTAGGTTAGGTTAGGTTAGGTTAGGTTAGGTTAGGTTAGGTTAGGTTAGGTTAGGTTAGGTTAGGTTAGGTTAGGTTAGGTTAGGTTAGGTTAGGTTAGGTTAGGTTAGGTTAGGTTAGGTTAGGTTAGGTTAGGTTAGGTTAGGTTAGGTTAGGTTAGGTTAGGTTAGGTTAGGTTAGGTTAGGTTAGGTTAGGTTAGGTTAGGTTAGGTTAGGTTAGGTTAGGTTAGGTTAGGTTAGGTTAGGTTAGGTTAGGTTAGGTTAGGTTAGGTTAGGTTAGGTTAGGTTAGGTTAGGTTAGGTTAGGTTAGGTTAGGTTAGGTTAGGTTAGGTTAGGTTAGGTTAGGTTAGGTTAGGTTAGGTTAGGTTAGGTTAGGTTAGGTTAGGTTAGGTTAGGTTAGGTTAGGTTAGGTTAGGTTAGGTTAGGTTAGGTTAGGTTAGGTTAGGTTAGGTTAGGTTAGGTTAGGTTAGGTTAGGTTAGGTTAGGTTAGGTTAGGTTAGGTTAGGTTAGGTTAGGTTAGGTTAGGTTAGGTTAGGTTAGGTTAGGTTAGGTTAGGTTAGGTTAGGTTAGGTTAGGTTAGGTTAGGTTAGGTTAGGTTAGGTTAGGTTAGGTTAGGTTAGGTTAGGTTAGGTTAGGTTAGGTTAGGTTAGGTTAGGTTAGGTTAGGTTAGGTTAGGTTAGGTTAGGTTAGGTTAGGTTAGGTTAGGTTAGGTTAGGTTAGGTTAGGTTAGGTTAGGTTAGGTTAGGTTAGGTTAGGTTAGGTTAGGTTAGGTTAGGTTAGGTTAGGTTAGGTTAGGTTAGGTTAGGTTAGGTTAGGTTAGGTTAGGTTAGGTTAGGTTAGGTTAGGTTAGGTTAGGTTAGGTTAGGTTAGGTTAGGTTAGGTTAGGTTAGGTTAGGTTAGGTTAGGTTAGGTTAGGTTAGGTTAGGTTAGGTTAGGTTAGGTTAGGTTAGGTTAGGTTAGGTTAGGTTAGGTTAGGTTAGGTTAGGTTAGGTTAGGTTAGGTTAGGTTAGGTTAGGTTAGGTTAGGTTAGGTTAGGTTAGGTTAGGTTAGGTTAGGTTAGGTTAGGTTAGGTTAGGTTAGGTTAGGTTAGGTTAGGTTAGGTTAGGTTAGGTTAGGTTAGGTTAGGTTAGGTTAGGTTAGGTTAGGTTAGGTTAGGTTAGGTTAGGTTAGGTTAGGTTAGGTTAGGTTAGGTTAGGTTAGGTTAGGTTAGGTTAGGTTAGGTTAGGTTAGGTTAGGTTAGGTTAGGTTAGGTTAGGTTAGGTTAGGTTAGGTTAGGTTAGGTTAGGTTAGGTTAGGTTAGGTTAGGTTAGGTTAGGTTAGGTTAGGTTAGGTTAGGTTAGGTTAGGTTAGGTTAGGTTAGGTTAGGTTAGGTTAGGTTAGGTTAGGTTAGGTTAGGTTAGGTTAGGTTAGGTTAGGTTAGGTTAGGTTAGGTTAGGTTAGGTTAGGTTAGGTTAGGTTAGGTTAGGTTAGGTTAGGTTAGGTTAGGTTAGGTTAGGTTGGTTAGGTTAGGTTAGGTTAGGTTAGGTTAGGTTAGGTTAGGTTAGGTTAGGTTAGGTTAGGTTAGGTTAGGTTAGGTTAGGTTAGGTTAGGTTAGGTTAGGTTAGGTTAGGTTAGGTTAGGTTAGGTTAGGTTAGGTTAGGTTAGGTTAGGTTAGGTTAGGTTAGGTTAGGTTAGGTTAGGTTAGGTTAGGTTAGGTTAGGTTAGGTTAGGTTAGGTTAGGTTAGTTAGGTTAGGTTAGGTTAGGTTAGGTTAGGTTAGGTTAGGTTAGGTTAGGTTAGGTTAGGTTAGGTTAGGTTAGGTTAGGTTAGGTTAGGTTAGGTTAGGTTAGGTTAGGTTAGGTTAGGTTAGGTTAGGTTAGGTTAGGTTAGGTTAGGTTAGGTTAGGTTAGGTTAGGTTAGGTTAGGTTAGGTTAGGTTAGGTTAGGTTAGGTTAGGTTAGGTTAGGTTAGGTTAGGTTAGGTTAGGTTAGGTTAGGTTAGGTTAGGTTAGGTTAGGTTAGGTTAGGTTAGGTTAGGTTAGGTTAGGTTAGGTTAGGTTAGGTTAGGTTAGGTTAGGTTAGGTTAGGTTAGGTTAGGTTAGGTTAGGTTAGGTTAGGTTAGGTTAGGTTAGGTTAGGTTAGGTTAGGTTAGGTTAGGTTAGGTTAGGTTAGGTTAGGTTAGGTTAGGTTAGGTTAGGTTAGGTTAGGTTAGGTTAGGTTAGGTTAGGTTAGGTTAGGTTAGGTTAGGTTAGGTTAGGTTAGGTTAGGTTAGGTTAGGTTAGGTTAGGTTAGGTTAGGTTAGGTTAGGTTAGGTTAGGTTAGGTTAGGTTAGGTTAGGTTAGGTTAGGTTAGGTTAGGTTAGGTTAGGTTAGGTTAGGTTAGGTTAGGTTAGGTTAGGTTAGGTTAGGTTAGGTTAGGTTAGGTTAGGTTAGGTTAGGTTAGGTTAGGTTAGGTTAGGTTAGGTTAGGTTAGGTTAGGTTAGGTTAGGTTAGGTTAGGTTAGGTTAGGTTAGGTTAGGTTAGGTTAGGTTAGGTTAGGTTAGGTTAGGTTAGGTTAGGTTAGGTTAGGTTAGGTTAGGTTAGGTTAGGTTAGGTTAGGTTAGGTTAGGTTAGGTTAGGTTAGGTTAGGTTAGGTTAGGTTAGGTTAGGTTAGGTTAGGTTAGGTTAGGTTAGGTTAGGTTAGGTTAGGTTAGGTTAGGTTAGGTTAGGTTAGGTTAGGTTAGGTTAGGTTAGGTTAGGTTAGGTTAGGTTAGGTTAGGTTAGGTTAGGTTAGGTTAGGTTAGGTTAGGTTAGGTTAGGTTAGGTTAGGTTAGGTTAGGTTAGGTTAGGTTAGGTTAGGTTAGGTTAGGTTAGGTTAGGTTAGGTTAGGTTAGGTTAGGTTAGGTTAGGTTAGGTTAGGTTAGGTTAGGTTAGGTTAGGTTAGGTTAGGTTAGGTTAGGTTAGGTTAGGTTAGGTTAGGTTAGGTTAGGTTAGGTTAGGTTAGGTTAGGTTAGGTTAGGTTAGGTTAGGTTAGGTTAGGTTAGGTTAGGTTAGGTTAGGTTAGGTTAGGTTAGGTTAGGTTAGGTTAGGTTAGGTTAGGTTAGGTTAGGTTAGGTTAGGTTAGGTTAGGTTAGGTTAGGTTAGGTTAGGTTAGGTTAGGTTAGGTTAGGTTAGGTTAGGTTAGGTTAGGTTAGGTTAGGTTAGGTTAGGTTAGGTTAGGTTAGGTTAGGTTAGGTTAGGTTAGGTTAGGTTAGGTTAGGTTAGGTTAGGTTAGGTTAGGTTAGGTTAGGTTAGGTTAGGTTAGGTTAGGTTAGGTTAGGTTAGGTTAGGTTAGGTTAGGTTAGGTTAGGTTAGGTTAGGTTAGGTTAGGTTAGGTTAGGTTAGGTTAGGTTAGGTTAGGTTAGGTTAGGTTAGGTTAGGTTAGGTTAGGTTAGGTTAGGTTAGGTTAGGTTAGGTTAGGTTAGGTTAGGTTAGGTTAGGTTAGGTTAGGTTAGGTTAGGTTAGGTTAGGTTAGGTTAGGTTAGGTTAGGTTAGGTTAGGTTAGGTTAGGTTAGGTTAGGTTAGGTTAGGTTAGGTTAGGTTAGGTTAGGTTAGGTTAGGTTAGGTTAGGTTAGGTTAGGTTAGGTTAGGTTAGGTTAGGTTAGGTTAGGTTAGGTTAGGTTAGGTTAGGTTAGGTTAGGTTAGGTTAGGTTAGGTTAGGTTAGGTTAGGTT